>CM060937.1:529796361-531046361 GCA_030765085.1 Allium cepa | reverse complement strand
AAACATAGCATCACACAACATTATCAACAGATAATAACCAATATCTATCACAGATATACAACATCTCATCACAGAATATAACTCAACTATCATTCAATAGATATCAACCATATTCAGATATTCAAATCGAACAATCATCTCAAGCAAGCACTACTTAATTCATATCATAATTAATTTAATTAATTTAAAATTAAATTAATTACTTAAGAATTTATCACTTAATCTTGCTTAAACAAATGTTAATTAATTAATCACAATCATTTAATTAATTAATCACCTCTTAATTATCTCATTATTAATTAATTACTACTTAATTAATAATCTTTATTTAATTATAAATTAATTACTATAATTATTTATTAATTAAACTTGAATAAAAATTAATCATTCCTTAATTGGTTATTAATTAACCCTTAATTTATAATCGATTAACCTTAATTAATTCTTAATTACCTTAATTAATTCTTAATTAATCACAAATTAATTTATCTTAATTACCTAATTAATTATTCATTAATTAACCTTAATTATTTAATTAATTAAATCTTAACCCTTAATTAATTTACAATTAATTATAAATTAATTAATGTTTAATCACTTAATTAATTAACTCTTAATCAATTGATTAATTAACTACTTAATCACTAATTTATTACTCATTAATCATTTAATTAATCATTATTAATCACTTATGAATTAACCTTAAATTAATTAATAAATTAATTAATAACCTATTAAATGTTATTTAATTTAATCCTTAATTACCTATTAAATAATTCATAAGTAATTAATTAAATCTTAACAATTAATTAACCAAAATTAATTAATTAATTCCAACTCTAATTCTTAATTAATTAAAGTAAACTTTAATTTCAAATCTAATTAACTTTCAAAATAAAACAATTTCCATTCATCTTTAAAACTCTTACATATTTAAATATTTCAATTTATTAAAATAATTACCTTTGAAAAAGTTAGATTTTAAAGATAAAATCATTTCAAACTTCAAATAATAGGATGTGAATTATTTTTGAATTAAAATATTTGATGCTTAATAAAATAGAGAAAATATAAAGTGTTAAGTTTTTAAACTTAAACCAAAAACTGAGATTTAAAACAAGATTAAACTTAACTTTATTAATTTGCTTAAAGCCCGGCCCAAAACCTAAACTACACCAACCCTAACCTCCATCTCTCCCCTACCTTCCATCAACTACCTGAACCCAACACTCACACAAGCAACCGCACACACTCACCCGAGCATAACACGCTTCTCACATGAGACCAAACACGAGCGTTCTTCGAGTCAACCCACTCGCGTTCGAACGAAAACAACAGACACAAGCCCCCTTTCTCGTGCACATGCACGGTGCTCCGGCACCTCCATCACCGCCGCCGACCATTCGCGCAAACCCTAAATCCATCCTCGACCCATAATCCAACTCCAGAATCCATCAATTCAAGCTCAAGCGAAAATTGAGTGTTCGAACCAAAAATCGAACTGCAGACGCCAGGAAAAGAAACCCCATCACCCACGGCACCGACCACCTTGCGCCACCAAACTCCGGCCATACGTGCGTAAAACCCTAACTCACCTCCACCCCAAACCAGACGCCACTCGGTCATCTCCACGCTCCAAAAAATCGAATTCCTCAAGCTAAAAAAACACAGTACCTAAACCCTACAAATCAAACTTCCCAATTCTGTGTTGCACCATAAATTCGATCAGTATTTTTCTAGTGTTATGCATCATTAAACAAAGCTTCAATTCAAATTTCAAAACCTAAAATCAATCCAATCACTAGAATTTGAAGAAAGCCCGAAATTCAGTTAATTTCAAAATTCATATTCAACTGTAAATTAAAAATTCTGAATTCAATTTTAAAATTCATGTCATGCATTATAGATTCAAGATATACATTTGATTCATTAAAATTTAACAAAATTTACATGCTACAATTATTTGTTTTACTGCATTTCTTGCTTTCTGCAGTTTTAAACAGTTTTATCTGTATATATATATATATATATTTTAACACTTAAATCATATTTAAATTTAAACTCCACACTTGAAATACCAACTCAGCATTACCTTGCTGTATTTAGATTTGAGGTTTTGTTCAAAAATTTTGCTTTAAACTTCAAATAACAGAGGAATTACAGACTTTCCCTAAAGAATGAATATAAAATAAATGTTAGAACTTAAATAAAAATCATGAGCATATTACTTAATATTCAAAGTAAAATTAAGAATAAAAATTGTCATATTTTAAATCTTTTAATTTATCAATTCAAACACAAATTAAATTTTAAAATCCAATTCAGAAATCAAATTTGATATGAATACAATTTTGAACACATTCATTTTTCTTATATATGTATTGGTTTTTAATTAGAATAAATTTATATTTACAATTCATTTATTTGTTGTTGAATAATTAACAAATTTATCAATTTAAATTAGTTTATTATATAGATTATCATATTTAAATTGGGTGTGAAATTCCGAGATATCACATTGTTGTTGGTGTTTTCTGCTGTGTCTTCCGCTATTGTGTATCTTTGATTGTGTTGACCATATCATTGTATCAAATGTTGTGTATCAATAAAATTTCATTTCTGTTTCCGCTGTATTGATTACTTAATGTGTTATAAGCTCCGGCATGAATCGAATTTCAACGTTTAATCTACGGCATTCGAATATGGGTAAAGTCTGGATGTCGATTTTCGAGCGCTGAAATTCAGGTCGTGACATATTACGTATTATATATATATACACACATATATATATATATATATATATCTGTGTGTGTGTGTGCGTGCACATGTGATTACACAATGTAATAACTACTTAAAATCACAGTTAATAAATTTACCAGCCCTTGACGGTAATGCTGGAATGACATCGAATCCCCACGGTGCATGATTGGATTTTTATTTGTACTGCAGAGTTCCACTTCAACTCTGTTTGTAAATTTAAACTGAACATATATTTCACATTTTTAAACTGATGCAATTATTATACCAGTTCGACTAAATTTTTAATAAATATACGAGACTAGCAGATCTGCAATCGATTCATCACTTCCCTAGATAGCAACCAACGCTTGCTATACACTTCCACCCATCCAGTTGGGCTTTTTTCTCCATTTTTTAATGGTCGACATCGTATCCCTATAGTTTTTCCTCATTTTTTTCATCCAATAATTTCTACATAGGAGAATCTCATGTTCATGTAAGTCTATCGGCCCTTGCACATTGAAGAAAATAAGTTATACATTTATACCTAGTCAACAAATTGTATAGTGGTTGCTTATAAAATGAAATACAGATTTACACTAACGATGACATCATTGCATATGCAATCTAAGATGTAGGGTGGGATATTATCCCACCTAGGTCAGTATGCAATCATTCTACTCTTATAAGCAGCCTTGGAAATATCAAAAGCAACTTCTGAGGGCTCGGCTCAAAGCCCTTGTATTAAAGATTATATAGACCTTTAATAAATCATGAATAATATATTATACACAAAATATTTATGATGTTGCAATAAATTTGATACTTACCCACTCGCTTTAACCGCTAATGTTTCTATAGGATGCTCTGCTGCTGTGATAGGCCACGCCATCGCCTCTCGCGCTGGTCCCTCTCTGACTAGAAGAAGGGGAACCCGATGAATGAGAAGATCTCTGACGTTGAAACATAATACCTGCCACAGACATATTATATTATTATGAGAGAACATATCATTTAATTACGGAAAATATATCATTTTTTATGATAAAAATGTAACATTAATAATCACATAAATTAGCTTCTATCAAAATGTACATTAATTATCAGTTTTCGCAATTTTCTGATTCAGATTCGGTCTCGTACTCTACATTGTTTTCCTCTGTAGAATCATTAGTTGTTATTATTTCATTATTTTACTCATGATCTACTTGAAAAGCTTGTTCATCTGGGATATTCTTTTCATCAAACATAAATCTTGTGTTTGTTTTAAAAACTGGCGACCAATCTTCTTTAGCACTTTTTAGATATGGATACGAAGCATAATAAACTTATATTGTTTGTTTTCCTAGTACAAAAGGGTCTTAACTATGGTAATGCGAGGTCTATTATATTTCAATAAGATTAAAATCTTTGCGCACGTTGATTCCAAAACTTGCAGCATTGCTAAGCCCATTATATCTAAATAAAAAGTATTTCTCCATACGCCGTGTGAAATATGTCATTTCCAAAACTTGGGTTAACACGACATAGAAATATTTATACGATTATCTAGATCATTATTATCTTTAACAGGTAGACTGATGTTGTTAGTTAATTTTTCAGTTTCATGTTCTCTGGTGTTGGAATTTAAATCCATTGATAAAGATTACTGGATATGCCTTAACATTTATTTTTGGTCCCAATGCAAGATGTTTCAATCCTTCATCGACTACACAATTTCTTGGACCACAAACGCCAATCAGTGAATTCTTTACTGAGATGAGAGCGTGGATATTGTGATTCGTAAATACTGTAGATATATATATATATATATATATAATTTACTACATTATAATATGTAAATATAATTAAAATAAATATGAATTCGGAAATTCGTATATCGAGAATTAGTATATAGTATTACTTAAAAAAAGGTGCAACTTCAACATAATTAAAAAAGAACATATATGTGCGCTACATAGTAATCTCCATCGTCTAGCCATAGTTCCGAAAAATTTCCAACAGATCGACCATGTTGTCTAAAAATAGACAACATTGTTTGAGAAGAATCTTATTCAACGCCTTCATCTTTACGCGAAACATTTTCAAACGATAAATTCACTTGGTCACTGAAATAATGAAAGAAAAAGAATGATGCTTCTTCTTATATGATTTGTAAATCGAACCTACAACTCTCGCTTTTTTCTAACTTTTTTCTTCAGATGATTTATGTACCTATTAAAAAATTGTTTCAAACTAAATTTTACTTGTATAATTAAATTAATGTTTAACATACTCAATATCATTACCTTTTAAATTGATACATCCATCCATATTGCATAGGACCTCGAAGACGTGCTTTAGATGAAAGATGAACAAGTAAATGCTTCATTATATTAAAGAAACCTGGAGCAAATATTTTCTCTAGTTTGCAGAGTAGTATAGAATATCTACTTTAAGTATACATAAATGTTCAAATTTTAACATAGCCAAACAAAGCTCCTTATAAAACAAACCAAGTTCCGTTATAACTGTCCAAACATCTATGGGTAAAATTTCTTTGAAACGACGGATAACAAATTTTCCATTATTACGTGTCAATCATGACTTTTCATCCCACTCAGTTTATTTTTTTTAATTCCACACAACTACAATGATAAGAATAAATACCATTAAGAAATCTTGATCTTTCCACCCACGTTAACAAAATTTTACTTGGTTATTGTTTAACTCATAGCTTGCTTTAGGTTTTTAGTGACATTTGGCTTCTTGAAGCTCGGGATGCTTACATAATTCTTCTCTATCACCTCTTAATTTAATCTTTATTCTTCCCCTTAAAATACAAAATTATATTAAACACATTATCAAACATGGTGCATCATTCTAATATTATGAAGAAGTAAGAGATCTTTCTAATAAGGCAACTCCCAAAATATACTTTGTCTGCACCAATTTTGAAACAATTTGTTCTCGAGTTTCATGTATCTTTAGATATTTCCTTACAATATCATATATTTCTACACTTGATCAAATTGTTGGTGATTGTCTAGTGTTTTCCCTATTAGCTACAAAGTTTTTTTTAATCTCTTTTAAAAGTATGATTAACATGGAGAAAAAACCTATGATAATCAAACCATGAATTTTTTTCCATGCAGTAAATAAAATATCATGTTTCTTCTATGCAATAAGGACAAGCTGGATGACCGACCATACTCCAACCTAAGAGCTTTGCATATGCAGGAAAATGACCAATAGTCAATAACAAAGAAGTGTACGTACGAAAATTAGCTTTTCATAAAATGTTGTCTTTTTAGCTTCTTCATGCCACAATGTTTTCAACTCTTCAATCGATAGTTGTAAATAAACATTAATTCCTTTTGTCGGATCATCAGGGCTAGGGACGACAACAGTGAGAAATATATATGGAGATTTTATACACATCCATGGAGGTAAATTATATGATGTAACGATAATAGACCAAGATAAGTATTTGGAACCAAATTGAGAGAATGGTGAAAATCCATCCATGCACATACCAAGTCTAACTTTAAGCTCTCTACTTCAAAAGCAGGATAAGTCTTGTCAAAATGTTTCCATGCTTGTCCATCAACTCTGTGTGTTAAGGTACCTTCTTTCTATGTTCTTACACTGTGCCATCTTATATGAGATGCAGTTACAAAAAATGCATATAACCTTTGATGTCTTGGTGAGATGGGTAAATAATGAATTCTCTTGTATGAAACATCATTTCCCTTCTTTTTTCTTGGTTTGCATCTTTCCTTATTACATATTCAACACTTCCTAAGACTGATGTCATTTTTCCAAAACAACATGCAATCATTTATACATGTGTCTATCTATTTGTACGATAAACCGTAAGCAAGCATTAGTTTTTTCACTTCATAATGATTTTCGCACATTAAATTAGCGGGTAACATATGTCGTTTTGCAGCTTGTACAATAGTTGTAAATTCGGCATCTGTGAAGTTGAATTTAGATTTTATAGTAATGTATTCTGCAGTTACTGATAATTGGGTACCGCTTTTACAACCATCCCAAAGGAGGTTTTTAGCAGCATCCAATAAATCATAGATTTTAGTTGTTCCAACATTTGGTTCTTCTTTGACATTTACATCGTCATCATCAACTTCAACCATATGTAACATTGATCGTACTGCATCTTCAACTATATCTTCTATGGGATTCACCCTAACATTGTCATTGCCCACCTCCTCCACTGACACAACAGGATTAGACGATCCCACACAAAATAATTTTCCATAAAACCATTTTGACATAGATGAAATTTAACTATATCAGGTTCCAAATGCTTTAAATGTTTGTAGTTACAACACGGACAAGAATTACTTCACCGTTTCCATTATTACAGTAACGCCCCAGGAATTTTAATCATTTGAAATTAAAATATTCAATTGATTTTTTTAAATATTGGAAAGTTAATTTTATAAGTTAAATAGTTTGAATTTCAAATATAGCAATTTATTTGATAATTAACTTTTTGAATTTAATATTCGAGATTTTTTTAAAATAATGTAATCCTGAATTTAATGTGATTGGACATATTGTTTAGTCATGCACGATTGAAACAAGTATAAATTAATTTCAAAAATTTATATTATAATTGGTTTGGAAAAGCTAACTTCTATATATGGTAGAATTGGGTTCCGATATATATATTCCATTGAGTCCAGAATAGGGGTATAACATATGAAACGCCAGGCGGCACGTCTCGTTAGGAGTTTGAAAATTTCAACATGAATAGTGTTTTATAATTGCCTATAAGTAGGAGCACACCCTTCATTATTTTGCAAATAAAACTCTAACCCTAAAAATGTTGCAGCCACCACTTCTCTATTCGTTCATCCTACGGCTCCAGTCATCGAAGAAAATCAACGCATTGGCGTGATAATCAAGACGGACGGTGGAGATCGACGACGGAGCACCACAGTTGCCGTAATCAGGCTCCGTTCATGTTGCGGGTTTGGATGGAATTCTAGACGGCGAAGCAAATTAGACGATCGTACCTATGGCGATGGAGACAACGAAGTTGGGGTGTCGTTTGGTGAATTGGCAATGGTCACCGATGAGGTGATGGAGGCGCGGTGATCGATCGAAGTCACATGGGTTGCTTCGAATTAGCATGGCCTGGAATGTGAGTTTGAGGGAAGGAAGGCTATTAGGTTTAAAATTTTAATTTAATTAAAGTTAATTTTAATAACCTAAGTCCAATTAATTCATAACTATTCCATACGAGGTCCAAATCAAGCGGGACGAGTTGCGTTATACTCCTATCAGTGAATACTAAGTCATAGGATTAGTTTGTTGGAATTGAAGCTAGTTGAATTTCACGCTAAAATCAAATGCATGTTTGATTTTAGATGAAAACCAGAATGCCCCGATGGCTAATGAAATTTCGGTGAGTTAATCTCACCTTTTTAGTTAACTAAAAATATTTTTAGCCAACAAAGTTATTGATTTGGATGTGTGAATATTTTATTCTTGACTGTTATTGATTATTTGGATACTTTGCTAAATTATATCATTGGTTGGATATATTTCCGCCCTTGGAGCGGATAAGACCCTTTATATATGAATCCCACCTCGAAGTGATTGATTTATATTTTAATGATTATATACTACTGTATGTGATGTAGATGAGCAGGTTTGAGGGATCTAGTGGTATTCCTCACACTGTTAATTTTATTTTCATATAATTTGATATATGACATGTTTGATGCTATAATTGATGATGTGGACACGATTTTTCTTATTTAATGCTTTAGCAGCATTTGGTCTTATATTTTGATATTTTGAAATATCATAAAGTAGCAATTAATTTTAAAAGTGGATTTCAAAGCGATTTTGGAAATTATATATGTTTTAAATAATTATCCTTCAATTATTTGAAGAAGAAATTTATTTTAAAATCAAAGGTATGATTTTTGGATAATATATTTAATAATTTTATAAAATATGTCAAATAGAGATTTTCGAACTGTAAAATAAAGATTTTAAAATCTTAAAATAAGTCTGTCTTTTATAATAAAGAGAAATGTTTTTAAAGGAAAGTAGAAACGTTTGATATAAACGTTTATTAACCATTTTACATGAAGTAATATATATATATGTGTGTGTGTGTGTGTGTGTGTGTGTGTGTGTATAGACACACGTACATGCATACATTAAAGATTATTTACAAATGTGATATTTGTAAGTGTGACAAATTATAAAAGTGATATTTTACAAATGAAGTGAAGATTTGTAAAATCGTATTTTGTTAATAAAAGTATGAATTTATAAAAGTTTTTTATAAATTAAAGGAAACTATCATCATTTAATAAATTGGCGAAATAAATTAAACAGTGGATTTATTATAAAATCTGGACTAATATTTTAGAAAATAGTTGATTCTATTTTAGAAATTGAAGGTGATGGTAAATTTGAGAATGTTAAACGATGTTTTATAAATAGTAAGTAATTTATAAAAGAAATTCACAAATATAGGGGCAACGTTAAAAATGGATGGTGATTGATGTTTTTAAATGGGATTTATGAATAAATGAGATTTTAAAGAAAATAGAGTTTTAAATGGAGTTCATAAGCTGTAACGACCCTTCTTTCGACCTTCAAAAGTGGACATCAATACATCCATAACATTTATGTGCCGAGGTTCTAAGTGCAAGAAAGATAAATTGTTGGGGAAAAAGAAAAAAGACAGAACAAAATCTCACAGCAGAACGAATGATCTATAATAGAAAACCAATCTTTACACAAAAACAAACTGTAATATAAGTATATACAGACAATCATCCTAGCCTATTTCAACCGGAATAGTTATAACAACTTGTCCTCACAATTGTTGATAAATACAACAAAGAATGCAACGGAAAAATAACCATGTACGTGAGTACACCTCTAGGCCTCCAGCTCGTGTCCTGAAGCTCCAATATCCAAACTGAATCTGTAAATATGCTCGGTCTGACCCAAGAATTATAAGAAAATAACTCACGGATCAGTCTGGTAAACCAGCGTGGGAAACACATCTCAATTGAAATTTAATGTTATAAAAATATTTTGGAAATAAAGGTATCTCGTAAGACTACGTTGCATATAAACATGGATCGGTTTTTACCTTACAATAACCGAAACATTTCTTTAGAAAATCCAATGATTATAATATCAAGGATACAAATACACATTAATCATAGTCGAAATTGTAACAATATTAAATTCCAGCATAATAGGTTTACAATCAAGTCCAAATGGCGTTTATTGGAGTATGGATTCGAATAATGGAAAGGTAGGGGACTACCTTCAGCACAATACACCTCCAGATAAAATGTACCTGAGCTCAGACCCTAAATTGGTCTACCCCTACCAACATAGGACTGGCCTACCCCTGAACTTGGATAGTACGAATATGTCATCACCCCGGTTGCTTTTCAATCTTAATCGAAAGCCCTTATGCACAACCAAATCCATAATATGATGATCTAGAAAGGTAATGACAGACTGTTATGGGAGCGACCAACATAGCCTTGTTGCATCTACCTTATTTCAGCCATTTCTCTGGTTGTGAGGCTTTGGTCTAAGATTACCTTTTATATAGCAATTCCATTTAGAATGCTAACACAACCCTCCAGGAAGAACTGCAATGCTAGCACTCATCCATCCAAGTTCATTCTGGGTTTGAACGAAACCGAGGCACTACCTGCACTGCATCCATTTTGGAATCATCCTCAGGATTAGTAGCAAGTAGCCCTTGCACATCAAAAATTCCATCTTCAATCATCTTCAAGATGTTCTAACTCGTACGCTTACGCCATTTTGAAGTGGTTTCCGAATAATATATCAGATCTCGATCTGTCCAAAATGACAACGATAATTTAAAACTAGCCAGATTTGAAAGTCAGTTATTTAACTATTAAATAAACAACATTCAAATAGAGATTACATTTCCCATGGAACAACCAAGCCTCATTTAATTAAATTTCCATTAATTTAAATCTCTCTATCAAAAACATTAATATACTTATCTAATCAGAATAAGTTTATTCAGTAACCATTCATTTCAAAATTACTTGAAAACTCTTCAAAATGGATATGGAAAGTACCGTTCAACATCAATCATGGATCGCAATTTACTCAATGGTTACTGCTATCCCAGCGAATCCATAGTAAAATGTGGGCAAACCCTACTCCTCGAATTTACACCATGACAATCAACCATTTCTTTCCAAATCTCTTTATTTTAAAAATATCTCCCGATCTATTTATAAAATTCCTTTATAAATCCCATATCTATTTATAAACATTCTTTATAAATCTCAAAACCCCATTTATAAAACTTCCCCTTTTAAAATCTTTAAAACTCGTTTATAAAGTCTTTTATAAATATCCAAATTCATTTATAAAACTCTTTCCATGTTTAAATAAACTTATTTAATAAACTCTTTAAGTCTGTATAGTTTCCTTAATAAGCCATAAATTATTTAAAGTAACTTAAAAATCCAAGTTATTATTTAAACACCCTTCTATTTCATTTTAATTAAATCTCATCGAAAATAATAACTTTAAAATCTCCGCACTAATATATTAAATTAATTTTAAGCACTATTATCATAGTAATAAGTTAATTTAAAAACAATATTAATATAATAATTAGTTAACTTTAGAATGCTAGTAGTACAGTAATCAATTAACTTTTAACTAATATTAACAAGAAAATTAATTAACCTATAAATATAATTAAATAAATTAAATCAGTATAATTAAATAACTTAAATTAAAATTAAAATATAGTTAAATTAAATAAATAATTAAATACAATTAAAAAAATTTAAATAATAATTAAATGACTTTAAAATATAATTCAATATACTTAAATAACATTAAATATAACTTTTAAGAACCATATAAATAAAATGATTAACTTAAATTGTTAATAAAAATATTTATTAATTATCTTTAAAACATTATTAATAAATGTTTATTACTAAATAATAATTATTCTCAAAATAACTTTCAAATCAATATCTTTTTTTTTCAAATTTGAGGGAGGTTTAATGATCACCTTGGTACTTAAATAAGATATCATATCATATAGTTTAACTTTCCAAGTTAATAACTAATATTTACATAATAAACGAATATATAAATGATTTCAACACTTAACTTTCATTGTTTATCATATCACTTATTCAAAATTGACCTATCAGTTAGCGATATATAATTAGACGTTCAAATCTGTAAAATAACAGAATGTATGTGGATTTATTCTGCTAAGTAAATGATCAATTAATTTTATTAGCGGAACTGTGTTTTATTCCGCTACACAGTTGTCCAAATTACATTATCCAACTTACTTAACAGTGCGGTGTTTGTTTGGCCAGATGGATAACACCAGGAAGTATGCTTACATTAACTACGTTATAATTTTACACAATATAGTTAAATTAACCAAAATCAATATCAATTTATCACCTCACACATGATCCATTACATAAAACAAGTTTTGAATACAAATTTAAAACTCAAACAATCTAATAGCATTTTATGTTGTTGTATCATGATCCTAGATCAATTCCAATCAATCTAATAGCATTTCAACGTGCTATATCATGATCCTAGATCAGATTCAGCAACCAGCAAAATTCAACAATCCAAACAGGCTTAAATTTTTTTATTTACGATAAACATACTAATAAACCAAAATGAGTGAGTTTAAGTCACTATAGTTCCAATTGTCGCCGAAGCTTTTCGGTTTGTACTAAAAACGAATGACGTTCAATTTTAGTCCAAATTTCAACTTGCTCAAAATTCATTCAAACCAGCTTCATTGTGATGCCTTTGCCACTATGAGAACAACAAAAAAGTTTCGTCTCAATCAAACCTCGTATGAACAAATTATGGATTTTATAAGTTATTGATTAAATTTAAATTACTTAGTTCACTAATCCCACTTGTAATTACCATTAAAAATATTAATCTGTCTTCCCATTTCTAATCTTTTCTTCCTCCTAACCTAATTCTTCCCATCGCTCCTCAGATATGCATGCGACCTTCCCCATACACGAACAACAAAGCTTCCAAAATACTTCACGAAACCCAAACCAGACTCCATCATCGACTGGCACTTCGCCTAGGCTCCGCATTCACCACCACCACACAATGCTCCCACTTGCGGCCTAAATTCGACATCAACTTGCTCCTTACCCTTCTCAAAGTCGCATTTCATAGTCCCAAGCCGTAAGGGATGAAATTTTTTCTAAAGATACTCTTCGACAAGAGAAGATCAATGAAACAAACGTTGAGGATCATCTTTGCCTCAATCCATGATTATTCCAAACTTTAGCATGGATGAACCCATCCACTTTATTGTCGAGTTTCCCAAACTTGGTGAAACACATCCCAAGCTCATATCAACTTGTAGATTCTGTCTCCATGAACTCAAAGATTCTAGTTTTCCATTTTTAGGATTTTATACGAATTGATTTCGAATTTTTAAAGACGATGAAGGTTTTTGTAACAAACCGTAAATTCTGTAAATATTTTTAATGGAATTTTACTTAAAACTTTGATCTTAAATTATTTTAAATTTGATAAATTGGAATTTTAAAGTACAATTTTGGCATTGGATGTGAATTATTTTTCCAAATTTAATAAAATAAATTTTTTCTAAAACTACAAATTTTGGTCAAATTTGGTCAAAGTTTGACTTCCTGTTGAAAATTTTATATTTTAAATTTGAATTTTTAGTTTTATTCTATTTTTTATAAAGCCAGATTTGATTCTAACCTTTTTTCTGCTTTTCGTTTCTATAAATTATGATTTCTACTTCTCAAAATTTGCAGTTTTCAACGTATTACACGCAATTATTTTCATATTTTATTTTTCTATTTGTTGTTGGACTTAGGCTAATGGGCTAGGAGGTAAATGGTCATCTGAATAGTCATTAGATATGAGAAGTCACTAGTTGAGAAAATTTTACATACAAATTTATTTCCCGACTTCTCATTCTCAATCATCTTTCTGCTCAGAAACAATTTACTATAAGTTCCTCTTCTCCTTCTCAATTTTTTTTCTAATTTTTCTTCCTTCCTTCCTCCAAATTTCGGCCATCTCCTCCACCCCCTTCTCTTCTCTTCTTAATCCGATCTCCTCCCTACCAAAACCAACAAACCGTAGCCATGACCAAACCCCAGCCGTGACAACCCTTAGCCTCCCCTTGCCTAACCCTAGGTCGAGCCTATCACCTACAAATTTTCGACCATCAACAATTCTTGATCAATCTTCCAAAACCCCTAGTCGAACCCTTTGCCCACTTTGTATTTGCCTTAGGCCGAGCCAAACCCTAACCTTTGCCTTCCTCTTTCAATTGCCTGGATGTAACCATCTTTTCTCCTTCCCAAAGTGGAGCCTTGCCTTGACCCAAACCATGTCATGGCTGTGACCAAGCCTTTGTACTGCCTTAGGTCAAGCCTTGTAGCCACTTCCCAAGCCATGCTAGCCGTGACCTTTGACCTAACTATGGCCAAACCCCTTAGTTTAGCCTAGGCCGAGCCTAACCTAGCCCAAAGCCAAAAGTGGCGGAGCCCAAACTTAGGATGGCCGAGCCTATTTACCCTTTAGGTTAGTCCATTCATGTGATTTTATGAAATAAAAATTTATTCTTTTATTTTATCTATGTGAATTTATTTAACTACATATGTATTTATTTATTTTTCTAAGCTTTGGATTTGGATTCCCCTCTCACTCAAGCTTGTTCGTGATTGTTGTGCTTATTCGAAGTTGTTGTGTTTTTGTTTGGAATCATTTTCTCAAGCAAAGAAAGGTGAGTAATCACTCTTGACTACATACTTATATTTTGGTGAATCGATGTCATTTGAATTGTATTGATATGTATGTGCAAGTTAGAGATTTCACATATGCTTATATTATGTTATCTCACATGATGTTATATCTGTTATGTTCACATGCCATGATATGCTATATATTGTTCTTTTTATTTCATATTCTGTTATCACATTGCAAGTTCCTTCACTATGGGTTGAAATGTTACATACCCGAACGATCTTTAGATCAAGGAAAAATCATTATAGGCTGAAATGATAAGATCGAGCGATTTTTATTTGACTTGGGATTGCGGGTTTGAAATGATATACACCGGAGAATTTAATAACTTCGGATTGAAATGATATCAATCCGTATTTACTTGACCCTAGGCTAGAAAATTTTATACAGACTCCACGATTGGTTTTAAAATATTTTTCTAAAATTATTAAGTATTTTGGATTTAAATTAGTGATTTCTATAAAGAAAATTATATAATAATTTTCCATGTGTTAAAATTTTTTATAAGTAAATAAATGGTTGAAATTGTAATTTTGGAATTCAATTTATAATATAAAATTTAACTAAAATTTAGTAATCTAATTTGACTTAATAATGATATTTTAATCTAACCTAATAATATAGTTTTTAATTAATGTAATGGTACAATTTAAATAATAAAATAATTTTTTCACTGTAATAATAAAATTTAAGTTAATAATGTGCTTTTAATATAATATAAGGAATTTCAGTTTTAAATTAAACATTATAGTAATAAAACTTATTTAACTAAAATAACAGTTTATTTAATATCCAAATTAAAAAATTATATAACAAATAGATTTTATATAATAACTATGTTAAAAATTGTAAGTATATATAATATTTTGTTATATAAACTGTTGCAGTAGGAAGTGTTACATTTCCAAAATGCTATGATTTCTATAAGGTTATGTTTTCGAAATGCTATGATTCGTAAGGTTACGTTTGCAAAATGCTATGATTTCTAAAACGTTATATTTTTGAAATGTTATGATTTCTAAAAAGTTACATTTTCGAAATGTTATGATTTAAAAGGTTACATTTTTAAAGTGTTACGTTTCTAAAATGTTATGTTTTCAAACTGTTTAGAAGTGTATAAATTTGAAAGTGTTACAACTTTGAAAATGAATATTATTTTAAAGAATAATGATATCGGATTCATATGGTTTTGGAATGAATATGTTCGATATGAAATATAGACCATTTGAAAATAAATAACCACGGGTTATAATAACATTTGGTTGATAAAGGGTCCGGGATCGGTAAATTGTCACACTCTCTGCCAATACTAAAAACCACTTTAACAACTATGTACGCGGTGGAGATTCCAGAATGAAGTAGGCGATTGGCGACGTTCTATTTGTGGTATTTACGTGGACCTGACTCCCATGAGTTAGCTTAAGGTGGCTAAAATAGGAGAAATTGATGGGCTAATGCGGTAGCTCCTCCGATCGAACACATTTCTTCGACTGCTATTCTATTACTTTGTGATTGATTTGGTGCACACCTTCGATCTGGGAGTGTGGATTGAGGTGGGCGGTAGATGTGGCTATGCGTTATCACCAGCCCGGAAGTGTAATTGGTATATCTACCCTGGCATTGCCTAGTTGTGCCGTGTCACCTACCTTATCGAGACTACTACGAGTTTGTTTTGTACCATACCTATGGAGTGCCCTCTGATAAGCCTCAGTTTACGGGGAAGTTACGGTACTATATAGACTGTGGAAATTTATAAAAATGTGTTAAGAGGGATATGGGTAACGCCTTAACGCTATTTTAATAGTTTACTATACTATAGATATATTATAATAGCGTATTGTACTACATAGTAGATAGATTAACGGATCCTTAAAGGATGGGAGATTCCAAGCATCCTTTAATTTACTGATGCATTCTTTACAGTTCACTTGAGTTGATTTACATTTTATATGTATGTATGTCCTGACTCGAGTGTTTTGTGTTTTGCTTTACGCTCGAGTCAGCCTGAGTGTCACAACTTTGGATTCATCTTTCATCTTTTGGAGCTAGAGATTTTATGAAGATTTAGCTATCTATCTGTTATTTCTATTTCAGTTATTTCCATTCAGCCTTTGCTTATGTATTAGTCGACTTATGTATTTGGATTTCCTATTGTATTTATTTTCAGACTCCGGTATCATGTATTTGTTTTCAGACTATGTATCTAGTAGCTTCATGAACTACTATATTTATTTTATTCCGCTGCGAGTTATTCTGACATTCTGTGTCTATGATTCAGTGATTGATTTTATTTAACCCAAAATTTATTAACAATCTGTTGTTTTGAATTATTCAAGTCCGACATGTGTGCTTTTATTGTCGATTTGAATGGTCCAAAATAGTGGGATGTTATAGTTTTTTTCTTACTGTAAACAAAGAACGAAAGTATGAAAATGGAGACAAAAATTGAAAATTTGTGCATGCTGCTTGGTATGATATGTTGCGTTAGACCTAATATTAATTTATGATTTACGGCATCTCGCCACACAGAATTTCGATCGCGTACAGAGCCCAAATCAGCAAAACAAAAATACGATCGCACTCAGAACAGCGACGCGACTCCGAAACAATAATAATATACATTACTTATTGGGTTCTGTAAAATCACCAAATCACTGTCGTTTGCCGATAAATCGTTAAACGAATAATTTCAATATTTCCAAATTAAAAATTATGGAAAAAATCAAAGAAATTAAATTAAAAATAAGTCAATAAAAATCAAGTAGAAATATTAACAATAATTTTTTTGATTGTTTATTCGAACCATTTGTTACATTAAATAACTTTACAAATTGAATTCGCTATTATTACTATTTATAATTTAAAAGGAGTTGAACAAGTCTATTTAATCAATTAAAATTAACATTCAATTGTAAATCCCATTAATTAAAAAACTATTCAAATACTAATTCTCAATTCAGTATTTTAAACAATCATTATATTTGATTTCTAGATATTAATTCATAAAATAATTGCTATAAAACCTTTTTAAACCAATATTTTAACAATTAAAATTAATTAAATATTCAAAATCAAATGGCAAAAACCGTAGGTTGTTACATTCTCCCCGCTTAAAAGAATTTCGTCTTCGAAATTGCCAAGGTAAGGAAAATGTCTTCAAACCCATTAACTTTCAAAATCAATTAGTTGGAATAGGTTATTAAATTTCTAAGTCCTAATATTACGAAAAATTTCGGCACCGTTGTATTTACACGGCTCGATCGAAAAAACAACAAATCGCCACTACGAGCCCGATCGAACAAAAGAAAACAAAAGCCAAGTGGTCCCCCATATCTAGTGATAAAACCATAAACCAAATCAAAAATATAAATTCGTACCTATTTGCCAGGCGAACAAACTCAACCCATGAAACCAAAATCATCAACTCGCCTTTGCTTCTATGAACCTGCATCTTACCTACGTATAATTTCCAAACATATGATTCATTGCCATATAATTTTGCATTTTTAATGTCAAAACATATAATTTTACTAAATCCCGTATGATGAACATATATCATCTATAGTCAATATCAAATTTGATTGCTCACTCGATTACACAAATTTCACTTCCAACAAGTATCGTTCACTCAACTACTCTAGTGTAGACTTCAATCTGGTTCCTTTAATAGAAACCCTCATTTTCCTTACATAGCCGTCAACTATGATAGAAAATTTCGGAATCAACTCAAAAATCCATATCGAGTATTCACCATTGATAAGCAAGTGAAAAATCCTTGGTCGGGTCAATGTAAATAACCTCGAAATCGTGTACTCGAATCTGGATCCAATCAATTATGTGAACGGAATGATCCACGTACAGTTTACGTATTTAATTCCAAAATTATACCAAATTCTAATTATTCACATTATAATTTTAAACTACACTTGATTTTCCAATATTAATTCCTTTAATACTAAAATTAATTTACACACCATTTCATAAATCATTTATTTAACTTTACTTACTTAAGTTAAATTTTATCTCACAACGAAACTTCTTAATTTACTTTTCGTATGTGACGACCCAAATTTCTGGATATTTGAAATTGAAATATTTAATTGATTTTAAATATTTGAAAGTTAGTTTAACTTAAATTTTAAATATCACTATTTGTTTGGGCAACTAAATTGTTGAGAGATGAATAAATTATTGAATCTTCAGTTTTAAGTATGTTAAAAATAATTTGAAGGCTTGCAAAATTTGTATTTATAATACTGGAGATAATAGAAGTTTTAAATTTGAATTTGAGAGTGTTTTGTTCAGTTTTAAAAATATATCGTTTAAATCGATATTTAAAAATAGCCCTCCGAGGCATAGTCTCAGAATTTGACGAAACTAGTTCCATTGGATCCGTAATAGTGTATTATTGTCGAATTTCAATTTTCATGGCATTCAGAGTTTTCGTGTGATCGTACGGTAGATAAATGCGTTGAAATCTATATCGAAATTTTAATATAATAACTGGGTCCAAAAAGCCATCTTCTCCGTACGACCGAATTAGGACTCGAAACCTTTTCTATTTCATTCGAAATAGGGGTTTAACATTATAAACACCTAGCGGCACGCCTAGCGGCACGCCTCGATTGGAGATGAGATTGTGAGTTGCGGAAATCGAGATGATTTGGATTCAAATTTAGACATAAGTAATATAATTTCATTTGAAAAACCATTGCAATTCTATGCAAACACATAGAGGAAAATATTTGCACATGTCCTACCTAATAAACACGTGTCTCCTCTTGTCCCCTTGTTTCTCTTTTCTTCATGCGCCTTCTCAAAAAAAAAAGAAATTAAGCAGTCGAGCCCTTTCATTTTTAAAATTGAATCTTATTTCGTCGATTGAAAATCAAACACTTCGAAGAAGAAAAATGGCAGATTAATCTAGTTTGCGATTTTTTTTATTTTCTCTTTTAATTACCGAGCCCTTCAAAATCCCTAGATCCTTCATTTTCTAAAGCAAATCAACCGTGGCATTTTGCTCTGCCATTCGATTCGCGTTGATGATCGAAGAATAGGGGGCTTCCTGTCGTTCAATGGACGTGAATCAATTTTGATTTAGAAGCTTTAGGGATGAGGCTTTGGAAGAGATTTCAAACCAATATCAAATCAACTGAATGATTTGTGGGAGAGAGAGCGTCGCATGAGGGGAGCAGCCGTGGTGGAGCAACCGAGTGAGGCGTCGTCGACAATAGTAAGGGGAGTGTTAGGTCGCAGGTTCGCAATGGTGGCCAAGGCGAAGTAGGCTGCTGTGTTTGGGTTCGCCGATGTCAAAAGTAGGCCGCAGGCTGGGTTGAGTTTGAGGTAAGGCATTGCAATCTATTTTCTCGCTATTTAAATTTGTTTAATAATACATATATGAATGTATATATTATAGGAAGAAATTTACAGTAAGATTTAAAACCTGTCCAGTTTATTTCTGTAATATATATATATATATATATATATATATGTATATATAAGTTAGAATATATATATATATATATATATATATAATACATCAGCTTTTTGTTAAATTTAAAATATAGGCAGAGGAGCATATATATGTGTATGTTATAGTGAGATGTATAAGAGCCATTCTATTTTAATTTTAATATATGTATTAAGGTGACTAGCTTGTTAAATTAACTTATTTAATTATTTTAGTTACTAAAAATATTTTATTAAAAAGAAATTAGTTTAAAATAAAATCATTGGTTAATTAAATTTATCAAATGGGAATTTAACTGCTTCGATTTTTTCAAATATTAATAAATCATATAATGTTATACAAGGTCTCAAATCTTGAAGATAATAAGCCGTTGTAGAAATGGGTTGCAAATTATAGTCAAAGGTGAGTTAATCTCACTTATCTGGATTTTTATTTAAATTTAAATGGTTAAATTCAAATATTTGGTTGAATGATTGAATTGATTGGATGTGGTATTATATATATATATATATATATATATATATATATATATATATTGGAGTGATTAATTTCCGGCATTATATAATGGATGAGACCCTATATGCCCCGCATAATAGCGGATGAACCTTTATAGCGTGATATTCTACCTTGAAGTGGAATTGGTATATTATTTGATGACTAACATCTGTGGATGCAGGGAAACAGGTTGGAGAGATCTAACTGGATTCCTCAAAGTAGTGGAATTTATTTTAATAGTCTATGTTTTATTTGATAATTTGTGATAGATTATATTGATTATATATTAAGAATTTAAATTATTGAATGCTACGGTTTGACTGAATATATTTTGGATATATTGAGATATCAAAAATAAAGATTGAATTTTTAAAGGGAAATTAAATAGGAATTTTAAGTAAATAATTATTGTAAATTTAGATAAATTAAAGAATGAATTGGAAAAGAATAAAAGTTGATTTTGAAATTCTAATAAGTAAATTCCGAGTATGGAAAGGAGATTTTTGAATAAATAGGAATAAATGAATTTTTAAACTTAAGTGATATTATTTAAAGGAATAAAGAATTTATTTTCAAATTCAAAGTTTAAATTTGTTTGGAAAAGAAAATGAAGAAATTTGGAAAGTATGAAATTGGTATTTTAGTTTAAATAAGATATTAAATCATAATAAGGAAGTTAAATCTAATATTAATGGGTTGAAATAAACCGAGTAAGTAAAGGAATTTATTTTTAAATGGAATAGATGTGGAAATCGATTTAAAAATTGATTTAATGTTGAAACTATGTTTTAAAAGGAGGATGAGCTATGGAATTTATAAACTGGGTTTATAAAGTGAAATAAGATATCAGTGGTTATTTGAAAGTATAAATTCACGGTGGGAATTTATAAAGGAGTGGGTAATTTGTTTCAAAAATAAATAGTAGTTTATTTTTAAAGGTGTGGAAAGGAAAGTGTATTTCCCTGGAAAGCCAAGTATATTTTCAAAGAAAGATTTCCAAGTATAAGTTAGGAGTTTTAAAATGGTTTAAAAAAAATGTTTTAGAAAGATATTATTATTTAATGGTTTTAAAACTTTTTAAAAGTAAATATTTATTAAATTAATTAAAATAGTAATCATTTTAAAGGTTTAACTAGTATTATGTTTTAAAAGATAATTATTTAATATTTATACCTTATAGAATAACTTTTATTTTAAATTAGTTTTGGCTTAAGTTTTACATAAGAAATTAGTATAAAATTCCATAATTAGTATTTTAAATAAAGTGTTTTAAGTAGTTTTTATTTTAAATATTTTTAAAGTATATATTTTTGAATAAAGAGTTTTAAGTAGTTTTTATTTTAAATATATTTTTGAATAAAGTGTTTTATGTGGTTTTTATTTTAAATGTTTTTAAAGTATATATATTTTTGGATAAAGTGATTTAAATTATTTTAAAATCTGAAGTATTAAGACTTAGTGGTTTCCAGTGGAAATAAAACAATTAGGTGGAAATTTATTTCCACGAGAGAAAAAGCGATTTGAAAAATATTTTCAAAGGAATTAAAGTGTAGAAAATATCTTGCGAAGATATTTTGAAATAAATAATTTGGGAAATTATTAAGGCTGATGGTTGTTTGTGGATGTTATATGATAGTTAAATAACCGACTATCAATATTGGCCAATGCGCTGGTCGTTTCGAAGAGACCGGGATCAGGATTAATTTCCCGAAAACCACTTCAATCTGGTTTGAACATTTTCGTAAGGAAGATAAGAGCTGGAGTCTAAGTTAAAGCAATGAAGTGCAAGGGCTAATCACTACTAATCCTAAGAGTGATTCTGAAAATGGATGTAGTAGGAGTAGTGCCTTCGGTTCTGTTCGAACCCGGAATGGACTTGTATGGATGAATGCTATCGGAACATCGTTAGGAGGACGATGAGCATTCTAAGTGAATGTGTGCTAAAAAGGTAATGCATAGCCTCGAGCCTCATCAACCGGGAATGGCTAAAACAGGGAGGTGCACACAAGGCAAAGTGGCTAGCAACCAATTAGGGTAAGGTCACCCCAGTCTAGATGTCCCTTTTATTTCGGTTGTGTGGGCGGTTGCTGATCCCAACCGCGGGGTGAACTTATTCGGACTATCCAGTAAGGATAGCTTCGGTCTTGTGATATTGGGGATCAGGGTGGATCCTCGGCATGATGATCTAGACCATATACTGTGACAGGCGGTACCCCAGTAGCCCTGCCATTGTATGGGATCCAATCTCCAATAAACGCCTGTATGGTTTTGATTGTTCCCAACTATTGCTGAAACGTGAGATGCTTGCATTTTAGCTAGATTCTATTTTACTTTCTATAGACACTATTATAATATCAGACAGATTTGATAAAAATGTGTTTGTTATCATAAGGTAGAAACCTGGCATGTTTATTTGTGGTGTGATCTTACGAGATACCTTTGATTTCAAAAGGATTTTAGAAAACTTTAACAATCCAATTGGGTGTGTTTTCTCACTCTAGCATTCCAGAATGACTCGGGTGTTATTTCGCTATAGTGCTATGGTCAGACCGAGTATTATAGAGTACAGATTTTGGATGGACTACTGTGGAGTTCAGGAGACGAGCTGGATGGAGAGATGTATCACACGTATTTGATGAATATTCCGTTGTATTTTATTAACTGCATAGACAGTTTTGTGAGGACGGGTTATGATAACTATCCAGTTGTGTGCTATAAATTTTGTTGTACTTTGATAATGTAACGTATAAACAGATATAGTTCCCGCTAAAGTAATAGGAATTAGACCTAAGACGATTCCAAATAGAGAAACTTCAATCATTTCAATTTGTTTGAGGAGATAAAATGAAAGGTATGATCTATCCCTAAATATTTAAAGATTAGTCACTTATCTATTATATATTGTTCCACCATGTAACGACCCGTAAATTTTTAATAATTAAGTAGGTTATTTTAATTAAAATTGAGTAATTAAATTTTGAAGGAAACAAAAATTTTAAAATTTTTAATGAAGCAAACGTTAAAAAAAAGTAACGTGAATGGTAAATCACTTAAGACTTTGTGATTTAATATTTGGAGAAATAAAATTTGGGTAACTTATTAATGAAATAATAAGTGAATTAAAACGTAACAATGCTAATTTTGGTCAATGATTAATAGGTTGAATGAAATGACAATTAATGAATTTATTTAAATTTGTAAAGTTATAATGGAATTATTGTATTTATGTGTGAATGTAAATTTAAAATAGAAACATAGATTTATTATAAGGTATTAATTGATGTAATAGAAAGCATGAGACTAAATAGGTAAATTCATTGAGGATATTAATTGTAATTGGATTTAAGCTAATAAATAATTAATTTAGCACAACCCTAATTAATTGAAATAACTGTAAGGTCATAATTTCGTGTATTCAGTAAATTTAGAAAAAAAATTTAGTAAATGTAAATCAGTATTTGGAACTTATATTGTTTCCATAGGATAATATAAAGAAATGAAAACTTGCGACCTATGTTTGGAACAATGACCAAAATAAGTGAAATAGTGTTAATGTAAGTAAATTGGTAACAAATTGAATGGATTCCCATGATTTATTGGAAATTTTATATGTTACAACTTGGTTACGAATTCAATATAAGGTAAGTGAATGGAAATATTATAATCTGTCTATAAATATAATAATGTAGTGTTATGATAATAAATTAGTGCTATGTATGGAATTATAACCTGCGTTGGTAAGTAATCAGCTTATAAATGAAAGAAAAGTAAATAGGTGACCATTTATATATGTTATTTATTCATTTAGTATGTTAAATAAAATTTGGAAATCAGATTTCAATTAAGGGAAATTAAGTAGTACGTTAATTGGAAATAAATTTTAATAAATATTACGTTAATGTGAAATGTAATACAAATGGTTAGGGGTTGTCAAATTTGGTAAACTAAGGTAATTATTAATAAATTGAATGAATTTCTATTAAATGGAAAAAATGTAAATATATACTTAGCTACAAGTTGAATATATGAAAAGAAATGTAAGCATTGAATTAAATTTATGAATTTAAATTATAATAAATGGTCACTGAATAAAATCAATATTCTGGAAGTAATTATAATATTTGTTTGAAGGAAATAAACTTAGTTATTAGCAATTTAAGTTTAATGGTTACAATTGTTATAAATTACCTATTTGTTTAGTTCATCGAATTTAATTTGAAAGAAATTGTAATAATTAACTTAGTTAGTGCAATCCCAATTTATTAAAGCAATTAGTAGGATAAGAAGAATGGAAATCAAAATTTTATTTATTTAAGTGAAACGGAAAATTCAATAATTGGATTTAATGGCAATTAAATGAAATTGAAATAGTTAAATAATACGTTATTTGAAGTAAAGATAATATGAGAAATTTATGTAATAGTTTTGAATCCAATATTTAATCCATCTATTTGACAGGAATGAATGGAATAATAATTTATTTATTTAACTAAAAGGAATTTTGGGAATTTTATTTATAAGTTTTGAACTTTATGAAATTGAGGTTAATAGTGGAATTTATGAATTTATCCACTAAATTGACATTTAAATTTGTTTAAAATCATTGTAAATGATTAAGAAATTTTAAACGATAAGAAGTGTCGATTTTAAAATTTAAATTGGAAATTTGATTTAATTAATTAATTTATTAATTTATTTAATTAGTGTAAAAATAGCCATTTTTGCCACTGACCGGGTTTCGACGAAACTAGTTTCATCGGATCTGTAATAGTGAATTATTGTAGGATTTTAAATTCCATAGCGATCGGACTTGTTGTTTGATCGTACTGACTTGAAACGCCTTGAAATAAATGAAATTAAAATCAATTGAAATCAATCTGAAATAATTTGATTTTGGCATAACTTCTTCATACGATGGAATTTGGACGTGAAACCTGTTCCATCGCGTTGAAAATATTTTAAAACATCTATTTTGATATATGGGTTGACCCAATTTCATTCCGGAGTCGAAATGGGCTTTTTGGACCACACTGGCGTTAGCGCGTAAATCTGTCTTATCCATCCATTCAAATATCAACCATGCCTATATATATCCTTCTATAAAACCTAGCAGCCTCTTTTCCTCATTTCTATACATTCTATTCCTCCTCTTCCTCAATGGAAGCAAAGATTCTATATTTCCAGATCCAATCCCAAATCAAATCCAAAGCTGAAATTTCAAACTCCACAATATATGCCATATTTTAAATCAACTTGAAGCTCTCGAAGAGCGTAACTCAAATCTCCACCTCGTTTTTCGATTCGATGCATTGTTTGTTTTGAAATCGAGGGAAGATTTTCGGCCGTTCATCACGTCGAAATCAAACTCGCCCAATCGTCAAACCGTTTTTGGGTTTTGTAGAGAGGCTCGCATGCTTCGCATCGGTGGTGTTTGCTCGTCAAATTGATGGTTTAATCATCAGCAAATCACGGTTAGGGTTCATTTTTCTCGGTGGCGGCGGCTGCATGGGTTGTGCCGATCGTGGCCTTGGTGGAATGGGGGAACTCGGCTCTTTGAGGCGAAGGTGGTGGAGTTGCTCGTTTGCGTCGAAGGGGAGCATGGGCGGCGAAATTTTTTGACGAACAGGGCTGGCTAGGGTTTCACCTGATCCTTGGCATGTGTGAATGCGTGAGGGCGAACGAGGTCAACAGGGAGACGTGGCAGTCGTTCTAGTATGTTTCGTTTATATTATTTTATTCTAAATTTATTTCAATTCGTTCTAATATATATAACTTTTGCGTACGAACTCCGTTTCATTTGCGGTTTTCTCCGCTAGCTTCGTATTAGAATTCCGAACATTTTGACGCTAGTTTGGATGAACCCGGAGACAGTGCAAATTTTGGGTTTAAATTGAATTTAAATTCAATTTAAATTCAAAAGGTGAGTGTTTTAACCCACTCACAACTTCTAAAATTTCTTATGTTTGTTAAATTAAATTTTTGTTTTGATTATGCATTTATTTATGACTTTTCGTATATTTTTAATCATCATCTCAGTTAATTGCATTTATTTAAATTAAATCGTTATTTAATTTATTATTGAATGTAACTGCCAGTTAATTACCTGTTTTATATTATCAGTTATATATTGATATTGATTGATTGTTTTGGATGATGATTGTGATGGATGTATGTTTTATGATGGATGAATGGATGTTTTATTTATATCATCATAATCTGCAAGTTGTTATGCATTTATTTTAATTCGGGATTGCGGTTTGAAAAGATATACAACCACATTTTTATTTTTAAATTGCGGATTGAAATGATAAATATCTGTATCACTTGACCATAGGATAGAAAATTATATACAGGCACCGAGGTATATATATATAAAATTATTTTTTGAAATGATTTTCTATGGTTTTGGAAAGAATATACGATTTAATAAATATTAAATTTTGATGTTAGATAAATATTATTTTATATATATATATAGTTAAATTCTTGAATTTAAGCTATGTATAAAGTTGATTTATAAAAATGAGGTTAATAATAAAGTTTGATTTCTTTTATAAAAAAATGGTTAAGTATCTATTTAAATTCTATTGTATATAGAGTTTATAATGACTCAAATAAAATTAAGGTTGGAAGATAAATGTGAATTTGATTTGAATTAAAGTATTTAAGAATTATCCTCGAAGATTTTGATTTGAAATGTAAATAAATTGAGATTTAAAGGGTATGATTTTATAACTTGATTTTGTTTAGAAGATTTAAATGAATATCAAATTTATTTAAATGAATATTATCAAGTTAATTTAATTAAAAAAATATCCAGTTATTTGAAGTCTAAAGGTTTTACTAAAATGATATTTGATTTATTTAGTAAACATTTCAAATCTAAATAATAGTAGTTGAAATTGATATATATGAAATTATCAAAGAATAAGTTTTGAAATGGTGGGATAATTAAAGCTTTGAAATATATGAAAATTATATTGGTTTATTTGTGAATTTAAAATCCATATTGGAATTGATTTGTGAAGGTGAAGAAGCTATTTTACTATATATAGTAATTAAATATTTAAACCATTTAAGTAGTGTTGTATGTTTCAAAGTTATGAAATTCAAGGTTTAATGTTTTGAAAGGCTACATTTCAAGTTTGGTTCCGAAATGTTATAACTTTGAAATGTTATAGTTTTAGAAAAGGATATAATTGAAAATGAAATCATATTGATTTGGGTTTTAAAATAGAAATGATATCCTATTTATACAGTTTTGAAATGGATATTATATTAATGGTTTTAAAGTACAAACTATTTTGAAAAGATCGCGGTGTTATAATTACGTTTGGTTGTTAAAGAGACCGAGATCAGAAGTTTTCATACTCTCTGCCAACTCCGAAAACCACTTTAACAACCGTGTATGCAATGGAGATTCCAGAATGAAGTAGGATGGTGGCGGCATTTCCTTTGAGGTAAATACGTGGACCCGACTCCCCTGAGTTGGCATAAGGTGGCTAAAACAGGAGCAATTCTCGGGCCAATGAGGTAGCACCTTTGATCGGGCACATCCCTTCGATATTATACTTTGACTTTTGGATTGATTCGGTGGCCACTTTTGTTTTTTTATTTGGGGGTGTGGCTCGAGGTGGGCGGTAGCTGTGGCTACGCATTGCCACCAGCCTGGATAGCAGTTGGTATATCTACCCTGGCGTTGTCTAGTTGTGCCGTGTCACCTAGCCTAGCGCGCCTTATACGATTTTGTTTTATACCATACCTATGGAGTGCCCTCTAACGACGCCCAGTACGGGGGAGATTACGGTACTGTATAGACTATAGGAATATAAAAGTGTGTTTAGGTGGAATATGTAAAGCCTTAATACTTTTTTTAGTATATTATACTTTACTATAGACACTATTATAATAGCGTATATTACTACATGGTAGATAGTTTAACGGATCCTTAGGAGATGTGAATCCCGTGCATCTCTTGAGTTACTGCATTCACGTTAGACATTGGATAGGAATTGTCAAATCCCATAAACATCTCTGACGCCGTTACACTCATATTATTTACCGTTGATTTAACTTACATAAGATCTTTTAGTTCTGACTCGAGTGTTTTGTCTTTTCAATTCGCTCGGGTCAGCCTGAGCATTTGAGGATTTGAAGCCTGTATCTCTGGAGGAAGAAGACGAAGATTTATTACTATTATCTATTATATTATTCTACATCATACTCCATTGCATTTTATTATTCTCTGTTATGGGTAACTTTGATATTGTATTGTATAAGTAATTAATGAATCAAATTTTTTGTAAAACAGCTTCATGAACTATTTATGTGCTTATTATATTTTATCATTCCGTTGCAAGATTCTATTTTGTTTTTTCTTTCTCTACTTTTTCTTATCTACCCAATAACAATCTGCCCTTCTGTATGGTTTAAGTCCGACGGGTGTGGTTTATCGTTAATTTAAACCGTGCGAAATGGCGGGATGTTACATTTGGTATCAGAGCGAGGTTTAGCGATAAACCTTAGCTTTGTGGGGTTTGACTCTTTACTAATAGGGTAGTAATACCCTATGGTTAGTCGCTGAGTGTATATATGAGAAAGCGTATTAGTTAGTGTTATAACAAGGTTTTAATATTGTGTTAATTTTTTCCGTTTTGTATTTATAGATTCTGGTTGGTGCATGGGACGCTATGGCATCAATAGAGATTTCTAAACACTTAATAGGACAGATCGACATAATATTTGGTTTTAACATAGGTGAATGAAATAATTTTGCCTACTATATTTTCTATATATATAGTAAATTTTTATATAAAATTTATATTTGGTTGTATTATATTGGTTGTTAGGTAATGAAATTTATAAATAATAGTTGAAATGAGAACGAAAACAAAATAAATGAAAATTAGGAATTTAGATCTTAAGTCCCGGGGTTTTGAAAATTCTTTCAATGATTTTGGAATATAATAATAACATTATTTAGAAGTATTTGCTGATATAAATATTTTAATATAATGTGAAAGAAATGTTTTAAATAAGATTTTGGAAAAATAAGTTCTGTACTTCCTTCTCTGTCGCTGGAAAATAATTACGGTGATGGTGGCCGCATCATCGACATTCATTTTCGAGTTTCGAAGTGGGAAGGCCACTGTAGTAGTTTTACTGCAGATTCATTTTTGATAAACAAATATAAATTTTAAATTGTTTTAAATATAACTAAATATATAAGTTGTAAGGATATACATTTATCTAATATTTTAAATGATTTTTAATAAAAACCCGGTATTTAAATTCTTAAGTTTCCGATAATTAATAGTTCAAGTATAGTAGTGAAACGGAATAAAACTAATAGATAATTGGAGGCTTTAATTAAAATAAGAAATTTAATGCTTGGTTATGAATGAAATTAAAGGAAAGTTAAAAATGTAACCTATGAAACAAAGAATAATATTATTGAACATTTAGTAATTTTAAAGAAATAGAAATTAACTTGTGTAACTTCTATTACATCCTTAAAAAGCATATGTATAACTTACCAAATTTTAAAAGTTGAAATGTTTAATAAGAAAATGTAATGGAAATTGTACAAGTAAAAGTATGTAATGAAGTGTTCAATAAATTTCTTTTATTTATAAGAATTGATGTTATAAAGTTATATACTTAAGTTGTAATTGAAATGCTACTAGTTTGATAGAAATGTAAGTATTATAAATAAATGATAATAAACTTAAGTAAAAGGTTGAAGCTATTATAAATAAAATAAGTATAAAAGATGAATGCATTAAATATATGATTGTAGACTAAAGTAATGCATTGAGATGCTAAGTAAACGAAATTGAGAAATGAATGCATGAAATGCAAATAAATAAATGAACGAAACTGTAAGAAATAAATGAAAATAAGGATAAACCATTATATAAATGAAAGGGAATCAAACAACAAATATTATAAAATGAAAATGATTAAAATTAACTGGATCTATTGGAATTGTTGTTTGTTTGGTTTATGGTTGTTTGGGCAAGGATACTTTAAGATTGTTGGATGTATGAATAATCTATTTCGTTTCATCTAAGAATGTTGAGTAAAAGATACACTTAGTAGTTTATTCTTCATTCTGTATAATTTAAAGTTTTGAACCCGAAGAACTACCTGTTTTGTTTGATATGGATGGGTAGTTGAATTATGTTGATTCTGTATGATGGTTGTATGTTGTTTGTTGCAAATTGATTGTTGTTGTATTGATTGTTGTTTGGGGTTGAAACAACCTTAATTATTTCATTTTATATAATTGTTAATCTTTTGGATTATATAAGTGAAATACAGGTTATGGAAGCAATTGCTACTGCTTTTGGTTTCATAGTTAAGCGTAAATTGCCCGACAAATAGGTACGTTTTCGAATTACGGTTTATAGCGTTATTATATTTTTCCCATGTTGGGATTTATATTATTTTAGAAAATATAGGTTGTATATTATTATAATTGATACTATATATCCTCCCGTGCCTCCCCGTACAAAGGAGACTCAGCCGAAATTTTTCGTAAATTTTAGACTTAGAAAATATTTTGAAATTGTTTTCCAAACCTTATTAATTTGAATATAAAATATTTATTTGTTTATAAATCTATACATTTTATATAAATTATCCTATTATGTAAATTTATTATTATGGATATAATATTTTGAATAATATATATTGATTTATAAGTTCTTATTTTCCCTTCTTTTCCTTTTTGGGGACGAAATGTTTTGAGTGGGGGAGAGTGTAACGACCGTAAATTTTTAATAATTAAGTTGGTTATTTTAACTAAAATTGAGTAATTAAATTTTGAAGGAAACAAAATTTTTGTGACTTTTAATGAAGCAAACGTTAAAAAATGTAAGGTAAATGGTAAATCACTTAGGACTTTGTGATTTAATATTTAGAGAAATAAAATTTGGGTAACTTATTAATGAAATAATAAGTGAATTAAAATGTAACAATGCTAATTTTGGTTAATAATTAATAGGTTGAATGAAATGACAATTAATGAATTTACTTAAATTTTTAAAGTTAGAATGGAATTATTGTATTTATGTGTGAATGTAAATTTAAAATAGAAACAAAGATTTATTATAAGGTGTTAATTGATGTAATAGAAAGCATGAGACCAAATAGGTAAATTCATTAAGGATATTAATTATAATTGGATGTAAGCTAATAAATAATTAATTTAGCGCAACCCTAATTAATTGAAATAACTGTAAGGTCATAATTTGGTGTATTCGGTATTTGGAATGTATATTGTTTCCATAGGATAATATAAAGAAATGAAAACTTGCGACCTATGTTTGGAATAATGACCAATATAAGTGAAATAGTGTTAAAGTAAGTAAATTGGTAACAAATTGAATGGATTCCCATGATTTAATGGAAATTTTATATGTTACAACATGGTTATGAATTCAATATAAGATAAGTGAATGGAAATATTATAATCTGCCTATAAACGTAATAATGTAGTGTTAGTGATAATTAATTAGTGCTATATATGGAATTATAACCTGGGTTGGTAAGTAATAAACTTATAAATGAAAGAAAAGTAAATAGGTGACCATTTATATATGTTATTTATTCATTTAATATGTTAAATAAAATTTGGAAATCAGATTTTAATTAATAGAAATTAAGTAGTACGTTAATTGGAAATAAATTTAATAAATATTACATTAATGTGAAATGTAATACAAATGGTTAGGGGTTGTCAAATTTGGTAAACTAAGGTAATTATTAATAAAATGAATGAATTTCAATTAAATGGAAATAATGTAAATATATACTGAGCTACAAATTGAATATATGAAAACAAATGTAAGCATTGATTAAATTTATGAATTTAAATTATAATAAATGGTCATTGAATAAAATCAATGTTCTAGAGTTAATTATAATATTTGTTTTAAGGAAATAAACTTAGTTATTTGTAATTTAAGTTTAATGGTTACAATTGTTATAAATTATCTATTTGTTTAGTTCATAGAATTTAATTTGAAAGAAATTGTAGTAATTGACTTAATTAGTGCAATCCCAATTTATTAAAGAAATTAGTAGGATAAGAAGAATGGAAATCAAAACTTTATTTATTTAAGTGAAATGGAAAATTCAATAATTGGATTTAATGGCAATTAAATGAAATTGAAATAGTTAAATAATACGTTATTTGAAGTTAAGATAATATGAGAAATTTATGTAATAGTTTTGAATCCAATATTTAATCCAACTATTTGACAGGAATGAATGGAATAATAATTAATTTATTTAACTAAAAGGAATTTTGGGAATTTTATTTATAAGTTTTGAATTTTATGAAATTGAGGTTAATAGTGAAATATATAAATTTATCATCTAAATTGACATTTAAATTGGTTTAAAGTCATTGTAAATGATTAAGAAATTTTAAATGATAAGAAGTGTCGACTTTAAAATTTAAATTGGAAATTTGATTTAATTAATTAATTAATTTAATTAGTGTAAAAATAGCCATTTTTGCCACTGACTCGGATTTCGACGAAAAGTGTTTCATCGGATCCGTAACAGTGAATTATTGTAGGATTTCAAATTCCGTAGCGCTCAGACTTGTCGTTTGATCGTACGGACTTGAAACGCCTTGAAATAAATGAAATCGAAATCAATCGAAATCAATTTGAAATAATTTGATTTTGGCATAACTTCTTCAAAGGATGTAATTTGGATGTAAAACCTGTTCCATCGCGTTTAAAGTATTTAAAACATCTATTTTGATATATGGGTTGACCCAATTTCATTTCGAAGTCGAAACGGGCTTTTTGGTCTACTTTGGCGTTAACGTGTAAATCTATCTTATCCATCCATTCAAATGTCAACCCTGCCTATATATATCCTGCTATAAACCCTAGCAGCCACTGTTCCTCATTTCTATACATTCTATTTCTCCACTTCCTCAATGGCAGACAAGATTCTATATTTCCAGATCAATCCAAAATCAAATCCAAAGTTGAAATTTCAAACTCCACAATATATGCCAAATTTATATCAACTCGAAGCTCTCGAAGAGCGTAACTCAGATCTGAAACTCGTTTTTCGATTCGACGCATTGTTTGTCCAGAAATCGAGGGAAGATTTTCGGTCGTTCATCACGTTGAAATCAAATTTGCACGATCGTCAAACCGTTTCTGGGTTTTGTAGAGAGGCTCGCACGCTTCGCATCAATGGTGTTTGCTCGTCAAATTGACAGTCAGATCATCGGAAAATCACGGTTAGGTTTCGTTTTTCTCGGTAGCAGCGGCTGCACGGGTCATGCCGATCGTGGTTGTGGTGGTATGGGGGAGTTCGGCTCTTTGAGGCGAAGATGGTGGAGTTGCTTGTTTGCATCGAAGGGGAGCATGGGCGGTGAAAAATTTCGACGAGCAAGGGCGGCTAGTGTTTCACCTGAACCTTGGCATGTATGAACGCGTGAGGCCAAACGTGGTCAACAAGGAGACGTGGCAGTCGTTCCAGTTTGTTTCGTTTATATTGTTTTATTCTAAATTTATTTCAATTCATTCTAATATATATAACTTTCGCGTACGAATTCCGTTTCATGCGCGGTTTTCTCCACTAGTTTCATATTGAGATTTCGGACATTTTGACGCTAGTTTGGACGAATTTGGAGACTGTGCAAATTTTGGGTTTAAACTGAACTTAAATTCTGTTTAAATTCAAAAGGTGAGTGTTTTAACCCACTCACAACTTCTAAAATTTCTTATGTTTGTTAAATTAAATTTTTGTTGTGATTATGCATTTATTTTTGACTTTTCGTATATTTTTAATCATCATCTCAGTTAATTGCATTTATTTAAATTAAATCGCTATCTAATTTATTATTGAATACAACTGCTAGTGAATTACCTGTTTTATATTAACAGTTATATATTGAAATTAATTGATTGTTTTGGATGATGATTGTGATGGATGTATGATTTTATGATGGATGAATGGATGTTTTATTTATATCATCATAATCTGCAAGTTGTTATGCATTTATTTTAATTTGGGATTGCGGTTTGAAATGATATACAACCGCATTTTTATTTTTAAATTGCGATTGAAATGATAAATATCCGTATCACTTGACCATAGGATAGAAAATTATATACTGGCACCGCAGTATATATATATATATAATTATTTTTGAAATGATTTTCTATGGTTTTGGAAAGAATATACGGTTTAATAAATATTAAATTTTGATGTTAGATAAATATTATTTTATATATATATATAGTTAAATTCTTGAATTTAAGCTATGTATAAAGTTGATTTATAAAAATAAGGTTAATAATAAAGTTTGATTTCTTTTATATAAAAAACGGTTAAGTATCTATTTAAATTCTATTGTATATAAAGTTTATAATAACTCAAATAAATTAAAGGTTGTAAGATAAATGTGAATTTGATTTGAATTAAAATATTTAAGAATTATCCTCGAAGATTTAGGTTTGAAATGTAAATAAATTGAGATTTAAAGGGTATGATTTTATAACTTGATTTTGTTTAGAGGATTTAAATGAATATCAAATTGATTTAAATGAATATTATCAAGTTAATTTAATTAAAAGCATATCCAGTTATTTGAAGTCTAAAGGTTTTACTAAAATGATATTTGATTTATTTAGTAAACATTTCAAATCTAAATAATAGTAGTTGAAATTGATATATATGAAATTATCGAAGAATAAGTTTTGAAATAGTGGGATAATTAAAGCTTTGAAATATATGAAAATTATATTGGTTTATTTGGGAATTTAAAATCCATATTGGAATTGATTTGTGAAGGTGAAGAAGCTATTTTACTATATATAGTTATTAAATATTTAAACCATTTAAGTTGTGTAGTATGTTTCAAAGTTATGAAATTCAAGGTTTTATGTTTTGAAAGGCTATATTTCAAGTTTTGATTCCGAAATATTATAACTTTGAAATGTAATAGTTTTAGAAAAGGATATATTTGAAAATGACATCATATTGATTTGGGTTTTAAAATAGAAATGATATCGTATTTATACAGTTTTAAAATGGATATTATATTAATGGTTTTAAAGTATAAACTATTTTGAAAAGATCGCGGTATTATAATAACGTTTGGTTGTTAAAGAGACCGGGATCCGAAGTTGTCATACTCTCTGCCAACTCCGAAAACCACTTTAACAACCATGTACGCGGTAGAGATTCCAGAACGAAGTAGGATGGTGGCGACGTTTCCTTTGAGGTAAATACGTGGACCTGACTCCCGTGAGTTGGCATAAGGTGCCTGAAACAGGAGCGATTCCCGGGCTAATGAGGTAGCACCTTTGATCGGACACATCCCTTCGATATTATACTTTGACTTTTGGATTGATTCGGTGGCCACTTTTGTTTTTTTTATTTGGGGGTGTGGTTCGAGGTGGGCAGTAGGCTATGCGTTACCACCAGCCCGGATAACAATTGGTATATCTACCCTGGCATTGCCGAGTTGTGCTGTGTCACCTACCCTAGCGCGCCTTATACGATTTTGTTTTGTACCATACCTATGGAGTCCCCTCTGACGACGCCCAGTACGAGGGAGATTACGGTACTGTATGGACTATGGGAATATAAAAGTGTGTTAAGGTGGAAAATGTAAAGCCTTAACGCTATTTTCCGTATATTAAACTTTACTGTAGACACTATTATAATAGCGTATATTACTATGTAGTAGATAGTTTAACGGATCCTTAGGAGATGTGAATCATGTGCATCTCTTGAGTTACTGCACTCACGTTAGACAATGGATTGGACATGTCAAATCCCGTAAACATTTCTGACGCCGTTACACTCATATTATTTACCTTTGATTTAACTTGCATAAGATCTTTTAGTTCTGACTCGAGTGTTTTGTCTTTTCAATTCGCTCGGATCAGCCTGAGCATTTCAGGATTTGAAGCCTGTATCTCTGGAGGAAGAAGACGAAGATTTATTACTATTATCTATTACATTATTCTGCATCATACTACGCTGCATTTTATTATTCTCTGGTATAGGTGACTCTGATATTGTATTGTATAAGTAATTAAAGAATCAAATGTTTTGTAAAATAGCTTCATGAGCTGTTTATGTGATTATTATATTTTATCGTTCCGCTGCAAGATTCTATTTTTTTTCTCTTTCCCTACTTTTTCTTATCTACCCCATAACAATCCGCTAATCTGTATGGTTTAAGTCTAACGGGTGTGGTTTATCGTCGATTTAAACCGTGCAAAAAGGCGGGATGTTACACACTGCGATTGTGAGATACTGATATTTTTTCTATTTTTTCTTCTACCTCCTTCTTATTTAACCCTAATAGTTCAGTTTTTCGGCACTCAATTGCTCGGCATTTGATACAGTGGACGTATAGATGTCGATATTTGGGCGTCGAAAAATTTGGTCGTTACATCGTAACTATACCAATTTTTTTAATACACATTAAGTATTTCTTAGCACGTTACCTTTAGTACTAGAATTATTTATGAACTATTTCATAAAACCGTTACTTAAATTTGTGGCCATCTTATGACACCACTTATGTAAATCAATCATTTTAAAAGTCAAGTTTACACATCTTTTCAAATGTCACAACTTCCTCTTAAAGCTCCTCCGTACTTAAGTTTATTATAAACAATATACAAAGCATACTTAAGTTTATTACCCTCTTTAAACTTAAGTATATAATTTTAATTAATACTAGAATTCATTTTCTAAGTCATTTCATAACACATTACTCTAAGCCTGCAAACACTTTGCAAAAATTTGTCTCATTAATAAAACATTTTCTAAGATTTTTAGTACTTCCAAAGAATCAATAATTTAATTAATAAATATTACTCAAGTCCATTAATATTCTATAACTAGAGTTTATGTTTGCAAAAGCTCTTCTATTCCCTAGGAGTATATATATACAATAGTAGATTTGTTTTACTTAACATGAATGTTCAACACATTTAAAACTTGTTTTTAAATCTCTATCTCTTCAAATTTATAGGTTACAAATACTTATTTTCATATGTTTTCAAAAAAAAACTTAGCTAAGTTTATAAGTTCCAATTAAATTCGGAAGTTTCGACTACACAAACCGTCGAAAATTCCGTTTCAATTTTACTACATGAAAATTTACAAACAATATTTCAAAACTAGATGTATAAACTAGACTATCTAAATGGTTAAGATACATTAGTCTATAATATTACATAAATGAAATTATTAGAACCAAAACATCCAGTTTGATTTCAAATCCCCTTTCTAAAATACTAAAAATAATAATAAACATATATTCCTTTATATATCAAATCATTCTTTCAGACATTTTAAAGAAAAACTTGTTTTACCCAAAACAATTTTTGAAGTGAAATTATCATAGTAGCAATCATCACTTAGTAATTTAAAAACGAAAGCCGATGATGCGGCATTCATGTAATGACTAGGAATTTTGGTTATTTGAAAATTGGAATATTTAAGTGATTTTAAAACTCTAAAAGTTATTTTTTAACTTGAATTTCAAATATCACTATTTATTGGAGGATTTAATTATTGAATTTGATAATTTGGAAATTGGGTAAAATATGAAATTTTAGTTTTCAAGCTTGTCAAAAATAATTTGAATGCTTGTAAAATTTATATTAATAATATTAAAGATAATAAAAGTCTTAAAATTTAATTTAAAAGTGGTTTGTTTAGTTTTAAAAATATCTCGTTTGAATTGACATTTAAAAATAGCCTTACAGCGCACAGTCTCGGAATTTGACGAAACAAGTTCCATTGGATCCGTAATAGTGTATTATTATCAGATTTCAAATTTCGTAGTGTTTGGAGTTATCGTTTGGCCATACGGAATATAAATGCATTGACATCTATATCGAAAATTCAATGTAATAATTGGGTCCAAAAAGCTACCTTCACTATACGATCGAATTAGGATTAGAAATATTTTCCATTGTGCTCGGAATAAGGATATAACATTATGAATACCTAGCGGCATGCCTCGATATGAAGTCAAGATTGTAAGTTACGATTTTGAGATAATTTAAAATTTAAATAATTTATATTTCTGTTGACCAGTCAATCGAATCACATCAGCACTTTTTCATTTCCCCTTTCAAATCACTGTAGCAAGTTGATGTAGGCATGTTAACATCTCATCTTGTCTTTGAAAGAGGAGGCTATGTGGTAGGATCGTATAATATGGAATAGCGGAATGATATAGATAAATAACGATAATAAGTAAAGTAGACACCAAGACTTTATACTGGTTCGGACTTCTTTTCCTACGTCCAGTCCCTAAGCTTCTCTTAGGAATTCTACTAACAACCCTCACTTAACCCGGGGGAATAGGTTTACAACTTACCCGAACAACCGAACGAGATTTCTTGCCTCAACTATCGAAGAGGACTTCAACTCAATTACTAAAAAACAATATTCGACTTGTTGTGTTCTTGTCAACACTAATGAGTCTAATGTAGTACAATATTCCTATAATCTTATCCTCGTGAGCATGCAATGTGTTTGTGAAGATTTAGGAAATGTGAATTGCTATGAATCAAAGAATGTTATAAACAAAACAGTTATTCAAGCAATAGATTGGTGATTGCTTTGAGAATATTTAGAGAATATGATCAATAAAATAGTAAGATTAAAGCAAGAAAATTCAGTGACTTGAATAATGTTAGAATCATGTATATATACTTGTAGAAGAGGTACATTTGTTGTCAAAGGTTGCAAACAAGAGATGCTTCCATTTCCATTGGAGAATGGTTGCAACTCTTGGGAGGAAGAAGGTGTCTTTTCAGAGTAAATTCGCAGGTTCAAATTCAGTCGTCTGAGCAGGGAATTCAGTCAACTGAAAATGTGAAGTAAATTTTTCAGGAACAAATTCAGTCGACTGTGCAGGAAGTTCAGTCGACTGAAAATGTGCATGTTTATATATTTGTACCAGTATCAGTCGACTGGCCATTCCTGTTCAGTCGACTGAACTACTAAAATATGCATAGTGAAAGTGTAAATAAAAATGAAGTTCATAAAATGTGTTCTAGTGTTCGTGCAAGCCTCTTGAGGATATATATTTTAACAATAAATCTAGACTAAGACCTATATATATAAAAAATCATACTTATGTTTGTTTGGTCTTCATCGATCTTCCTTTAGCTTTGCACATATCTCTTCATTTTTTTTGTTGAAGCACATTGTCATTGATCAAAATCTTTGCGTTTCAACATTCTCCCCCTTTTTGATTGATGACAATATTGATTTATTCTAGAGATGTATTTACTTATTTATCCCCCTGAATGTATGCACTATCTTTCCTACAAAACAAAGTTAGTACCATAGATTTTCTCCCCCTTTGTCATCGACAAAAAAGAAGAATTAAAAGTAGAAATATTATATCAAAACAATCACTGAAGCATAGAGAATAGAAAATTTGCATAACCATGGGTTAAAAAAAGTTAAAAATGTTGCGTCGAACAAGCACAAAATGGCTATTTATACAAGCCATAAGAAAGTTATAAATAAACATCAAACCATACTAAAATTACTCATCTCTATCCCAGTCATATGAACCTTCTCTTCCTCCTGTTGGTTCACGTATGACGGGTCCCCCTGTTGGTGGTCTGTACGCTCTTCCTCCTTGGCCACCACTAGCTCCGCTTGTGCTGCTACTTGTTTGCTCTTCGGATGACGTCCATGTAAATGTACGTGCCAGACGTTTGCCTCGAGATGTCAAAGCAGTAGTGGTGCTTGAGCACGAGATTGCATGCCATAGCTTGTTGAAGAATCATTTGATTTTGTCAAGCTTGTGATCTACCTTTTAAGACAAGTATCAAGAATTTGTTGATTTCTTGATAATATCCCCAATGATTGGTTGGTAGTAAAGCTTGGGTCAACAAAACGAATTTCATCATCTTGTTTGAAATGTTCTTCGTGGTGAGGTTGTGGAGGTTGTTGTTGTTCTTGATGCCTCGCTTCCCATTCGGCGAGTGATATTATGCGAGGAGGTCGAGATGGGAGTTGCATTAGGCTTATGGTCCGGTGGTTAATTTGACGGACCATTGTATTCTCCGACTCGGGTAATGGCGTATCGACATTGAGGAGAAGTCGCATGATGTATTCTCCAAAATAGATAGTTCGCATTTTGCCATTATTAAAAGTAAGAAACTCATCAAGAATAAGTTGTACCCAATTGACTTGTATATTGCCAAAAATAGCATATAGAGCTCGATAATTAATTGGGTAGACAATTTTGTACGAGCCCGTGCGTGGAGTAATTGTTCTCATTAGGTCTTTGTGAAGGATTCTTGCCATAGTCGAAGAGAGGTGGACTTAAAATCTCTAAAATTGATATTATCATCCATAAATCGATGGTTTATGTTATCGCGGATCTGTGGATTGAATTCTATCTCGTCTAGCTTTCTCTCGACATTTGGTGATTCTAGAATGTGTGCTATTCTATCTAAGGAAAACCAAACTTTCTTTCCACATACCATACTCCAAACACTATTGTTTGGATTTTGGTGTCCAAGATTAAGGTTAGCATAAAATAATTTGACCATTATATGATTTATGGCATGGTCATTTCTTTTCAAATCCAAAAGAGAAGTTAAACCTTCTTGATCGGTTAACACTCGGATTTTATAGGTTTGAAAGCTTTGGAAATCAACGAAGGAATGCTCGAAAATACGGGAATTCTTCATCTTCTTCCACCTAGTGACAGCTACTCCATGGTAAAGCCATTGCGCTATTTGAGCATCAATTGGCTCGGAGGATGAAGAAGAGGAAGCTCTTGATCTCTTTGGTGTCATTTGAGTGAGATTTGAGTGAATTTTAAGGAATTGGGGGATAGGGTTTCGAAAATAATTGAGGAAGAAAACTATTTCGGAAAGTAAAAAGTGAATGGACAGGTAAAAAATTGGTGGTTAAAAGGGAAAAGTTGCCTGCGAATTGGCGTTCAGTCGACTGAATACACTGTTCAGTCGACTGAATTGAAGGCCGAAAATTTTCTAGGTTGAATTCAGTCGACTGAACAGGGTTTTTTAGTCGACTGAATTTTTATCTGAAAGTTGCTGTTAGTATTTCAATCGACTGAGCAGAGGAATTGCGACTGAATTATAAAAAAATTTGCATTCTGCCTTAAGTTCAGTCGACTGAACAGGGTTTTCGGTCGACTGGCCCATGTATTTTGTTGTTCTTAGTTAATTTTGAAAGTAAACACTTATTTAAAGAAATAATTACAATTATTTAGATGTAACACCATGAATAGATTTCAAAACTATCTATTTCTTAGGGGATGGACTTGGAGTCTTTTTCCCTTCATTCTTCATATAATTTATATCCCATGAATTTGGACTATATTGAGGAGTCTTAGGAGACATCCAAGGATTCACAGGATCGACTGGTGTATGGTAAGATGTAGATGGATCAATTGAACTAACGGGGCGAGGTAGGGGTTCAGCCACTTCGTTCTTTTTTGAGCCACAAAGCGTAAACCGATTTGCTCTAGGAAGCTTAATCGTCTAGCCGTAACTTTTTGTTCGAAGTATAATTCACGTTGAAGATCTATTTGTTGTTGTTGAAAGTGATGAATTTCATCAATCTTTCTTTTTGTGTCTGGAGAAATAAAGAGTCCACGTTTCGCTTTCTTGGATTCTGGTATGTAGCTAGTATGATAATTGTTCCATTTGTAAACTGGCTCATGTGTCGGTTTGGAGTGGGAAGTTTTGGAGACGTGGAGTGTTATCGACTGAAGATGTGATGTTGATCAGGGAAAAAGAGTTGTTGGACGACATTTTTATAATGAATTTTTCAAGCTTTTATTCGTGAGAATGAGTTATGAAAAAGAAATATTTTTAAGAAATATTTATAGTGGGGATTTTCTAAATATATAGTGGATATAATTCTTTAAAGTTTTTCATCCACTTAATGATTAATGGTTACCATAATTCAGTTAAAAATGTATGGTTTACAAATAACTATTTTTATAATATATTATGTAACATATTTGAAAAATAAATTGAAAATCTCTTTTATTTATTCTTTTTATTCAGTCGACTGAGTATATAGTGTTATTCGACTGAATTGTGTAGATTTTTCTAACTTTCTCTATATGATATCTTTAAAAGACATTATTCCTAACTCTCGTCGTAATTTTATGAAGGAGTTTTCTAATAGAGGTTTAGTAAATATATCGGCAATTTGATTTCCGGTAGAAATATGTTGTAAATTAATGATTCCTTTTTCGATATTGTCACGTAGAAAATGGTGACGAATATCTGTATGTTTTGTACGAGAGTGATTAACCGGCTTTTTAGATAAGTTTATTGTACTTGTATTATCAAAGTATATTGTAGAATTTGTTAAATTTATATTAAAATCTTTAAGTGTTTGTTGCATGTATATAACTTGAGTGCAAGCTAAAGCAGCTGATATATACTCTGCTTCACAGGTGGAAAGTGAGACACAATTTGTTTCTTACTAAACCAAGATACAAGTGATTTTCTAATGAAATGGCAAGTACCACTTGTACTTTTTCTATCTGTTCGAGATCCACCAAAATCAGCATCACTGAATGATACTAACTCAAATGGACACTCCTTTGGATAGAAAAGACCGAAATCTTTAGTGTTGTTAAGATATCGCATAATTCCTTTTACCGCTCTTAAGTGTGATTGTTTAGGATCGGATTGAAAACGTGCACATAAACAAACACTCATCAATGTCAGGTCTACTAGCGGTTAAGTAAAGTAAGGAACCTATCATACTTCTAAACAATTTTTGATCTACACTTTTGCCATTTTCATCTCGATCAAGATGTATAGTGGTACTCATAGGAGTAGGTTTAGCAGAAGTGTTTTCCATGCCGAATCGTTTAATTAAATTAGCACAATATTTTTCTTGGTTTATAAAAATTCCATTTGATAATTGTTTAATTTGAAGTCCGAGAAAATATGATAATTCTCCCATATGAGACATTTCGAACTCATTAGTCATTATATTTGAAAATTCTTTACATAAATTTTCATTTGTTGAACCAAAAATAATATCGTCTACGTATATTTGAATTATTAAAATATCTTTGGTAGTATTTTTAATAAAAAGCATTTGATATACTTTTCCAATTTTAAATCCCGAATTTAATAAATAACTTTTAAGTCTTTCATACCAAGCACGAGGTGCTTGTTTAAGACCATATGGTGCTTTCTTTAATTTAAATACATGATCCGGATATTTTTCATGTATAAATAAAGGAGGTTGTTCTACAATACATTTTCTTTAATAAAACCATTTAAAAATGCACTTTTAACATCCATTTGATAAAGTTTAAAATTGTGAAAACATGCAAAGGCTAATAGTATACGTATTGCTTCAAGTCTTGCAACGGGAGCAAAGGTTTCTTCAAAATCAATACCTTCTTCTTGATTATATCGTTGTGCTACTAGTCTTGCTTTATTCCTTGTTATATTACCTTGTTCGTGTACTTTATTTTTGTAAATCCATTTTGTTCCTATTACTGATTGATTCTTAGGATGGGCAACTAATTCCCAAACATCGTTACGTTCAAATTGATTTAATTCATCTTGCATTGCGATAATCCAATAATCATCTGTTGATGCTTCTTTAGGATTTTTAGGTTCTATTGATGAAATGAAAGCTACATGACCCATTTGATTTAGTTGATTTCTTGTTCTAACTTGAGAATTTATTTCTCCTATTATATTTTGAGTTGGATGATCTCATAATATTCTAGGAGGAGATCTGAGTTCATTATTACTATTTTCAAGGTTTGTTTCTTCTATATTTATCAATTCTTCATCATCTTTTATATTCACATTTTTATTAAAATTTTCATCAAAAGATATATGCAAAGTTTCTTCAATTATGTTTGTTCGTTTATTAAATACTCGATATGCTTTACTTCATTCTGAGTATCCTACGAAAATTCCTTCGTCAGCTTTTGGATTGAATTTTCCTAGTTGATCTTTTGTATTTAAAATGAAACATTTTGATCCAAATATTTTAAAATAATATATATTTGGCTTTTTGTTATTAAATAGTTCATAAGAAGTATTTTTAGTTAATGGTCTCATTGATATTCTATTTAATACATAACATGCAGTAGCAACGGCTTCTGCCCAAAAATGTTTTGGTAGAGAACATCCATTTAATAATGTTCTTGCGCATTCTTTTTATGTTCTATTCTTTCTTTCTACAACTCCATTTTGTTGAGGAGTTCTAGGAAACAAAAAGTAATGATTTATTTCTTTCTTTTTACAAAAAGTTTCAAAAGTTTCATTTTCGAATTCGCCTCCATGATCGCTTCGAATATTTTTAATTTTCAAATGTTTAGTGTTTTGAATTCTTTTGACAAATGTTTTAAAATGCTCAAAAGTGTCACTTTTATTTTTCATAAAAATAGTCCATGTATATCCTGAAAATTCATCAACTATTACAAATACGTATCGATTATGATTAATGGATTGAACTTGTGTTGGTCCAAATAAATCCATATGTAGCAATTCTAATAGTTGTAAAGTCGAAATATTTTTCTTAGATTTGAAAGATGATTTCGTTAATTTTCCTTTTTGACAATCATCACATAGATTATTTATTTTAAAGTTTATTTTGGGTAAACCTCTTACTAATTCATTTTTAGAAAGTTTTCTAATAGTTTTAAAATTTATATGACAAAATCTTTTGTGCCATAACCAAGGATCATTATCTTTTGCAAGTAAACACATACTTGTATTATGATTAATATTCATATTTAGAACATAAATATTTCTATCTCTATTTCCTTCAAAAACAAGATTTTGGTTTTGATCAAAAATACTACATTTATTATCCAAGAAAGTTATTTAAAAACCTTTGTCACACAGTTGACTTATGCTAAGTAGATTATGTTTTAAATTTTCTACTAACGAAACATTTGTTATAAAAGGTAAGTTTGATGTACCGTAATTGTTCACATCTCCTTTGTCAATGATATAGCCTTTTGAATTGTCTCCGAAGGTAACCGAGCCACCATCAAAGTATGTGATGTTTGTAAGCATATCTTTGTCTCTGGTCATGTGTTTTGAACAACCACTGTCTAATATTCATTTCTTCTTTTGAGTGGGACCTGAAAATAAGTATGAAATTATTGGTACCCACCTTTTAATAGGGTCCTAAAAAGTTAGAGTTTAGGAAACCAAACCCAATTTGGTTCAGTATCCTTTTTATAAATATAGTTTTCGTTACGATGAACATTATCCATAAATGTTTTAATATTTTTGTTTCTTATTAATACATTGTTAGTCTTAGGTACCCAAATTTTAACTACCTTGGTTTCTACTTTTGTTTTAATAGGTTTCTTTAGCAATATTTGTTGTTTTGAATCAACATTCCTATTAAGTTATATATTTTTCTTATTACGAATTTTTGACTCTTTTTTTAACCTAAACCTTGTTTGTTTGAAGATGATTGAGTATTTTCTAATATCTTAGATAAATTTTCTCTTCCTTTGTTAAAGTTAGAAACATTTTTAGTGATGTCATCTAATTTAGCTTGAAGACTATTATTTTCTAATTCAACATGTTTAATCTTAATTTTTAATTCGTGATTTTTAGAAACAAATACATCATTCTTTTTCTTTTGAGTTTCAATTTCTTGACTTAAAAGTGATAATTGAGTTTCCGAATTTGAATAAGCTTAGCAATTGAAAGAGGGGGCTATGCGGTAGGATCGTATAATATGGAATAGCGGAATGATATAGATAAATAACGATAATAAGTAAAGTAGACACCAAGACTTTATACTGGTTCGGACCTCTTGTCCTACGTCCGGTCTCTAAGCTTCCCTTAGGAATTCTACTAACGACTCTCACTTAACCCGAAGAATAGGTTTACAACTTACCCGAACAACCGAACGAGATTTCTTGCCTCAACTACCGAAGAGGACTTCAACTCAATTACTAAAAAACAATATTCGACTTGTTGTGTTCTTGTCAACACTAATGAGTCTAATGTAGTACAATATTCCTATAATCTTATCCTCGAGAGTATCCAATGTGTTTGTGAAGATTTAGGAAATGTGATTTGCTATGAATCAAAAGAATGTTACAAACAAAACAGTGATTCAAGCAATAGATTGGTGAATGCTTTGAAAATATTTAGAGAATATGATCAAGAAAATAGTAAGATTAAAGCAAGAGAATTCGGTGACTTGAATGATGTTAGAATCATGTATATATACTTGTAGAAGAGGTGCATTTGTTGTCAAATGTTGCAAACAAGAGATGCTTCCATTTCCATTGGAGAATGGTTGCAACTCTTGGGAGGAAGAAGGTGTCTTTTCAGAGTAAATTCGCAGGTTCAAATTCAGTCGTCTAAGCAGGGAATTCAGTCAACTGAAAATATGAAGTAAAATTTTCAGGAACAAATTCAGTCGACTGTGCAGGAAGTTCAGTCGACTGAAAATGTGTATGTTTATATATTTGTACCAGTTTTAGTCGACTGGCCATTCCTGTTCAGTCGACTGAATGACTAAAATATGCACAGTGAAAGTGTAAATAAAAATGAAGTTCATAAAATGTGTTCTAGTGTTCGTGCAAGCCTCTTGAGGATAGATTTTAACAATAAATCTGGACTAAGACCTATATATATATATAATCATACTTATGTTTGTTTGGTCTTCATCGATCTTCCTTTAGCTTTGCATATATCTCTTCCTTTTTTTGTTGAAGCACGTTGTCATTGATCAAAATCTTTGTGTATCAACTGTCTCCTCCATTTCCTTTTTAAAAACAACACACGCAAATAGATTTCCAAAAAAGAAAGAAATTTATGATGGCCGAACTTTAAAATTTCTATCTCCAGTTATACTTTGCTTCCTTCCTCCTTCTTTACAAATGAATCAAATCATGTCTTCCCCTTCCCTTTTCGAATTCAATTAAGCTTCGGCGGTAAAAAAGAGAGTGGGCGATTTGAATCACGTTGAATCGCCAAAGAGCATTGACGATGCATCATTATGGGAACTCGAGCACGGTAGCGTTCGAGGTGATGGAGAAAGGGTTGGGAAGCTTGGAGGTTGGGGTTGGTGGCAAGAGATGTCGCCAGATTGTAGGAAGACTGCGTTTGACTGCGACGTGAATTTGGGTTTTGGATTCGGTTCAATGGTGGAGGACCACGGTTTTCAATGAGGTTCAAGAAGTGCGGTGGCCGGGAGGAGGTGTCGCGTCGTCGCATTCGATTGCGTACAGGCCGACTCTGGTGGGGATTCTTTTAGCATGGGGATCGGAGGAGGAGCTAGGGAAGGTCGAAGGTGCGGATGATGGTAGAGCAGAGACCTAGCTTCGGTGGCAGGGAGGTCATAGCCATTAGGGGATATTACTCGGCATTGTCTTTGCGGGTGTGTATCAGAGGTGTGGTAATTAACTTTCTGTCTATTAGGTGGTTTAATGAATTTATTAGTAATCAATTGTTCGATTAATTAAAATCTTATAAAAACTCGTAATTTGTCTATAAAAGTTAATAATCATGGAAAAAAAAGAAAAAAGATAAGGGGGATCGAGATTGGAATGGTTTGCGAACAAAAGAAGAAAATAGAAGACAGGGCGAGTTAATCTCACTCACTTTCCGATTACCGTAATAAATTTTAAATAGTTAAAATTTATTGGTTATTTATTGGTAAAATTGATAAATTATTATCAATTAATGTGATATTATATATATAGTAGTGTATATATAAATATTTGGAGTGATTGATATTCTTTCATATATATAGCGGATGAGACCCTATGCGGCCGCATAATAACGGATGACCCTCTATACCTCGATATCCCCCTCAATGTGGGAGTGGTACTTTTATATTGTATTAACATCTCTGGATTCATGGAAACAGGTTGGAAGGATCCAACTTGATTCCTCAAAAATATTGAAATTATTTTCATATTCAGTGATATGATTATTTGAATAATCTATGATAGATCGTGCAGAAAATTTAAATTATTAATGCTATGGTATTGTTGGATATATCTTTGGCAATTTAAATTATCAAAAATATAAAAATTGTATTTTTGAAGGAAAATAAAAAGGAAATTTCTAGTAAAATATTTTAATAAAGTTGAATAAATTAAAAGAATGAATTTGGAAAAAAGTAAATAGTTGGTTTTAAAATTATATTTAATAAAGTCCGAATATGGAAAAATAAAGATTTTTGAGAAAATGTGAAATAAAGGATTTTTAAAAATAAGTACTTAAGCGATATTGTTTTACGTAAAATAAAAAAAGATTGTATTTTAAATTTAAGATTAATAGTTTGGGAAAAATAAAAAGAGAAAATTGAAATTAAACAATGAAATTGATGTTTTAGGTTTAAATAGGATTTTAAAAACATAAAGAGGGAGTGATATTTGAAATTAGTGGACTTTGAATATATTGGAAATTTATTCAAAAATGGACTTTAATTTTGAAAATTCATAAAAAATCGATTAAGTGTTGTGAAACCGTTATAAATGGGAGATGAGATTATGTAATTTATAAACGAAGTTTTATTAATAAATAAAAATAATTATCAGTGGATAATTTGGGATTATAAATTCACGATGGGAATTCATAAGAAATGTTTTCTAATATTACTAGTGTGTAACCCATGCGTTGCACACGGTAATGTTGTTAAAAAATAGTATTTTTATTTTAATCATCGCTAAAAATATATTCTATGATGCAATACATGATAAATTTATTGTGATATATTAATCATAAACTAAAATGACTTGCGACGCTCAAATATAAAGTTGAGGGTTCAATACTCGCCAACTACATATCTCTGTAAAAATTAATATCCTAAATAAAGAAAATTAATGTATTAAAATTGTTAATGCTATATATATGTTAATAATTTATGTGATATATATATATATTATATGAGTGAATAAGTAACTTCACCATTTTATTAATATGATTGTTGTATATATATTGAATTGTCATCCTTTTAAAGGATTTATAAATTGATTAATGAACACTAAATAATTGAATTTATTTGAATATTTGAATTAATGATCAACGTAACTAATTAAATATAAGAAGATAAATGTAAAAAAAGTTGAAGAAAATTGAGAAGAGCTTTGTACAAATTTTCAATTGGAAAAAGCATAGATCTTATGGTTGGCTTATCTACATGTGAACTTTTGTTTTTCAATTAGGCATGTAAACTTTTATTCATTATTAAGTTTTTTACTTTTAAGCAATTTTATCCTTGCAGTTAATCATAAATTTTATGTTCTTATAAAAGGGTCATATTTACAACTTTGATAATTGCAAAATAATGTCATGTAGCATTTAGTTGAGTTGTGAGTTGAGTATAATTTGATAACGGGTTGAAAGTGAGAATGTTTATATAATCTATTCTTTATTGATGTAATCTATACGTTCTGATGAAGAGCATACCTCAATTCGAGATCGTCGATCCTCATTTTTGAGTCGCCCCGCCTCAGATCGCCCTGATTGCCTGAATTGCTCATTATTGAGTCGCGTCCGACTCATCCCCTCCTCTTTGAGTCGCGACCGACTCATCCCCTCCACCTTAAGTCGCGGCGAAGCCCTAAGCCATGAGTCGTCACCGAGTTATTCGCGGCATCCCCTGAGTCGTCACCGAGTCATCGCGGCCTCCCATGAATCGTCACCAAGTAATCAAAACTCCCATGAGTCGAAGGCTTATGTCGCATGAAGCCCTAGGTCGCGAACTTCCTCCAGTAAGTCGCGAAACCTTATGTCGCGTGCCCCTCCTTAAGTCGTTGCTATTTCTTGTTAAGTCGTTGCCGAGATAAAAGACGAATCATAGCTGAGTTTGATGAGTCGTAACCGAGTTAACTTGAGTCGTTACCGAGTTTTGTAAGTCGTAGCCAGTACTTTAAGTCGTTGTTTGTTGTTTTTCTAAGTCGTTTGTTTGTAAACCGCTTGTGTTGTAATTTTTGTTAAGTCGTGTAATGAGTTGTAAGCCTATAAATAGGCACGTTGTGTCATTTGTAAAGGGGGTTGACTTTTGAATAAAATTTCCATTTGATTGCTTTGTGCTTTCTTTAAATTGGTAGTCGAGTGAAAATCTCCTATCTCCACTTCGGCATTCGAGTGCGCTCGAATCAACGAACGTTGAAGCCGATTCACGGGATCTTGTGCGCAAGATCAACGTCGAAGAATCGTAGATCCTTCATCACGGTATCGTGCGCGATCAACGTGTTAAGGATAGCTAGAATTCGGTATCTTCGGATCAACGAATTTGGGCATTTCAGTATTTTCAATTCACCGATTGCTACATTTTCATCGTTATATCGATTTTCTGTTAATCCGCTGCGTCAGTTTGGTATCAGAGCGAGACTTAGCCAATCATAGCTAAGACGAGTTTGGAGTTTGAAGTTGGTGTTCGTCGTGTTCATATTGAAGTTGCAACAAGCTTGGGGTGTTTGATCCATAATCATTTGGATCAAAGTGTGGGAAAGGTGTTTGAATTTGCGTGGGAGAGTTTGCACGCCAAAGTGAAGTTCGAAGCAAGCTTGAAGCCGTGATAGTTGATTTGAATTGTAGTTTTGGAGTTGTTTTGTTTGAAGATTTTTGAAGTCAAATTTGTTGAATTTTTGATTTGTTGAAGTTTGGAGATTTGTTGAATTATTTGTTTGAAGGTCAATCATGCCTTCGAGACGAGCTCAACGTCATCGCAATATTAAAGCCTTGTATGGAAGAGAAGAGGCCAATGAAATGGAACAACGAATCAATGAGAGCTTCACTGAGAAGTTGAATGAAGGAATTGGTCGCTTAGAGAGAATGATGCTTGAAATGAATCACAGTAGAAGAAGAGTTTCACCTGAATCGAGCCATGGGAGAAGTAGAGCTTCAATACATTCAGATCGGGAGAGAAGAGAAGATCATAGAAGTATTGACAATCGTGATAGGAATGTTGATCGAAGGAGTGGTAGTAGAGATGTTGGAGGTCGTGATCGACATCGATATACTTCAGATTTTGATGAGGAGTTTGATGGTGATAGGGGAAGTGTTCATTATCGAGATAGAGAGCAAACACGATGTCAGAATCGAGATGTAGATGATGATCGTCGATGGGAAACGGGAATGAGGATGGAGATTCCTGAATTTAAAGGTGGAATGGTTGCAGAAGAGTTCTTGGATTGGTTATCTAATGTTGAAGAAATCTTTGATTTCAAGGAAGTTCCGAAGAATCGTCGAGTGAAGTTGGTTGCTACTAGGTTGAGGGGGAGAGCTTTGGCGTGGTGGCAGCAAACTAAACTTACGAGAGAAAGGATGGGAAAGTCGAAGATTGTAGATTGAGAGAAAATGAAGAAATTGATGAGAGCTACATTTTTACCATACAACTATCAATCACTTATGTACCAGAGATTGCAGAATCTAAGGCAGGGGACGAAGTCAGTTAATGATTATGCAGACGAATTTTACCAACTCATTGCTAGAAATGACATTATGGAGACAGAGGAACAGCTGACTGCTAGATTTGTTGGAGGATTGAGGATGCAGATCCAGGATATGGTTAATATGTTTGATCCAAGATCTGTGGCAGAGGCACATCAAAAAGCGTTGGCTTGGGAAAAGCAGGGAAGGCGTGGAGGTGGTGTGTTTACTAATTCTAATAATCAAGTGAAGGGTGTTAGCGGAAGTTCTAATGTTTCTAAACCTGTCAGTAAACCCGTAGTAAAGGAGAGTGAGAAGACAAAGGTTAACAATGGTTTCAAATGCTACAATTGCCAGGAGATGGGTCATAAAAGCAATGAGTGTCCAAAACCGAAGAAACGAGCTATGATAGCTGAAGTTGAAAGTGAGGATGGGGTTGAGGGTGAAGATAGTCCAGTTGAGGAGAATGAACAGGATATCGCATCGGGAGACGAAGGGTGTAATCTAATGATGAGGAGGTCTTGTTTAACACCAAAGCAAGAAGATGAAGCTAGTTGGTTGAGGAGTAACATCTTTCAGTCGACATGCACTATATTGGGAAAAGTTTGTAAATTTGTGATTGATGCAGGAAGTTGTGACAATATTATTTCTACAGAAGCGGTGAGAAAATTGAAATTGAAAACGGAAAAACATCCAAATCCTTATATGTTAGCATGGCTGAGAAAAGGAGGAGAGGTGAAGGTGTATAAACGAGTTCGAGTTCCATTTTCCATTGGGAAGAAATATAAAGATGAGATCTGGTGTGATGTAGTTGAGATGGATGTTTGTCATTTGCTTTTGGGAAGACCGTGGCAGTATGATCGAGCAGTGCAACATGACGGTCGGACCAATAGCTATAGTTTTATGTTTGAAGGCGTTAAAATTATTTTAGTCCCAAAGAAGAGACAGCAGGGAGAGAGTAAATCTGAGGAGATTGAAGAGCTAAAAACTTTGCTATCGTTGAAAGAGTTTGTTAAGGAAGTTGAAGAGGAGCCTGAAGTCTTTGTACTGATTGGACGAGATTGTAGTGAAGAGGTTGAAATCCCAGAAGAAGCGAAGCCAGTTTTGAAAGAATTTGAGGATGTATTTCCAGAAGAGTTGCCTAAGGAGTTCCGCCACTTAGAGACATTCAACATCAAATCGATCTTGTTCCGAGAGCAGTATTACCGCATAGACCACATTATCGAATGAGTCCGAAGGAACATGAAGAGTTGAGGAGGCAGGTGGAAGAGTTACTTGAACAGGGACGTGTGCAGGAAAGTTTGAGTCCTTGTGCTGTGCCAGCTTTGTTGGAACCAAAGAAGGACGGGACGTGGAGGATGTGCACTGATAGTAGAGCATTGAATAAGATTACTGTGAGATATAGATTTCCAATGCCGAGGTTGGACGACTTGCTAGATTAGTTGAGTGGGGCTACTAAAGATTGATTTGAAAAGAGGTTATCATCAAATTCGGATTAGACCTGGAGACGAATGGAAAACAACATTCAAGACAAGAGAGGGGTTGTACGAATGGCTTGTGATGCCGTTTGGTCTTTCGAATGCACCGAGTACATTCATGCGGATGATGAATCAAATCTTTAGACCTTTTATCGGGAAATTTGTGGTGGTGTATTTCGATGATATTCTGATATACAGTGGGAGTTCGGAGGAACATTTGCATCATTTGAAGGAAGTATTGATGGTCCTACAACAGGAACAATTTTATGCTGCTACGAAGAAATGCGTTTTTATGACGCATAGTGTTTTATTTCTGGGTTATGTTGTTTCAGGAGAAGGTATTCAAGTTGATCAGAGTAAAGTTGAGGCAGTCAGAAATTGGCCACAGCCCAAGACGATAACAGAAGTTCGGAGTTTTCATGGGTTGGCTTCATTCTACCGAAGATTTATTCCACACTTCAGTAGCGTGATGGCGCCTGTTACCGATTGCATGAAGGGTAAACAATTTTCGTGGTCAGCGGAAGTCGGGAATGCTTTTGGAAGGATCAAAGAATTGTTGACGTCTGCACCAATTCTAGTTTTACCAGATTTTCAATTATTGTTTGAATTACATACTGATGCTTCAAAGGTTGGTATTGGAGGAGTCTTGAGTCAGAGTGGGAAACCCGTTGCTTATTTCAGTGAGAAGTTATCAGGAGTAAAGATGAGGTATAGCACGTACAATGTGGAGTTTTACGCAATTGTTCAGGCTGTTAAGCATTGGAGACACTATCTGTTTCAGAAAGAATTTGTTCTGTACACTGATCATGAGGCATTGAAGCATATGCAAGGACATGACAAGATTTCCGCGAGACATGCATCATGGATTGCTTATTTACAGCAGTTTACTTTTGTCGTTAAGCACAAGTCAGGGGTAACCAATCGTGTGGCTGATGCTTTGAGTAGGAGGAGTCATTTATTAACGACAATGAAAATTGAAGTTCCGGGTTTTGAATTATTGCCAGAGCTGATTGAAGAAGATCCTTATTTTGTAAAATTTGTTGAAAAAGTCAAGGAAGGAAGCACTGATGAGTTTGTATTGGTGGATGGTTTTCTGTTTAAAGGAAATCGATTATGTATTCCAGAGAGCAGTTTGAGATTGAAGATTATCAAGGAGTTACACGAGGAAGGACATGTGGGCCGTGATCGTACTTTGCAGTTGATTTCACAATCTTACTTTTGGCCGTCAATGAGGAAGGAGGTTGAAAGGTTTGTGGAGAGATGTCATATATGCCAGGTTTCGAAGGGAACAGCGACCAATGCGGGGATATATATGCCGTTACCTGTACCGACTAAGCCTTGGGTTGATTTGAGTATGGATTTTGTTTTGGAGTTGCCTAGAACTCAAAGGGGAAACGATTCCATTTATGTGGTGGTTGATCGATTTTCAAAGATGGCACATTTTATTGCGTGTAAGAAGACGGCAGATGTTGTTCGTGTTGCTCAGTTGTTCTTTAAAGAAATCTATCGTTTACATGGGTTGCCAGAGTCTATTGTTTCCGACAGGGATACCAGATTTTTAAGTCATTTTTGGCTTAGTTTGTGGAAGATGGTGGGAACGAAACTGAATTTTAGTAGTGCTTATCATCCGCAAACAGATGGGCAAACAGAGGTGGTGAATAGATCGTTGGAAAATTTGTTACGGTGTCTTGTGAAAGATAATTTGAAGAGTTGGGATTTGAAGTTGTGTCAAGCTGAATTTGCTCACAATCATGCAAATAACCGAAGTACAGGTTTCAGTCCATTTCAGATTGTATATTCAAGTTTACCAAAGGGGCCGTTGGATTTAACGATAGTGCCACAACCGAAGGGAACAGTTAAGCGGGCTGCTGATTTTGTTGATGGATTGATAGAATGCCATAGAATCGTTCAGGAACGATTGGAGAAGACAAATGAGAGGTATAAACAAATGGCGGATAAGAAACGAAGAAGTGTAGTCTTCAAAGAGGGTGATTTTGTTTACGCAGTATTGACGAAAGATCGTTTTCCAGTTGGAACTTACAATAAGTTGAAAGCACGAAAGATTGGACCAGTAGAAATCTTGAAGAGGATCAATGATAATGCGTATCGAGTAAGGTTGCCAGGAGAGGTCCATACTTCTAATGTTTTTAATGTCAAACACTTAATCCCGTATTATGAGGAAAAACTTATCCAAGATGACGAGAGTGTGAATTCGAGGACGAATTGCTTCCAACAAGGGAAGGATGATGAAGAGCATACCTCAATTCGAGATCATCGATTCTCATTTTTGAGTCGCCCTGCCTCGGATCGCCCTGATTGCCTGAATTGCTCATTATTGAGTCGCGGCCGACTCATCCCATCCTCTTTGAGTCGCGACCGACTCATCCCCTCCACCTTAAGTCGCGGCGAAGCCCTAAGCCATGAGTCGTCACCAAGTTATTCACGGCATCCCCTGAGTCGTCACCGACTCATCGCGGCCTCCCATGAATCGTCGCCAAGTAATCATAACTACCATGAGTCGAAGGCTTATGTCGCGTGAAGCCCTAGGTCGCGAACTTCCTCCAGTAAGTCGCGAAACCTTATGTCGCGTGCCCCTCCTTAAGTCGCTGCTATTTCTTGTTAAGTCGTTGCCGAGATAAAAGACGAATCGTAGCTGAGTTTGATGAGTCGTAACCGAGTTAACTTGAGTCGTTACCGAGTTTTGTAAGTCGTAGCCAGTACTTTAAGTCGCTGTCTGTTGTTTTTCTAAGTCGTTTGTTTGTAAACCGCTTGTGTTGTAATTTTTGTTAAGTCGTGTAATGAGTTGTAAGCCTATAAATAGGCACGTTGTGTCATTTGTAAAGGGGGTTGACTTTTGAATAAAATTTCCATTTGATTGCTTTGTGCTTTCTTTAAATTGGTAGTCGAGTGAAAATCTACTATCTCCACTTCGGCATTCGAGTGCGCTCGAATCAACGAACGTTGAAGCCGATTCACGGGATCTTGTGCGCAAGATCAACGTCGAAGAATCGTAGATCCTTCATCACGGTATCGTGCGCGATCAACGTGTTAAGGATAGATAGAATTCGGTATCTTCGGATCAACGAATTTGGGCATTTCAGTATTTTCAATTCACCGATTGCTACATTTTCATCGTTATATCGATTTTCTGTTAATCCGCTGCGTCACGTTCACATCATATTTGTAAAATATAAATTTATCTTTTAAAGGTTGTTAAAAATGAAATTATGTTATGTAATGTATGATAATTTTTTTGGAATAAATGAATTAGAACTTCAAAAGAGTTATCATTATTTATGTATGTATACATTTTTTGTTATATGGTTTAAATACTTTCATATATTTGAATAAAGAAGAAATTATTTTATCATTTTTTCGTTTATACGAATATTTTATACGTTGAAATCCTCATATTTTTGGAATTTACGAGATGGATTAATAAATATTAGTTAATAATATTTATTTAAATAGTTTAAATTTAAGACTACACAATCAGTTAAATATGTGGACTTGAATGTAAAATATTAGAAGATAATTGAGAATGGTTATAAGTAATTGTAAAAAATTAAAATTTTAGATATTTGAAGTTAATAGAATTTGATAGTGTAATGTATGATAATTCATTTAGTAAATAAATTATAAAATAAATTTATTATTGTCTTTAATTTGTATAATTTATGTTATGTGATTTATATATAATTGCACCTAAATGATTTTTTTATACCAATTTGTTGGTGCGCCTATAGTATATATATTGAAATTTTCGTCTTTTAGAATTTACTAATAAATATTAGTCGACTAAGTTGATCGATTGGTTTAAATTTTGGATAATGTAATTAATTTATATGTGCGGACTATAATGAAAATTTTTATGAAAGAACCATGGAAAATTTGTAAATAATTGTAAATTCTTTTAAAAGTGGGTACTTGAATGTAAAATAGAATGAAAAGTTTAATATTATAATTGTAAAGTGGTACATAATAGAATTTTGAAAATAAAATATCTACTTAGAGAGAAGCAAGGAGAATAGAGAGAGCTTTAAATTCTTCCGCTTTACTGTTGTTTAATAGATTAGCAGCTTCAACAAAAGTGTCAACTAATAGAATACTAAATCTTTGAAAATTTATGCTTAGGCCAGAAAATTCGTAAAATTCTTGTAAGACATCAAGAATGCAATGAATAAATGGAATAGTAGGTTTAGTAAACAAAATGACATCGTTATCAAATATTAATGTTGTGATCAAAGGTCCTTACATCTAGGATGCAACACAATAGGCTTACAGCAACACAATGGGAGATCATACAAGTAAGCATTACTATAAGAAGAATGAACATGTAAGAGGACATAGGACCCCTTGTCTGATACCCTGCTTATTTTTGAAGTAACCCACAATCTTTCCTCTGAAACAAATAGAGAAGATGCGTGTAGAGATGCAAGCATAGATCCAAGCTACAATGTATTTGAGGAATTTCATTTTGGCCATAGTACTGATAATCGATGACCATCCCACCGTGTTAAAAGCCTTATTGATATCAAGTTCTATCATAGCTCTTGCTGATACATTAACATTGTTATAGCTCTTTAGAAGTCTGTGACAGGTAGGAATGCTGCTTGATTCTGAGAGATAAGGGAAGTCTATAAGCAATAATCTTCGATATGCATTGTTGGAGTTCCTAAAGAGTTTGAATGAAATATACATTAGTCCTACATTAGCAAAATAAGAGGTAAGATTTGGGTATATATACTAAATCCTCATTCCCAATATTGGCCCTTAGGGTCAGGTAATTTTGTGCAAGAGGGAGAACCTAAATCTAATGAACACACACGCGTGCGCGCACCGCCCGCTCGTCCGACCGACCGATCCGAGCCGCGCCGTGTCGGGTTCGGGTAAGAAACCTTATTTTTGCTACGAGAAACACTGCAATTTTTTAGCAAGTTTTTTTTGTTACGGTAGCGGATTTGAAATACGGCTACGACCGTTGGAAGGAATCGGGTACGACCCTTGGAGACAGAACGGGTGCGACCCGTTAGCAAGCGGCAGGTCTTTTGAAATTAAACTCAACAGACGCGGCCGTTTGAACACTATAAATAAGTGATGAATTCTGATCAAATTTGCTTGCTTATTTTTCTCTTTTCTCCGTCCAAATTCTTCCACTTCCCTAGTTCAAATCTGTTGCCATAAGACTGATATAATCATTACAATTTCGAGCAGTCAGCGTCTGCTGTATCCTGGGAGGCTTCAATTAAAAGTCTTAAGGAAACTGCCACGTTTTAGGCCTCAGACGATCTCGGTATCGTACTGTCTTCGTTCAATTCAGTTTGCTCTATTTCTCGCAGTTTTGATTGTATCATTACTGTTTCCATCTATTGCTATTGCAAACTTGGGTTAGGAGTTTGTATGCATACTGTTTCGTTGACTGCTTTGCAGTTCAATAGCCATTATACAGTATAGAATATAGTAACGTTTAAAACTGTTGCTAGTTTATAACGCTTATGTCTGCTGAAAAAACCTGTTGTGAATTCTGTTTCTGTCTTATAAATACAACATCTTAAGACTTTTAGTTTTGTTTTGACAAAACAGAGATGGCAACGGAACAAATGACTATTAAAACAGCCAATTTGAACAAACCAGATCTGTTCAAAGGTGAAGATGATGATTTTCTGACATGGCAGAGTCAGATGCTATTCTATCTCACCAACCTATGCTTGCATAAATATCTTGAAGAAGATGAACCGGTGCCGCCTATACCGGAAAACACCAACGCTACAAATCAGCATACTGGTCCAACTATTGATTCTTGGAGGCACTCGGATTTTTTATGCAGAAACTACATTCTCATCTGCCTTGATAAGGTCCTGTACAAAGTGTACCAACCCATAAAGAGTGCAAAAGCTCTTTGGAATGCATTGGCTACAAAGTACAAAACACAGAATGTAAGTTTAAAAAAATTCATCGTTGACAAGTTTATGGATTATAAAATGGTGGATTCAAAGTCGGTGACTTCTCAAGTGCAAGAGTTGCAAATTATTATCCATGAAATGGAAGCAGAAGGCCCCAAAGTTGGTGAATTATTCTTGGTTGAAGCAATCACTGGAAAATTGCCACCATCTTGGAGGGATTACCGCGACTACTTGAAATACAAGAAGAAGGAAATATCCTTGCAAGACCTCATCGTCAGATTGAAGATAGAGGCAGATAATCGTGGAGTCACCATACCTAAAAGCAAAGAGGCCTTTGTTGTAGAAGGGTCAAAGAAGAAAAAGAACTTCAACAAAAACAAGAAAAGGAAGGCGTCAGAAAATAAGCAGAATAACCAGAAGCAGTCCAAGAAGTTCAATGGGCAATGTTGGGTTTGTGGCAAAACTGGACATGCAGCGAAGGATTGCAGATTCAAAAAGCAGAATAATTCAGAAGCAAATGCTATGGAAAATAAGGATATTGATGAATCCAATTTTTCAGTAGTTGTGTCCGAATGCAACTTGATCCAGAATTCTGCACAATGGTGGTTGGACACGGGTGCTACTAGGCATATATGCTCTGACAAATCCGTATTTTCAACCTACAACAAATTGGATCAAGATGAGAAACTCTATATGGGAAATTCATCGGTTTCTATGGTTGAAGGAAAAGGAACAGTCACCCTCAAGTTCACTTTTGGAAAAACTGTTAAACTGAATGATGTCCTTCATGTTCCGGATATCCGCAAGAATCTCATTTCTGGGTCCGTGCTTTCAAAGAAGGGATTCAACATGGTCTTCGAGTCAGACAAGATGGTTTTGTCCAAGGCGGGAATCTACATAGGAAGGGGTTACTTATGTGATGGCCTATTTAAGGCAAATGTAGCCGTAATCGGCAATAATAATATGTATTCTGATAATGCTATGAATAAAAAGGAAGTTTCTTATATCGCTGAGCATGAAACCTTATTATGGCATGATAGATTAGGATACATAAATTTTCGAAAAATGAGAAAACTTGCAAATTTTAGAGTTAGTTCCTAAATTTCAAGTGGATAAAAACTACAAATGTGAGACATGCGTAGAAGCAAAAATGGTTAAGAAACCATTTCATTCTGTTGATAGAAGTACTGAACCATTGGGAATGATTCATACCGACTTATGTGATTTCAAAAACTTACCTACAAGAGGTGGGAAAAAGTATTTTATCACATTTATTGATGATTATACACAATATTGCTACGTATATCTTTTAAACAGTAAAGATGAAGCAATCACATCATTTATAAAATATAAATCTGAAGTAGAAAATCAGCTAAATAAGAAGATCAAAATATTGAGATCTGATCGAGGTGGAGAATATGAATCGCCGTTTGAACAATTCTGTGCAGAAAATGGAATAATTCATCAAACGACAGCACCATATTCACCACAACAAAATGGTTTAGCCGAAAGGAAGAACAGAACGTTAAAGGATATGATTAATGCATCGCTTTTAACTTCTGGTCTACCAACAAACTTGTGGGGGAAGCCTTAAATATGTCTAATCACATATTAAACAAGGTTCCTCACAATAAAACAGGAATAATTCCATATGAATTATGGAAAGGACATAAACCAAGTTTTAAATACCTTAAAGTGTGGGGGTGCTTGGCAAAAGTTCCAGTTCCGCCACCCAAGAGAGTCAAACTTGGACCAAAAACAGTAGATTGTTACTATCTAGGGCCAGCTCAAAATAGTAGTGCCTACAGATTTTTGGTATTCAAGTCTAATATATCTGATATTCATGTAAATACAATCATGGAATCAAGAGATGCCTCATTCTTTGAAGACGTGTTTCCACACAAAATGAATGAAGGGAACAATGTTCCTAAAAGGATATGAGAAGAATCAACTAACCCACATGAAGATGAAACTCAACGTGAAGTTGATGAAGCTGAACCAAGAAGAAGCGTAAGGGCTAGAACTTCCAAGTCATTTGGCTCGGAATTCCTCACTTACATACTTGAACATGAGCCTCAAACATATAAAGAAGCCATATCATCTTCTGAATCTTCGTGTTGGAAAGAAGCAATCCAAAGTGAGATTGATTCAATTCTAAGTAATAAAACTTGGAAAATTGTTTATATTCCACCTGGAATAAAACCTATTGGCTGTAAATGGATTTTCAAAAAGAAAATGAAAGCAGATGGCTCTATCGACAAGTATAAAGCTAGATTGGTAGCCAAAGGATCGTCAAAAAGAAGGAGTAGACTTCTTTGATACATATTCGCGGGTAACACGAATAACCTCTATAAGAATGCTAATAGCAATTGCATCAATTTATAATCTAGAAATTCATCAAATGGATGTAAAGACAGCATTCTTGAATGGAGATCTCGATGAGGAAATCTACATGGAGCAACCCGAAGGTTTTATATCCAAGGGAAATGAAAATAAGGTCTGTAAATTGGTAAAATCATTATATGGACTCAAACAAGCTCCAAAACAATGGCACGAAAAATTTGATAGTGTCATGATAAAAAATGGTTTTCGTATAAACGAATGTGATAAATGTGTTTATTATAAAAGAGTGGGACAATCATATGTCATGATTTGTTTATATGTGGACGATATGTTAATCTTTGGTCCTAATGTCAAAGTTATAGAGACCATAAAGAAAATACTGATCAACAATTTCGATATGAAAGATTTAGAAGTTGCGGATGTTATTTTGGGAATCAAAATAATAAGAACCGAATGGAATTGAATTATCTCAGTCACACTATGTAGACAAAGTAATTGAAAATTTTCAAAATCTTGGAATTAAAGGAGTAAGAACACCTTTTAATCCATCAGAAGTACTGCATAAAAAAACTAATGAGAGTGTAAAGCAACTGGAATACTCCCATGTAATAGGATGCATAATATATCTCATGAATTGTACAAGACCAGATATAGCTTATGCAGTAAGTCGATTAAGCAGATATACAAGTAATACAGGCAAAGAACACTGGAAAGCACTGTTGAGAGTGCTAGGATACTTGAAGAACACCACAAATTATTCTTTGCATTACGGAAAATATCCGACTGTCTTAGAAGGATATAGTGATGCAAAATGGATTGCTGATTCAGAGGAATCCAAATCCACAAGTGGTTATGTTTTCACTCTAGCTGGAGCAGCAGTGTCATGAAAATCTACTAAACAAACATGCATAGCCCGATCCACGATGGAGTCTGAGTTTATTGCATTAGATAAAGCTGGCGAAGAAGCAGAATGGCTTTGTCATTTTTTAGAAGATATTCCGTTTTGGCCTAAACTTGTAACGACCATATGTATTCACTGCGACAATCAAGCAGCGCTAAGTAGAGCGAAAAACTTTGTGTATAATGACAAATCAAGACACGTTCGTCGACTCCATAACACAGTTAGGCAGTTACCCTCTAATGGAACTATTTCCACTGATTATGTGAGGACAAATGATAACCTAGCAGATCCATTTACTAAAGGTTTATCAAGAGAGAAAATTGATTGCGCATCGAGGGGAATGGGTTTAAAAGCCTAAACCAACAAGAGTTACCTTATACGGAAACCTACCCTAGCGACTGGAGATCCCACGGACTAGGATCAACGGGCAAACCAGTTCTGAGTGACTCAAGACGTAATGCATTTGTTCGGACATAGTACAACTCCATTCCTATGATGCACAATATAAAATGCATGCTTGCAGAAGTATTAACAGGTTAAAACTTTGTTTTTTAATGATGACCATATCTTGTAAAAACAACAAGTGGGGTATATGTAGGATACTCCTAATGGTTGCGATCACCTATGTAAGTGTGAGTTGGGTCGGCTCTACGAGAATATTATAGTTTTTTTATTCTCTATATACACTCGCAGAACCAGAAATTGTTCAGGACCAAAATGAACACAACCAAGAGATTGGATGAGAAAGGAAACAATGCTTTGTTAAACTTATTGTCTGGTTATACAATAACGGCTGACGGTTCAAGATGAAAAAAGAAAATTCACCGATTAGCCAAGTATATCCGATGAGTTTTTGACTAGAGAAAGTTCAAAGTGAAACATCTACTTGTCCTTAATAAAGCAATGTTCCATATGTAGTCTGACATATTCCACTTTGTGTGGGGATAGTATATTATCATTCATGTGGGGGATTGTTAGAGTTCCTAAAGAGTTTGAATGAAATATACATTAGTCCCACATTAGCAAAATAAGAGGTAAGATTTGGGTATATATACTAAATCCTCATTCCCTATATTGGCCCTTAGGGTCAGGTATTTTTGTGCGAGAGGGAGAACCTAAATCTGATGAACACACACGCGCGCACCGCCCGTCCGTCCGACCGACCGCGCCGTGTCGGGTAAGGGTAAGAAACCTTATTTTTGCTACGAAAAACACTGCAATTTTTTAGCAAGTTTTTTTTTGTTACGGTAGCGGATTTGAAATACGGCTACAACCGTTGGAAGGAATCGGGTAGGACCCTTGGAGACAGAACGGGTGCGACCCGTTAGCAAGCGGCGGGTCTTTTGAAATTAAACTCAACAGACGCGACCGTTTGAACACTATAAATAAGTGATGAATTCTGATCAAATTTGCTTGCTTATTTTTCTCTTTTCTCCGTCCATATTCTTCCTCTTCTCTAGTTCAAATCTGTTGCCATCAGACTGACATAATCATTACAATTTCGAGCAGTCAGCGTATGCTGTATCCTGAGAGGCTTCAATTAAAAGTCTTAAGGAAACTGCCACGTTTCAGGCCTCAGACGATCTCGGTATCATACTGCCTTCGTTCAATTCAGTTTGCTTTGTTTCTCGCAGTTTTGATTGTATCATTACTGTTTCCATCTATTGCTATTGCAAACTTGGGTTAGGAGTTTGTATGCATACTGTTTCGTTGACTGCTTTGCAGTTCAATAGCCATTATACAGTATAGAATATAGTAACGTTTAAAACTGTTGCTAGTTTGTAACGCTTATATCTGTTGAAAAAACCTGTTGTGAATTCTGTTTCTGTCTTATAAATACAACATGCGTTTGTAAATTATATTGCAGTAAGAAATAGGCTTAAATCAAAGACATTAGTAGGATGATCAAATTTTGGAACCATAGCAATGTTGGCGGCATTGATGTTGTTGGGAAGTTCGCAATGCTTGAAACAGATTTTAACAGCGCAGTAGAGATCCTTGGAAATAACTTCCTAGCATGATGTGTAAAATACTGCATTAAACCCATTAGGGCCACCATAAGAGTCCGTATTCATATTGAAAATGCTTTGCTTGTTTTCATCATCAAAGATGTCTCTACAGATCACTGATATTTGCTCCGTTGACCAGTGTGGAAGGTTTAACTTAGTCAGAACAAAAGTTCTTACTATTTCCTAGCAAGCCAGTATAATAGTTGATGAAGGCTTCATCAATATATTGTGGGTTATTTGCAAGGTTACTATACTAATCATGAATGCTGTGTATGTGAGACTTAGCTTGCTTGGTTTTTTTAGAGAAGCATGAATTGTGTTTCTATCTCCAAAGGATTCTAATTTTTGCCTAAGTTTTTGTTTCTTCATGTCAGCCTCACAAGCAAGGGGACCGATGCATCGAGTTGAAAGCTCACTCTCTAAATTGAAAGCATTGATGTCATAAGGATATATAATTAAATTTTTTAAGCAAACTGCAGCCTAGTCTTGAGTTGAGAGGACAAAGAACACCATTGTCTTACCCGTTTCTTGCCCAAATCCCAAGTGCAATTTTGACATTCTTCAACTTTTGCTGGAAAACAAACATAAGATTACTAATATGTTAGTGGACCCAGCAGTGATAACAATATTAGAACAGTCACTATCTAGGGTGCATGCATTAAAAAATTCAAAGGTGGATTTCTCCAAAATAGTAGCATTCCCCGTTTTGATTATATGAGGAGAATGGTCATAAATGAGGAAGGGAGGAAGATGAGAGGTGATGGATGGTTATTTGATTAGAGTGGCAAGGTTACAGAAGTTATAGTCTATCTTGCTAAGAGTTCTAGTACTACATCTTCTTTTGTTGTTCCAAGAGCATCAAGCACCAGTGAAAGGAATTTAAAGGAGGGAAGAGGAGCAGGTATCTTCATTTTAACGGACAACTGAAATGCCTCCAACCCTATCATCAAGGTTAAGAAGGCAGTTAAAAGTCATCAGCAGTATCCAAGGATGGGTGTCTTGGGGGAAGGAAGGTAGTTTAAGGTGAGTTGTTTGGAGCTTAAGCTATTATCGGCATATATAAAAGTGATGTACATGGAAATATTGGTGGGAATGTGGAGAATATGACTGTGGATAAATTGTCTGGAAGAGAGAACAGGAGAAGGTTTAAAGGTGATGGTCATGAATGATCATGATTCAACCATAGGAAGCTTTAAGAAGGTTGTGATGTAATGTCCACGTAGGTTTGATGTAATTAGCAACTTTGGAAGTAAGAATATTGTTGAGTAATGGAATAATGGAATGAATGATATCAGAGAACATCGTTATTTTGTATCAAGTGTCTATTTGGGCCGAACTATGTTATATTGAGCCCATCAGTATCTTGTAGTTATATAAATACAACTCTGTTGTTTACATCTGAATTAATAAAGCTTTACTACATTTTTACATTTTCTTTACATGGTATCAGAGCAAGTATAACGCCTAACAGCAAATAATTCAAGATCCTCAAGATTCAAAAAAAAAGGTGAGAAGATAAGAAATTATCGAATCTCATCAGAGTTAATCTCATCATCTGAGATTACCATTTTACAGTTTAACAACTGTACAATATCATCATTTGAAGTGGCTACCGTGCCAAAGAGGAAGATATCAGAGATATTTCATCATCTATCTATCCTCTGGCTGCATTCCATTCATCAGATCGTCAAAGATTTCTATAAACTCACCTGAAGTGCCGTGCCTGATCACCAGTCAGATTCAGATCATCATTCTGGCCTAATCAGGCTGCACCTCATCTTATTTCTTGCCTGCAACTCAGTAATTTGATTCAGCATATCATCTTGTCAACAAATACTTCTTTATCATGTCTGAGGAGGGTAGTGATAACTCAAATGCCCCACACAATCAATCAAGAACCACTCAGCAACAATCCAGCATCACTCAAGATCTCATCAAGTCCATAATCAAACCTCAAAGTCAGATCATCACCATACAACTTGATGAATCCAACTATCTTTTGTGGAAATTTCAAATTGAAACTGCCATCAGAGGGTATGGACTGCAAGAGTATGTTCTTGGGACTTTAATTACTCCTCCAAGATTCACTACAGATCAAGAAGGAAAACTTGTAAGTAATTCAGAATATACTATTCATGAGAGACAAGACAGCTTAATAAGTTCATGGCTGTTATCATCTATTAGTGCAAGTTTACTGCCACAACTCATTGGGTGCAAAACCACCAGTGAAATATGGCACACCATCGAGCAAATATTTAGCTCTCAATCTGCAGCAAGGATAATGCAATATAAAAGACAACTTCAAAACTTGAGAAAAGATAATGTCAGCATGAGAGAATATCTCTCCAAAGCCAAGACAATCTGTGATCAGTTAGCATCTGCTGGACACAAGATAACTGATACAGAACAAATTCTGTGCATCTTAAGTGGTTTGGATGATGACTATGAAGCAGTAGTTGCTGTAATATCATCTAATGAAAAACTGCCATCTCTACAAAGTGTCCAATCTATTCTCATTGCACATGAGGGAAGACTAGAACAAAAGAAACCAGCAAATTGGGATTGCAATGTCAACTAAGCAACAGTAAGCAAAGGTAGAAATCAAGAAAAAAATCAAGGCAATAGAAACCAACCAAATAATTCTAGGGGTGGTCAATCTACCAGATTAAGAGGAAGAGGTGGTAGATGGAATGTCAACAATAACAAACCAAGATGCCAGATATGTGAAAAATACGGTCACACTGCCAACAAATGTTATTTCAGATTTGATGCCAACTTTACACCAGCTCAACAAAGCAACACTAATTCAAGAACTCAGAATCCTAATGTCAACATGGTCAGCACACAATAGGAGTCCTCATCAGACAACACAAACACAAATGCAGCAAAAGCAGAAGATATACATGATGAAAGTTGGTATCCTGACTCAGGTGCAACCAATCATGTAACAAACAACATGGCAAATCTAAATCTTGGCAACAGAGAATATAAAGGTACACAATCTTTATGTATGGGAAATGGCAAATCTATAAAAATCTCTCATATAGGAAATGCAAGTATCAATGGAACCATACAATTATATCTAAACAATCCATTAATGGTTCCATTGATTAGAAAAAATTTAATGAGTGTGTCACAATTTGCCAAAGATAATAATGTATACTTTGAGTTCCACCCTAAATATTGTCTAGTTAAAGATGAACTAACTACTGAAGTGATTTTGCAGGGTAGGGAACACAAAGGACTTTATAAATTTGATGTACCAAACTCAAGAAGTGTTGAAAGTGATAAAAATTGGTGTCATATTTCTGAGGTTAAGAACACTGAAAACTTTGATGTATGGCATTATAAGTTGGGTCATCCCAGTTTAAATGTAATGAAACATGTTTTGAGCAGTTGTGACAATACTCATATTTGTAATATTCCTGATTCTTATATCTGTATATTTTGTCAAATGGGCAAGAGTCATAAACTTGTATTTCCATACTCAAAAACTGTCTACAACAAGCCTCTCGAACTTGTTGCAGCAGATTTATAGGGACCAGCCCCCATATATACTGACTATGGATACAAGTATTACATCTCTTTTATTGATGCTTACTCCAGATATGCGTGGATTTATTTTTTAAAGTCTAAATCAGAAACTAGGAATGCTGTGATACAATTTATCACTAATGCTGAAAGGCAAACAAACTGTCAGATGAAAGTCATACAGACAGGTGTGGAAAAGAATTTTTACCTTTGAAAAGTTACTTTGAGATGAAAGGTATCACTCAAAGAATAACATGTCCATATACTTCAGAACAAAATGGTCTAATAGAGAGAAAACATAGGCATATAGTTGAAACTGGTCTAACACTGCTAGCACAGGCATCTTTACCATTAAAATTTTGGCCAGATGCCTTTTCCACTGCAGTCTATCTGATTAATAGACTGCCCACAAAAATTATAAAATTCAAAAGTCCAGTGGAAGTGCTATTCAGTGTTAAACCAGATTACCAAAGTCTAAAGACCTTTGGATGCCTATGCTTTCCCTACTTAAGACCATATAATGTACACAAACTTGATTACAGGTCAAAGCCATGTACTTTCATTGGATATGCTACAAATCAGAGTGGCGCAGCGGAAGCATTGTGGGAGCACTACAGTATGTCACAATCACAAGACCAAATATTTCTTTCAGTGTAAACAAAGTAAGTCAGTTCATGCAAGAGCCACATGATGAACATTGGAAGGCAGTTAAAAGAATCCTAAGATACTTGAAAGGTACAATCAACCATGGTCTAATTATGCAAGCAAGTACAAAGTTATGCATAAATGGTTACAGTGATGCAGACTGGGCCACAGATCAGGATGACAGGAAGTCAACTACGGGATACTGCATCTATTTGGGTAAGAACCCAATATCTTGGTGTGCAAAAAAACAATCTACAGTATCTAGATCAAGCACAGAAGCTGAGTATAGAAGTATTGCTAGCATCACTACAGAAATTATGTGGCTAACTTCTCTACTGAATGAACTAAGAATCAAACTTGACTATAAGCCGACCATTTGGTGTGATAACCAAAGTTCAATTGCTATCACAGCAAACCCAGTACTTCACTCTCGCACAAAACATATCGAACTCGATCTATATTTTATGAGAGAGCAAGTAATCGGCAAAAAAAATTGAAGTCAGATACGTACCTTCAACTTACCAGAAAGCCGACATCTTCACAAAGCCACTATCTCGGCCAAACTTCATTAGATTTAGGCAAGAGCTCAACGTGGATGAAGCTAACACTAATCTCAGATCCAAAGTGCAGATCTATATTCCAGAAGCAACCAAAGTTGAAATCGAAGACTATCAAGATCTCATCTCTCAGCCAAACCAGAAGAAAGAGCATCTCACAAACTAAGATGCTCTCTCTAATTTCATTGTTACAAAGTATTTCTCATCAGAGATAAAGAAAAAAAAGCAAAAGAAATTTTTTTTCCGGCGGCTCAAAATCGCAAGTCTCACAAACCCTAACCCTAGCGTTAGGTTTGAGGGGGGGTAATGGAATAATGGAATGAATGATATCAGAGAACATCGCTATTTTGTATCAAGTGTCTATTTGGGCCGAACTATGTTATATTGAGCCCATCAGTATCTTGTAGTTATATAAATACAACTCTGTTGTTTACATCTGAATTAATAAAGCTTTACTACATTTTTACATTTTCTTTACATTGAGATCGGTTTCCATTACAGCAAGCAAGTGGAGATTTTGAGACTTAATTAGTTCTTTCAAGTGATCAAGTTTAATCATACTGTGTGCTCCCCTTATGTTCCAAGCTCCAATGTTATGTAACGTGATTAAACTAATGGGTAGCATTATTCTTCCGGTTTCTCATTCTCCTTGCAGAAGGAGATCGAATAGGAGGGCATTCTGGAATTATGCTTGTTTCAGGTAGAATGTTTGCTTCCTTCAAGTCAACTGAAGATTGCTTCTTGGAATTTCTTACTTTGTTTTGGGAGTTATGATTGTTGGATTTTTTTTTGTTAGTGGGAGGATCAGAGTAAAATGAAATGGCAAAGAAGGTTTGGTTTTTGAGGAGAATGAATTATTGGTTAGAGGTGAAGTTTAGCCAACCAAGGGGAGTAGCTAAGTGATCAAAGGAAGAGGGAGGGGTGGAAATCATTAAATTTTAAACTATGTCAGCTTGATTATCTGAAGTGTTATATAAAGAGGAAGAATCAGAAGGCCTGATCATGAGAGAACAGGAAGGATCAGAATGATTGACATAAGAAGTGTTACATTTAGATGAGGGTTGTTTAGATGGAGATAATGTAGTTTGCATGGAATTGATAATTTTGCATGCAGTAGAAGATTCTTTGTTATGTAGAGGGGAGAACCACTGGATTGTTTTCTCGCATGTGAATGTTCATGGATATAAGTTTGGAAGCATCTAAATAAATTGTTTCATGTGTTTGAATATTGCATTCAGAAGTAAATGAGTTGCTATTTAGAATATTAGAAGTTAAAGTGCTTTGCACAGACACATGTCACTTGTGCATGCATGCACATAGAGAATTCATCTTGTGAATTGACGGATCCCACATTTTCTGAAGCTATTTTTTCCACTTCCAAGCACTTAATAGAATCATCTTCATCACATGAGGCTTAGATTAGGAATTTTTTGCAAGTTTGAACTATATCTGCAGATTCACTTTAAAGATTATCAACAGCAGAATTCAAATTATCTATAGCTATATCAGGCATCTCAACATTATTTGTCCTGCTACCATTTATTTGAGCAACATTGCAATCACGGGGAGCATTCATCATAGCAGCCATATCATTACCATGACTTCCAACATTCTTTTTATCAATTTTTTCTTATTTCTTAACAATTTCTGCCCCCTCTGTTTTTTAACCACCTTATATTTGCTCTTCTCGATTTCCTTAACAATAGTTTCAATCTGTCTTTGTTTCTTACCAATATCATTATCATTTGTTTTGACAATTTTAGAATAGACATTCAAACATGAAGAAGTACTATGCCCAAACATTTTACAACCAATACATATTGTAACAACCCTATTTTAAACCGGTAATATAATACTAGTTTAATTAAAATAGAAGTGTTTAAATTTGATTTTTGATAATTATTATTATTGGAACCAAATTACAATTCAATTGAAGTCTAGTTAATAAAGAATTTTGTTATAATAAAAATTGAATTAGTTAATAAATTCATTTTTAGATAATATATTAAAATTCAAATAAAATGTTTAATAAATATAAGATATTTATTAGAGTAAATAACTTTATATACTTGCAACAGACGAAAATGAGTTTTATTTGATATTCAATAAAAAATTGTAAATCGAAAAATATGAATAAATTTGTTTTATATCAATACAACGAATAATTTAATTTTGATTTAATTTAGATTTTTCGAATCTGTTTGGGATAAAATGGATAAGGTTTATTTAAAATTCGACTTAAGGTTTGAATTTTTTTTGTGAACTCAAAAGTCATTAAAAGTTTATATAAGCAAAAATAAATGATATTTGTGGATTTTTGGGATTTATTCTGAGAATTAAAACAATAATTTTAAAATTTGACTAAAATCGAAGAGCGAAATTTTAAGAAAAGAAAATCTATTTTGGATAAGAATAAAATTTTAGAAAATGTCATATCAACTTGAACGAATTTTAAAAAAATGTTTCACAACTCAAACGAATCGAAAAGGGGTCATAATGCCTTAAAGGTAAAAAGATTGTTTTTTAATTTAATTCAAATAGGCCAAAACAATACATAACCCTAAGCCCAAGCCCAATTAAATCATCTGAACTCATTCCTTCCTATCCATGGATAGAAAAAAGAAAAAAAAAATCATTCCATTTTTCTATTTTTCCAATGCCCTAAGTCCTAAATCGCGTTCGGTCTAAAAAGGAAAAATAAGAAGAAGAACGTTGTACGCTTACGGCAAGGAGATGGAATTGGAAACCCCGATGATTCAAGGTAGCCACCTGGATGCTCGCAATTAAGAGGTGGTGCATGACCTGGAAGGTTTGCCGTTACGACGTGGGTGAGTGGTATCACAGTAGATGGTGGTTGAGTGGCTCATGAAACATAGAAGCAACTTGGAGGAGGAACAAAGATCAAGTACAGTTTAGAGAATGTGAGTTGGTTGAGCTGAAGAGGGCGTGCATTATAGGGTTTAGGGGAGTATGCCAAAGCAAAATTGTAACGACCCGGAATTTCGGACACTTCATATTTAAATATCTGAATTATTTAAATATTTGATTCTTTAATTAAGTTTTATTAAAATGGTTTAATAAGATCTTTAACCCTCTTTTTACATAATAAATAATGATGGTCTTTGAAAAAATATCGATAATGTGATCGAAAATTATTTATCGATAAACAGCTTTTTATCAATCAGAGGTTGTTCGGATTTTTTTACATACACTTATTTTGTTAAAAAATCAATTTAATGAAATTATAATATTTTTCCATTTATAGAAATAAACTTTACAGATGATATCATTCATAAGCTAAGGGAGATATTTATGAAATGAGCAAATATGGAAATACATAAAAGTTAAGTATGTGATAAAGGAGAAGTGATGTGAGTAATTAATGTCATAATGATTTTGATGGGCTTTTGGTCTTTTACACTACAGTCCTAACGCTATATAAAGAAGGGTACAACCAAGGTTCGAGAACTCGGTTTCGGTTTCGGTCATTTGAAATTTTGTTGGTTTCGGTCAGTTTCAGTCGTTTCGCTTGTTTCGGTTTTTGTTTCGGTTTCGGTCTTGATATTGGATTTTTGCATTTTTAGAAAAAACATAACGATAAACGATTCAAATTCATATAGAAATATAGCATACGATAAAATAATAATGTTACATACAACACTACTACATCCAAAAACTATTTCTCGAAGCTACATATGAATTGTTTTCATAATTTTCTTCATCGTCTTGTGTTGTATAATTTGATGGATAACCATATTGAATTTGTCCTAGGCCCATAAATGTCGCCATCATATTATCAAAAGACGATGGTTCATCATTTTGTGTTGTATATGTAGCTTGACTATTTTGATCACTCGAGATATCACTATATGAGTTACCACCTGTATAGTCAGAAGTAGAATACCTATAGTTTGGTGGATCAGTTGAAGTATATGGATTGTGGTGCTCATAATCATGTTGATGTCCGGATTCAACATTTAAATTACTATCTCTTCGGTTAGGATTGTCGCACGCACCCCTTCTTCTTGAATATGTTTGAGTTGGTCTGTATAATTCACCACCATCACTAGAACCAATACCATAATTACTTGTTAAACCAACGTCACTTCCACCTGCATTACCATGATCATCATTTGACAAGCTGCTACTATTTTCATTGCTTTGACTCTTTGTTGCTCGTGCATGTATACCATCAACAGCAGCGACTGCATCATTCAATGTATTAGTCATCCAAGGGTCGTTGTACAACAAGGGTGGTTCAATTTCAGTAGTCCATTCTGCTAATGGATCCTCTTCATGGAATATATAGTGTAGATCGATCAACTGACTTTCAGTGTCGCGGCGTCTTGAATTTTTTTCTCTTAGTCTCATGTTGTAATGCACATATACCAATTTTTCAATATTTTTCATTTTTATTCTATTTCGTAATGTTGTATGAATCATTGAAAATGTAGTCCAGTTTCTTTCGCAGTTTGAAGATGAAACTGTTTGGCTTAAAATATGCATTGCTAAACGTGTTAAACTTGGAGCATCCTCTCTTCCAATTATGGACCACCATTGAGGGGAAAAACATGTCTTTACGGCTGTGTATGCTTTTGCAGAACCAAATGCACCAATTTTCATTCTATATCTTTCTACCTGTGATGTGAAGTTAAATATTTAATATGTCTTAAACGTTAAATGTTTAACATAGCTATTATATATGTTAGTTTTACCTCTTTTCCAATTCCAATTTGTTTTACAATGTTTGACACCATTCTTTCAATGACGTTGTTAGATCCGCTTAATACTTCTCCATCGTTTGTTGCATCTCCATATTGAATGATAGGATTAAGAAGAAAATAACCTATATAGGAAAGATTTAAAATATTATTGAAATGTTATATATTTTATTATTTGTATGACGATAAGATAAAATAAATTACCTGCGGCGTGAAGAGGCCGATGTAACTGTCTTTCCATCTTTTGTCTATTATATCCCACCATTTTTGGTATTGCCTTCCACCAACATTTTTTCTAATCGATACGTTTGCTCAATCCATTGCTTCATAAAGATATCTCGTAATTGCTTTGTCATAACTATCTACCATTCGTAAAACTTTCACCAATGGCTCAAAAACAAGGATGACGGAAGCAACATCAGTCCAAAAACATTGTTGTAAATCAGTGTAGAGACAATATTTGCTGTTCTTTTGTCTTTAGTATTGAGTCTAGGAACTCTTGATGTCCACTCTCTTGAAGCAATCATCCGTCTCAGGTCATCTTTATATTTATGAATAGAGTCTAGTGCGATGAAATGGGTTGCAAATCGTGTCATTGTTGGTTTAATCAATTCTTTATTGTTGGTTTCTTTTTTCATAATAGAAAGTAACCAACCATGATTGTATACAAATGTTGTTATAACTGACAATTTGTGATAACGGTTGTTACCTCTGGTTCTTTGGAAATGTCTTCTAAAATTAAATCAATGCAGTGTGCCGCACATGGTTTCCAATATAAATGCCTTCTTTTCTGCATCAATAATTAACCGGCAGCTTTGTGGTTTGCTCCATTATCTGTAACAACTTGCACTGTTCTATTTTCGCCGATTGTTTGAACGACATCATCCATTAATCCACAAATATATTCTCCACTTTGGAATTCATTCGTGGCATCCACAGATTTAATAAATACCGTTTCATGGGTAGAGTACACAAGAAAATTTATTATTTTTCGACGATTCTGTATACTCCAACCATCACACATTAATGTGCAACCATATTCATCCTAGAAATTGTGCAATGTTTTAATATATTGTCCAATTTCTTCTATTTCCATTTCAAGGTAAGAGTGTGATATTTCATATGCAGTTGGAGGATCAATTCCACGACCGCATTCTACAATAGCGTCAACCATTGTTGTATAATATGGACTATTAGCAACGTTATGCGGAATATGGTTGAAAAAAAAGAACTTAGAAATTGCTCGACCTATATGTTTTTTGGCATCTTTAATACCTTTCATTGCAGATTTAATAGAATGTTGAGTTCTACCTCCTCGTTTTTGCATGTATGAGTCGATTCGTCCAACAGCATCATTGTCAAAATCGTCATCTACTCTGATAAATTTTCCAACAGTATTAGATCCGTGCAACATTTGATTTGAACCACCACTCGATCGTTGAACAGTATGAGATCTGCGAAGCTCTTCATCTTTAAATGCATCTCTGCTTTGCCGCATGACATTTTGAAGTTCTTTATCATCTTCATTTTCATTGTCTAATAGTTGGTGCGGTCTGCTCATTAACTCCTCTTATAAGCGTTGTTTGTCTAGTTTTTCTTTACTTCGTTCATTTCTCTTTTGAATGATATGTGATCGTACAAGTTATTTAACTTCTTTAGGGACAATTAGACATGCGGATACATCGCCGCCACTCCTGCCAGATGTTCTTTCAAACGTGTCACACCACCGCCATTAATTAGTTTATTGCAAAAGTTACATTTTGTTTTTCGAAGATTGCCGTTGATCGCAGTATCATAATTCCAACCAATTTCATTTGGATTTTCCATAACATACCTGCGATTATAAATAAACGATACAATATTCCAAATCAAATCAAAAATAAAATACAAATACATAAATAGCATTCATCGAAGTTGTCAGAATTCATTGTTCAAGTTCAACATTCCGAGTCCAATATTCTAGTCCAATGTTCAAGTCCATTTTCCAGTCCGACGTATTCAAGTTCAACATTCAAGTCCATATTCATATTCAAGTCCAATATTCAAGTCATTCGACTTATTTAAGTCGGTTCAACATATTCAAGGCCGTTTGCATATGCAATATCAAACAATGCCCATGTTCAACATACAGTAGGAAAAAAGCAAGCTTAAAAAAATAAACGATACAACATTCCACAGTCAATGCTAAGCAATTTAATATTTCAAATCAAATCAGAAATAAAATACAAATGTATAAATAACATTCATTGAAGTCGTCAGAATTCATTGTTCAAGTTCAACATTTCAAGTCCAATATTCCAGTCCAATGTTCGAGTCCATATTCCAGTCCAACATATTCAAGTTCAACGTTCAAGTCCATATTCAAATCAGCATATTCAAGTCCAATATTCAGGTCAGTACAACATATTCAGGTCAGTCGACTTATTTAAGTCGTTTCAACGTATCCAAGGTATTTTCATATTCAATATCAAACAATGTTCAACGTATAGTAGGAAAAAAGAAAGGCTTCAAAAAATGAAAAAAAATGCTTATATTTACCGTTTATGTTAAAAAAAACAATGCTTTCGAACTAAGGCCCTAGAAATAAAACAAAGCCCTTTATTTACTTTAGATGCGTTAAAAAAAACAAAGCCGAGCACGCAATTTAAAACACGTAAGCACAGACGCATTGTTTTATTTCACTTCTTCCACTTCATAGAAATAAATCTTTCCACTTTTCCACTTCACGACCAAACATGCAAACACAGACGCAGTTTAAAAAAAGGCGAAAGCAAGCCAGGGCATAAAAATTCACCTTCGATCCGATCGAACTCAAGCTAACTGGAAGAGCTGAAGTCGACTCGAAGACCACTACCGTGAACTGAAGCCGAGCTCCTCCTGCTACCTTCAGTGCCGCGAATTGAAGCGGAACAGTGCGGCAAATTGGGCGAATCGATGGATTTTATTTGGTCGAATTGAGATGATTGCTGAAGCCTGAAGCACAAGTGGTAATAAATTTACATTTGCTCGAATTGGTGGATTATTTATAAGAATTTTTTTTTTGCTTTTCACCGTTGAAGTGGGATCTTTGTTTTGCCTTTTCAACTTTGGATTTTACACAATTTTCCTATTGCTTTTTTACATTTTCGTAGTTGATTTTTTTTACCGCAGTTTGACCGAGACGGGATTTTGACCTAATCTCATCCCGGTGATGGCCGGAACCGATACGATATGGTCAGAATCTCGTGGTTTCGGCCGAAACCTCAATCAATGGGTGCGGCCTTAGATAATATTCACAGATAATTATAAAGCTTGAGTTCTAAAATCAATGGCATCTTCTTCGTCTCATCTCTTATGTTTTAAAAAGAAATAGTTGCAAATCAACTTCAAATCACTTCAAACTTTTCCATAAGGCTTAATACAATAATAGAAACCCTTCCACCAAGCCAAAACATAAAGAAGTGGAACCATGCTTCCCATGGAAGGAGAGGTCTTGAGCAAACCATGAGAAGGCGGAAGGGAAAATACATGAAAAAGAGGAGGAAGGAGGGAGGAAGAAGGAGGTTGCAAGTAGGGTACACTTTGGTTCTTAGATCCTAGTTTTGGTTGGATTAAAGGTGAATTAAAACATCACTTTGAATGAAAAATATAACATTTATATATTGTGTTTTATTGTGATAATGTTATTCGTAATGTTGTTAACCTATGTTAAAATAATGGTTGTAACTTCTTACTTTAAAGGTAAGTGACATATGTGATCCATGAGCATGAACTTGAAAAAACTTGGAATCGACTTGAATGGATTTTATGGCATATGACTAGACCTTGAACAAAGCACATAGGTTATAAGTTGACTTTGGTTTAGTTTCGACTCGGATTTAGAAGTGCATTTATACCGATAGTCGCTATAGAAGCAGTTTGGAATTGCCTTGTTTTTGGCAATTGCTATGGAACTTTGTAGAGAGAGCTTAGGGATTTCTTCCCATATTTTTTTTTTATATATATGTTTGTTTCTATTAAAAGATTGTGTAGTAAAAATTTAGATAACATCTCGAAAACTGCCAAAACATCACTGGTGCAAAACTGCGTCGTTTAAACTTGATTTTTGGAATCAAAAGGTTTGAAAAGATATTTAGATTTAAAAATTTTATTTCATTCTTTTTATAAGTGGTTACTAACTACTTTTAGAGTATTATAAAAGTTTTTTGAGATATTTACAAATTTATAAGAATTAGTTGTGAATTTTCAAAGGAGAGATATTTTGTTAAAACGTGTCGTGTTCAAGTTTCTAATGATTTTTCAAACTTGTTATTTCGAGTGATATTTTAAAGGAGTGTTTTAAAATATATTATATAAGTATTATAAAGTATAAATATCATACATAAATATCTTATATAAATATCTTGTTTTAGATTATAAAACAAAAGGTTTAGAAAGGGATTAGTAATTGCTTAATGGCCAAATGGTTAAATTATTTAATTACTTATCATAAAAGTATTTAATTATGCTTAACACTAATAAGCCAACGAAGTAATCCCTTATGATTTGTGAGAGTTAGGGTTGATGTCGAGTAGGGACAGAGCTATAGAGCCCTACTGGGCTTTCCTCTAATCGAGGAATTGGTAAGTGGAAAATGTCGAAAACATATTAATCGTGTTGATTTCTTATTGTTTATGGAAATCATTAATATTATACTTTATACTAAAAGCCGATGAGGTAAACTTTTCTATTTATAAGATTCAAGACTGAAGTGTCTAGGAAAGACTTGGAGAAACCAATGCCCAAACTTACTTGGCTTCACTCTTAGACGAGGAATAGTTAAGCTAAAATGTCAGAAACGATTTAAGCGTACGGATCATGAATCGTGTAAGCAATCTCTTTAGAACTTGATAGTTAGCTATTCCATACTGAACTTGACTGAATATGAACTTAGATCTTTAAAATAAAGTTTTATAAAGATAGTAATAAGTAGGAAAATGATTTGGGTTTGTTGTGATAATAACTTAGATTTTTGAAAACAAAGGTTTGTAAAGATAGTAACAAGTGGGAAAATCATTTGGGTTTGTTATGACAATGTGTTAATCGCATTCGTCTTTAACTCATTTCGATTATACTTAGGGATGTAAATAGACCTTTAAAGAATGATTTAAAGATAAGCAGAAGCAAAATAGTTTTGGGTTTTTAGTGACAACGTTTGTGTAACACTAGTCTTAAACCTATTAAATCGATTTGCGAAAGTACATAGATCCTTAAAAAGGATATTTTGAAGGAAATAATAAGTAATGGAATCTATTAGAAAAAGATAGAATAAGTAGAAGTTTATTAGATACTAATAAAGGAGTTTTAATTAATAAAAGGATTAATTAAATTGAAGGGATTAGTAGCTGCTCAAGTAACTTAATTATACTTAATGTAGCTTGATTGTGTTTTGGGTATTTATTCGTTATGGAATGTAAACGAAACTTATTTCCATTTAGAAACATCTATCTTGTACCAGATAGTCGATTAGTCGACTATCGAATTGGCCTAATATTGACTTAGGAAGTTATTGAAAGGCTTCACGATTTCATATCAACGAGAACCCCAGGGAGGAAAATTGGTACGAAATGTCTCTAGCTTTCACTTACTTCTGAGAGAACCGGGATTGAGTTAACCGAAAAATTCATCGATTGGTTTTTAAGAGACCGAGATTCATAAGTGTTTACTTATTGAATGCCACTTCAAAACTACTACATGATCTATGTTTTGGAAGCGGTTGTGAAGTAGAATGTTATAGAGTAAAACTATCTATCCTAAGGTGAAGTCCAAGGGAAATGTTAGCATTAACATTTCGAACAGTGCTGTCATGTGGGACTGTCTATCTTAAGTAGTACTCTAGGGAAGAGGACAATGTTAGCATTTTTCGAAAGACTTATACGGGGGAACCTATGTGGAGGTTCAAGATCTGTTCAAAATACTTAAACCCATATTGTGATTCGTGATCTTTTCTAGATATGAGAATTCATTTGGGAATTCATGATCTGTTCGAGATGATAGAATCCATTTGAGGATTGCGAAAGATGCCGAACATAGCCCTGACAAGGGAAATAACTAAAAAAAGAGCAGGCCTCACAACCTCGGATTAGAAACTCATGTCAGGATATTGCTAACTCCATTTCTAGAGATACTTATCTATTGCTGGCTGGCGAGAGTTAAAGATATTTGTTTCATGTTTTTCGTGTTTATGTTTGGATGCTAGGCCGCTTGTGTTTACCTAAATGGTATATAGAGATATGAGTCACTCAAAAGGTACTTTCCGACCCTTGTGCAAGGGATTGGATCTGGCTCCACTGGAGAGATCTCCATGTAATACCCATTATGCAAAAGTTCCTTATCAGCTATGGTTGTACTCCTATTATGTTGGAATGTAATCCTTGTAACCATTTTGGCTACGACTAATATTTATTTAAACCTTAGACTGTATTATAATATCACTGGATTCTCTGTAAACGGTTTAGTTATCATAAGGTAAAAATCCATCCATATTTATGTGCGACATGGTCTTATGAGATACCTTTATTTTGAAAGGTTTTTATAACTTTAAAAATCTATTTGATTTTTGTTTCTCACGCTAGTTTACCACCTGATCCAGGTGCTATTTTTCATATAATGCTTGGCTCAGTCCCATGTATGTTTCTCGATCTAGCAGTGGATGCTTTAGAGCTTCTAGAGATAAGCTCGATGATTTCCTACCATAATATTTATTTCTGCTACAGTACTTTGTGTATATCATCGGCATTCGTCAGGATAGGTCGTTATAACTATCAGGGCCGATTACTGTAACTCTAAAAACTTTGTATCTAAGGATGACAGTTTATGTTGAATATGCGCTTATATGTTTTTGTTTGATGATAATAAACATATATATTCATTTAAATGTATTTGGTAATGTACTATTTTGTTTTTCATAGATTAAATAAATATTTGTTGAATAAAATAAATTACACAGAATTTGAATTTGAATTCAAACAGAACAAGTTACACAGATTTTGAATTCAAATAGAAATTTTATTCAAATAAATATTTATTACAATCTTGAATAGTACAAATTCATGCTCTCACTATACATATACATTTTTGATTACATCACGATTACATCACAAATATTTTTACATTGATAACCTCACTACATATCACTCACACTCGTATTTTGTCTTCAACTGCATTCCAGTTTGAATCCAGTATCTGAGCAATCTGCAAAAATATTCACTAACGCAGTAAAATTGAAAAAGAAATATTTTTGCAATATAAAATAAAATACGATTTTTGAAAATATGGTTTGCCTCAGTTATTTGGGTTGTTCGTCATAATTCACACTTGTTTTCATCACAAAGTCGTGCATATAGATATTACAGGGACATGTAATCATAAGTGGCTGCAATACACACGTGTACATTCATACACGTGTGCACTGCCTCGCCAACTCGTGTGCGCAGCCAAAAATAGCAAGTGTGCAAGCACAATCACAACAAACAAGGCAATGCACTATGCAATGTACAACAAGTCCAACAGCCCAAATGAACAACAAAGGGTCAAAACTCAATGCACATGAAACCAAAGGTCGAGCAATTGATATATGGTGATGCAGTCAACAGCTACAAACTGCAACGTCAAGTTCAGACCAAACAGTCGAAGACATGAATGCAACAAAGTTCACAAGTGCAGACACAAGGGCAGTAATACAAAGTAAAGTGGCAACAAACATGAAAGGAATCGAGTCAATAAGGCAGTGCACAAAGTAAGTAACAGTAAGCAACAGAGATCAGAGACCAAGCAAGGCATAGCAACTGCATAGCAACAGCAACATGATCAAGTGCAGACAAATGAAACAATAGGCAAATGCATATACAATCTATCATGAATGCAGTAACAACACCGCACCAGAATGCATCAAAAGCAAACCGAGTACAAGCCATAACATGTCAATACAAGCACTGAAGTTCTGCATCAAAAATGAAGACACCAAGTAAACAAACTCAAGATTACAGAGTGCAGTGGCTATACACATATATACATACAAGAATGTATGTATACAAATGAACAGCCATCAAAGTGCAGTGCAACTACAATGAACACCACTGACCAGAATACAAAGAACAGAGACCAAATGCAATATGCGACATGACCAAAGAGAAGTAGGTCAAGCAACTGAAGGCAACAAGTACAACACTGTACAAACCCAAGCAATACAACGACCATGCTACCGAAGTGCATGTATACAGCAGTGATATCAAGAGTTAAAATGTGAAACACATGAGTCAGTGCAGTAATACATGGAATCATATGAACAAATAATCAGACAGCATCATGAATATGCACAATGCAGACACAAGTCAGCTGCAACATGAAACAAGACATGTCAACAGTACATGAAGACCAAGGACACAGTGGAATCCACATCATCAGAGAAGATGGCCAGAGTTAAAGTTCACAGAGATAATCACAAGATGGCCGAAGCCGTGTCAAGTCAGAATTCAACGCAAGCAAGTTACAGAAATGCATCAGATCAACTCAAATTTGTATTCTTTGAAAAAGTCAACGCAATTTAAAAAGGGAAAGTTTCTGCTTTTTTTATACAAGAAGGATCGAACGCTCTCAATTCAAAACCGTGATTATCAAGTTAAAAAATATCAGGAAAGCCGTGGGTATCAAGGTGTCACAAAATCAGGAAAGACGTGCGCAACAGGCATTAGAAAATTAGGAAAGTGATGAAGTCGTGAATTCATATAAATTCAACCCGAAGGTATCATCATCAGACAAGTGCTTCAATTCACAATCGAACTATCAATCGCAATCCCAATTTACATCATCGGCTATTGAGTTAAAATCAAGTCCAATCGAAGCAAGCAAATCAAACGAGCAACAAAAGAAACTACATACCGAATTTATCAACAACTCGATCGAGCGAGCAACAAGCGTAAATCATCAGAGAACAAGTGTGAGCAAGAGCAACGCAAGTCAGAGCACCGAACATTAGAAAGCCCCAATTTTGAATCAAAGACAGAAGCCCTAAATTAGTGGCAAAGAGAATCGGCCACATTTCTGTTCGCTGAGCAAAAGAGTGGACCGGGTCAAAGAATAAGGGAAGATAGTGGATCGGTTGAAAGATAAAGGGGCCGACCTTCTTTATTATTAAAGGGGAATTAATCTCTTATTTAGAGTTTAATTTTTGGAGGGTTTTTATTTTATTTTTTAATTGAGCAAAAATTACGCATTCAAGTCCGTATTTTAATTTTTGCTCCTGTTTTATTTTTGAAGTTGTTTTTCTTTTTTCGAGTCGAAGAATTTGTAAATCACCACCTAGGGATTAGGTAGTGTCAGATTGTCTATTTAGAATTAGTTCAGTGACCAGGGTGTGCGAGTTTGCAAAGCTCTATAGGCGGGAGCAGTGTTTGCGAGTGAGCAAAACTCTATAGGCGGGAGCAGGGTGTGCGAGTCTAGTAGAGTGTTTGTGAGCGGGAGCAAAAGGGTCTGCGTGTCTAGTAGAGTTTTTGTAAGCGTGATACTGTTTAATTATAATAAAAATCTGGGAATGCAGCAGTAGGCAGGGGTTGCCGAAGCTGGGTAAATTTTGTGTGTGATTTACTTTTCAGCATATTTATTTCTGCAATTATATTTCTGTGTTTAATTCGAGAAAATTTGCTATAACCCTATTCACCCCCCCCCTCTAGGGTTAATCTAGATCCTACAAGTGGTATCGGAGCCTGGTATTTCTCTTTAACTCTAGAGTCATGAATTCATCAAATAATGCTTTTTCTGAGGGGCAATCTATCGTTAGGCCACCCATGTTTAACGGGAACGATAATGCTTATTGGAAAGTTAGGATGAGTATTTATCTTAGTTCTGTTGATTACGATGTTTGGGATATTATTGAAACTGGCTATAAACCTCCCACTATAATCGTTGGTGATACTGAGATTCCAAAACCTAAGGATAGGTGGGATGCTAACGATAAGAGATTGAAAACGACAAATGCTAAAGCCATGAATGCTTTGATATGTGCTCTTGATAAAAATGAATTTAATACAATTTCTCATTGTACAACAGCACAGGAAATTTGGCACACTTTGGAGGTGACACATGAAGGAACTTCTCAAGTCAAGGAGTCTCGTCTAGCCCTATTCAGCAATGAATACGAGAACTTTGTGATGGACAAAGCCGAGAGCATAAAGGACATGTTTGGACGCTTTTCAACTTTGGTGTACAACGCTAGAGCACTTGGGAAGGTATTCACTGAGGTAGAGCTTGCGCGGAAGATACTACGAGTCTTACCAATGAACTTTGAGGCAAAAGTCACGGCAATCCAAGAATCGAAAGATCTGAGTAAGCTAAGCATGGAGGAGTTGATTGGAAACTTGATGACATATGAGCTTGAGTTAAAAGCAAAGGAAGAACGCAACAACTCCGAACCAAAGAAGAAGACGATTGCCTTAAAGAGCAAAGAAGAAAGCGATGAAGAAGGAGAAGATCCAATTGAAGAACTTGCAATGGCTGTCAATAATCTTAGAAAATGGTCGAGATTCAAGCCATGCAAGAAGAAAACAAATCGTAATAGGCCAAAAGATTCTGACAATTCCAATAATGAACCGACGTGCTTTAACTGCAAGAAGCCCGGACACTTCATACAAAAATGCCCACTTCTCAAAAACAACAAAGGAAAGAAAAAGACGAAGAAGGTATTTGCAGCGACTTGGGATGATGAAGAAGGAGAAGAAGTTTCGGATAGCAGCTCAGAGGAGGCTAACTTGTGTTGCATGGCAAAATCAGAATCAGAAGCAACCTCCGACGAATCTAGTGAGGCAGGTGAGTTTTCTTATAAAGAACTTGTTTTTATGTGTTCTGATCTTACTAAAGTAGTTGATGCTCTTGAATCTAAAATTGAAAAACTGAAAACTGATAGGAGAGAACTTGCTCGTAAAAAATTTAGGTTAGAAACTGAACTTGAAAATATTCAAAACCTAGAATGTAAAAGATGTAAAGTTTTAGATTCAGAATTGACAAGACTTAAGAATAACTCTGAGAATCTTGAAAAAGAAAACTTGAATCTTAAGGAAACCATCGACACTAGGAAAAAGATTTTATAAATCGATGCACCTCACTTGTCACTGAAAATACAACACTAAAAACCAAAGTCCAAAATCTTGAGAAATCTTTGAATAACTTTTCAAGAGGCGAAAAATCTTTCAACATGCTATTGGGAAATCAAATTTTTGCTAACAACAGAAAAGGACTAGGTTTTGGGAAAACACAAGTTGAGGATAATGCAAAAGGGAAGAGTGTATTTGATAGATGTGAAATAATTGGACATCGTGTTGAAAATTGTAGTCATAGGAACAAGAACACAAAATTTATACAAATTTGGGTTCCTAAGAATTCTACAAACAAATTTCATGTCTATTGGAACAAGAATGAAAGGTCTAAACAAGTTTGGGTTCCAAAGGGTCTGTTTATTCATAATGCTTCTGCCACTAACCATTATGGACCTAGAAATAGGTCACAAAAATCTTTCATCGTGTACGAGTGGTGGCAGGCTAAGGAACAACAATGGTGTTCTCTGGATTTTGGCTGTTCCAGAAACACAATGGGCAACATAGCAAAGTTCCTTAGCCTAGTATAAAGGTGACAGAATCATAATGGGCAATCATGAGAAATTATCGTAAAGGTAAAACAGGTGAAGGTATATTAAATGTGATAATCTGCACCATATTCTGAATTAAATCAGCCAAAATTGCGATAATGATGTGATGTCTTTAATTCTGACTTATTGATATGATTTTTCCTTTGACTTGTTCTTACTTTGATTTGTGCTTAAAAGTAGACCAACCATCCTTTCATCATTGAACTTAATATGTTTGGTCAAATGATGGTATTTTATTGATCCTTGATTACTCATGCTACACTTAGATATATTTTGACATTTTGGTCACTGCTTGTAAATTTGCACGATTTCAAATTCATGTGAAAAAGGATTTTAAGAAATTGTTGAAACTTCAAGAAATTGTTTTTGAAATAATTATGATGTTGATCGACTGTTGATTACTCATGAATATAATTGTTTATCCTATGGTTTCTAAGTTTAAAACTATGATATTTGTTTGAGTGTAAACATGACTTCATTTCAAATTTCATTCTGAAATAGTTTGTTGAAATTTCACAATCTGGTCTTTGACATCCAACGAGTGAATATTGAGTGAAATTTAAAATTCAGATGCAGATTACACTGGTAATATAGTTGATAGAGAAATTACTAGTGTAACGTGATTAATTTTTGAAACATTCATTTGCTGCATCGTTTTTTTCAAAGAAAATATCTGCATATTTTTCACTTCAAATAATTTTTTCATTTAGCAGAATTTTTTTTCTCATATAACCCCTTCGAGAAAATAATTGTTTGACCATATTTTCAGATTAGTCATTTTTATTTGATTTTAAATGACAAATTTTGACTAATCTGACTCCCTACTAATTATCAAAAAGATAAATAGTGATTGAAAAAGTGATAAGTGTTGATATATAACATACATTACTCAAGAGAGTATATTTGAAAATTTTCTTTAGGAATTAAAACAGGAATTACAAAACTTTTTGTTGGGTAAAGATTCCATGACCATTTCTATATCTATCATTATTTCTATCGACCATGGTTTATCAAATATTCAATATAGTTTGTCGTATGTGGTACTATAATCAGGAATCATTTGTTTTTCATGTCATATTTTTTTAAAATAAATAAATATCCAAAGTATTCACTCTCATTTAAAAGTCCTCACGGTTATGCATGGGTGAATTACTTGGATTTTTGATTATGTGCTTCCATGCTCATTTAAAAGTCCTTACGGTTATGCATTTATGAAACGTATATCAAAATTAATTGCTTAAATAGACAAGTTGATTCTAATCCCATTTAAAAGTCCTCACGGTTATGCGTGGTTAGAAGATACTTGATTTCATTTTTAAAATTAAATTCGAATACTACTAATCTCATTTAAAAGTCTTAACGGTTATGCATGATTAGTAGATATTCAAATTCCTGATATAAATGTACCACAGGTTGATTCAACTGTATGATTTTATATGAACATCATATCCATCATTTCTAAAAGTGGAATATGCGCATAACAAGGGTAGTTATGGTTTTTGTTTGATTCTTATTGAAGTTTAATATTTATATTCAATTTGAGATTAATGTTGGATTAATATCGATCACTTTATCTCTATTTTTCTCTCACACTATTATTCTTTTGCTGATAACAAAAGGGGGAAAGAAATGTTAAGATTTTGTCAAATAGAATCAAGCAAAGGTCAAATAATTTTCCCATATGCATCTAGGCTCATTTGTATATATTTCTATTTGTATGCATATATGTAGGGGGAGCATCATGTAGAGTGGAAGCATTTAAATAGGGGGAGCAATTAAAGTATATCATTGATCAAATACATTTAACACATGTACAAAATCTTAAATATATGTTTGTTATCATCAAAAGGGGGAGATTGTTGAATATGCGCTTATATGTTTTTGTTTGATGATAATAAACATATATATTCATTTAAATGTATTTGGTAATGTACTATTTTGTTTTTCATAGATTAAATAAATATTTGTTGAATAAAATAAATTACACAGAATTTGAATTTGAATTCAAACAGAACAAGTTACACAGATTTTGAATTCAAACAAAAATTTTATTCAAACAAATATTTATTACAATCTTGAATAGTACAAATTCATGCTCTCACTATACATATACATTTTTGATTACATCACGATTACATCACAAATATTTTTACATTGATAACCTCACTACATATCACTCACACTCGTATTTTGTCTTCAACTGCATTCCAGTTTGAATCCATCATCTGAGCAATCTGCAAAAATATTCACTAACGCAGTAAAATTGAAAAAGAAATATTTTTGCAATATAAAATAAAATACGATTTTTGAAAATATGGTTTGCCTCAGTTATTTGGGTTGTTTGTCATAATTCACACTTGTTTTCATCACAAAGTCGTGCATATAGATATTACAGGGACATGTAATCATAAGTGGCTGCAATACACACGTGTACATTCATACACGTGTGCACTGCCTCGCCAACTCGTGTGCGCAGCCAAAAATAGCAAGTGTGCAAGCACAATCACAACAAACAAGGCAATGCACTATGCAATGTACAACAAGTCCAACAGCCCAAATGAACAACAAAGGGTCAAAACTCAATGCACATGAAACCAAAGGCCGAGCAATTGATATATGGTGATGCAGTCAACAGCTACAAACTGCAACGTCAAGTTCAGACCAAACAGTCGAAGACATGAATGCAACAAAGTTCACAAGTGCAGACACAAGGGCAGTAATACAAAGTAAAGTGGCAACAAACATGAAAGGAATCGAGTCAATAAGGCAGTGCACAAAATAAGTAACAGTAAGCAACAGAGATCAGAGACCAAGCAAGGCATAACAACTGCATAGCAACAGCAACATGATCAAGTGCAGACAAATGAAACAACAGGCAAATGCATATACAATCTATCATGAATGCAGTAACAACACCGCACCAGAATGCATCAAAAGCAAACCGAGTACAAGCCATAACATGTCAATACAAGCACTGAAGTTCTGCATCAAAAATGAAGACACCAAGTAAACAAACTCAAGATTACAGAGTGCAGTGGCTATACACATATATACATACAAGAATGTATGTATACAAATGAACAGCCATCAAAGTGCGGTGCAACTACAATGAACACCACTGACAAGAATACAAAGAACAGAGACCAAATGCAATATGCGACATGACCAAAGAGAAGTAGGTCAAGCAACTGAAGGCAACAAGTACAACACTGTACAAACCCAAGCAATACAACGACCATGCTACCGAAGTGCATGTATATAGCAGTGATATCAAGAGTTAAAATGTGAAACACATGAGTCAGTGCAGTAATACATGGAATCATATGAATAAATAATCAGACAGCATCATGAATATGCACAATGCAGACACAAGTCAGCTGCAACATGAAACAAGACATGTCAACAGTACATGAAGACCAAGGACACAGTGGAATCCACCTCATCAAAGAAGATGGCCAGAGTCAAAGTTCACAGAGATAATCACAAGATGGCCGAAGCCGTGTCATGTCAGAATTCAGCGCAAGCAAGTTACAGAAATGCATCAGATCAACTCAAATTTGTATTCTTTGAAAAAGTCAACGCAATTTAAAAAGGGAAAGTTTCTGCTTTTTTTATACAAGAAGGATCGAACGCTCTCAATTCAAAACCGTGATTATCAAGTTAAAAAATATCAGGAAAGCCGTGTGTATCAAGGTGTCACAAAATCAGGAAAGACGTGCGCAACAGGCATTAGAAAATTAGGAAAGTGATGAAGTCGTGAATTCATATAAATTCAACCCGAAGGTATCATCATCAGACAAGTGCTTCAATTCACAATCGAACTATCAATCGCAATCCCAATTTACATCATCGGCTATTGAGTTAAAATCAAGTCCAATCGAAGCAAGCAAATCAAACGAGCAACAAAAGAAACTACATACCGAAATTATCAACAACTCGATCGAGCGAGCAACAAGCGTAAATCATCAGAGAACAAGCGTGAGCAAGAGCAACGCAAGTCAGAGCACCGAACATCAGAAAGCCCCAATTTTGAATCAAAGACAGAAGCCCTAAATTAGTGGCAAAGAGAATCGGCTGCATTTCTCTTCACTGAGCAAAAGAGTGGACCGGGTCAAAGAATATGGGAAGATAGTGGATCGGTTGAAAGATAAAGGGGTCGGCCTTCTTTATTATTAAAGGGGAATTAATCTCTTATTTAGAGTTTAATTTTTGGAGGGTTTTTTTTTTATTTTTTAATTGAGCAAAAATTACGCATTCAAGTCCGTATTTTAATTTTTGCTCCTGTTTTATTTTTGAAGTTGTTTTTCTTTTTTCGAGTCGAAGAATTTGTAAATCACCACCTAGGGATTACGTAGTGTCAGATTGTCTATTTAGAATTAGTTCAGTGAGCAGGGTGTGCGAGTTTGCAAAGCTCTATAGGCGGGAGCAGTGTTTGCGAGTGAGCGAAACTCTATAGGCGGGAGCAGGGTGTGCGAGTCTAGTAGAGTGTTTGTGAGCGGAAGCAAAAGGGTCTGCGAGTCTAGTAGAGTGTTTATAAGCGTGATACTGTTTAATTATAATAGAAATCTGGGAATGCAGCAGTAGGCAGGGGTTGCCGAAGCTGGGTAAATTTTGTGTGTGATTTACTTTTCAGCATATTTATTTCTGCAATTATATTTCTGTGTTTAATTCGAGAAAATTTGCTATAACCCTATTCACCCCCCCCTCTAGGGTTAATCTAGATCCTACAGTTTATACTGTCTTTTGATATTATATATGATCATTCTACTATGAGATTCTGATATTATGGTTGTTCTTCCTTTTTCTATTTCTTTTTCATTTTATTTTACCTAACAATTTGTCATTTCGATACTTAGGTGGTCGACATATGAATACCATGGATGTATTAGTGTCCGCATTTGGGGGTTGAAAATGCTAGTCTTTGCAAATGAAGTTCAACGAACAACATGTTAAAGTTAGTTATTCTAACTCACACACCTATATCCATATAATTATATCCCTTTTGCATGCCTTGTTTGGTTTATGAATTTCATAGATTATTGGTAGTGATTGAATAGATTTATTGAAATATTATTTTATGTTATGGATTCCATTGATTTGATGTTTGAATGAGTTGTATTATATGATTGAAATATTAGGTTAGAATTAATATTTGATTAGGTTGTTACATGCACATTGGTGACAATCAAAATACAATTGATTTTTGTAGTTTAATTATATGATGGTTGTGCATTGTTTATGTGACCAGAATTACTGGAAAGCAATTCGATCACTAAATAATTCTGTATTATGGAATTATTTATTTTATAGAGCGATGTTTGCTCTAGAAGTTACATTTTGATGTTTTTACCGTTTGAGTTGTTTATATCTTTTTAAAAGAATTTCAAAAATGAGATTTTATCTATTTTGATCCTTATTGGAATTTAGTCTATAAAATATAGAAAAGTATATTATATTCTTAACTTATTTCTTATTTCTAAAATTTCTATTTCAAGCTTTTAGAAATGAATAATATTTAATTATAAAACCTTTTAAAATTTACTATTTTAAGTATAATTTGGTAATGTTAGAGGCAAAAGATTACATATGGTATTATTCTATAAAAGCGATTATGGAAGTAATAATTTAATTTTCAAGTGATTTAGTTATAAAAGAGGTTTAAACAATTTTGAAAGATCTCAAAATCTTTTGTAAATAAGTAACCCTTCTTTAAAATGAGTTTATGGATTTGAAAGTGATTTCGAAACTTTTTTTATAGAAGTTACTTTTAAACTCTTTTATTTTATTTATTACGGATTTGGGATTTTAATGAGATTTCACGCTTTTCTGTGAAATAAGGAATTTTAATAAACAACTGAATTGTCGGAACAGTATAAGAATTTCTTACAATTCTTTCTCTTATTATTACAACTTATAAAATATAGTTTAAGTGGATTTTACTAGCTTATAGTAAATACCTGAATTTACTATCTAGTGATATGAGACAGTTAGTTAAATTCCATTGATCACTAAAGTGAATGTGATTTACACTTTACAGCTATATTTTCTTAGGGTTGTTCGGATTTTAGGTTGATAGATCCCTAAGAGAAAATGACACATTTTTCATCGATCTAAGAGTCGATACTGCTATCCTACCTTTTGGCAAGGCCGTGACACTAAGGACTTGGCTAGAAACTAAAGACAATCCGTCCTGTAGATCAGTTATCTCTAGGTCCACGCTGGATACATGAAAACTTGGGCCGAGTGCAGATCGAGCTACAATTAGTATGGTGCAATAAGCAAAGCTACGAAAGGAAATATTCCAAATTTCAGGTCAATCGGAGTTCATATGCTCAAGTTATGGATCGATCAAGGTTCACATGAAACATGTTCAATTCGTATCCATCAGCTTGTATCCATCTGCCTCACATCTATTCATGTACTTCATATCTATCTGGCTCGTATTCATCTAATTCTTATCTATCCATTTCGTATCTATCAGGCAATAGCAGCATGCTTTGTATCGATCACCCATCTGATCGATACGAAGGGAAGAACAAGGTATCGATACGCAGGAATGACTTTGGCATTGATACGAAACCGTATAAAGAGCATCGATACGAAGGACAATGCGCTAGATGGATACAAAAAATGTGGTCTTACCAAAGGAAGTAGCCTCTTAGCATGAAATATGGATCTTCCCAGGATTCTCGCTCCACGTCATCGATATGAAATGTATCAATATGCAAGCATCGATATGCATCCATCGGCCTCAATCTTGGATCGATCATAACTCAAAAAATACAAGTCCAAATGCCATGAAATTTTAATAGAAGCTTACTTGTTCACCGAAGAACAACCATAATCAATCGCAACTCCATTGGTCCATTCCTTGATCAATACGAAGTGCACATGGCTCGATTAGGGATCGATCCCAAACAACCCTTGATCGATCTGGTTGGCCCATCGACGTATGAGAAGAGGTATGCCGAGGTTTGAGTGAGATATTTCCAGATCTACTCCTATAAATAACACCCCTACATCTACAGAAAAAGGACTTTTGAAGCTTTTATGTCGTTACTCTGTTGCAACTCCATTGTAACCTGAGTGTTAGTGATTTGTACTATTATAATCAGTTGAGAATCATCAATAAACAATAAAAATTCAAAGTGGATGTAGGCTACAATGCCGAACCACTATAAACTCTTATCTTTTTTCTATTTTTGCATATTTTTGTTGGTGTGATTGTTAGATTAGCCTCATTTTCCATTTAAATTCTTCATTCTAACCTCTCCAATTACATCCATAGAGTGTGGTGCTCAATTTTGATACAATATATACATTCCTAAATTTGAGTAGTGCATGAGGAAACTGCCTAAGGAGGTTTTAGCGACCTTTTCATTTGGGGTGAAACTACCTAGAGAGGTGTTAGCGACCTTGTCATTCAGGACGAAACTACTTAATGTGACCTTGCCATAGCCGATGAAACTGCATAGAGAGGTGTAGTGACATTGTCATTGGGGAAAATTTGATTGAGGAGGTGTTAGCGACCTTGTTAGGGCTGACGAAACTGCTTGAGGAGGTGTTAGCAATTTTGTCGAGGCTATCATAATCTTTTTTGGATCCGAGATTATGATGTTTATTAGTGATGATTGTTTCTTCAAAGATTTTTGGATGAATATTTGGTACTGTTGGTACTAAAGAATTTTGAATTATTATCACTATATATTGATGATAGTCCATCAGAAACTTGATATGGATTTATGAAATGACGATTTGGTTTGATATGGCTTATTACCATTAGTTGGTTTTAGGAATATTTTGAGATGGCTATTTTGTGGTTAAGTCATAAATGGATTTATGGAATGATGATTTTAATTGATGTGCCTTTTTATGAGTCTTTTTTCTAGCATATTTTTATCATGGCTTATTATTGCTAAGTCATATATTTATAATATCAATATCTCATCTTTATATTAGATATAGTCTGGCCATTTATTTTCATAATACTTGGGACAGGCCGAGACTTTACAGGTACAGGGACTTGCGAACTTTTGGAGTTGTGCTAACACTATAGTAGATTATTTTGACTATTTCAGTTTACTCCATTATTGTATACATATCTACATTTAGGATGATGTGTAATGTATATTATTAAGCAATTGGTTTGTACCTGATACAGTAATTTGGATGTGATGTATATATTTGTATGGGTCTAATACTGATATTTTGTAGACTCACATTTTATTAAATTATATGATGTAAATTATTTTGCTGTGGTTCGTGACTCTAATTCTGATTTATTTATATTACATACTATTTTGAATATTTTAAAAAGAGGTGTATTTATTACTTTGCATTGGATAACACGTTAAATTTTCAGTTCAGATACTCATAATGGTAATATAGACGTGCCAGTGTTAGTCCAAAGATATATTCACTTGCAATTGCCCTTAACTAGCCGCATTCTCCATGTTATAGATGACATCACTTGTAATGTTCTTTAATAATATAGGTATAGTGATGGGGTCGTTACATCATGGTATTAGTGCTATGTTCAGAACATTATAGAATATAATTAACACGAAGTCGAGATCTAAATCTAGATAGACATAGAGTCCGTCCCTTGGGTGTATAAGATAAAACCTAAAATTTGTTCCTATTTAGAAAATAAATATAAATGATTGTTGGGAATAATCATCGAGACGTATATGTAGAATTTTTTTGAATTTTTATATAAATTTTTGTTATGAAAATGATTCTAAATTTGGAACCCACTTCTATAAATAGTGAAATTTAATAAATAGCATAAATGAGAACTTAGATAGTTCAGAATTGAATATTGTTGTGTCTTGATCTGTTAGTGATCAGAGTTGCACAACAGGAGCTAATTGACAGTATCCGCTAAGAACATTAATTAGTTTATTTTATATATGTTTGATTGGTTGATGAACGTTTGGTTGTTTTAAATTTTATACCAATATAAATTTTATATTGAGTAGGGATCAACAATTGAGAGTCTGAAACTTACTCGATATTAATAATAAGAAGTTACGATGTCTTTATTGGTGTAGCTACCGCAAGAAATATCAAAAAAAATTATTAGTATAAAATAAATTTTTAATTCATAGGTATAATTAATTAAATGTTAAGATGAAATTAAAATTTTGTAGTTTGCTTGAAATAATTATGGATGGATGAGTGTGTTATGAAATTGTCATCTTTGAATTATTCTTCTTTTTATGTTATAGAAAGATAAATTGAAGGATTTTAATAAAAGCAAGCATCTACTTAAATTCAAATCTTTCTTATAAAGGATATACATATATGAAAAATCTGATATGTTTATTATAGGCAAGCAAATAATTTGTAAAGGCATAAAGTTTTAAAAGATATATGTATATCATATGGAAATTTATTTTTGTGTTAAATTACCCATTGAGGGTTTTAAGAATTCTGGTTGATGTACTTGAACAATGTTATCGATAGAAATTCCTAAACGCTAGGATGAGACAATCAGACACAATAATCTGAGTTATAATAAATAAAGTTTGAAGTAAGTTAAATATTACTTTAAAATTTGGATGAATATCTTGGAAAAATTTATATATGTAATAAATTTTAAGGAAAAATCTCTTAAAGATATATAATATTTTAAGAAGGGTTAAGGATTATATACTTTATTTTGAAGTGAAATATCATATGAAGTTTTGATGATAAAATGAAAGCGGGTCTTGTGTATTTCTTGAAAAGTAGAATATTTTGGAAAATATTTTGGCAGATAATTTGCGAAGAAATGTTATATCCAGTACGAAAATAATCCTTATGCATTATAAAATTTTGATGATTGAAATAATTATACAAAAAATAATAAGGAATATTTTAAAAATATATCTAACTTAAATTTTACTCAATTTCATTTGTTTATTGAAGCTTTATCTCTAAAAACGAGGGAAGTTTTTATCTTTAAATTCTTTGAAAAGAATTTGGACTATTTGGAAACTAATAGAGTTCGAATCTAATTATTTTCGAATGGAAAATAATCAGATTTATGTTGAACTTAATGTAAAATACAATGTGATGGATATTGATGATAAGTATATATAATATAAATGTTTTTGTTTTGACATTTTGAAACTAAAAAAGATTTTATGGAACGAAGAATTTATTTTAGAAATTCCAGCTTAGATTAAATTTTGTTAAAACTTTTCTATTTTGGTTTTTCATAATGGACTGATTGCACATGTTTCATATATCCTTTTGGCATTAATTTTCAAATTTGGATTTTCATTTTTAAACGTTAGCCGTGGAATAATTGATGATTTTTGACTTGTTGATCGTTTTGATATATACGATGCATCCTCTAATATATATTCAAATATATTGTATGTATATTTCGAATATATTTGCACCGATTGACTTTTAAAGACCTATTAATATCTGATGCTTTTTGTTAACTTCCTGATTGCTTTAACTCTAAAATCCTTATTCATCTGAATTTGTTCTTTGGTAACTTGTGATACAACTGCCATTTTGTTGTTTCCTTATTTATTTGATTACTGATTAAACTAATGTATGCATGCCTGAGGTCAGTCCATGTGTATGTCGATCCACCATGTACATGTATATGAGTAACCTATTTTCTCGCTCATTCCTGCTATGATGTTGCCTGACTATGTGCACTTGACCCTTTGCTAGTACTTATAGTTTGCTTAATTCATCACATTTGAAACTCTTTGCTAGATAATCATCTTGTGCCTATACATCGTACTGTGTTGTGTGCATCTTCATTGCTGATACACCTTAAGTTGTTCCTTGCATTTGATTTCGTATTACTGATTCCATAAACTCGTATTTGTGATTCTTGCCATGTATTGGTGCCTGATGCTGTGTGCTTTGCTATCCCGATACATGTTGAACTCATGCATATTTGGATTGCATTTGCATTGATCTATCTTATTTTACTTGTCTTATGTGTTCATTTCTGATCTGAAACATATGTATGCATGGTTATGCTATGTTGATCTGGTTTCACTTTATATGCTTGTACTCTACTAAGTGTGCATGTATCTATCTTGTTTATATGCTTATACTCTACCAAGTGTGCATGTATCTTTCTTGTTTATATGCTTTCACTTTATATGCTTGTACTCTACCATGTTGAACTCATGCACATTTGAATTGCATTTGCATTAATCTATCTTGTTTTACTTATCTTATGTTGTTCATTTCTGATCTGAAACATATGTATGCCTGGTTATGCTATGTTGATCTGGTTTCACTTATATGCTTGTACTTTATATGCTTGTACTTATATGCTTGTACTCTACCAAGTGTGCATCTGGTTATTACTGATTCCATAAACTCGTACTTGTGATTCTTGCCATGTATTGGTGCCTGATGTTATGTGTTTTGCTATCCTGATGCATGTTGAACTCATGCACATTTGAATTGCAATTGCATTAATCTATTTTGTTTTACTTGTCTTATGTTGTTCATTTCTGATCTGAAACATATGTATGCCTGGTTATGCTATGTTGATCTGGTTTCACTGTATATGCTTGTACTCTACCAAATGTGCATGTATTTGATTATGGTTTTATACATGTGCCTGAACCTTTTGCCATATTGATAAATCTCAAACCACTATACTTCTGCTTCTAGGATCCGAGTTAGCGTTAGCAACTACACAATTTTGATTTTAAAGGTTTTTTTTGAAAGATGGTTCAAACTTTTCTATTAAGAAGGAAACCCAAAAGTATATACAAAGGCCTAATAAAGGCAAATACAAAACAACTCAAACTATTTACATAAAGCAAATACGACCCCATACATATCTAGGCCCATTAAAATAGAAAGGCCTGCATTCCTATACCCTACCGAAGCACGTGTGCCAGAAGATTCGAGGCAATGCACGAATTAAACAAGGCATCTCGTATCTAACCCACTTCCTAATCTCCTTACTGATAAAACAACTAAAACAGAAACTCTAAGCTATAACTTTAATGGCGGCGCGAGAAAAGAATTCTCGACTTCGTCTTCTACTTCAAGATCCAAACAGTCTGCACTCCAAAAGTAACAAAACCTTCAATCAGAGCCTCTTCTAAAGTGACAAAGGCAGGTGAGCCTCTATCATTCAAAAAGGAGGAGTCTTTTAGCTTTATAACAGTAATTTACGGCATGTCTTTGCTCTTAGAGGTTACGCATCTAAGTCTTGGAAGCAAAATGCAAAGAAAGACGAACCGACAGACTGCAGCTTTAAGTGTTGCTCGAAACGAAGATAAGTCTCTGAATCCCTAAAAAGGATACTCTTTTAAACTTTGGTAGGGAGACTAACTAACTTCTTTGATACTAGGTCACTCGAGAAGGATCCGAGAACTGGGGAGAGGTCTCTGCGAAGATCCCCGCAGATCTAAGCAAGATAAGTCTTAGCAACCCTTAAAAATGAGTTCTTTAACCTTTATTCAAGAAGCTAATCCAATTACTTTACTTTTCTCTCAGATCTGCAACAAATAAACTTCTTCTATAAGATCTTGACTAAGTGCTGAGACCTAAAAAACAACTGTCTCTTTTCCTACGAGCAAGATCTGAAACCCAGATGAACTTTAATTTTATTTGTGGCTGATCCTTAGCTACTACAGTTAGGTTGATAATTACGAGCAGTTTCAGCAGCCAGAATCTCCTCAAGAAAATAATATCGCAAGCTAAGTCTCAACACCCAAACAGTAGGTTTTCGATAAACTGTCGAATAAGAAATAACTAATATCTGTGAATTTTATGTCTTGGGTCAGCTGACAATGAGACATTGGACTGCAACAGTTATCTTTGTTTCAGAAGGAACCGCAATCTGAAAACTTACAAACTAGATCAATTAGTATTATTGTTAGCAAGTTATTATGTAAAATAAATGAGAGGGAGTGAGGAAAATGTAAATAATACAGGTACAAGTGAAACCTCAGCCTAGATACAGAGAGTCTAGTAGATAGCAGGAGGGCGAGACATATGATAAAGAAGATGCAGCCCCCAATTCAGCGTTGGGAGGTATATCCCCACTTCTTTGCTATTATATCATTCATGTCAGTGATGTTCTTAAAGTGTTTTGATTTAGACATTCTAATATTTATTGTCTGGAAAATCTGTTTGCATATCTGTGAATGTTCGGTGAATCGATTCTGAAAAATTCTTTCATTTCTTTCTCTCCATATATGCCAAACACAAACTGACATAGAAAGTTGTAACAAGTCTGAGTCTAAATTTTTTACTCTAGATATAGAAACTATTTTTTGTAAATCGTCCTTTAGAGTAAAGGAAAGCAAACTTTTCGGTGAATTAAAAAAAATTTGCTGCTCCACAACCAAATATCTCGTGTAAAATTGCATTGAAAAAATAGATGGTCTATTGTTTCAATGAGATTATTGCAGAAAACACAAATAGGGTCCACGACTATATGCCTCTGAAGTAATCTTTCTTTAGTTAGTAAAAAGTCGTTAATAGCTTTAAATAGGCAATCCGCCAATTTTGGGACGTGAATTTTGTTCCAGACCAAAGCCGACCAATTTTTAATTTCTTAATTGGTTCTCACCGAATTCCAAATTTTTTTAAATTGGTAAAGACCGTCTTTAGTGCACTTCCAAGACCAGTAGTCCCTCTCCCTGTCCTTGTGAATCGATACACCTTCAATTTCTGCGTGTATCTGGAATAAAATACTAAACACGTCCCATCTCCAGTCACCATTTTTTATAATCCTACAAAGAGACAAGTTTTCCGTTCCAGTTCTAAAGGCTGCGTCTCTGCCGATACGCTCCATAATAGAGCTTCCATTCAACCATGGGTCGAACCATAGGGAAGAATTTTTACCATCAGCAATGTTAAGAGATAGACATTTCAGAGCTTCGTGTCTAATTTTCAGAATGTATTTCCACACTCCCGAGTCGTCCGATCTCTGGGAGATTTCCCAAAAGTTTTTATACCCAATGTACTTACTAAGCATGAGATTCGCCCAGATTCCTTCTGCATTAATTATTTTCCATATCAACTTAATAGATAACGCTCGGTTCATCTCTTCGAGGTTTCTCAATCCCATTCCTCCTTCTTCTTTCTGCCTGCACAGAATTTCCCAGGGTATCTTACTGCTACGACTTTTCCATAGAAAGTTGAGAATCAAATGCTTTATTTTTTGAATAGTGGAGACAGGAAGACGGAAACATTGCATCCAAAATTGTATCATAGGGTAAATGGTTGATTTAATGAGTTCTAGTCTTCCAGCTAAGCTAAGCATTCTAGTTTCCCATCCTCCAAATCTTAGTTTAATCTTCTCTATCAAAATAGCACAATCCTTATCCCTCAAGTTAGCACTCGACAGTGGAATACCCAAATACCTTACTGGGAGATCCAATTGCTGAATATTAAGGATGTTACTAATATCAGAACAGTACTCCACACCTTTACCAAAGAAAACATTGGATTTTTCACAACTTAACTCCAGATCGGTAGCTCTCCTCATTCTATTGAAGACGTCCCTAATAGCTATTGCTGTTTGTTCATTTGCTTTAGTGAAGATAATTATGTCATCGGCATAGATAAGATGGGTCAATTTATTATCAAATTCTGTAATTGGAGAAATCAGACCGTCCCTAACTTTTTCGTCCATCAGTAGCGTAAAGTACTCCATTACCAAAGTGAATAGGATAGGTGAAATTGGGTCACCTTGCCTGAGACCGTTTGAACTCTTGAAGTAATCGTACGATTCCCCATTTGTAATAATGGAAAACACAGGTGACGTTATGAGGTTTTCAATAATTTTCACCCATTTTTCTGGGAAGCCCAAGCTTCTTAACATGTGTATAACAAAAGTTCGATTTATTGAATCATAAGCTTTCTTTAAGTCAACTTTAATGCACATATTTTATTATCCTTTCTCCCAAGTCCCCTTATTATTTCATGAGCAAATAAAATTCCATCCCCTATAGATCTGCCTTTAATGGATGTCGTCTGATTCGGGGACACCAACTTATCCAGGAATGCAACTAGTCTGTTACAAAGAATTTTTGTAAAAACCTTGTACAATGTATTACAACAGGCAATGGGTCTAAAGTCTTGAATACTGGTGGAATGGTCCTTTTTAGGAATCAAATGCAGGAAAGTGTGGTTCCGTTCTTTGATAATCAAGCCCTTATGAAAAACATCGTTCAAGGCTTTAAGTATTAAATCTTTCGAAAGATTCCAATGTGTTTTGAAAAACTTTGAATTAAAACCGTTCGGGCCTGGCGATGTAGTATCTTTAATGTCCCACAGTGCAGATCTAATTTCATCCAAAGAAATGCTGTCGTTCAAAAAATTAGCACCGTACTCAGTAATGATCGTTTTACAGGTGACTTCTGAAAACTGCTGACATGGGGGGAGATTGAATATTCCTTTATAGTAGTCAATGGCTGACTCTGCAAACTTGTCTTCCGAAATCGTCTTTCCTTCTATTTCAATTCTCGTCAAACTTTTTCTGCTTCTTCTGCTAGACATTTTAGCATAGAAAAAAGAAGAGGCCTCATCACCCATCATCAACCAGTCACATTTTGCCTTTTGTTTGGTATCCAGAAATTACTTTTTAAGAGCCATGTCCAGATTGATTTTGGCGTTTTGAAATTCCATAGCTAAATTGTGATCATTAGATTTTTCCAGAAGTTTCTGAAGTCTAGAACAATTCTCTCTCTGAACTTCAACCTCCATTTTGGTATTCCGAATTTTTGCGCTCCAGATACTAAGTTCTCTCTTAATATTCTTGAGAATGTATAAGATTTGGTAAAGAGGACGATCTTCTTGATTAGGAATCCATAATTTCTCTATCAAAGGAAAGTATAGTTCACATAAAGGCCAATGATTCATAAACCTAAAAGGTCTGTTCTTGTTCCTGGGTTTGCAAAAAAGTGAAACATGGATAGCATTATGGTCACTCACCGAAGGAGGTAGATATTCAGCCGAAAAGTCTGTAAAAAAGTTAATCCAATCTAGATTTGCGAAGACCCTGTCAATCTTAGAAAATATGTTACGACTTGGGCCTGACCACCAAGAAAATTCATAACCTTTAACATTTATCTCATTAAGACCTGTGTATCTGGACAGTTCATCAATTTCAAACAGGTTATCAAACGTTACTGGGTTACCTCCCTTTTTATCTGAAGGCATGCTAATACAATTGAAGTCCCCAATAACTAGCCAGGGTCTATAAATGCTAATAGCATCCTCCTGTAAATTGCTCCATAATCTTTTCCTTAGTGTAGCATGGTTCTGAGCATGTACGAAGGATATATTGCATTTGAATTTGGAGATGTTAATCATTTCTATGGTTATATGTTGGTCACTCATACTGATGTAGTTATAATCCCAAGAGTTTCCATCTATGAGAACCAGAATTCTACATTTAAAGTAACAGGAAACATTACTTATTATTTTCCATCCATCATCCAGTGCTCTTTCAAGCTTCATAATATCTGAAAGCAACAGCTTGTTTTCCAAGATACCAATACAACTTATGTTATATTTATTCATAAGGTTTTTCACTTCTTTCATTTTGTTAGGGTTGTGAAACCCCCTAACATTCCAACATGCTATCGACATTATGTAACTTTGTTGTTGCGAGTCCTCTGTAGTCTACTGCTAGTGGACTCCCCTTTTTCTTCCGTAGGAACGCCTAACATCTGAACCCACTTAGGATTCTTACGGACTAGCTTATCCTTTTGAATGTTCTCAAATTTTGTTTCCTGGGATTTAGGAATAGGCTGCTCCTCCTGAACTGGATCTTCATTATCATATGTAACCCGTTCCTCTGCCTTTTCTGTCGATCCTGTATCTTGACCCAGATTTTCCTGTACCTGTATATCAATACATGGTTCAGAGCCTCTAATAAAATTAACATTATTAACTATACTATCGTCAATACTAATATCATTAGAAAGTAAAGAGTTAGAGATTGGTGATGGCCGTTTGAGAATTGTGATATTAGTTGAAGGAGACTTCGAAGATGATGGACTTTTCGAGGAAGTTGTTCTCACTGGGATAGAGATCTCAATGTTTCCTAGGCTAGGAAGGGTATCTTTCGTGGCGATAAGGTTTTGAACTATTCCTCTAATATCTGTTTCCAGTATGTCAGAAGCTATCTGATTTTCATCTTGAGACCCATCTATATTAGAGTTAGCATTTAGGTCTAAATTTTCTTGATATTCCTGTGATTGAACTTCTCCACTTGAAGCCTCCTCCGCGTAGTGCCTGATTTCTCCTTCTGGAGCTGGATCTTCATTCAATAACTCTGTATCTAGAAGTTCATGAGGATTTCCTTTGTTCACCTGCGTGCTCAGATCTATAAAGGTGTCATTACCAACTTCCTCTCTTGCTTTTTCCGAACATACCACAGGGCTTGGATCCATAGGGTTTTCTTTATCAGGGACTTCTGTTTGAGTCTGTTTTGGAACCCAAGACTTGGTCATTGGGCATTCTGCTGTTACGTGTCCAAAACACACACACTTACCACATATCGCAGGGGGGTTCTCATATACCACCTCCTGGAGGAAATTCCTTCCTTTGTCATCCATGCCTTCAATGGTGTTTGACAAACCGTAAGCAGCGTTAACTTCAATCAGAACTCTAGCGTAGGCTAATCTGGATTTGTTTTTCGTGGCCTCATCCATCTTTATAGGGACTCCTATTGTACTTGTTAGGGCACTGATTGCTTTGTTGCCCCACAGTTTGAAACTTAAACCAAGGAGTCTAACCAACATAGGCAAGGATGTAAGTAGATATCTATCTGTTTTCATGTCTGGGGATAGATGCTTCATTATGATCAGGTTCCGGTCCATAAACCAAGGACATGATTTCAAGATCTTGTTGCAGTCTTCCTCAGCGCCAAATCTAACCACAAAGAAACCGTTATTCCTTGAGTGGACTGAAAACGGCTTCTGTGTTGACCATACTTTCTTTGCATATCCTTCAAAAGTTTTAAGCCATGGTTTATAACCAACGACATACAACAGTATACATAAATCCCAGCCATCCTCCGCTTCTCTAATAGCTTTTGATGAAAGGGAACCAATCCTTTTACCATCATCTATTTTAGGCTCAATAAACTCGAGATCTAGGTTTACTATATCACCAACTGCTCCTATTTTAACTGCCTCACTGTATGAAAAAAATTTAGCTTTCTCAGAAACAGTAAATTTAATTTTGGAATTGCTTCCTACTTGAACGGAATTTGAATTAATTGGTTTCATTAGTTTTGTGGATATCCGTCCGCCATTAGCTACATGAGCCCTTCCCCCCGAATTCCGGACTGGAATTGTCCCAGATCTACTCAGATGACCTCCCATATTAAGCCTGGTTTCAGGACCCGAAGGAGCTGGAGCCTTGCCCCTTTTCCTCCTCACTTCCTCCCAACCTTCTTCATCTCGCAGAGATCCCATTATGTATGCCCAATTTTGTGGAGAATAATAGATGATTAAAGAAGAAACGGAAGAAAATAGAGAAGGAGAATGAAACCTTATTCTTTGAAATTTCTTAACAAATATGGACATAATATTTTTATCCATTCGAATTCGACGATTCTTTTTCCATTTGAAAGATATCTTAATACAGAAAAAGTCTCATGTTTTTTGAAAAATTGGAAGTTATTTATCATTTACATATGAATTAAAAGCAATGATCATTACTGTCCCAATGTTGAAATTTTATTTACATAGCTAAAAATTCTTTCAACTATAATTTTTGAACAGATTATCCGATTTTGCTGATTTTTCCCATTATGGAAAGCTAAAAGCATAAGCTGTAATTTTCATTCTAAATGTTTTGTAAAATTTTAATGCTTTCATGGTAAAAAAGTTATTTTTTGAAGTGGGCATGTGTATATTTTGGAAAAAAAATCCGAGCTATTCACTTGTAGAAATAGCCCTATAACATAAGTTGAATTTATGTTTTTGCAATCCAAAAGATGTTTTGGAAAGTAAACACATTAAGTAACAAACCATTATTTGAAACCATTACTTAATTTTATCATTTCGACCATTAACATTCGCATAGAAGATGGCTTAAATAGAGATGGGAGTTATGTTTACGTTTAATGAATTTTTACTTTTTATATGATACTAATATTTGGATTTGAGAATAAAGATAGGTACATTGGAGCATAGTGGGACTTAATGGCGACTTTGGCTTGCTTTTGCAAGAATAAGAATAAGTTAAATTGCTTTAAATTACTAAATAAAGGTATGCTTCCGGATTAAAATACAGAAGTATTGAAGTATTAATATATATTATGTTTCCGACCGTGTGGTCGACGTATATCATATATTATAATTGTGAACTTACAAACGACCCCCGTACAAAGGAGACACTGTCGAATTTTTTTGAAAATTACAATGCTTAGAAAAAATTTCAATAATTTTTTTTTCAAATGTGAAGAAGTGTAAATCAATAAATGAGTATTTAAACGTGTAACATACGAATAAGCTTGATTCATATATTAACAACTTAGAGAGTTAAGCGAGTTTTAATTTGAACGTAGATTTCGAATTTAGTAAGTGTTTGAGTGTGTATTTGGCGTCTCCATATAAAATATCGCAAGGATGCAATTTTCATAAGGGGGAGGTATGTAACAACTCTGTTTTAAAGCGGCAATATTATATTAGTTTAATTAAAATAGAAGTTTTTGAATTTGATTTTTGATAATTATTATTTTTGGAATCAAATTGTAATTCAATTAAAGCCTAGTTAATAGAGGATTTTGTTATAATAAAAATTGACTTAGTTAATAAATTCTTTTTTAGATAATATATTAAAATTCCAATAATTTTTTTAATAAAAATAACATATTTATTAGAGTAAATGATTTGATATATTTGCAATAGACTAAAAGAAGTTTTATTTGACATTCAATGAAAATTCATAAATAGACGAAGATGAATAATTTGTTTTCTATCAATATAATGAATAATTTTTTTTATTTAATTTATATTTTTGGAATTTGTTTAGGGATAAAATGGATAAAGTTAATTTAAAATTCAATTTAAGGTTTGAATTTTGTTCCATGAACCCAAAAGCCATTAAAAGTTTATATTAGCAAAACAAATGATATCTGCGGATTTTTGGGATTTATTCTTAGAAGTAAAATGATAATTTTAATATTTGACTAAAATCAAAAGGCAATATTTTAATAAAGGAAAATTTGTTTTAGATAAGAATAAAATTATAGAAAATGTTGTATCATGTTGAATGATTTTTTAAAAAGGTTTCATAACTCTAACGAAACAAAAAGGAGTCATAATGCCTTAAGGCTAAAAAGAAAGCATTTTAACTTAACTCAAATAGGCCAAAAGAATACATAACCCTAAACCCATGCCCACTTAAATAATCTAAACTTATTCCTTCCTATCTAGGCAAAGTAAGTAAATAAAATCATTCTGTGTTTCTATTTTGCCAACGCCCTAATTCCCTAAGTCTTAATCGTGTTCGATCTTAAAAGGAAAAAACAAGAAAAAAACCCCACGCTCATAGCCTGGAGATGGAATTGGCAACGCCGATGATTTGAGGTGGCCGCCTGGATGCTCATGATCGAGAGGTGGTCCACAACGTGGAAGGTTTGGCATCAAGACGTAGGCGACTGTTAGAGCGGTAGATGGTGTTTGAGTGGGTCGTGTGACACTGAAGCAACCTAGAAGAGGAACGATGCTCGGGTGCAGTTTAGGGAATGTGAGTTGGTCAAGGCGAAGAGGGCAAGCATTTTAGGGTTTAGAGGCGCATGCCAAAGAAAAATAAAGTTCAACGAACAATGTGTTAAAGTGAGTACTCTAACTTACACACATATATCTACATAATTATATCCTTTTTGTGTGCCTTTTGGATTATGAATTGCATAAATTATTAGTAGCGATTGAATGAAATTATTGAAATACCATTGTATGTTATCGATTCCATTGGTTTGATGGTTGAATGTGTTGTATTATATGATTGAAATATTAGATATGAATTATTGTTTGATTAGGTTGTTGCACACGCATTGTGTAACGACCCAGAATTTTTATTAATTAAAATTTGAATATTTAATTTATTTTAAATATTAATGAGTGAATTTATAAGTCGAATAAATTTTATTTCGATTTATTGGATTTTATTGAATAATTAAATCGATAATTTAATATGTTAAATTATGGAAATAATTGAAAATATAGTTAAATGTGATTGAAAATGATTTGTAAAATTTTATTTTATCATATAGGAGTTAGAATGATATTTTAGAACTTTTAAAATCGAATTAAGAGTTAATTTGTGAAAATTGAATATTTTAATATTTAATAATCGACTGTAAAATAGTCAATTTTTGAACAGTCTCAGAATTGAACGAAACCGGTTCCATTGGATCCGTAATAGTTAGTTATTACCGGATTTCAAATTTCGTGTCAATCGGAGCTATCGTTTGATCGTGGCAGCTCGAAACGCATCGAATCGTTTTTAATTTTAATTTGGCGAGTAAAAATAGCCATTTTTCAAAAAGTCTCGGATTTCGACGAAACCAGTTTCATCGGATCCGTAATGTGATATTATTGTAAGGTTTCAAATTTCAAGTCAATTGGATTTACCGTTTGTCCTGTACGAATTAAAACGCCTAGAAATCGATTTAAATCGGTTTAATTTAAATTGAGCGTTTGTAGCCATAACTCGCACAGATGTCCGAATTAGCTTCCGAAACCTGTTCCATTGTGTCCGGAACGCGGGATAAACCCTAGGTACGTCAGTTTCGGCGCGTAAATCGGAGTTCGGAATTTCCGGGTGAATAGTGTCGATCGATTTTCCTATAAATACACACCCACACCCTTCATAAATTAAAAAAAATATAACCCTAATATTAAAACCCTAGCCGCCACATTATAAACCAATGGCCAGAAAACACCCACATTCATCCCTCAATCTCTCTCAATCTACAAAGATTTAGCCAAGGTGTTCAACACGAAAGTCGTAGAGCTCGATGAGAGCTTCGATTCCATACGGTGATGATCGAAAATGGTGCAACGTAGAGGGAGATAGATGGGGCCGTTTGCAGCAGGTCACGCGCGCATTTTGGGGCTGTAGAGGTGGCCGAGCTTCAGGTGGGGGATGGTGGAGGTAGCTCTCGCGAAGAGCTTCGATTTGCAAGTGGTTTGATGTGATTTCGTCGAGTATAGGCGGAGTAATTTGGAACCCTAGTTAATGTTATATGGGTTGGACGTGCGTGCTCCTTCCTGTAGAGGAACGTGAAAGAGGAAGAAAGAAGGGGACGGTGGAGATGAGGAGATGTAGGATCCTGTGGCTGAAAATGGTTGTATGTTAAAATTATAAAAGTATGTTGTAATTTAGTTAATTTAAAATCGTGTAAACTTCAAATATTTGTAACTTTTTCATACGAGGTCGAAAACGCGCGAAACCAGTTGCGTTGGAATCGTATGGACGAGCACTACGCGATGGAGTTGGTTTGGAGTCGTTTGGAGTTAGTGAGAATTTTGGGTAAAATTAAACGTCCGTTTAATTTTATTCGAAATAAATCGCTAAAACGAAATTGAAATCAAGGTGAGAACTTCTCACTCAATCGAATAGGTTTCGATTTTATTTTAAATAGTTAGATTTAAAATATTTGAATGCATGTTTAAATAATGATTGATATTTATTGATTGTTAAAATAGACATTATGCGCCGTTAGTAAGCGGATGTTATTTAATAAAAACATATACCACGAATATTTCATAAACAGTGAAATTGGTATTATATATAATAGCAATATATATATATATATTGGCATATGTATATATTGGAGTTATTGATTTCCTGCATTTTTTTGTTTAGCGGATGAGACCTATTACGCCGTTATTAAGCGGATAATATTTAATAAGAACATATACCGCGATAATTTCGTACTGGAGCGAAATTGGTATTGTGCTAATGTTTGTGGATGCAGGAAAACAGGTTGGAGGGATCCAACTGGATTCCTCAACAGTATTTATTTGATTATGGATATTTTGATATTCGTTGATTATCATATACGATATGTGATATCGTTGTTGTCGTGATTGACTATTTAGTATGTAGCATCATTGGACCAAGTTTTGGAATTTTAAAATGATTTTTAAAGTGATTTTTGAAAATATACTATATTTTTGGAATTGATCCATGTTAAATAAATAAACGTTATAATTTTCAAAGCTATAAAATTATGGTTTTTGTGAAATATAGTTAAAAGCTGATTTTTAGAAATATGAACCAATGATTTTATAAAATAGTTTAAACTGGATTTTTTGAGTTATTATTAAGAGTTTAAATATAGGATTTATAAAATTTAATTATTTTATAAATCAAGAGAATGGTGAAATTATAAAGGAATTTAAAGATGTTTTTAAAGAATAATATAAATTGATTTATATTAAGAGATTTATAAATAGATATTTATAAATTGAAATATTGACATTATAAAACGAGTTTCTATAAGTGTTTGAATGAAGTGAAAATGAATTTCATAAATGAATGAAATTTATAGAATTATAAACTGTGAAGTTATAAATAAAATTTATAAATAGTAAGATTTATAAATTGGTGAAGTTAATTGAGGAATAGATTTGGGTGAATAATTGAATCTTATAGGTTATAAGATTTATAATTATGAAGTTCAAAGGAACGATTTTTGCAAACAAATAGATTATAAGCACTTAACTTATAATATAAACTTTGAGTTATAATTGAGTTATAAACTGGAATAGGTTAATAAAAGAATTTATAAAAAGGAAGTTTTTATAAATAAATAGAAATGGAATTTATAAACGATGTTTTATAAATTCGCAAATGACTTATTTTGATAAGAAAATTGTTGGAACCTATTAAAGGAGTTATATTCACATTTTTGAACAGTGAATAATCCTTTGAATTAAAACGAATAAAAGGATGAGATTTCTTAATGAAGTTTATTCACATTTTTGGATAGTGAATAACACGTTAAAGAAAATGGTTTGAATGTGAATGTTTTAAATAGAATTAAAACGATCTAACGATGTTTTAAAAAGGTGTTGAGATTCGAAACCATAGATTTCAACATTCATTGTTGAAATAGACGTTTTCGAGAAATAAAAGGAAATAATGGACTATAACACTGTTGTTATAGTAAATGATTTCCGAAAGGAAATGTTTTGAATAGTATTGGGATTTGTATATCTATTTTAAATTCGAATCCCTATACTAGTGATTTTGGGTTGTCGTAACAATGTTTTACGCAACATTCGTTTTGGCCCAAATAAATATGTTAAGAGAATGATTTCCTTAATAGAATGAAATATATACTTAATCTCGATTTAAGTATATTGAATATTTTCTAAATGTTGAAAATAAAAAAATTTTGTGAATGACTTATTTTGAATAAGTATGGAATTGTTTTTCCAATATGAAGTGAATAATTAAAATTTATCTTTTTGAAGATAAATTGAAATGGATAATTGAAATGATACGCATGGATATTTTGGAATATAAATTCACTAAGGAATTTATATGTGAAAGTGGAATTTGTATGAAAATAAATATTGATTTATTTTGAAGTGTGAAACTATATATCTTGTAAAGATGTTTTGGAAAATAAATAATTTGGAAAATTATTTGGAAACTGGTGATGTGTGCATATCAATTGATAGTTCAATAACCGACTATCAATATTTCCCTTTGAATGGGTAATTGATGTGATTTGTTTGAATGTGAATGCCACACTTATTTTTGAATAAGCGCTCACTATTCGAGTTAACCGGGAAAGGACCATGGGGTCGTATAACCCATTCCGAATATGTGATACGTCGTTGTGAATTGCATTTGAAGATCGGTGTTGAAGACCGAGTATTTGTGAAAGCGATAGGATGACCTATCGATTGTCTCTGCACTGGGTAGCTCCTGGTATAGAGATTCCTTAAGTGATGGGAAATTCGATCGGGATTGTGAATACCCGTATTGCAAGGGCTTCGTAAGAAGTGCCTTCGGTTTTGTTCGAGCCCGGAACAGACTTGTATGGATTGTATGTCTGACGTTACAAGTTGAGATATAAAGCCGATTTCTTTCAAATATATTTCTGTTGGTGGCGGAGAATTTATTCTTTTAGCTTAACACCCTTCTCTGAGACGTACGTGCTCAGAGGTTATATAGTTGAAGTTATCAGCGATATATTCCCAATTTGGTAATGTGACATGCTGAGTGATGCTGAAATGATCATTGTGTTGATTATTTGTGATAGGATCGTTTATTTGATCGTCTATCCTTGTGATCATTGTGTTGATCATTTGTTGACCCAAAGCATTGCTTTTGTATAAAGTATGTTTTTGTGGACGTGACTTCGTCGAGCCTCACACCCCGTGAATGGTCAAAACAGGAAAGAAGCAGCAAGGTTATGAGGGGTAGCACCCTTTAGGATGTGTCCATTTCCTTCTGGAAAAGGGTGGTATCATGGTATGGAGCCCAGATACTTACTCATGTGGAAAACACTTTGTTATGATTGTGTGAATTGATTACGAGCGCTCGGTTAAAAGGTCCCAAAGGACCGGGGGATGGCATATTCGGTCAGTTGTTACTCAGTTAGGGGTAACCCGGCCTTGTGTTGGTAGAGATCCGGTTTGGTTCTCGGGGATGTCCATCCAGAGGCATTCTCATGTGGCAATGGGAAGTTCCTTGGCCTGATCATTCGTTGGAAATCCAATTCCCAATACGAAACTTGTACGGTATTAGTTGTAGAACCTGCCATTTACTTATGGTGGTCACCTCTGTTTAGATGGTAGCTATAGTAGGCATACGATAATGGTCGTATGTTGGCTAAGATTTATATTCTACTTTCGAAATGAATTTTTCCTACACTATGCACTAATAATAATATCAAATGTTATTTTTAAGTGCGTATCAAGCATCTTTGACTATCATAAGGAGAAATCTCCTCCGATTCTGCGTTTGCATTGTGTGTGTGTGTGCGGGAGGCCTTATGGTAGTCTCATTTTTAAAAGCATTGCGAATTGATTTAAAAATATTCCTCTATTTTGATTTTAAAGATAAATAAACTGTTTTGAGTCCTCACACCAGTCACATGACTGACTTGGAGTTTATTGTTTTCCTTCCTAAACTCTGGGTGCCCACCAATTTCCACACGGGCAGTTAAGAGTTAAGGTTTATCAGGATATTCTGGATATTCTGGATTTGCTGGAGGCAAGCTGGATGGCATGACGTATTACTACTTATATAGTATTTCTTTTCCGCTGTTTATTTGATGTTGTATACTCTGATGATATGATGTAATGAAATGTAATGTAATAACTGATATAGTTCTTTGTTTAAAGATTATTCATTTATTATTATATGTTGTTCCGCTGCGAATTGTGGGATTCTGTTGTTGTGTTGTTGTTTCCTTTCTTTCCCGTTCTATTTTAAAATTCTCTATGTTATCTATTCTCTTTTCTTTCTATTTTTAAAATTTTCTATCTTCTGTTTTCTCTCCTCCCTATTTTCTATCTTTCTCTCTTCTTCTTTTTCTTTTCCTAAATTTTTCTTAAACCCCTAAGGGTTCGTATTTTCGTTCATGTTGAATTAAACAAAGGAGATTAGTGTCTATTCAAGGAGTACGGATTTACGGGTCTTTACATTTGGTATCAGAGCTTATGGTTAAGCGACAACCATGGTTCTGTCGGGTATTACTCGTTAGAGATAGAGTCAGCAGTACTCTAGAATGAGTTTGAGTGTAATAATAGCTATGAGAGCGTATTTGTTAGTGAATATGAAATTGTTTTATATTGTGATGATTGGTTTATTGAGTGGCATATGAACTTTCGTCAGCGTGGTCCGCAAGACTATGCCGAAGGGGTTTCTAAACACTTGAATAGAACAATTCGGCACAATATTGTTTTAAATTAGGTAAATGAAATAATTTTACTTTGATTATATTTTATATATAAAGGAATAATTTTTCAGAATTATTAAAGGGTATATAAGTTGATTGTTAGGTTGTTTGAATAATCTAAATAAAAGAAAAATTGTATAAGAAAAAGAATTATAAGAATTGAATTATAATTAAGGTGTTTTACAATTGTGAAATAAACTTATATATATAACAAGTGAAACTATATGAATATATTTATGAATGTGAATTGTAAATAAAAAGTGATGTTTATAAAATGGAATATAACTTAAGTGTTGTTGAATGGAATTGATTTTGGTATCGAAGTAAATAATCAAGTGGATTAAATGAATATGAACTTGAGTTATATAAATAAAAATTCAACTTTGTAATTGAATTGAATGAATGGATTGAATGTAAGTCAATTAAATGTAAATTTAAGTTGATATGAAATAATGAATATAGTGTTAATTCATTGAAATCAAATGTTATTGGAAGTTGAATAAATTGAATGGAAGTCAATTTAATTAAAGGTGTTAAACCAAAATGAATGTAAGTGAAGCAAAGGAATTTGGTTGTAATTAATATACTTTGGTTGTTATATGATTGTTAGATGATTGTATATAATTCATTAAGTGTTAATGAAATTGAATTAATGAAATTGAAAGCTAAAGTAATTGAAATTCAATTGAAAGTTAAATGAATCTTAAATGAATTGAATTTGTTTTGGAAGTGAACCAACTTGAATATGAATCGAATGTGATTAAATTGAAAACCAATTCATTAAATATTAATGAGAATATAAATGAATATTTGTTGGTTATGGATGTTAGTTGGTTGATGGTTGAATATATATTGCATTTGTTGTTTTACTACATTTGCTATGTTGGCATATATAGTTATGTTGCTATATATTGTATATTGAGATTATTGTCTATATGCATGTTCTCATGGTGTTGTTGAGTTTAGTAGGTGCGGATCGCGTTTGCTTCGCATTTGGAGCTCGCTTTCGCGCTATATTAGCCGTATATGCTCGCTAATAAAATATAAGGTACATATCTCGGATTACATACCGTACTTTTATACTTTTTTCCCTGCGGGATGCCTCATTACTTGATGAGATGTATATTTGTGATATATATACTGTCATTTTTTTTCGGATTGAGCCGCGCAAAGGAGACTATGGCGAATTTTTCCGGAAATTTAAGGCGTTAGAAAATTTTGAGAAAATTTGGGAAAATTTTTGAAAACTTAACTTTGATTTGAAATTGAAAGTTAAAAGATAGTAGTTGTTTTTGAAAAGATAACTAAGTATGATTTGAAAACTTAGTAAGTTATTGTAAGAAGTTTAACTATGGAATTTAGAAAATTAATAGATTCTGTAACTTTTCTTACTTCTAATTTCGAGGACGAAATTCTTTTAAGGGGGGAAGATTGTAACGACCCAGAATTTTTATTAATTAAAATTTGAATATTTAATTTATTTTAAATATTAATGAGTGAATTTATAAGTCGAATAAATTTTATTTCGATTTATTGGATTTTATTGAATAATTAAATCGATAATTTAATATGTTAAATTATGGAAATAATTGAAAATATAGTTAAATGTGATTGAAATGATTTGTAAAATTTTATTTTATCATATGGGAGTTAGAATGATATTTTAGAACTTTTAAAATCGAATTAAGAGTTAATTTGTGAAAATTGAATATTTTAATATTTAATAATCGACTGTAAAATAGTCAATTTTTGAACAGTCTCAGAATTGAACGAAACCAGATCCATTGGATCCGTAATAGTTAGTTATTATCGGATTTCAAATTTCGTGTCAATCGGAGCTATCGTTTGATCGTGGCAGCTCGAAACGCATCGAATCGTTTTTAATTTTAATTTGGCGAGTAAAAATAGCCATTTTTCAAAAAGTCTCGGATTTCGACGAAACCAGTTTCATCGGATCCGTAATGTGATATTATTGTAAGGTTTCAAATTTCAAGTCAATTGGATTTACCGTTTGTCCTGTACGAATTAAAACGCCTAGAAATCGATTTAAATCGGTTTAATTTAAATTGAGCGTTTGTAGCCATAACTCGCACAGATGTCCGAATTAGCTTCCGAAACCTGTTCCATTGTGTCCGGAACGCGGGATAAACCCTAGGTACGTCAGTTTCGGCGCGTAAATCGGAGTTCGGAATTTCCGGGTGAATAGTGTCGATCGATTTTCCTATAAATACACACCCACACCCTTCATAAATTAAAAAAAAAATATAACCCTAATATTAAAACCCTAGCCGCCACATTATAAACCAATGGCCAGAAAACACCCACATTCATCCCTCAATCTCTCTCAATCTACAAAGATTTAGCCAAGGTGTTCAACACGAAAGTCGTAGAGCTCGACGAGAGCTTCGATTCCATACGGTGATGATCGAAAATGGTGCAACGTAGAGGGAGATAGATGGGGCCGTTTGCAGCAGGTCACGCGCGCATTTTGGGGCTGTAGAGGTGGCCGAGCTTCAGGTGGGGGATGGTGGAGGTAGCTCTCGCGAAGAGCTTCGATTTGCAAGTGGTTTGATGTGATTTCGTCGAGTATAGGCGGAGTAATTTGGAACCCTAGTTAATGTTATATGGGTTGGACGTGCGTGCTCCTTCCTGTAGAGGAACGTGAAAGAGGAAGAAAGAAGGGGACGGTGGAGATGAGGAGATGTAGGATCCTGTGGCTGAAAATGGTTGTATGTTAAAATTATAAAAGTATGTTGTAATTTAGTTAATTTAAAATCGTGTAAACTTCAAATATTTGTAACTTTTTCATACGAGGTCGAAAACGCGCGAAACCAGTTGCGTTGGAATCGTATGGACGAGCACTACGCGATGGAGTTGGTTTGGAGTCGTTTGGAGTTAGTGAGAATTTTGGGTAAAATTAAACGTCCGTTTAATTTTATTCGAAATAAATCGCTAAAACGAAATTGAAATCAAGGTGAGAACTTCTCACTCAATCGAATAGGTTTCGATTTTATTTTAAATAGTTAGATTTAAAATATTTGAATGCATGTTTAAATAATGATTGAAATTTATTGATTGTTAAAATAGACATTATGCGCCGTTAGTAAGCGGATGTTATTTAATAAAAACATATACCGCGAATATTTCATAAACAGTGAAATTGGTATTATATATAATAGCAATATATATATATATTGGCATATGTATATATTGGAGTTATTGATTTCCCGCATTTTTTTGTTTAGCGGATGAGACCCTATTACGCCGTTATTAAGCGGATAATATTTAATAAGAACATATACCGCGATAATTTCGTACTGGAGCGAAATTGGTATTGTGCTAATGTTTGTGGATGCAGGAAAACAGGTTGGAGGGATCCAACTGGATTCCTCAACAGTATTTATTTGATTATGGATATTTTGATATTCGTTGATTATCATATACGATATGTGGTATCGTTGTTGTCGTGATTGACTATTTGGTATGTAGCATCATTGGACCAAGTTTTGGAATTTTAAAATGATTTTTAAAGTGATTTTTGAAAATATACTATATTTTTGGAATTGATCCATGTTAAATAAATAAACGCTATAATTTTCAAAGCTATAAAATTATGGTTTTTGTGAAATATAGTTAAAAGCTGATTTTTAGAAATATGAACCAATGATTTTATAAAATAGTTTAAACTGGATTTTTTGAGTTATTATTAAGAGTTTAAATATAGGATTTATAAAATTTAATTATTTTATAAATCAAGAGAATGGTGAAATTATAAAGGAATTTAAAGATGTTTTTAAAGAATAATATAAATTGATTTATATTAAGAGATTTATAAATAGATATTTATAAATTGAAATATTGACATTATAAAACGAGTTTTTATAAGTGTTTGAATGAAGTGAAAATGAATTTCATAAATGAATGAAATTTATAGAATTATAAACTGTGAAGTTATAAATAAAATTTATAAATAGTAAGATTTATAAATTGGTGAAGTTAATTGAGGAATAGATTTGGGTGAATAATTGAATCTTATAGGTTATAAGATTTATAATTATGAAGTTCAAAGGAACGATTTTTGCAAACAAATAGATTATAAGCACTTAACTTATAATATGAACTTTGAGTTATAATTGAGTTATAAACTGGAATAGGTTAATAAAAGAATTTATAAAAAGGAAGTTTTTATAAATAAATAGAAATGGAATTTATAAACGATGTTTTATAAATTCGCAAATGACTTATTTTGATAAGAAAATTGTTGGAACCTATTAAAGGAGTTATATTCACATTTTTGAACAGTGAATAATCCTTTGAATTAAAACGAATAAAAGGATGAGATTTCTTAATGAAGTTTATTCACATTTTTGAATAGTGAATAACACGTTAAAGAAAATGGTTTGAATGTGAATGTTTTAAATAGAATTAAAACGATCTAACGATGTTTTAAAAAGGTGTTGAGATTCGAAACCATAGATTTCAACATTCATTGTTGAAATAGACGTTTTCGAGAAATAAAAGGAAATAATGGACTATAACACTGTTGTTATAGTAAATGATTTCCGAAAGGAAATGTTTTGAATAGTATTGGGATTTGTATATCTATTTTAAATTCGAATCCCTATACTAGTGATTTTGGGTTGTCGTAACAATGTTTTACGCAACATTCGTTTTGGCCCAAATAAATATGTTAAGAGAATGATTTCCTTAATAGAATGAAATATATACTTAATCTCGATTTAAGTATATTGAATATTTTCTAAATGTTGAAAATAAAAAAAATTTGTGAATGACTTATTTTGAATAAGTATGGAATTGTTTTTCCAATATGAAGTGAATAATTAAAATTTATCTTTTTGAAGATAAATTGAAATGGATAATTGAAATGATACGCATGTATATTTTGGAATATAAATTCACTAAGGAATTTATATGTGAAAGTGGAATTTGTATGAAAATAAATATTGATTTATTTTGAAGTGTGAAACTATATATCTTGTAAAGATATTTTGGAAAATAAATAATTTGGAAAATTATTTGGAAACTGGTGATGTGTGCATATCAATTGATAGTTCAATAACCGACTATCAATATTTCCCTTTGAATGGGTAATTGATGTGATTTGTTTGAATGTGAATGCCACACTTATTTTTGAATAAGCGCTCACTATTCGGGTTAACCGGGAAAGGACCATGGGGTCATATAACCCATTCCGAATATGTGATACGTCGTTGTGAATTGCATTTGAAGATCGGTGTTGAAGACCGAGTATTTGTGAAAGCGATAGGATGACCTATCGATTGTCTCTGCACTGGGTAGCTCCTGGTATAGAGATTCCTTAAGTGATGGGAAATTCGATCGGGATTGTGAATACCCGTATTGCAAGGGCTTCGTAAGAAGTGCCTTCGGTTTTGTTCGAGCCCGGAACAGACTTGTATGGATTGTATGTCTGACGTTACAAGTTGAGATATAAAGCCGATTTCTTTCAAATATATTTCTGTTGGTGGCGGAGAATTTATTCTTTTAGCTTAACACCCTTCTCTGAGACGTACGTGCTCAGAGGTTATATAGTTGAAGTTATCAGCGATATATTCCCAATTTGGTAATGTGACATGCTGAGTGATGCTGAAATGATCATTGTGTTGATTATTTGTGATAGGATCGTTTATTTGATCGTCTATCCTTGTGATCATTGTGTTGATCATTTGTTGACCTAAAGCATTGCTTTTGTATAAAGTATGTTTTTGTGGACGTGACTTCGTCGAGCCTCACACCCCGTGAATGGTCAAAACAGGAAAGAAGCAGCAAGGTTATGAGGGGTAGCACCCTTTAGGATGTGTCCATTTCCTTCTGGAAAAGGGTGGTATCATGGTATGGAGCCCAGATACTTACTCATGTGGAAAACACTTTGTTATGATTGTGTGAATTGATTACGAGCGCTCGGTTAAAAGGTCCCAAAGGACCGGGGGATGGCATATTCGGTCAGTTGTTACTCAGTTAGGGGTAACCCGGCCTTGTGTTGGTAGAGATCCGGTTTGGTTATCGGGGATGTCCATCCAGAGGCATTCTCATGTGGCAATGGGAAGTTCCTTGGCCTGATCATTCGTTGGAAATCCAATTCCCAATACGAAACTTGTACGGTATTAGTTGTAGAACCTGCCATTTACTTATGGTGGTCACCACTGTTTAGATGGTAGCTATAGTAGGCATACGATAATGGTCGTATGTTGGCTAAGATTTATATTCTACTTTCGAAATGAATTTTTCCTACACTATGCACTAATAATAATATCAAATGTTATTTTTAAGTGCGTATCAAGCATCTTTGACTATCATAAGGAGAAATCTCCTCCGATTCTGCGTTTGCATTGTGTGTGTGTGCGGGAGGCCTTATGGTAGTCTCATTTTTAAAAGCATTGCGAATTGATTTAAAAATATTCCTCTATTTTGATTTTAAAGATAAATAAACTGTTTTGAGTCCTCACACCAGTCACATGACTGACTTGGAGTTTATTGTTTTCCTTCCTAAACTCTGGGTGCCCACCAATTTCCACACGGGCAGTTAAGAGTTAAGGTTTATCAGGATATTCTGGATATTCTGGATTTGCTGGAGGCAAGCTGGATGGCATGACGTATTACTACTTATATAGTATTTCTTTTCCGCTGTTTGTTTGATGTTGTATACTCTGATGATATGATGTAATGAAATGTAATGTAATAACTGAATAGTTCTTTGTTTAAAGATTATTCATTTATTATTATATGTTGTTCCGCTGCGAATTGTGAGATTCTGTTGTTGTGTTGTTGTTTCCTTTCTTTCCCGTTCTATTTTAAAATTCTCCATGTTCTCTATTCTCTTTTCTTTCTATTTTTAAAATTTTCTATCTTCTGTTTTCTCTCCTCCCTATTTTCTATCTTTCTCTCTTCTTCTTTTTCTTTTCCTAAATTTTTCTTAAACCCCTAAGGGTTCGTATTTTCGTTCATCTTGAATTAAACAAAGGAGATTAGTGTCTATTCAAGGAGTACGGATTTACGGGTCTTTACACATTGGAAACCATCAAAATACAATTGATTTTGTAGTTTAGCTATATGATGATGGTGCATTGTTTGTGTGACCAAAATTGTCCAAAAGCAAATTGGGTTGCTAAATAATTCCGTATTATGGAATTATATATTTTATAGAGCGATATTGGCTCTAGAAGTTCCATTTTTGATGGGTTTATTATTTGAATTATTTAAATGTTTCTAAAAAAATAAAAATAAAGAGATTTTATCTATTTTGATTCTTAATGGAATTTAGTCTATAAAATATAGTTAAATTAAATTATAATCTTATTTATTTCTTATTTCAAAATTTTCTATTCTAAGCTTTTAAAAATGAGTGATATTTAATTATAAAACGTTTTTAAATATACTATTTTAAGTATATAATTTTAGTAATGTTTAGAGGAAAAAGATAAGATATGGTATTATTTTATAAAAGCGATTATGGAAGTAATAATTTAAATTTCAAGTGATTTGGTTAAAAGAGGTTTCAACGATTCTGAAAGATTTCAAAATCTTTTGTGAACAAGCAACTCTTCTTTAAAATGTTTTTTTGAAGTTAAAGTGATTTTTGAAAATTATATCTTTGTATATAGATAAATTAATTTAAAAATCTTTTGTTAATTATGGATTTGAGATTTTAATTATATTTCATGTTTTTCTATGAAATAAGGAAGTTTAATAAACGATTGAATTATCGGATCGATATGAGACTTTCCTTATTCTTTCGCTTATTATTATAACTTATTAAATAAGGTTTGAGTGGATTGTACTAGTTCATAGTAAATATCTGAATTTACTATTTGGACAGTTAATTAAATCCTACTGATTAGTAAAGTGAAGCTGATTTTTCCTTTAGAGTTGTATTATCTTAGGTTGTTCGGATTTTAGTTCGATGGATCATTGAGAGAAGATGACTCATTTTTCATTAACCTAAGAGTTGACATATTCTTAGATTTGAGTAGCGCTTAATGAAATTGCTTAAGGAGGTGTTAGCGACCTTGTCATTTGGGGAAAAACTGCTTAGAGAGGTGTTATCGACATTGTCATTCAAGGCGAAACTACTTATTGAGGTGTTTGCAACCTTGCCATGGCCAACGAAATTGCTTAGAAAGGTGTTAGTGACCTTGTCATTTAGGGAAAAACTGATTGAGGAGGTGTTAGCGACCGTGTTAGGGCCGATGAAACTACTCGAGGTGGTGTTAGCGACCTTGTCAAGGTTATCATAATCTTCTTTGTATCTGAGGTTACGATATTTATTAATGATGATCGTTTCTTCAAAGATTTTTGGATGGATATTTCTTATCTTTTAGCTCTGGAGAATTTTTAATTGTTATCACCATACTTTTGATGATTTTCCATTAAAGACTTGCAATGGAATTATGAAATGGTGATTTGGTTTGATATGCCTTATTATGGTTAATTGGTTTTAGGCATACTTTGAGATGACTTACTTTATGGTTAAGTCATAAATGGTTTTATGGAATGGTGATATTAATGGATATGCCTTATTTTGATCATTTATTCTGGTATAGTTTTCTTATGGCTTACTTATTGTTAAGTCGTATATTTATGATATTAGTATCTCACGTTTATATTAGATATAGTATGACCCGTTTATTTATATAATACTCGGATTAGGCCGTAACTCTATAGGTACAGTGACTCGTTAACTTTTGGATTTGTGCCAGCAGTGGTGTAGACTATTTTCACTATTTCTGTTTCCTCCATTATTATATACGAATTAACATTTAGGATGATGTGCAATGCATATTATTGAGCGGTTGGCTTGTGCCACATATAGTAATTTGGATGTGATGTATGTGGGTCTAGTATTGATATTTTGCAGACACACACTTTATTAAATTATATGATGTATATTGTTCCTTTATGGTTTGTGACTCTGATTTTGGTTTATTAATATTATATGTTGTTTTGAATATTTTAAATCAGTGTGTTTATTATTTGTATCAATACTGTACACGTCAAATTTTGAGTTTAGATCCTCATAATGATAATGAAGACATGTTAGTGTTAGTCCAAAGATATATTCACATTCGATTACCCTTAATCATCCATATTCTCCATATTATTACATGACATTACTTGTAATATTCTTTAATAATATGGGTATAACGGTGTGGTCGCTACACATATATCTAGTTTCCATAAGTAATTGACATAAATCATATGTTCCTGTAACAGCCTGCAAATCTGTACCCCTCGAGTCAATACTATTTTTCATCAATCAACTCAAGATGAACAGAAATACAAACCATTTGGGTTAAAGAAGAAGAGGTAGAAGAAGAAAATAGAAAACAACATCAGAATCTAACCATCGCAGCAGAATAAAATATAATAGATAATAAATGATCTTTACACAAAAACAAATATATCTGTTTATACATTACATCATCAGAGTACATCAATCATATAGCACACAATTGGACAGTAATCCTAACCTGTCCACACACAACTGAATACACAATGGAATATAAATCAAGTACGAAAGTACGTATCGCCATCCAGCTCGTCTCCTGAGCTCCACAGCATCATAGCCTGTATCCTATAATACTCGGTCTAACCTAAGCATTATAGTTAAATAACACCCGAGTCAGTCTGGAATACCAGTGTGAGAAATCACACTCAATTTGATTATTAAAGTTTCAAAATCCTTTTGAAAGCAAAAGCATCTCGTAAGACCACGCCAGAAATAAACATGTCAGGTTTTTACCTTACGATAGCTAAAACACTTTTTATTAAAATTCTCTGGTATTATACTAGTGTCTATAGAAAGTAAAATAGAATATAGCTGAAATGCTTGCATCTCACGTTTCAGCAATAGTTGGGCACAATCAAAACCATACGGGCGCGTAGGGAAAATGGATTTCCAGCTAATGACTAGGCAATGGGGTACTACCTGTCACGGTACCTGGTTTAGATCAGCATACCGAGGATCACTCCGGACCCCTGCAACACAAGGCCAGGACTACCCCTTACTAGATAATCCCGAGTAAGATCACCCCACGGTTAGGATCAACAACCGCACCACTAAGCCGAACTAAAAGGGACATTTAGACAGGGATGACCTCATCCTTAAATGGGTGCTACCCACCTAGCCTTGCTGCATAACCCTTGATTTTCAGTCATTCCCGGTTGATGAGGCTTGAGGCTAAGCGTTACCTTTTAGAAAACTCATCTCTTAGAATGCTCATCATCCACCTGACGATGTTCTGAAAGCACTCATCCATACAAGTCCGTTCCGGGTTCGAACGGAACCGAAGGCACTACTCCTACCATATCCATTTTGGAATTATCCTCAGGATTAGTAACGACTAGCCCTTGCACTTCATTGCTCCATCTTTGAATCCAAACTCGTCTTCCTTATGAAAAAGTACAAACCGGATCGAAGTGGTTTTCGAGAAATTAATCCCGATTCCAGTCTCTTCGAAACGATCAGTGCATAGGCGAATATTGATAGTCGGTTGTTTATAATTAACATTCACAAACATCCATCAAACATAAATAATTTCTCCAAATTATTTATTAACCTCAAAATATCTTCGCAAAATATATTTCCCCTTTCAAACCTTTTCTGAAAACATTTTTCAAACCATCTCCCTTTTACAGAATAAATTTATCAAATATTTTCTATTTCCACTAAAATCACCAACTACAAACACTTAGATTTTAAAATAATTTAAACCATTTTATTATAAAATATACTTTAAACATTTAAATTAAAATTTAGTTTAATACTTATTGAAATATGTACTTTAAGAATATTTAAAATAAACTACTTTGTACAATATAAAACTGAATTTCTAACTTTTAAAACAAAATACCAAGCCACCTTTAAATAATTACTATGATAATAGATTTGTAAATATACTTTCTTTAGAGTTTAAACATTAAGAGATAATAAATTTTCTAAAACATACTTTTTAAAATAACTTTAACTTTTAACTTATATTTATAAATTTGTTTGAAAACGTACTTGGCTATCCAGGGAAATACGCTTCTCTTTCAAAGCTTTAAAACAAACAAACAACTATTTATTTTTAAACAAATTTACCCATTCCTTTAATAAATTACTACCGTGAATTTATTCTTCCAAATATCCACTAATATATTACTTTACTTTTATAAATCTAGTTTATGAATTTCAACGCCTCATTTCTCCTTTAAAATTCCGATTCCAAACACTTAGATCAATTTCCAAATTTATTCCCAATTTACTCCATTTGAAATAATCTTCTTTACTTACACAATTCATTTCAAAATCCATTAATTATAGACTTTATTATTATTTTTTCTCGTTTTGATTTTAAATCTTTTAACTGAAACATACCAATTTCAGATTTTCCAAATTTCTTCTTTATTCTTTTCAATAATTTAAATCTTCAATTTAAAATAAATGCTTTATTATTTTAAATAATAACACTGAAGTTTAAAATTCATTTTTTTCCTGTTTATTCAAAATCCACTTTTCATATACGAAATTTATTTATTAGAATTTTAAAACCATTATTATTCTTATCCAGTTCATTCTTGATTTATTTAAATTCTCTATAATTATTTCACTTGCAAATTCTCTTCCTTTTATTTTCTTTTCAAAAATCCAATTCTATATAGTTTGATAACTCAGTGTACCGAAATAAATTCAAGTAAACCATAGCATTCAATATTTCAATTATCAATAATATTCATAACAGAATATCGAATATTCATAACAGAGAATATTAAACAATATAAATAATTTTGAGGAATCCAGTTGGATCCCTCCAACCTGTTTCCTTACATCCACAGATGTTAGCACAATATAAAATACCAATTCCACTTCGAGGTGGAATATCATGGTATATGAGATTTAAATATAAAATCATCTGCTATTATGCGATGCATAGGGTCTCATCCGCTATATAATGCGGGAAATCAATCATTCTAAGATATACTATATATACTACTATATATAATATAGCACATCCAATCAATCCAATCATTCAACCATAGATTTAAATTTAACTATTTAAATTTAAAACCAGATGAGTGAGATTAACTCACCTTTTTTTTATTTTGCAATCCACTTCGATAATGCCTTGGATTTCCTGATGTTTGACCTTGAATAAACAATTTATATAATTTATTAATATTCAAAATAATCGAATACTCAGTTGCCATTATAGTATTTAATTTAATTAAATATTTTAATTTTAAACTAATGAATTTGGTTTAAACAAATTTCTTTCGATAAATTTATTTAACTACAAAATTTGATTTAAAACTAAAATTCCTTTACAAATTTATTTTAGTAACCATAGCATCTTAAAAACAATAAATTTCATTCAAAAGTCTTTTTATCTTGCTGCAAAACAGATCTTTATTTTAAACATTATAATTCCCATATATATTACTGACAACCTATATGTGTGTGTGTGTATATATTTAAATATGGAGATACGAGAATATATGCTTATTATTTGTTTATCCTTCACTGAAAACAAGTGTCAATAAATATAAATAAATAATCTGCGAATACCACCCCGATAACGAACGAATCCAGGCTGCCAGGTCGCAATATCCCTTCAACTCTTCGATGTTATCGCGAACCCGAAACCCTAGCCGTCACGATGAGATTCACCATCCTTCAGCTCGTCCATCTCAAGCGTTCGCAAACCTCACAAACGATCTAATGCACCGCGACATGCCTTCCTGAAGCCTCATAAACCCTAGCCTCTCGTGCCATCATCTCCTCGTTGCCACTCCATCACGATCGACTCTCCTTCGAATGAAGACGTGGACCTCACTGGCTTACGACCTACGCGAGCTTTCACGATCGAATATCGAACTCGATTCGTGGAAGGTTTTATTTAAAAAGGGATTGGAGATGTGATTTTTCCCTTTAACTGTTTCGCTATAGAAATTGAATTCGATTCCTTTTTTTTATGAATAGACTTTCGGTTGAATTTGAAAATGAAGGAGAGGAGGTGAATGATTTTAGATCGGCCATTATTGTGTTTTGTTTTTTTCTTTTAAAAGCACAGCTGAAAGCTTCCTTTTGAAGAGAGTAATGCGTGTTAGAAAAAGTACGGGTCATGTACATATCACAGAAGAGACCTATTTGATGGAATTTCGGCTGCAATGAAGTGCCTGAATTTGACATTATTTATAAATTTAATTTAATTTTCAAATATCTCGATTTAAACGACTTATAATCAGGACCACCAATTGAGGCGTATCGCTAGGCATTTATAATGTTATATCCCGATTTCGAACACAATGGAAAAGATTTCGAGTCCTAATTCGATCGTATGGAGAAGATAGCTTTTTGAATCCACTTATTATATTAAATTTTCGATATAAATTTCAGCATGTTTATATATCGTATGCTCACACAACAACTCCAAATACTACAAAAATTGAAATTCGATAATAATATAATATTATGGATTCGATAAACTAGTTTCGTCAAAATCCGAGACTGTGACTCGGAAGGCTATTTTTAAATATCGATTAAACGATATATTTTCAAAACTGAACAAAACACTTCCAAATTCAATTTCAACGCCTTTACTATCCTCGGTACTATTGATATGAATTTTACAAACCCTTAAATTATTTTTAACAGGCTTAAAACTCCAGATATAACATTTGATCCAATTTCCAGTAATTAAATCCAATAATTAAATTTCCAAATAATGGTGATATTTGAAATTTAAGTTACAAACTAACTTTTAAATATTAAAATCAATTAAATATCCCAATTTAAATTGTCCAAAATTCTGGGTCGTCACAGTTCCTCTCTATCCATTAATTTAACAGTTAATTGTTTCATCATTTTTGGGTAAGGGAAGACCTCAATCATGCATTTAACATATTCTATATGTTCAAGGCACTCAGTGTACTCATCTATACATAACAATTTACCCATCCTACTAGCTACCTAATTTATACCCAAATTGGACCAAGCATATACTGGAATATTAGATAGCTGGACCTAAATCGGGACTGATTTTATACTACCAAACACATTTCCTATTTTAGGGTTCCAGAATTTGATAATAAACATCTTGTTCCCCATTATAATTGGGTTACCCTCAAGTAATCTAGTTTTGTCCGCAATATAAGTCAATAGAAATACGAATATAAATCCATTAAATTAGCCTTTACCAAGCCTTTGAGTTTCTAGATTTTTTTAAGTGTTCGACCACAACAATATAAGGAAGAGGCTTGTCAAGGAAGAATCCAACAATATAATCATTCCACACCTGTTTTCCAACTGCAATAACTTCAGGGAATGTACAATGGTATAACCATTAAAAGTGAGATCAAAATCAATTAGTATGTACTTATATTACGATTGATTTCTAATTAAATTTAATATACTAATTAAATTGGTAACTTATAATAATTGTTACCATTAACATTTAATCACACTTGTAAGGGTTTAATATTTACAACCAAATGTTATCATTGCTTACATAACACAGATTTATTCAGTTATCATTAACTATATATTATTTCATTAGTTAATTCAATATTTACATTTGTTTTCTTATATTCACTTTATAACCAAATCATACATTTTAGTCATTTTAATTGATTGGAATTTCATTCAATTTATTAATAATTAACTTTAATTAACATTGTTACGTTTCATCTTAGTTATTATTTCATCAATAAAAAATCCTAAATTTTTATTACTTTCAGTATTAAATTACCAAAATCTTATTAAATTAACTAGTTTAAATTATCGAAAATTATGGGTCGTTACACTCTCCCACACTCAAAACTTTTTATCGCCGAAAAGGAAAAAGGAGGGAAAAGAAGGAATTTAGAAATTAATATATCTTCTTCAAATTATTAAATTTATATACAATTGATTTCCAAAATTAAATAATTTAAATAAAATATACAATAATTAAATCCTTTTATATTCAAATTCACAAAGTTTGGAAACCATTTCATAACAAAAATTAAGTCTAAAATTTACGAAAATTTTCGGCAGAGTCTTCTATGTACGGAGAGATCCGAAAGAAATAATAATATCAAAATATAACAATATATATCATATATTTCTAAAATAATGTATCCCAACATGGGAAAAACAATATAATATCACTACAAAACCGTAATCCGAGAACGTACCTATTTGTCGGGAAATTAATGCTTAATTTATGAAACTAAAAGCAGTACCAATTGCTTCCATAGCCTGTATTTCACTTATATAATCCAAAGAAGTTAATAATTATATAAAAGTGAAATGTTTAAATCGTTTCAAATAATAACAATGATCAATGTAACATGACAACAATCACTTGCAACCAAAAGCATACAATCATTACATGAAATCAATGGAACCAACCATCCATTCATAGCAAGCAAAAAAATGGTTTTGTTTAGGTTTTATATCGTACAGAATGACAAATAAACTATTAAGTATACCATATACTCAACAGTCTTAGATAAAACTCAACAGATTATTCATACATCCAAACAATTAGAAGCATCATATCCCAAACAACCCATAAACAAAACAAAAACAATGACTCCAAGCATTAATCAAGTTCATTCTTATTAATTTCATATTATTTACCTTTCCTTAGTTTCATTGGTACAATGACAATTCCATTCATTCACATTCGTTTATTTACATATGTTATTTACATTTTCTTAAATATATGACTCATAAACAATTATTTAAACATACGTAAATCAATTCTTAAAGTACTATATAGGTTTCTCTGTTAATTAAGTCTTAAAGTACTATATAGGTTTCTTTTTTAAATAAATTCACATTCATTCATTTAGTGTTTATTTTTATTTATTTTCATTCATTACTAACAAAATTCATTTTTCTTCTTCTATATAATGCAAATTTCTTTTCATTATTTTACATTTATTTTTAAATAAGTTATTTCCATTCAATTGTTTATAATGATCAATGATTTCATTATTTAAGTATTACGTACATTTTATTATGGTTTAGTTTACCTTTATAAATTTTATAAACTTGATATCTATTAGATATTGATATTCATTAGTGCATAAGTTCATACCTAAGTTTCTTACTTTTTAATTTACCTTCATTTCCTTATACAGGGTCATTGAATATTAAATCTATTTTCTGAATCTTTTCAACTTTTTGAAATTATAATCATTAAATTTAATATAGTATTAATTTTAATTATTCACTTTAATTATCAGTATCTTCAAACATCAACTTAAGCTTATAATATTTTACTTAAAGTACTCACTTCCTATTACATTTTATTTTGTAACATTTCAATTATGATCTTAAGTTTATAACAATTATAATATCAAAAATCTTATTTATAAAATCAAATTCACTGAACGCTTTCATTATTTAAGTTTTACTTGTATAATATTCTATTACACATCCTATTTAACATTACAACTTTTAATATTTTGGTAAGTTAGATATATGTTTCTAAGAATGAAGTTCATCATTACACAAGTTTATCTCATTTATTTTGATTAATACAAGGTTCATTTATCATATCTTCAGGATTTTCATCCTTGTCTCATAGGTTACAAGTTTCAATTCTTGTATGTTTCATTTATAGCTTAGCATTTAATTTCTTACGTTCATTTTAGAAGTTTCAATTATTAAATAGTTAAAGTTTCATTTCATCACAATAATTGAAATCTCTAATTTATAGAAATTTAAGAACTAAACGTCGGGTTCCTTTTCAAATCATTTAAAATAATATATATATATATATATATATATATATATATAACCATATCTTCCTATATATCAATCATATTTGGAAATTAGAATTAAGATTCGTTTGTCAAAACAAATATGTAGTTAAACTACTATAACGAACTACCCACTTTGAAACTCTGAAATGAATGTCGGTGATGCGTGCGCTCATCACCGATATTATTTTCCAGCGATAGAAAGGGGAGTACAAACTTATTTCTTTCCAAAATTTCTTTAAATCATTTCCTTCAAATTATATTGAAATATTTATATCTAAAATACTTCCAAATAATACTAATATTATATTCCAAAAGTCCTTTGAAAGAAATTTCAAAATTCTCGAAACTTAAGTTCTAAAATTTTCCAATTTATATTTATTTTATTTACAAATCTTATTTTCAACCAATATTTATAAATTTCACTACCCAACAAACAAATATATTACAACCAAATATATCATTTATTAAGTTATTATTTTATATATAAAATATATAATGGGAAAAATTATTTCATTTACCTATATTTCAAAACAAATATTGTGTCGGTCTACCCTATTAAGTGTTTAGAATAATCTATCGATGTCATAGCATTCTATGCTCCAACCAAAATTTATAAATACAAAACTTGACAAATTAACACAATATAAAAACCTTTTATAACACTAAAAAATACGCTCTCTCATATACATACACTCAGCGACTCATTCTAGGCTATTACTACCCTATTTTATATGAGTCAGACCCCACAAAGCTAAGGTTATCGCTAAACCAAAGCTTTGATACCAACTGTAACAACCTGCCTTTTGGGACGTTTAAGCAGACATAAGCATCAACTCAAACCATACAAAGAGATAGATTGTTATTGGGGTAAATGAGAAAAAGAGAAAGGAATAAAAACAAATACAGAATCTCGCCAGTTCATGAAGCTGTTTACAGATAAATTTGGTTATACTAATTCAACAAGAATAGATAAATAAATGCAGAGGAACAACACGATGCAGTGAAATACATATCATAAGTAATAATAATACTAATCTTCATCTTTGTCCTCCAGGAATAAGGTCTTCAATCCTGAAATGCTCAGGCTGACCCGAGCGAGTTGAAAGACAAAACACTAGGGTTGAAACTAAAATATCTTATGTATGTTAAATCAACGGTAAATAAATATGAATCGAACGGCATCAAAGATGTTTACGGGGTTTGACATCTCCTATCCAGTGTCTAACGTGAGTGCAGTAACTTAAGAGATGTTCGGGATCTCCATCTCATAAGGATCCGTTAAACTATCTACTGTGCAGTACAATACGCTATTATAATTGTGACAACCCGCCTTTCTAACCCCAGAAAGACGTATCATCATTAAGAAAAGAATGGGATAGAAATAGAAAAGATAGAAAGAAAGAATAACAACATCAAAATCTCATAGCAGAATGGAACAAAATATAATACATCACATAACTATTACATATTTTTACATATATCAGAGTTATACAATATCATACACCTGACAGTCATATACATATCTGTCACCACATACATCCAAAATACAATGTACATCAACTAACACAGCGGAGCTATATAGATAGATACATACGTCTGGTCTTCTTCGCCAAGCTCCTCTAGAAACTCAATGCTCTAAATACCTATCACTTGGCTACTCATAAAAATTTGAGTACCCAAGAGTTCATGAAAAATAAAATATAAACTCTGGGTCAGACATGGATCTGGTGTGAGTAAATGGGTTAAAGTTGTTTAACTTTGAAAATCATTTGAAAATAAAGATATCACGTAAGACTCCCTACACATAAACATGTGTAAGTTTTTACCTTACGCTAACCAAAACATTTTATAGGATATCCAGTGATATTATAATAGTTTCTAGGGTTTTCAAGTAAATAGAAAATAACCGAAATTGTTACATCTATTATATTCCGGCTACTAGCCACAAAAGTGGGTAATACAAATCAAAACTGTAGGGTCTCGTAGGGAAAATGGGTTTCCATCAATGGCAGGGCTACTGGGGTACCGCCCGTCACAGTACGGGGCCTAGATCACCGTACTGAGGATCACTCCCGACCCCCTACAACACAAGGCCGGAACCATTCCTTACTGAACAGTCCCAAACAAGATAACCCCGCGGTTGTGGCCAACAACTGCCCACACAGCCGAAATAAAGGGACATCTAAACAGGTATATACCTCGTCCTGCTTGGGCATGACCCACCTAACCTTGCTGCATCTCCTCTGTTTTAGCCATTCTCGGTTGATGAGTCTTGAGGCTGTGATTACCTTTAGAGAACATATCTCTTAGAATGCTCATCGTTCTCCTGACGATGTCCTGAAAGCATTCAATCCCTACATGTTCGTTCCAGGTTCGAACGAAACCGAAGGCATTATCTCGTTACACTCATTTTGGAATCACCCTCAGAGTTAACGACGATAACCCTTGCATTCTGAAACACCATCTCAATCTCCACTTGAGATGCCATGACCTATCGTTTAATTTGGATCGATGTAGTTTTCGGAATATCAAATTGATACCCGATCCCAGTCTCATCGAAATCCAAACACCATTTTAAAGGCCAAGTTGTTTAAATAGTTAAAACAATTTAATTCCACACTTTGAATTCACATAACAGTTATCACAGATAAATCATTCACAGTCGTCACAGATATATCCAGAATATATCAAAAATATCACAGAATATCACCAAATAGATATCAGAGTCAATCAAACAAGAATCATAAATTCATATCAAAATAGTTTGATTAACTTCACTTAATTAATTACTTAAGGATAAACCATTTTATCCTGCTTGATTAATCATTAATTAATCAATTTATTAAATTTATTAATTAACTTAATTACTCATTTAATTAATTAATTCTTAATTATTACTTAATATAACTCAATTTCCCATTAATTACCAATTAATTACTTAATTAATCATTAATTACCAATTTATTAATCATTTAATCCTTGATTAATTACTTAATTAGTTAACTGTTATTTATTTACTAATTAACTTTAAGTAGTTAATTAAAATTCTTAATTTCAAATTGATTTAACCACAAAATTATTAATGTCAATCTTCAATTACAAATTTATTAAATCTTATTTAATTACAAGTATAAATTAATTTACATTTTAAATTAACATACACTTTAAATTTACTTATCATCTTACATTTGCAAACCTTTTTAATAAAATTTTAAAAAAAATCTTAGCTTAACACTTTGTCAACATTAATAACTTTATTAATATTAAACTTGTTTTCCATTTTAACTTAAGGTTTATTAGGTTAACCCTTAGAAATTGGCCGAAGTAAACATTCTGTTTACTCGAGTAGAACTTGTGTTTACTCACCTTTTCCCACATCCCTCTCTCCTCGCCTTCTTCTTCTACCTGTTCTTTTTTTTGGGCTAAGTAAAAAATGCAGAATTATAAACACTCACTCACGCACCAGGTCAAACTCGAGGTAAACCCCCAAATTTCTTAAGTATCACTCGAGACAACCCAAACGCGGTGTCACTGACACTCACAGGCCACCGTGCACGTGCACGATGGTTCGCCGACCCTCCGGCAACCCACGCTACCTTCTGCAAACCATAAATCGACCACACATTCGAAAACAAAACCCAGTACTTTGCAAAAAGGTCAAAATCGAAATATGCCTGTAGCTCGAACCATCAACTCGAATAATCACGAGAAAAACGTCTCGCCCCTCGAATGCCGACCACGAGTGGCAATGACGCTTCGGCCACACCACGTCCATACTCTCCTCGGCCATTTCCTAGAAGCGTGCGTACTCGATCAATCTACGACGATGCAATCAATAATTTACAGAACACAAGAAAACTCGAACCCAAAACCCTATTTTTGATTCGATCCAAAAATCCTTGCATTAAATAATTTTTTTAGCATTTTTTCTGTCATCAACGAGTGTCAATCAAGCTCCAACACGAATTACAACATCTAATATTAGTTGAATCATCAGATATTCTCAAAAAGCATTTTTGGTTCTCTTTAAAACTGCACCTTGAATATTGATCTAAAAATCATCATTTTTATTTTAAAAATCTTAGCTTTGAATATGGATTCAAGCTATATAGTTGAATCAGCAAATTTGAATACTTGAAACACAAAATTAGTGATTTCCTTGTAAATCACTTTCCAGTGGATATACTCCATTGACAGGTTGAAGACAAGTTTTAAAAACTTGATTTGTATTCAAACAAATTGCTTTGTTTTAAAAACATAAGCCTATAAATAATTGAATGAAAATATTTTGTATTTTAATTGTTTGCTTATCTCTGTAACCACACAAAAACTGTATATTCAAATTTGACAGAGAACTCATATATGAACACAAAATTTAAAAAAAGATTCATATGCCATCATATTATTATCAATACATCATACACACAGTTGAACTTAAGTCTTAAAGGTTTTGTTTACTCACTTGAATCACTTTGAACAGAGAATGATTCTGGTTGAAAACTGCAGTTTAAATTTCCTGAAAATCTTTTCTCAGCTTTGTTGAATGAAGTTGAGTTGTAAAGATGATGTTTATATTTTCTTTTCTTTTTTCTCAGGTTTGCTACTTAAGTTTACTAAATTTTGGAACGAACTAAAAATAAAATGATGGATATACATATAAATAGCTTTGAACAAAAAGGTTATAACTGGTACAGCTTTACTTGTTTAACCATATTAGATTTTGTGTTAAATTACTGTAAAATTAAAGTGATCTTGTATTTCGGCTGAAAGGATTTCTTTGTAAATCTGAAATGACAAATTGTTGTGCTAATTAAATGATGTCTTCATATTAGTTTACACATAATTATGGTTTCTGATATTTACATATTTGTACAAAGATATTTGTTTATGTGGGTAGTTTATCTTCTTTTGCATTGGTTATACAGCACATATGTGTTAATATATATAATTTTTTTCTTTGTTTCTTTTGACCTGTTTATGTACAGCCAACATTATATGTTTGGTTAAAAATTTCATTTTCCCTTTGCACTTACATAAATTACCCAGCAACACTTGATCATATTTGTTAGCATAGCTTCCTAGTTTTATTTTTATTTAGAGTTTAACTTTCAAATATTTGATTTATAATCTCCATTTATATTTATATATTTTATATTTCTATTTATATCTTATATTTACATTATAGTTTTCTTATGTTTATATATTTATGTTTATAACCATATATTTATTTTATACTTAAGTTTAATATTTATGTTTAAATATTGATAGGATTTGTTATTTTAAACATTGTTATTTAGATTAACTTTTATATATATTATATTAAATATTAATAATATAGAACCTTTGATTTTATTGAGTAAGACAGAATTTATTTTAAATAGTTTTGAAACATTCTACGTTAAATTTTTAAATCAAAATTCCCTTCACAAACACATATATAACTGGAAAATGTTCAAAGATCTTATCAGTTTATAAAATGAAAAAGCTAGTATTTTATTTAATTTGATTAAATACTTATTAAAATATATTGTCAAAATTCCGGGTCGTTACAATAATATGTCTACAGTAAAGCAAAAATATTAAAATAGCATTAAGGCGTTATCCCCCTTAACACATTTTTATATATTCCATAGTCTATACAATACCGTAATTCCTCCATAAAATGGAGGGCTATCAAAGGGCACTTCATAGGTATGGTACAAAACAAACTCATAGAAGGCGTGATAGTGCACGTGACATGGCAGTCGAGGCAATGCCAGGGTATATATACTGTTGGGTGTGTTTTCGACCGGTCCTATACCACTGATCCACCCCACTTCCTAGCCGATCCAACCAGCTTCCCTCCTACGACCGAACCAACCAACTTCCACCCTACTGCCAAACCAAAGCATCTCCAACACTTGCCGAACCAAGCTACGTCCCCCATCACCGAACCAGCTCATCTCCAACGTACCACCGGACGAACCTCTACCGGACCAACTCCACTTCCAGGGACAACCGAACCAACCCCCTTTCACCTACCACCGGACCAACCTCTACCGTACCAACCCACTTCCATGCATCACCAAATCAAGGCCTCGCCGAACCAACATTGTCAGGCCAGATTGCGTCAGCCCAAGCCCACCAGCAGCTATGTACATCCAGGACCCCTGCCCCCAGCCTCACTCTATAAATAGAGGGGCAGGGGTACAATAATGGAAGACAAGTTTGAGGGCTCAAGCACGGATAGAACTTTCAAACAACTTTTAGTTACTTGTAATCAAAGCTTTGAACTTATAATCTGAATAGAAAAGGAGAATAACATATAAAGTGGATGTAGGCACGTTCTGGCCGAACCACTATAAATCTGTGTGTCTTTTATAGTTTAGTCTCTGCTTTTTATATATTTGCATAAATCACCTAAATCACCAAGAACAACTTAAAAACGACTAAACCATACGACTTGGAGGTGTTTGCCCATTTTTTGTGCAAACATTTTTTGTGCTTTCACTGAGAACAGGAGCTCGGAGCTTTAGCTTCTCCCACTTAACCCTTTTCCTATCAGCATCGTTCATTGCTTGGAAGACATGCCTCCCGGACGGAAGAAAGATGCTAACAAAGGAAAGAACATCGCAACTGGTAGTATCCCACACCCAGTGATCAGAGACCAAGGCAATCGTCCAGTTCCAACAGAAAATGTAAATCAGGCGAATCCGACAGCCCCTGCTACGGAACAACCAATTACAAGGGCGGATCTGGACAGGGTTGTAGCTGAAGTAACTAACCGCTTCGCATCTCAACAAGAAGCCTTGGTGGATCAACTCATGCCATGCTTAAGGGATGTTGAAGAAACCAACCGCAACACTGAATCATGGGGTGAATCCCGGTCTAGAGGAACTGGGAGACGACAAAGGTCTTTCTTCTTCGAAGAGGCTAACAACCGAAATAGCTATGGTAGGAGCCGAGCCCGGACTCAGCCCGAATTCTGACCCGAGGAAACACTTGGAACCGAACCAAACAGGGGAGGTACCAGGCAGGGATCGGATGTAGCTGAGCCCGTCATGCTATACCTAACCACGGAAACACCAATGGATGGGGCCGAGTTGGAGTCCCGTCCGAAGTTGGACCCGAGGAAGTGCTGAGAATAGAACCCAACAGGGGAAAATCAAGGCAAGGGCCAACTGCGGCTGACCCCAGCGTACACCCAGAAGACCAGAGGCAACCATTGGAGAATGTTAGGAGCGATAGACGATACCATCCCCACAGGTCATCTGGACAGAATCAATCCCGCCGGGAAGAACCAAACTCATTTCTATCCGCTCCAAGTTCTGATGAAAGGATGGCACGATTGTTCAGAGAGTGCGTCCAACGGAAACAAAGGGATCGGGGGATAGGCGCTAGGGTGACCAGCCCCTTCACCCCCAATATCGAAACAGCCATCACCCCTCGAGAATGGAAAATGCCAACAATGGAACCTTACAAGGGAACCTCTGACCCCGTCGTACACTTACAAAGATACACACAGCATATGCTTATGAGCGGAGCAATTGAGGGAGTGTTGTGTAAATGCTTCCCACTATTCTTGGCAGATCTAGCTACCTCCTGGTTCTGCCATCTACCCCAAGGGTCCATCAGCTCATGGGAAATGTTGAAAGAAAAGTTCATCAGCCAGTTTCACATTCATGTGGAACAACCCAAGGACGCTTATTCCCTATCTAATATCAAACAGAAGCCCGGGGAGACAGTGCAACAATATCTAACCCGGTTCAACGCCGCAGCGGCCGCAGTCCAAGATGCCGACGAGAAGCTTATTCTAATGGCCCTCTGCAGTGGTGTACACCCGGATACTAAATTTTCCAGGAGACTAACAAAAGAGAAGCCAGCTACCTTACCCGATTTCTTCCACGAAGCCGGGAAATATATGAGGCTTAAATACGCTGCCATTGAAAGGCAGACAGGGCAACAAACCAAGGCAGCTTATGGCAACACATCCGCAGTAGCAAAGGACGTTCGAAGAAATGACTCCAGAGATAGTGCTGGGGGCAAGAAGGGAGAAAAGCGCTTATATAGGCCAGGATCGAGATTTGACACTTACACTCCTCTGAATGAAACAATCGAAAACATCTTCTTGGCCACCCAAGACGAAGTTAGATACAAGCGCCCCCGCACAAGAAGGAATCGAATAACGCAATTAAGTCTGGAAAGTTCTGCCGCTTCCACGAATCTCATGGGCATGACACCAATGAATGCCATCACCTCCGGGACTTGATTGAAGAACACATCAGAAGGAAGAGACTGGAGCGCTATGTGAAAGGTCAGAACAGGACTTCAACTCCTGCCAACGAGAACCCAGGGCTACCCCTCCCGGAAGTTGGCAGAGGAAATCGCAACACCAGAGGCTCCAATCAAGAGAAGATAGTGGTCCTTACCATATCAGGAGGACCACACATCACCGACGAAAGCTGGGCAGAGATGGAGAAATACGGTAAGTCACTTAGAAACAATGAAGGCTACGTTAATTCTGTTACAGAAGAACGCCACCCGAAACGGAAAGAGAATGATGATATCACATTCATTCAGCATGATCTAGAGGGAAGGTAGTACCCTTACATGGATTCTATGGTCATCTCTGCCTGGTTCGGTCCAACCAAGGTTTTCCGAATCCTAGTAGACACTGGAAGTCAGTAAATATCTTATTCAAGCACGCTTTCGACAAAATGAGGCTGTCAATGAAGGATGTGTCTCCCTGCAGCAAACCGCTACATGGTTTCACCGGGGATGCGAAAATGCCCCTCGGGCAACTGGACCTCTTTGTCGAAATAGGAAGTCATCCCCGCTCCATTGTGCGAAAACAAACATTTGTGCTGATAGAGAGCCACTCAGCCTACAACGCCTTTTTGGGAAGACCAGCATTGTCTGACTTCCAAATTGTCCTAGCCCCGTGGTGCCTGAAGATGAAATTTCCAACGGATAACGGAATATGAGAAATAGAGGGAGATTAAGACGCCGCTCGAGATTGCCATATAACCGAACTTCGCAATAACCGCAGGAAGGATAAAGAGGCAGAGACTTCTCTCTGCAAGAAAAACTTGGAAGCATAGCAATTAAATAAAGCCCCTCCTCTTCGATACACCAGCGATCCTTTCAACGAATTAGACCCCAGGGACAAGGAGGAGGAGGCCACCACCGAGCCTGCAGAGGCTATGGAATTTGTATCTGTAGACAAACATGACCCAAGTAGACTGCTAAGAGTCGGGTCTCAGTTAAGAGCGGAATTGAAGGATCAACTTGTCGATTTTCTTCGCCACAACATGGATGTATTTGCATGGACGCACGCCGACATGATAGGAATCTCCCCAGATGTAGCATGCCACGTACTGAACATCGATCCCACCAAGGTGCCAGTAAAGTAGAAAAAGAGGAGCATGGGGGCAGAACGATCAGCAGCCCTCGAGGAAGAAGTAAAGAACTTACTTGCCAATGACTTCATACGAGAAGCCATCTACCCAGAATGGATCGCCAACCCGGTACTGGTAAAGAAGGTTAACGGGAAGTGGCGAACATGTATCGACTTCTCCAACTTAAATGACGCCTGAAGGACTGCTTCCCACTCCCCCGAATCAATCAGCTCGTGGACAGCACAGCCGGACACGAACTCTTATCCTTTATGGACGCATACTCAGGATATAACCAGATCCCTATGCACGCCCCCGATCAAGACCACACTATTTTCATCACTGACTGGGGATCGTACTGCTACAAAGTAATGCCTTTTGGACTTAAAAACGCCGGAGCTACTTATCAGCGCCTCGTCAACATATGTTTGCGGAATTAATAGGACGAACGATGGAAGTCTATGTGGATGACATGCTGGTAAAATCAAGGAAAGCCAACGATCATATAAACCACCTGGACGAGATGTTTCAAGTACTTCGCCAATATGAAATGAAGATGAATCCTCTAAAGTGCTCCTTCGGAATATCGTCGGGAAAGTTCTTGGGATTCATCGTCATGCCAGGGGGATTGAAGCAAACCCCGAACAAGTCCGGGCTTTGCAAGATATCAAGATACCATCCACTCGAAGAGAGATGCAAAGCCTAAACGGGAAAGTGGCCGCCCTAAGCATGTTCATCTCTAAAGCAACCGACAAATGCATCCCTTTCTTCGAAGCTCTAAAGAAAGACAAAGGAAAGTTCGAGTGGACCGACGAATGCTCGACAGCCTTCCTTAACCTAATCGAACACCTTCAGAGACCACTAGTACTCTCAACTCCAAATGAAGGCGAAGAACTATACCTATACCTTGCTGTATCGTCCCATGCTTTAGTCGCCGCTTTGGTGAGAGAAGACAACCGCGCGCAGCGACCCGTATACTTTGTAAGTAAGAGATTTACAGGGGCAGAAGCCAGATACCCTAAACTTGAGAAGTTAGCATACTACCTGCTAATCACGTCACGGAAGCTACGACACTATTTTCAATCTCATTCCATCAGAGTTCTAACCGATCAACCGCTAAGGCAGGTACTCCATCGCCCCGACACTTCTGGACGACTACTTAAGTGGTGCATTGAACTGAGTCAATATGATATCACCTACCATCCTCGCACCACCATCAAAGGACAAGCCATGGCCGATTTTATTGCCGAATTCACTACCAACGAAGGTAAGAATCAATCCGAAATAGAAAAAGATATTAAGTGGAATCTCTTTGTAGATGGAGCATCAAACGAACAGGGCTCGGGGGCAGGTATTGTGATAATCACCCCCAGGGGAAAGAAGCTGCACTATGCCCTAAGGTTGGAATTCGCTGCCACCAACAACGATGTAGAATATGAAGCAGTAATAGCAGGACTGGAACTTGCCTTAGAAATTGGAGTCAGTTCTTTATGTCTCCATAGCGATTCTCAATTTATTGTAAATCAAATACTGGGAGAATTCCAGACTCGGGGAGAACGACTCACAGCATATCTAAAGAAGACCAAGCTGCTGCTCACTCAATTGGATCACTATTTAATCAAACACGTTCCTCGAGAGGAGAACCGAGAGTCTGACGAACTGGCAAAGCAAGCTAGCATGAAAAACAGCACCATTTCTAGAACAGTAGCCATCTCAAAACAACTAGCCCCAAGTTTCGAACAAGAGGATCTGATAGCTGCAATCGAAGAAAAAACTTGGATGACTCCTATCCGGAAATACTTGCAAGATGGCACACTACCCAACGAGCGTAGCGAAGTCAGGAAAATCATGAGGAGTGCTTCCCGCTACACGATACAAGAAGGCATCCTCTATCGGCGCGGCTTCTCTAACCCCTTATTAAGATGTGTCGCCGGAAGGGAAGCCAAGGAAATCTTATCCAACATCCATCAAGGAAGTTGCGGAGACCACACTGGGGGGCAGACTCTGGCAAAGAAGATACTCCGATATGGATATTTCTGGCCTACCTTAAACAAAGACGCCCTAGACTTCGTCAAGAGATGTGATAGATGTCAGAAATTTTCTAAGATTCCTCGACTGCCAACAAACGAAATTACTCAAATGACCGGCCCTTGGCCCTTTGTAGTATGGGGAATTGACTTGATTGGAGAACTGCCAATGGGCCGAGGAGGAACCAAATATGCCATAGTGGCAGTTGACTATTTCACCAAATGGGTGGAAGCGGAGCCTCTAAACAATATATCTTCGGCGAAAGTTATTAACTTCTTGATCAAAATGTTTTATGCAGGTACGGGGTTCCACTCAAAATCATATCGGACAATGGACTTCAATTTGACAGCGAGGAATTCACAGACTGGTGCCGAGAGCATGGAATGCACAAAAGCTTCTCATCTGTAGCTTATCCCCAGGCAGACGGACAAGTCGAAGCTGTCAACAAAATTCTCAAAACTCTAATCAAGAAGAAACTTAAAAAGTCAAAACGCGCTTGGGTGGATGAACTTCCTACGGCACTTTGGGCCTACCGCACATCTTACAGAACATCAACTGGACATACTCCTTTCTCTTTGGCATACGGATCAGAGGCCATGCTCCCAGTTGAAACTGTAGTGCCCTCCCATTGTAGGATCCACTACAACCCAGAAGAGAATGAAGAACTCCTCCACATGTCTTTGGATCTAATTCAAGAGAGAAGAAACGATGCGACACTCAAAGCGGCAGCTCACAAGCAAAAAGTGGCAGCACAATACAACTCCGAAGTCAAACATCGCAGCTTATAAGAAGGAGATCTTGTCCTCAAACGGATCTTTCCGCTCCCCGGAGCGCTAGATCCAATCTAGGACGGACCCTATGTAATTCATAAAGATCTCCACAACGGAGCTTATGTTTTGTCAACAGTGGACGGAGAGGTATTCCAGAGGGCATGGAACATCCAACACCTTCGTCGATACTTTTCTTAATTTGTACTGCCCATATGAAGTGAATTAATAAAGAGAATCAGTGGACGTAGGCATTTTCATGCCGAACCACTCTAAAAATCTTGTCTCTTTTTTAACTTGTTCCTTTATATCTTGGCTTGTTGTTAAGCTTTATCCTTTTCTGTTGAACAAAATCCTGTATAACGGCATTTCCATTCTGGACACTTCACAGCACAACCTCACCTGGACAAGACCTAACAGGTACTATACGAATCTATGCCCTCGTCAATGAGACACATTTGCTCCAGCATCCCTCTGTTGCGGGTTACTCATTGCTCGCGACGGCCCTCAAAGCTAACTGTAATGAGCCGATCATAAGCCACCGAGAAGGCCGACTATAGCCGAGGCAGCTCATTATGGCATTCGGCTCGCCGGCGACTGTGAACCGATTATAAGCCCCAACATAAGGTGTGGCCAGCCAGGGGCAGTTCACAGTTGACGATCGACACCCACGCTAGCCGGCCATGGTAAATCGAATAATACCCACGATTACGGGCCATAATGGCCCGGGTAGTTACTGTGCGCGATCTCGGCTCCGATGTGGCTTAAGTACGGCTGTGGTAAAAAAGAAAACTCCCTGCGGAGGCGTAAGTTGGGTGACGAATGTCTCCAAGACCCACAGCTAGGGAAAGTGACTACAAAACCCGTTTGCCACGAACTTAAGCACATCGAAGGCCTTCCGTGATTGGAAGTTTTACTATTTCTTATATTTCCATTTTATTTATAAAAACTTTCCTCCTACCCTCTATTAGGATCACTAAAGTACAGGACACAAGATGGGAGACACTCGCTAGTGGAAATAAGAACTCACAACTAGATAACAGGTCACTCAGCTGCATTCCATCCTCAGTCACACAAGACACTCAAAGCTACCGTCTACAACTAAAACATGAAGGGTAGTACTTCCTTTTCTTGTACAGAAACATGTAGCTATAGCCTATCCACATATCACACTAACATTGCAAGACGTCCAATTATATTTTAAGCGAGAGCTTAGCATCAAACACGATTAAAGCACATGCATATACACAGCTATATTTCTTATGCAACACGTCAAAATAACGACAGCATTCAAATATGACAGAATTAGCTTATGTTACAACATTATATAAATGAAATCATTCGCTACAATGACATAATTACATAATTACAACCTGAAAGTACATTAATGTTTTGGACTAGTATATTCAGGAATTGCCAAGTAAACCCAAAAAAAAAAAGTCAGCTGCAGCGGGGCTCCGCCTCTATCCTGCTAGCCCTCCGGGATCTACTTGACCCCTGGATCAGAACTTCCAGCATGCTGGCCAGAGTCCCACCTATATGATTCAGGAGAGGAATCCATCAGATAAATGATACGCAATCGAGTTAAGAAAAGATTGAGAGGGAAAACTTACCAGCATCTACTCCATGATCATCATCCCCCAACTGCACTCCCACTTCCTCGGCGGTAAGCAGCCGCATGCCCTCCTTCACTGCCACTTTCTCCTCCTCAGTAAACTGGGCCGTGACCACATCCATCCTGAAAGTTACACCACCTTCCTTATCCTCCTAAGCCTTGGCCTCCTCCAAAGCCCGAAGATATATCCTAGCCATGACCCGAGGATAGTCGTCCATCCAGGACAGGTTGCTCTGCTTCCAAGTGCGGAAGTACATGTCCTGGAGCATCTCATCCATCATCCCCTCGTTCTCCTCAAACTCCCTCATCCGGGCCTCAGAAGCCGAAAGCCTTGCGACGGCAGCATCTCTCTCCAATCGATATCTCGAGCAGTCAGCCTGAAGGGATTTCCGCATCGCCTCCATCTCCTCCTTCAGCTTGACTTGAGCAAGCTCTGCGGCCTCAAGCCTCCTAGATAGCTCCTCTATCTGCTCAAGATCCTCTCTCCGAACCTCATCCATCGTGGCAATGGCCATATCGATTCGTTCCTTGCAGAAGGCCTCCATCTTTCGCAGCTCGGCCCTGCTAGCCTCCTCCATAGTTTTCTTTAACCGTCTTGAGGCCGCCTCATGCTGGGAGATCTGAATGGCCTGGTCGGCAAGCTGTTTGGCCTGATCGAAAACCATTAGCCGCAGGAGAATGTTAGCACTTTCGATTTCCTCTCCAGCCTTGACCAGTCGGGCGTGATGCTCTATCAACTTCTTGGTCTCTTCAGCCACCCGATCGATGTTTGCCTTGGCCTCGTCCCCCGTTGTCACAATCCGAGTGGTCAACAAGTCGAGATCCAAAGACTTAGCCTCGTCAAGCACCCTTACCATAGAATTGTGGGGCAGGAGGTGCTCACCGGTAACCTCATCCAAGGAAATATCATGAGAACTCGGGTCCAAATCTGGGTGACCCGCAAATGGGTTACGAGCCAAGCCGGGACGATCAACATGAGTAACAAAAGGATTCTCTGATGGATGCGGAGATGGTATGGACTCAGTATCTTCCACCATGATGTCATGAATAGGCTGGGTTGGGGGCTGAGGTCCAAGTGAAGGTTCGAACATGGAACGCCTTCTCTTTCTCTTTTGGATATCCTCTTCAATAACTCCGAGAAGAGGACGGTAGCCGACTACGCCCCCAGGACAGTCAGTCGAAGGCTTCGGTTTAGCAGAAGCTTTGAAGAGTTTGAATTGCTCGAGGCGGTACTGAATGTCTGATGTCTTTGCCGCCCTACTTGTTCCTGAAATAAAAACCAAGTGTTACAAGCATGCATGAGACTATAATTCAAGAAACATATGAAGTTAAAAAAGGAGTTAAGAATTCACCTTGAACCGCCGGAGTTGCCTTAGCTGAAATACTCTCAGAAGATAGACTGGCACCAGACCCGGCCTTATCAGACTTCTATGGTTTCTCCACCAAGGCCGGCCCTTCCTCCAACCCCTCAAAGGCTTGACGGGAAGCATCATCCGTCCACTCTTGAATCTCACCCGCTTGCCCAGAAGTTAAGGCACCAACGCGACTACCACTCTGCCCTTTGCCACCGTTACCACCGTCACCCTCTCCATCACCTCCGCTCTCCTCCTCGCCTCTTTCCTCCTCTCCACTTTCCTCCTCTGTAACATCTGGACACGTGCTGGGAGAGGGTCCATCAGATTTTTTTAAGCTTCTTTCCTCCGACGACTGGAGGTATCGAGAAGGGCCTCCTCTTGCTATTCTTTGTCGTGGCCCCTCCTTTGGCTTTGGCAGCTCTTTCCTCAGCCGTATCTCTCTGCTTGACCACAGACTGATGTGGTAGGATTAAGCCGTGTTCCAGGAGGGTGGTATTCCTAATTAAGTAAGAGGCTGCCCTATCCCTTCCCGAAATGGCCTCTATCTCCGCGGCCATCCGAACCAGGTGATCATTCTCCACGACCGCAAAGCCACCTGTTGCTAGCAAGAAATAAAAACACATAAGAAGAAGCATTTCAGTCAGAACTAAAATTATAAATAAGCTTCAACTTACAGCCAGAGGTGAAGCGGTGGATCGAAACGGTGTCATCCCGGACGAAGAACCATTCCTTCTTGAACATGGTGAACTTTGAATACAAGTCCAGGACAGGCTTGAAGGACATGGCCGATTCCAAGCTGATGTATGGAGACCCCTTCTTGTAACCCCTCAAGTTATATAGATATTGAATTTCCCGGTTAGAAGGGGGCGCCCGTACTTTCTGGAAAATCACGAATAGGCACACCAAGATAGCGTAGGAGTTGGGCTGGAGCTGGAAGGGAGCCACCTTCAAATAAGTAACGAAACTAACTATCCAGGCATTGATTGGAGGAATGGCCCCCACACATGCAGTGGTATCTACTATAAGAAAAGTATCCTTCAGGAGGATTATATGGCATGACTCCCTTCTCTGGCAGCAGCATGCACGCTCTATCAATCTCAAAGGAACGGAAGATAACATCAAGCTGCTCCACTCTGAGAGAACTCGGAAAGCAATCAGGAGGAGAGTTCAGAAGCTCTTGAGGACCATATCCGTCCACTAGTGACCTCGGGGTGGGTCCCTGTCGTCCCGGTCCTGGCTGGGCTGGGGCACCATAGGGGACTCTCTTCCGTCTATAGACTTTCTCTTTTCTGATCGAGTTTCCACTTTGCGAGACATTTATCTGTAACACCGGAAAAACATATTGTTAGAACAAGGAGTATGAAAATACAAAAAAGCTAGTATGTACAATCTAGAGTTTCATTCGTAGGTCGAAACATGAAAAGCTAGAGATTCATTAAGCATTCAGGGTCCTGGAGTTCATTCAATAGTTCAAACCTAAGGTTCATTCGGCACTCATACGGTTTAGTCTCATTCGGTCGTCCAGGCACACACTACATTCGGAGATTCAAGCATGAAATTGTCATTTGGTATTTGAACCACATTTTCATTCGGTAGCCCATCATAAGAATTCATTCGGCAGAAGAAAACTCACCCGGTCCGGCACTTGATTGATTCGGCACTGGTTTGATCCGGTACTCGATTGATTCGGCTATCTCAAAACGATAAAGGAATAACTAAGGCCTAACACCCCTATTTATAGATGAAGGCAGGAGGACCGGACCGGTTGATTCGGCACGTATGACCAAAGGGAAACATCCAAGATTAAAACTAAGTACGCCATCTGCATGCACCTGCCCTACTTTGGGGGGCAAGTGTTGGGTGTGTTTTCGACCGGTCCTATACCACCGATCCACCCCACTTCCTAGCCGATTCGACCAGCTTCCCTCCTACGACCGAACCAACCAACTTCCATCCTACTGCCGAACCAAAGCATCTCCAACACCTGCCGAACCAAGCTACGTCCCCCATCAACGAACCAGCTCATGTCCAACGTACCGCCGGACCAACCTCTACCGGACCAACTCCACTTCCAGGGACAACCGAACCAACCCCCCCTTCACCTACCACCGGACCAACCTTTACCGGACCAACCCACTTCCATGCACCACCGAATCAAGGCCTCGCCGAACCAACGTTGTCAGGCCAGATTGCATCAGCCCAAGCCCACCAGCAGCTATGTACATCCAGGACCCCTGCCCCCAGCCTCACTCTATAAATAGAGGGGCAGGGGTACAACAATGGAGGACAAGTTTGAGGGCTCAAGCACGGATAGAGCTTTCAAACAACTTTCAGTTACTTGTAATCAAAGCTTTGAACTTGTAATCTGAATAGAAAAGGAGAATAACATATAAAGTGGACGTAGGCACATTCTGGCCGAACCACTATAAATCTGTGTGTCTTTTACAGTTTAGTCCTTGCTTTTTATATATTTGCATAGATCACCTAAATCACTAAGAACAACTTAAAAACGACTAAACCATATGACTTGGAGGTGTTTGCCCATTTTTTGTGCAAACATATACCATCTGCGTATCCAGACTGGTGGTAACACATAACAGCTACTATCGCCCACCTCGGAACACACTCTCAAATCAAAATCAAGGGTGGCCACCAAACCAATCACAAAGTCAGCATATAGTATCGAAGAAGTGTCCCCATCAGAGGAATAACCTCACTTGGCCCGCCTTGGCTCCTGATTTTAGCCACGTCAAGCTGACTCACGAGAGTTAGGGTCATGTAAATACCTCATATAGAATCGCTTGCCAAACCATCTTACTTCATTTCTGGAATCTCCACCAAGTGCATAGTTGTTAAAGTGGTTTTCGGTATTGGCAGAGAGTTTGAAAATATCTGATCCCGGTCTCTTTAACAACCAAACGCTTATTTCACACCAGATGGTTCTTTTACATTTTAAAGGTTAATTCACACTTTATATCAAAGTATCATATTCTCGGAACCATATCACTTTCGCAATCATATTCGCTTTGGAATCATATTCACCTTTGAAATTAAATCATTTCCGAAATCATAATTTCTTTCAAAAATCATGTTTCCAATTAGGTTAAATCCTCACTTCAAATCATCATATTCAATTAATTATGACATTTAAATTCCAACTTAGGTTATAACATCATTTAACTGTATTTGCTTTTAAACCATTGCATTTGAATACAAACACTTTCTCTCTACTAAGTCTAAAAATTTAGAAGATAGTTTAACCAGTTATATATAGTTAAAAATAGTTATAAATGGTTAAAATACTCTAAGTAGTTTAGTTATAGATTTAGGATACTGTTGAATTAATTTAAAATAGTTAAATAAATTTAAAATCGATAAGATATAATTAAATTAAATTAAATGGCTTTAAAATAGATTAATTAGTTTAAATAATTTAATTCTTTTAAATTAGGTTAAAATGATTTAATATAGTTAATATGGGTTAAATAGTTTAAAAATTTTAAAATCTTGAAAAATCTAGAATCTTTAAAATAATATGTGTAACGATCCCCTTTTTAATCCAAATTAATTTAGTAATTAATATAATTTTTAGAATTAATTTATGGATTAAATTGAATTTTTCAAAAATAAAGCAGATATGTGTTTATATACATGTGTATATATATAAATTGAAGATAGAATTTTGATTTGAAATTCAAAAGGAAATATCTTAAAAATAAATTGGATTTAAAAACTCTATGTTTTTAAAACTAACATATATATTGTAATTTGGAAGTTATATTTTGAATTTAATATAATAATTTTCAAATGACTTTTTAGGTTAAATTCTATATTTTCAAACACTATAGATAAATATTTATTTATTTATAAGTAAGATAACTTAAAAATAAGATTTCATAAAAAGGTTTAATATTCTTTCTTTTAAAATTGTACATAAATAAATATAGTTTGAATATATATATAAGACTAAATCGAAAATATGATATAACAATTATACAAAAACATAAGAAAAATAATTAAATATTGTTTTTAACATTTGTAAGTTAATTATGCCATGCATTAAACATGTGTAAACAAAATAACATGCATTTAAAACATTTGTAAGTAAATTATAACATGCAAAAGACAAATGGCTTAGTTTTTAAAATTGAAAAAATAATAATTAAAAGGGTTTTAAGATTATATATACACATCTACTTCTTTTTGTATTTTCCTTCATATTTCAAAGCTAAAATCTGGAAACTCAAACCAAAAATTAAAAAACAGAAAATAAAATCCAAAAACTAGAGCAAGCTAAGATCAAAGCAGCAATCAAAATTTTACAGTCTCAAACCTAGATGCAAAGTAAGTTCAAGACCATCTCAATAATCAAGCAAGCAATAGATCAGTTTCAACATCAAATACAACTTCAAGTTTTCAAATTTCCAAGCTCTGCTTCTCTAATCAGTAAGTAAACTAACTTGAATTTGTTTATCTATCTTGAAGTTGCGATTGATCATTGAAGTATGTTGTGGAAAAATGATTGCGTGGATGTGAATAACCCTGCATATATATATATACATACATATACATACATACATACATACATACATACATACATACATATATATATATATATATATATGCAAATGTTGTATGCATGTTTATGTTCAAGCAAACATGCCTGCCTCTGATCAAAAAGTTATAGGTTTTAAACAAGTTCAAAATTCCATTTCTCCTTCCTCGATCTCTTTTAGGTTAGAATCCCTAAATGAAAAATGTTTGTAAGAATGTAAAATCATTTTTAAAAATGGTTTCAGATGGAAATATTTGGTAAATATTTCGAAAAGATGAAATTATAGTAAAATCTTTTTAAATCAAAAAATTCGATCATCTTAATTTCAAGTTTTGATTTTAGAAACAAATTCATATTAGAAAATGATGATTTTAGATAATGGTTTCATGATTTTTAAGATTGGGAATGTTGATATTTCTTGAGTTGATCAGTTTTTGGGTTTGCGTTGATTTCCGACGATTGGGAGGTGGAGGAGCGTTATGGTCAGTGTTGGAGGTAGCTCGAAGATCAACGGTTTCGAGAAAAATGTTGGGTGGAATTCTCGACCACCGTTGTGGCTGGTCGACGGCAAAGTAGGGTTTATCGACCTGTTTTGGTCAATGGTGTGGTCGAGGCAATTGCTTAGTCGTGGGTGAACTGGAGTTGATCGCAGGAGGGGCAAACAAAGCGTTGGATAGTGGCGAAGGTTCGGGTTGATCGGCGTGGACTTTGGTGGACGTAGGCGGTGGTGCGAAGTGGTTTTCGATGATCGATTTGGGTTCCTATAAAGCATGACATGCTCGATTTTGATTTCCAGGTCAATTCGAGGTTCTAGGTAGACGGGTTATCTGAGTGGAGCATCGATGACTTGTCGATGGTCGCCGCGTTGGCCGAAGTCGATCGGAGCGAGAGTGCAGGTCAAGGTTTTAAATCTCCTATATATCGCCCAAGATCTCCTCCGAGATCTCCTTTTCATACTTAAACGAGACGAGACATCAAATCTCCTCCATATCTCTCGACACTCATCTCATCCAAGATATCCAAATCTCACCCGAAATATGGATCCAAATCTCAATCCGAGATCTCACCCGAAATTATACATTTTTCTTATTTTGCATGATATTTTTATTTTCATATTGATTCAAAAGAAACTACTCAATCCAATTATAATTTACCAACTTCTTGAACATATTCTTTACTTTTTATCTTAATCTTAATAAGTCATAACGAAGGTTTCACTTCTTTATTATGTTCAAATGAACTGATATTATTCAATCATTACCAAATCAATTAAGCTAATCAAGCTACTACTCTTTTAAAAATATTCCTTTTCCGTTAAATTAAGTATGTTATCTTTTTATTTTTACCAAGAAGGCTATAACCGTTAAATAAATTTTTGACACATCAATTTTAGACATATAAGTACATCCGAGATATTCCCGAGATGCATTATAAGACCCGAGATGTTAATCCGAGATGTACACCCGATATGTACTCATCTCGTCCGAGATCTCCCCCGATACGAGATAACTTGTGTAAAAATCCCGAGACGAAACGTGACCGAAATCCGATATTTAAAACCTTGGTGCAGGTGCACATGTGTGTGTATTTGGATTGTTTGTTGGAGAAGAAGAAGTAGGCTCGAAGTCATCCTTGGGGAAATGATGAAGTGGCTCGAGTTAACTCCAGGTTGATCGTGAGTGTTGCTTGTTTTAACAGTTCTAAAATTTAAACAAACCAAAGTTTATAAAAAAAGGGAAAGTGGCTCGGGTGATTGGTCGGGGAAATTTATATCTGGCTCGGGTGGGAACTCGAGTTGTCTCGGGTCAGAAATCTAAAAGTATAGTTATAAGTTTTAAAAGTTTCCATAAATCTTTAACCCATTTCTTTAAATAATTAATGTTTTATTAAGTTTGGAAATAGATAAAGGTTTAAAAATAAATTATTTTAAAATTTATTTAAGTTTAAAATATTTTATCATGTATCCTTTATTCAATTCATGAGTTTATTTAAGTAAATTTAAATAGTGCAATTTAGGAGTTAATTTAAAAGGTAAGATGTTTTTAATTATCAATTAATTTAAGGATCTTAAGTTAATTTATAAGTTAATGATGAATTAATTCCAAAGGTTATTTAAATAAGATTTTAAAGATAAATGGTTTATATTAAATAATGATTTTAATTATTAGTTAACTTAAAAAATTAAAGTTAATTCATATGTTAATAATAAATTTATTTCAAAGGTTTATTTAATAAGACTTAAATGATGTAATTAATTAAGATAAAGGATCTATCTTTAATTAATTAAGGTCTTAATGTAATTAAAGGATAATTAATTAATATGGTTAATTAAAGGATCATTAATATATTAATTAAGCAGGATTTAGAGGTAATAGATTTAATTTATTTAGTGATTAAATTAAATTAATTAAGTAATTGATTAAGATAAATGGTTTATCTTAAAATTAATTAAGATCTTAAGGTAATTGAAGGATCATTAACTAGTAATTTAATGACAATTACTTAATGTAAGTAGTTAAAGGATAATAACTTAAACTAATTAAAGGATGATCAGTCAAAGTAATTAATTAAAGGATAATTAATTACTTAAAGGATTAATAACCTAATTAAAGATTAATTAATAATTAAAGGTTACTTAATTTATGATTAAAGGTTGATTAATTAATGTGATTAATTAAGGGACAATTAATGAATGTAATTAATTTAGGGTTAATTAATTTATGTGATTAATTAAAGGGTAATTAATTAGTGATTAAAGAGTAATTAATCATTAATTATGGGATAATTAATTAAGGATGATTAATTAATTTCATTAATTAATTAAAATTATAACAAATGGTTTGTAATTATTAATGTTAATTAAGCAGGGGTTAGTAATTTATTTATAAGCAATTAATTTGATTTAAATCAAATTAATTATAAATTATGTGATTAATTAATCTTGCTTATGGATGATTGGGTTATATTGAATGCCTTGAATTGTTTGATATCTTTGATATGCCATGTTCTGTGATGTGAATTGCTTTGGATTGAGCTATGATTATTATAAGTTATTTATCTATGACGTATTGCTCTGTCAATGTGAACTTCTGAACTGAATTAAAATCGTTGGCTTAAACAACTTGGCCTTTAGACGACTTTTGAATTTCGATGAGACCGGTGGTCGGATTCCAAATGGTTAGTCGGAAACCACATCAAATCTTAAAAGTGATATTTTGATTAAAAATAGAAATAAGTTATGACTTATCTATGATATGAATGTATCCCCTTGTTTTCAAAATAAGTGCTCATTATTCGGATAAGCCTGGGGAGGAGTTGAGTCATAAAACCCATTCCGGATAATGAAACGACGAAATTGGATTGCATTTGAAGACAGTGGTTGAAGATTGGGTATTTCGAAAATGAAAGGATTACCTGTCGATTATCTCTGCATTGAGTTGCTTTGTTATAGAGATTACCCTAAGTGATGGGAAGTTCGGACGTGATTAGGGGATATCCGAATTTGCAAGGACTTTTTCCTTAATTGGACGAAGTGCCTTCGGTTCCATTCATATATAGGATGGACTCGTATGGATGTATATCTAACATTACACTTTGAGATATAAAGCTGGTTTCTATCAAATGCATTTCTGTTTGGTGGCGGAGAATTTATTCTCTTAGTTTAACACCCTTCTCTAAGACGAAAGAGCTCAGAGATTATGTAGTTGATGGTTACTAGTGATATATTCCCAATTTGTTAATGTGGCATGCAAAGTGCTGAGCATTGGTTGATCGAAGCATGGCTTTTGTATAAAGCGTAGCTTTGTGGTACGAGACCTCATCGAACCTCACACCCCGAAAATGGTCGAAATAGGAAAGGATGCAGCAAGGTTATGGGGCTCCCTCAGGGTATGTGCATTTCCTTTTGGATAAAAAATAGTATCATTGTACGGAGCCCAGATATTTTACTTATGTGGTTGTTGGAATTTCTTGCGTGGTGCGTCGGCAAAGGTCGGTTACGACCAAGGGATAGCATACTCGTGATAGTTAGTTACCTAGTTACAGAGGTAACCCGGCCTTGTGCTGCCAGAGATCAGGTTAGGTTCTCGAGGCGTCCCTCCAGAGGCGTACCCTTTTGGATAAAGGAAGTTCCTTAGCCTTGAACATTTGTTGGAAATCCAATCAATCGATACAAGCCCTATACGATTTTAGTTGAAGAACCTGCCATTTAACATGGTAGCTATAGTAGGCATACTATAATGGTACGTATGCTGACTAAGATTAATATTATACTTTCAAAATGTTTTTCCACACTATGCACTAATAATAATATCAAAAGTATTTTCACGTATCAAACATGTTTGACTACTATAAGGAGAAACCTCCCCCAAGTGTGCGATTGCATTGTGTGTGTGTCCCGGGAGACCTTATGGTAGTTTCATTTTTCAAAAAGCATAACGAATTTCTTTTTATTTCTTTTTATACAAAAAACTATTTTTATGTTTGCTCATACCAATCCCATGACTGAATCGGAGTTTATTATTCCCTTTCTAAACTATGGATGCCCGTAATTTTCCATATGGGCAGCCTAGAACTAGGTTATCAGCAGATTCTAGAGCTAAGAATAGATGTAGATTTGGACGTCGTTTGAGCTTTTGGTTGTGAGCTTTTTAGTTTGGTCTTTGGAGCTTTGGAAATAAAGATGCAGTCTGTTGGACTCGCTCTCGCTTTCTCTCTCTCTCTCTCTTTGGAGACCTTGTAGATATTATCTTTCTGCTGTTATTTCTCCGCTATTGTGTTGTTTATTGGCTTTGATGTTGTTGAGCTCTTCTTGTTATAGAATGTCGTAATCCATATGGTGTATCAATAAAAATCATTTTGTTCCACTGTGTTGTTTTCATCTAATGTGTTATAGCTCCAGCGAAACTCCAAAGTTTGAATCTCTGGCATTCGAATACGGGTGATGTATTGGATGCCGATTTTCGAACGCTGGACCTCGGATTGTCACATTTGGTATCAGAGCTAAAGGTTGAGTAAGAACTTTAGATTTGGAGTATAACTAGGTGACTCATTAGAGATAGGGTTCCCTAGAATGAGTACATCCCTAAGATATCTTGTCCGTATGCCTAGGACAATTTATTGCAAGAATAGGATGAGGTAGAGGATAGGGGAGTACCACAACAAATGGTCGAGACCCTACTACAACAGCAATGAAGGAGAAGTTCTTATCCAACCCCAGCCAAATCTGGCAGAGTTACATCGGAATTTCTCAAGACTTAGAGGGAAACCATTAAAAGGTTTGGAGACTATTATAGAAGCGCAAGCTTGGATTCGATCTTATTAAAGGAAATTTTAAAGGATTGTAATTGGTTGATGGCTTTCTCGCAGCTCCAGGAAGAAGCTTTGGTATGGTGGGAGACCATTACGTTGGCCGAATCGGAAGGATGAGTTTATATGGGATAGATTCAAGCAGGTATTTGGGCAGCGTTTTATGGCTTCCGCTAGTATTCCCAGGATGTATCAAGTATATTATCTTGTTTCTTATTTATGATAAAATTGTTAGAGTTCTATTCGACACTGGAGTCAAGCATAGTTTTATTTCCCAACAAACCGTAGAAGAGATAAATCTTGAACCCGAATTCGTAGACGAACCTATTTGTATAAAGAACCCGGTAGGAGGCCCTGCTAATCTTTGTTTGCGTTGTAGAAAAGTTCCTATTTCGTATTCACATCATCAGTTTGCTATCAGCTTTTTCATTTTTAACTTCAACGAATTTGAAATTTTACTTGAAATAAATTGGTTTACAAAATATGAAGCTAAGTTAAATTGTATCAATAGAATGATTTCGGTCAAAACCAAATTTGGGAATTTTGTTGTGATTTCTTGTGAGGATCCAAGTCCGAAGAGGGACAAGCTAATGTATACTTTAGGGGTTCCCGAACCTAGCTTGAAATCCATACCTATTGTTCGAGAATTTCTTAACGTATTTGAAAAAGTTAAGTCCTTACCTCGCATAGGGAAACCAAGTTGATTCTAAATTTGATTTTTGTTTCCAATGCTCGTCCAGTGGTGTATATAAGTCGCAGGATGGCACCAAGGGAAAGACTAGAACTAGTTAAGCAAAACTAAGATTTACTGGAGAAATGATTTATACGACCTAGTTGTTCTAGTTGGGGTTCAGCTGTAGTATTTATAGCTAAGTCTGATGGATCTTTGTGATTGTGCGTACATGATCATGATCTTAATAAGTTAACCCTTAAGAATAAAATTTCCATCGCCTCGAATCGTCGATCTGTTCGATCAATTGTATGGTGCTCGATTCTTTTCCAAGATGGACCTAGCGCAAGGATTTCATCAGCTGAGAATTATGGAAGATTGTACCTCAGAAACTCTAAATAGTATTAGGAAAGCCTATGCGGATTTATGTCGGGATAGTTAGGAATGTTTGTTTGAATGTTTTGTTTGCTTTGCTTGTTAGTATTTGGCTGAAATGTATGCTTGGATTATTTGAAATAAAAGCTTTGGGATTATCTATTGCTTTCAAATTTCAAGGATGATATTTTCCTAAGAGGGGAATCTGTAACGATCCCATTTTTAAGACAAATTTAATTTAGTAATTAATATAATTTTTAGAATTAATTTATGGATTAATTTGAATTTATCAAAAATGAATCAGATATGTGTGTATATATGTATATATATAGATTGTAAATAGAATTTTGATTTGAAACTCAAAAATAAATATCTTAAAAATAAATTGGATATAAAAACTCTATATTTTTAAAACTAATGTATATATTGTAATTTGGAAGTTATATTTTGAATTTAATATAATAATTTTCAAAAGACATTTTAAGTTAAATTCTATATTTTCAAACACTATAGATAAATATTTATTTATTTATAAATATGATAGCTTAAAAATAAGATTTAATAAAAAGGTTTAATATTCTTTCTTTTAAAATTGTACATAAATAAATATAGTTTGAATATATATATATATATAAGACTAAATTAAAAATATGACATAAAAATTATATAAAAACATAAGAAAAATATTTAAATATTGTTTTAACATTTTTAAGTTAATTATGCCATGCATTAAACAAGTGTAAACAAGATAACATGCATTTAAAACATTTGTAAGTAAATTATAACATGCAAAAGACAAGTGGCTTAGTTTTTAAAATTGAAAAAATAAATAATTAAAAGGGTTTTTAAATTATATATACACGTCTACTTCTACTCTTTCTATTTTCTTTCATATTTCAAAACTAAAATCTGGAAACTCAAACCAAAGATTAAAAACAGAAAATAAAATCCAAAAACTAAAGCAAGCTAAGAACAGAGCAGCAATCAAAGTTTTACAATCTCAAACCTGAATGCAAAGTAGGTTCAAGATCATCTCAATAATCAAGCAAGCTATAGATCAGTTTCAACATCAAATACAACTTCCATTTTCAAATTTCCAGGTTCTACTTCTCTAATCAGTGAGCAAACTAACTTGAATTTGTTTATCTATCTTGAAGTTGTGATTGATCTTTGAAGCATGTTGTGGAAAAATGATTATATGGATGTGAATAACCCTGCATGTATGTGTGTGTGTGTGTATGCAAATGATGTGTGCATGTTTGTGTTCAGGCAAACATGCCTCTGTTCTAAAAGTTACAGGTTTTAAACAAGTTTAAAATTCCATTTCTCCTTCCTCAATCTCTTTCAGGCTAGAATCTCTAAATGAAAAATGTTTGTAAGAATGTAAAATCATTTTTTAAAATGGTTTTAGATGGAAATATTTGGTAAATATTTCGAAAAGATGAAATTACAATAAAATCTTTTTAAATCAGAAAATTCAATCATCCTAATTTCAAATTTTGATTTTAGAAACAAATTCGTGTTAGAAAATGATGATTTTAGCTAATGGTTTCATGAGTTTTAAGATTGAGAATGTTGAGATTTCTCAAGTTGATCATTTTTTGGGTTTGTGTTGATTTTCGACGAATTGGGAGGTGGAGGAGCGTCGTGGACAAGGCTGGAGGTAGCTCGGAGGTCAGGGGTTTCGAGAAAAATGGTGGGTGGAAATCTCGACCACCGTGGTGGTTGATAGATGGCAAAGTAGGGTTATCGACCAGTTTTTGTCAACGGCGTAGTCGAGGCAATTATTTGGTCGTGGGTGAATCGGAGTTGATTGTAGAAGGGGAAATGAAGCGTTGGAAAGTGACGATGGTTTGGGTTGGTCGGCATGGACTCTGGTGGACGTAGGCGGCGGTGCGAAATGGTTTTTGATGATCGAGTTGGGTTCCTGTGAAGCATGACATGCTCGATTTTGATTTCCAGATCAATTCGGGGTTCTGGGTAGACAGGTCATCTGAGTGGAGCATCGGTGAATTGTCGATGGTCGCGGCATTGGTCAGAGTCGATCGGAGTGAAAGTGCAGGTGCACGGTGCAAGTGTGCGTACGTCCAGGTTGTTTGTTGGAGAAGAAGTAGGCTCGAAGTCATATTTGATGAAATGATGAAGTGGCTCGAGTTGGCTCCGGGTTGATCGTGAGTGTTGCATGTTTTAACAGTTTTAAAATTTTTTAAAAACCAAAGTTTATAAAAAAAAGGGAAAGTGGCTCGGGTTGTTGCTCGGGGAAATTTGTATCTGGCTCGTGTGGGAACTCGAGTTGTCTCGGGTCAGAAATCTAAAAGTATAATTACAAGTTTTAAAAGTTTGCATAAATCTTTAACCTATTTCTTTAAATAATTAATGTTTTCTTTAAGTTTGGAAACAGATAAAGGTTTAAAAATAAATTATATTAAAATTTATTTAAGTTTAAAATATTTTATTATGTATCCTTTATTTAATTCACAAATTTATTTAAATAAATTTAATAGTGTAATTTAGGAGTTAATTTACATGTTTTTAATTATCAATTAATTTAAGGATCTTAAGTTAATTTATAAGTTAATGAAGAATTGATTCCAAACATTATTTAAATAAGATTTTAAAGATAAATCGTTTATCTTAAATAATGATTTTAGTTATTGGTTAACTTAAATTTTTTAAGTTAATTCATATGCTAATAATAAATTTATTTCAAAGGTTTATTTAATAAGACTTAAATGATGTAATTAATCAAGATAAAGGATTTATCTTTAATTAATTAAAGTCTTAATGTAATTAAAGGATCATTAATTAATATGATTAACTAAAGGATCATTAATTTATTAATTAAGCAGGATTTAGAGGTAATAGATTTAATTTATTTAGTGATTAAATTAAATTAATTAAGAATTAAGTAATTGAGTAAGATAAATGTTTTATCTAAAAATTAATTAAGATCTTAATGTAATTGACGGATCATTAATTAGTAATTTGATGAAAATTACTTAACGTAAGTAATTAAAGGGTAATTACTTAAATTAATTAAAGCATGATCGATTAATTAATGGATAATTAATTACTTAAAGGATTAATTACTTAATTATAGGATAATTAATCATTAAAGGTTAATTAATTTATGATTAAAGGTTGATTAATTAATGTGATTAATTAAGGGTTAATTAATAATTGTAACTGAATTAAGGTTAGTTAATTTATGTGATTAATTAAAGGGTAATTAATTAGTGATTAAAGAGTAATTAATCAGTAATTATGGGGTAATCGATTAAGGATGATTAATTAATTTCATTAATTAATTAAAATAATAATAAATGGTTTGTAATTAGTTAATGTTAATTAAGTAGGGGTTGGTAATTTGTTCATAAGTAATTAATTTGGTTTAAATCAAATTAATTGTCAATTATGTGGTTAATTAATCTTGCTTATGGATGATTGGATTATATTGAATGCCTTGAATTGTTTGATATCTCTTATATGTGATGTTCTGTGATATGAATTGCTTTGGATTGAGCTATGATTACTGTAAGTTATTTATCTATGATGTATTGCTGCGTGAATTATAAACTTCTGAATTGAATTAAAATTGTTTATTTAAACAACTTGGCCTTTAGACGGCTTTTTAATTTCGACGAGACCGGGGATCGGATTCTAAATGGTTATCCGAAAACCACATCAAATCTTAAAAGTGATCTTTTCATTAAAAATGGAAATAAGTTGTGACTTATCTATGATTTGAATGTATCCACTTGTTTTTAAAATAAGCGCTCATTATTCGGATAATCTGAGGGAGGACATTGAGTCATAAAACCCATTCCGGATAATGACATAACAAAATGGGATTGCATTTAAAGACGGTGGTTGAAGACCGGGTATTTTCGAAAACGAAAGGATTACCTGTTAACTGTCTCTGCACTGAGTTGCTCCGGTATAGAGATTACCCTAAGTGATGGAGAGTCTAGATGCGATTAGGGGATATCCGGATTCATAAGAACTTTTTCCTTAATTGGACGAAGTGCCTTCGGTTCCATTCAGTCCCAGGATGGACTTGTACGGTTGTATGTCTGACATTACACTTTGAGATATAAAGATGGTATCTATCAAATATATTTCTATTTAGTGGCGGAGAATTTATTTTCTTAGCTTAACACCCTTCTCTGAGATATACGAGCTCAAAGGTTATGTGGTTGATGGTTACTAGTGATATATTCCCAATTTGGTAATGTGGCATGCTAAGTATTGAGCATGGTTGATCGAAGCATGGCTTTTGTGCATAGCTTAGCTTTGTGGGACGCGACCTCATCGAACCTCACACCCCGGAAATGGTCGAAACAGGAAAGGATGCAGCAAGGTTATGGGGGTCGTGCCCCTCTGGGTATGTGCATTTCCTTCTGGATAAAAAGTAGTATCATGGTATAGATCCCACAGATTTTACTTATGTGGTTGTTGGAATTTGTTACGTCTCTCGGTAAAGGTCGGTTACGACCGGGGGATGGCATACTCATGACAGTTAGTTACCTAGTTACAGAGGTAACCTGGCCTTGTGTTGGCAGAGATCTGGTTAGGTTCTCGGGGCTTCCCTTCAGAGGCGTACCCTTTCAGATAAAAGGAAGTTCCTTAGCCTTGACCATTTGTTGGAAATCCAAACAATCAATACGATCCCTATACGGTTTTAGTTGTAGAACTTGCCATTTAACATGGTAGCTATAGTAGGCATACTGTAATGGTATGTATGCTGGCTAAGATTAATATTATACTATCAAAATGTTTTTCCACACTATGCACTAATAATAATATCAAAAGGATTTTCGCGTATCAATCATGTTTGACTACTATATGGAGAAGCCTCCCTCAAGTGTGCGATTGCATTGTGTGTGTACCGGGAGACCTTATGGTAGTTTTATTTTCCCAAAAGCATAACAAATTTCTTTTTATTTCTTTTTATACAAATAACTATTTTTATGTTTGCTCACACCAGGCTCATGACAGATTCAGAGTTCATTGTTCCCTTTCTAAACTCTGGGTTCCCATAATTTTCCACACGGACAGCCTAGAGTCAGGTTATTAGTAGATTCTAGAGCTAAGAGTAGACGGAGATTTGGAAGTCTTTGGAGCTTTTGGTTTTGAGCTTTTTGGTTTGGTCTTTGGAGCTTGGGAAATGAAGAAGCAGTCTGTTGGATGCGCTCTCGCTTTCTCTCTCTCTCTCTCTCTCTCTCTCTCTCTCTTTGGAGACCTTGTAGATGTTATCTTTCTACTGTTATTTTTCCGCTGTTGTATTGTATATTGGCCCTGATGTTGTTGAACTCTTCTTGTTATAGAATGTTGTAATCCATATGGTGTATAAATAAAAATCATTTTGTTCTGCTGTGTTGTTTTCATCTAATGTGTTATAGCTCCAGCGAACCTGACTCCAATGTTTGAATCTGCGGCGTTCGAATACGGGTGATGTATTGAATGCCGATTTTCAAATGCTGGACCCCCGGGTCGTCATAATATGTTTTTAAAACAATTTATATTAAAAACATGAATTTGAAATTTATATCAATTTAAATAATTTATTTCATTCTAACACAATTGGAACATTTCAATATCCAAAACCCAATTTCAAATTTTCCAATTCAAATTCTCAGTAAAATATTTAATTCAATATCACTTCCAATCCAAGTTCGAAATATAAACTGAAATTACTCCAATTTAGTATATTTCAAAGTTATGTTTCAAACAATTTTAATAACTCAATTTCTATATATTTCATTTATACTTCAAAATTTGATTTTTTTTGAAATTTCGATTGAATTTCTTTAAACCAATTCCAATTCCAACATAAAACTTGAATTTTGATAATAATTCAATTTATATAAATCAAGTTTTATTTCAAAATATCATTTAACTACATTCAGAAATTTTGGATTTTAAAATCATTTAATTTAACCAATCCGGTGTCCGTATATAATTCTCTACCCTAGGGTCAAGTGATACGAATATTTATCATTTCGTTCCGCAATTTAAAATTTTACGATTGTAAATCATTTCAAACCATAATCCCGAATTAAATAAGATCTGAAAAATCACTCGAGTCTATCATTTCAACCTATAACGATTTATCCTTAATCTATAGATCATTCGGGTATGTATCATTTCAACCCATAGGAAACTTGCTGAGTGATAATAATATATAAATAAAACATAGCATCCAATCATCCAATATCAGAAATCAAACATCCATTATCATCATTCAATTCAACCAATAAATATAAATAAATAACTAATTATCATTTACAGGAAATTAACTGGCAATTTCAATTAAATAATAAATTAATGATAATTTAATTCAAAATAAATTCAAATCAATTGGAGTGATGATATAAATATACCAAACCGCAATAATTAAATTTCTAATCATATCACAAATTTAATTGAACTAACTTAAGAAATTTTAGAAGCGAGTGGGTTAAAACACTCACCTTTGATTTTAAATCGAATTAAATCCATTTTAGGGCACAAATTCAAACGGTCGTAGAATTAGACCAAACCAGCATCAAAATGTCCAGCATTTCGATACAATCCCTACGCAAGAAAGCGTGCGTAAAATGGACCTCGTACACAAAATATATTAGCATTAGAACACTCGACAATTTATATTAAAATAAATAAAATAGTTAAATTCATTTATACCCTTACACGTGTATGTTACTGAAACCCTACCAACTTCTCAACATCGCGATCAACAAAGGCTCCCATATAAACGCGCGATCATCACCCCTGCTTGACACATGCGCAGCCACCGAGGGCTGCAGTTCCCTTCGCCACCATGCTCAAACAAGACGCCTCTACCTAAGCCCACCCTTCCAGGCATCCAAGGAGCACGGTCGCCACCGAAATAGGATTTTCGATACCCTAACCTTGATTTTTGATCGCCACAGGTGGTGGAAGCCCCCAATTCTACCAACATTCGACTCTGAATGACAATTTCTCCAAAATCCATAAACCAATTTCACCGATTGACCTCGAAATCAAAAAACCTCAAACTGACATTATGTTTCGTGATTTCACGGCTTTGACCATGATTTTTGATTGATTTCGTTACTGTCTCAAAAAACGAATGCCAGATTTAGGTTCCATTCGTCAAGGCCTTTACAACGATATTTAATTGGATATGGTTTGGGGATTTTGATTTTCGAATTGAATTTGAAATTGAATTTGGGAATTAGTGTTTCGTTTTTCTGCCAACGAAAAGATGAGCTGAGAAAGAAATGTACATACAGATAATAAAAAATGAGAATAGCTAGGGTTTATAACTAGATATATATAGGCAAATCAGAAATAGGAACGAATGGAATGGATCAGTTTGAAAGTTGAACAATAAACGACCCAAAAAACCTGTTTCGTTTTCGAAACGAAAATGGATCATTCCATATATCAAAATAGATGTTTTCAATATTTTCAAACTCAGTGGAACAGGTTTCAAGTCAAATTCATTAGTATGAAGAAGTTAGCTTAAAATTAGCTTATTTCAAATTGATTTCAGTTGATTTCAATTAAATTGATTTTTAGGCGTTCGAGTCCGTACGATCAGACGGCTGGTCCGATCGTTACGAAACTTGAAATCCTACAATAGTTCACTATTACGGATCCGACGAAACTGGTTTCGTCGAAATCCGAGTCAATGGCCAAATTGGTTATTTTCACGTTAATTAAATAAATTGAAATTAAATTAATTAGATCACTTTTCAATTCAAATTTAAAAATTTACAATTTCTGTCATTTTAGATTACTTGGACATTTACCATAATTTAAAACAAATTTAGATATCAATTCAAACTTATTTTACCAATCATAGTGTTCAATTTCAATTGTAATTAAATCCAATTATTTATAATTATTTTCAATAAATTGATTTTATTTGATTTTAATCTTTATACTCAATCAATTATTATTCTATAGATATAGTCAATATTTGTTTATCTTTCATTACATTAATATCCTCTAATTTTCATCTTTTATTTGTATTAACTACTATATTTCAATTACATTGAATTTTTGTCAATTTCACACATTAATTATAATTTAAAATCTCCAGTTAATTCATTTATTTTGGTTTCACTATTTTATTAAATCAATCATTACCTTCTAAATATAATTAACATTTCTATTCATTTTGTTACACTAACAATTTTCAGTTATTGTCTTAACTCATATCAATGTAACATTTAATTACATTTGATTTCAATTGATTTCTAATTAAATTTAATATACTAATTAAATAGGTAACTTATAATAATTATTACATTAACATTTAATCACACTTTATTAAATTATATGATGTATATTATTCCTATATGGTTTGTGGCTCTGATTTTGATTTATTAATATTATATGTTGTTTTGAATATTTTAAATCGGTGCGTTTATTATTTGTATTGATACTGTACACGTCAAATTTTGAGTTTAGATCCTCATAATGACAATAAAGACATGTTAGTGTTAGTCCAAAGATATATTCACATTCGATTGCCCTTATCAGCCATATTCTCCATATTATTACATGACATTACTTGTAATATTCTTTAATAATATGGGTATAACGGTGGGGTCGCTACACATATCCCTAGTTTCCATAAGTAATTGACATAAATCATATGTTCCTCTCTATCCATTAATTTAACAGTTAATTGTTTCATCATTTCTAGGTAAGGGAAGACCTCAATCATGCATTTAACATATTCTATATGTTCAAGGCGCTCAGTGTACTCATATATACATAACAGTTTACCCATCCTACTAGCTAACTAATATATACCCAAATTGGACCAAGCATAGATTGGAATATTAGATAGCTGGACCTAAATCGGGACTAATTTTATACTACCACACACATTTCCTATTTTTGGGTACCAGAATTTGATAATAAACATCTTGTTCCTCATTATAATTGGGTCGCCCTCAAGTATTTTAGTTTTGTCCGCATCACAACTCAACAGAAATACGAATATAAATCCATCAAATTTAGCCTTTACCAAGCCTTTGAGTTTCTAGATTTTTTTTAAGTTTTCGACCACAACAATATAAGAAATCAGCTTGTCAAGGAAGAATCCAACAATATAATCATTCCACGCCTGCTTTCCAGCTGTAATAACTTCAGGGAATGTACAATGGTGTAACCAATAAAAGTGAGATCAGAATCAATTAGTATGTACTTTACTACAATTGATTTATAATTAAATTTAATATACTAATTAAATAGGTAACTTATAATAATTGTTACCATTGACATTTAATCACCTTTGTAAGGGTTTAATATTTACAATCAAATGTTACCATTGCTTACATAACACGGATTTATTCAATTATCATTAACTATATATTATTTCGTTGGTTAATTCAATATTTACATTTGTTTTCTTATATTCACTTTATAACCAAGTCATACATTTTAGTCATTTCAATTGATTAGAATTTCATTCAATTTATTAATAATTAACTTTAATTAACATTGTTACGTTTCATCTTAGTTATTATTTCATTATTAAATCCCAAATTTTTGTCACTTTCAATATTAAATTACAAAAATCTTATTAAATTAACTAATTTAAATTATCGAAAATTACGGGCCGTTGCATTTAAAATAAATTAAAATAGTTTGAATTGATAAAATAGTTTAAATTAGTTTAAAATATATTTCAAGTTACATCCAAACAATTCTAATAACTCAATTCCGATAAATTCGTTTATATTCAGCGCTATAACCTTGAAATTCCAATTTAAATCCTTTGAACAATATATTAAATCAATTCCCTTTTCAGCATTAACTCTTGGATTATCGAAAATACTTCAGTTTATATAAATCAATTTCTTCTTTAGAAATACTAGTTAACTAAGTTCAAAATTTTCAAAGGTCCAAATTTTTTAATTTAATCAATCCGATGTCCGTATGTAATTTTCTATCCTAAGGTCAAGTGATACGAATATTTATCATTTCAATCCGCAATTTAAATTATTACGATTATATATCATTTCAAACCTCAGTCCTGAATAAAATAAAAAATCTATAAAATCGCCCGCGTCTATCATTTCAACCCATAACGAATTTTTCCTAATCTATAGATCATTCAGGTATGTATCATTTCAACCCATAAGGAACTTGCAGTGTTATGACAATATAAATACAACATCAAATCATCCAATATCAAAAATCAAACATCCATCACAATCATCATCCAAATCAATCAGTAAACATCGGTAGATAACTGATAATCAATAACATGTATTAAATTGACAATTTAAATTCAATATTAAATTAAATGATAATTAAATGCAATAAAAGTCAAATTTAACTAGAATGACAATTTAAGCACACCAAACATCAACAGATTAATTTGTAGTCAGATCATAAGTTAAATTTAATGAACGTAAGGTAGTTTAGTAATTGTGAGTGGGTTAAAACACACATCTTAGAACTCAAATCGATTTGAAATTCAAAATAAGGCCCAATATAAACAGTCTCAAATTCGTCCAAATCAGCGTCAAAATGTCCAAAATTTCGATATGATCCTATCGAAACAAACCGCGCATGAATTGGACCTCGTATGCCAAAGTTATAACGATTTGAAGACATAAAATTTAAATTATAAAATAAATAAAACAACAAAACAAAAAAACATGTTACCTCCACTTCATAACAGCTAAACCCTAACTGCCTCATACAGCACAGCGCCGCCACCTTCTCAACGCAAACGCCAGCCTACCGTTGGCGATCACCACGACCGGACCTCCTCTACCACCTCAGTGCCTCACCGAGGCCTTTTAGAGGTTGCGCGACCCCCAGGCGAACCGACCGCGATGAACCATCCTCGACCGCCGCCGATTATTTTGCAATCTAATCGAATTATTCCTTTCAATCCAACTGTTATCTTCACGAACGAACAATAGAGATGCAATCCCCAGATGGATCTCCACAACTCAGTATCAATGATTTGACGATCAATTAAAGTTGATCGACGATCGATGAACGACCGAGAATTATTCATCAATTTCTGGCAGCACAGAAATCCAAATCGTAAACAGACTGCAGATTTGACTTATACACGTTGAGAGCTTCAAATTGATATATAATATGGTATAGTTTGGAGGGATTTGATTTTGAAGTTGAATTTTTGAATAGAAATTGAAAAAGAATTTTTGAATTGAAATTGAAATAGAATTTGCAATTTGGGAATTAGGGTTTTGTAACAACCCGATATTTTCAACCATTTGCATCCGCACATGTCGGACTTGAATTGCTCAAAATACTGTGTTGTAAATAAAATTTGGTAATTCTCAGAACATACAGTAAATAATAATCACAGATCACAGACACAGAGTATTTAATAATGCAGCGGAAGTAAAAGAAATAGTAGTTCATGAAGCTACTATATAAATATATCAGAGTTAAATAAAATACAGCAGAAGAAATAAAGTACAACAGAAGCCTCAAGATGATAACCGAGTACAAGCTGAATAGACAACAGAACTGGAATAGATAAAACTAAATAAGCAGATAATCTCCAACGATTCCAATCTTCAGAAAGTGGAATCCAAATCTGTGAATAACTCAGGCTGACCCGAGCGTAAATAAAAATACAAACACTCGAGTCAGGACAATATATACTTATATAATGTAAACTAACTCAAGTGAACACTAATAAGGTACAAGTAACTTAAAGGACGCCTGGGACCGCCCATCCTCTAAGGATCCGTTAAACTATTTACTATATAGTAATATTGCGCTATTATAATAATGTCTACAGTAAAATAAACTTATTTTTAAATAGCGTTCTGGGCTACCCATATCACCCTTCACACATAATAGTCCCAGCAGTCCATCCAATATCATGACATCTCCACACCGGTTATTTAACTCCGTCTATAAATTTTACGTTTATATCTCGGTAGCCCAGAATACACACTACCAAATATCTGGAGAACTAAGTGTTTGACGTATACCAATTTTAAGTTAAATTCGTATACCAATTTTTGTACCAAATCATTGATACTGAGTTGTGGAGATACTGGGTTTATAACTCCGTCTATGAACTAAGTGTTTGACCGCTTCGACTCCATATATCTCGGCGTATTCGAACCGACGGAAGACACGTCATCATGGTTGGTTGACCCAGTGGTTTCGAATGAAGCTGTACAGTTGGGTTCAAACAAGGACTCCATGATGGGTTCGAACAAGCACTCCGTGATGGGTTCGAACAAGGACTCCGTGATGGGTTCGAAGTGGATGGAGCTGAAGGTGAGGCGCTTTGATGGTTTCGAAACCGATGGGTTCGATGTCCTTCGGTTCGAGGGTGATGGTTTCGAATGGTGCCTGATGATGGGTTCGAAGACACCCATCATGATGGGATCGAAACCAGGATGTTTCCTACAAGTTGAACCGATCATAACTTTAGCGTATGAACTCGGATTGACTTGAAACTTGAGACGCTGACTCCTATGGACTTTCTTGCAGTGTCCTATCAATAGTAGCTCAATCTGGACTCGGATAAAATTCAGTGATATCCATGGAGAAACGAAGTATGACCAGTCTCTGAGACGAACTGTCCTCCGCTTCTGATCGATCTTTTGGTATCGCGGCTTTGCCAAAAAGCGAGATAACATTTTGCCCCCCAAAGTACGTCTTGTGGGAACATGACGTGCTTTGAATAGCTACAATTTCTCTCTGAACAATTATTGCTCTCTTTTTTGCTGAAACTCGTATGCTGTGTTGTTGTAACCTCGTGTTGACATGATTGATTGCTGTATAACAGTGCTTAGCCGTTGGTTGTTGCATTTATAACAGGATGAGTGTTTGATCCCTGTAAATGTTTAAAATCGATTGTTAGTTCGACTTTTATGCATATATGTTAGTTTGACCCTTGCAAACGTTGTGCGTTCACGAGTCGTTGCCAGCTTGGTTGGCTATTGAATTTCGTATCGATTCTCTCCTGAACGGATTTGGAAACTTGAGATGAGACAACGCTTGACGGTTGTTTAGAAAAGTCCCTTCGTATCGATCCTCTCCTGAATTGATATTGAAGGTTGAAGGAATTGAATTCTGTATTGCGTGAGTGTAATGTTTCGAACCGATGCATTCGAGCATCGATGGGTTCGAAATTCACGTTTGTATGGACGCGGTATGCTTGTGCTATGATGGCTTCGAAGTTAGCATTCGAACCGGTTTGAGGGGATGGATACGAAATAATTGTTCGAGTCGATTCGAATTGGAAGCAGATGGATATGAAGTCATCTGTCGTATCGATAGGCCATGGATGGATTCAAAGGGGTTGATGTGAACAAGGTCTTCGAACCGATGTGCCCATAGTTCGTTTCGCATCGATGCGCCTTGTTCCTCTGTAGTGCGTTTCGTACCGTTGAAGCATTAGTTGAACTTCGAATCGATAGGGCTTTGGGCAGATGGTTTCGAAAGCTAACTTCGAACCGATCTGGTACTTGACTGGTTGTGGCCGGTTGGGTTGACTGGGAGAGCAATCATCTCGGTCACATCCTAGGCTCCATATAAATAGCAGTGGTTTTCACTTTTTTCATTTTTTTTACTTTTACTCTTGCTTGCTTTTACTGTGTTCTTCATCGTTTCGGAGCTCCAAAAGAGAAAACACTGTGCCGCATCATCGAATCGACCAAGATTCAAGTCTTCAATCTCTCGAATTCATTGTTCAAACTAGGTAATCAGCCTCGAATTCAAACGGCGAACGGCAAAGTTACTTCGAACCCGCGCCTTTCTATCGATTGGTAAAGTCAGATCTGGTCTGGCAGAGGGCTTCGAAGCCATATGGGGACTCGTGCTCGAATCAATTTCTTAGACGACCCTATGGGGGTGACGCAGCTTGTACCTATTGATGGATTCGATGGGTTCACTCGAATCGATGGATTCGAACCCATCGGCTGTGGTTTCGAAGTCCACAACTTCGCATCGATACGAAGAGTATCGATGCGAACGTGGATGACGTTAAGTTGAGGGTTCCCTTGTCGTTTCGAACTTGTCAAGCAATGATCGATTCGAAGTCGTCCCTTATCGATCGGTTCGAATTTGGCATCTGGTCATCGATTCGAAGCGCGTCTAACTGCATGGGTTCGAAGCGACGTCAGGATGGGTTCGAACGAAGGGGTGTTTGGTTGGGTTCGAACAAAGTCCTTGTGATGGTTTCGAACCCTCTATGATGGATACCAAAGTTTGATATTTTCTAGGCATAACTCCGACGAGCTTCACTCTTGCACATTTGGACTTGAATATTAAACTGTATACTTGACCGCCTTTCGAAGCTCGTCGATGGAACCATAACAACTCTTATCCGGACCAATTTCCATCATGGAAACGGATTAGTGATGACGGTCAGCGATGACGGTCATTATAGCTGGACTCCGTAGCTTTGTCGTTTGCATATTTCTTTAACTCTGCAACATTTATTCAAGTAATGCATATCACTGCACAACATACACTCATACACGCTACACTGGGGAACGCACGGGTTTTTGTCGTCTAACGATGGTTTCTCGTGAGTTAGCTAGTTATGAAACCGTCAAGTTCACAGCAGAAGGAGACTCAAGTTACAGTCTCTCCGAGGCTAGAGATTCCAGATATTGATCCTGAGATTATTGGTCCAGCCCCGGATGAACTTCCCGATGCGTCGTTCATTGCCAATCCATCAGATTCCGTTCCATCCAATATCTCTGAAGACATGTTGGGGAGAATATGTTTGAGGCACGGCCTGTCGCTGGATGATGTGCTACTGCCGGGGCCGAATGATAGACCGCATAATCTGCCGGAGGGATATACAGCATTTAACCACCACGCGTGCGCGGCCGGGACACTTCCTCCGTTCAACGAGTATATAAGGGAAGTATTGTCATTTTTAAGGATCGCCCCATCTCAGCTGCACCCGAATGGATATGCGTCGATCAATAGCTTGTTCATTGCATTTATGGAATATCTCCATCGACCACCGCTCCCAATTGAGATCAGATACTTATTCAATTTCAAAACTCGGGGTGATTATCCCTCCTTCACATTCCTGGAAGCGGTGAGAAATTGCCATGTGGTTACTGGGTCTTGGACCAGGTTGAGCTATTATAGGACAGAATGGTTTTATGTCAGATGTCCTCCTGGATTTTCCCGACGATGGCTATTCAGACGTGAGTATAGCTGAGTTCGTAAATAATTACTACGGCAATTGCAGCCGAAGTGGAACTTATATTTTATCCTTTTTTACAGCGGTGATTTAGCGGCCTGAGGGCGAGCACTTTAGGGAGATGGTGCGAGTGCTTCGAGAAGTCCCGAGTGGAGATAGGGATATCGACGTGTTATTGACGGATAGGAATCTCCGGGCCTGCGGTTTGATCGAACAAGGGCAGAGCATAAGCTTTGAGGTGGCACTAAGGGTCGTCTCGAAAAAACGAGTCAAGCACAAGAAACCCGGAGTTACTACAGCTGAGGAAGCTGACTCTGAAAGAACCCACACCGATGATGAGCCGTTGACCGGGCCTACGGACGCAGTTCCGGATGTCGCGGAGCAGAGAAAAGGCAAGGCTGCCATGGTTAAGTCAAGTAAGAAGGGGAGATGGAAATCGGTTGTCACGGCCCGTTCTGCTCCCGGAGTTAGAATCTCGGAGATGTCTCCTCCGAGAACCGAAAATCCTTTTGAAGGGCTTGCCGATCTTCCAATCCCGGACGATGTGTCTTTTCAACATGATGCCGGGTTGGAGGAATTCCATCGCACTCTAGAATTGAACGAGCCTCTTATTACTAGCGAGGTCGACACTTCTGGTTGGTCGGGGGGAATGCATATTCATACACATTTCATGACACTGCATAACCTTTGACTGAAAACTACCTGTTTTGAAAGGTGATTAATTCTATTTTATTTTGCTTCGCAGATATCATGTCTAAGCGAGGTTCAATGCTTGGGAGTCTTCGACATGCCCGCAAGCCTTCATATTACGATTCGCGCAGACGAGAAGGGGATAGAGGTTATGATCAGGGGCGCTCTGGGCATTATGACCAGGGACGCTCTGGGTATTCTAGTCACGAGAGATATGACACGGACAGAGGCTATAAGCGTCGATCGCGATCGCGTACCCCTCCTCCTTCCAGAGATCCCGTACAACCTCCTGCTCATGTCCCTCATCCTTTCGAGTCTTCTCGATATACGTCGGTTTCTCAATCTTCCCGATCTGAGGCGATGACCCTAATAGTCGCAGAGCAGCCTCCTACTGAAATCTCGGGGGAAGGTGCAATTAGACTTGCGCAACTAAAGAGGGAGTTACCGAATATTTGCTTCGATAACTACGTCTTTCCCCCGAACCTGAAAAGAGTCCCGCCGGAGGCCGAGCGGTTAGCGCTCGACTATGTGCATGACTTTTACACCCAATACAAGGCATGGTATAGGGCGGCCGATAAGGCATCGGCGTTGGCCTTCGAACGAGCGGCTACCATTGAAAAGCTTCAAACCGAGCTGGCTCAAAAAGACCGTATCATACAAGTGCTGAATACCGAGGCTGAATCGTCTCGAAAATCAGAGATGGAGGCTCTTACAAAGGCCGATGAAGCTCAAGCAGCCATGGATAGAATGAAAAAGGAGCACTACGTTACGGTGGAAGACATGGGCCACCGGAACACTGTCGTCACTGCTGAGCGGGATGCGACGTTAAAAGTACTTAATGAGCTCAAGGCTAAATTTGCCGAAATTATTAAAGATAGAGATGACGCGCATAACACGGCGCAAGAAGCCTGCGAGCAAGCCGTAGTGCTTCGCACTGAAAGAGATGTGGCCGCGGCCAAAGTTCAGGTGGTCGAAGCGGAGGTGGAGGAGAAGGTTCAACAGGCAGAGGCCAGGCTAGAGGCCGATATCGAAGATTTGCTCATAACTTACAACGCCAATGTGTTAAAGCACAGAAACTTGGCCTGGCTTCAAGATTATCCAGTTCACCTTCGTAGCGCTTGGGACCGATTGGTTGGGGAGGAAGAGGAAGCGCATCCAGGTGAGGCGGTCGATCGATTCGAACTTGAGAACCGGCTGCTCACAGACGATGAGAAGAAGGTCCTTCATGACGCCATCATTGCTCATGAGAAGGAGATGATCGGCGGTCGTTCCCTGGAAGTCGGAGAGGGATCAGGTGTTGAGCACCATTTTGCTGTCATTGAAGTTACCGCACCATCTTCGTCGGTGCCTGTATCTGCGATCGGTTTGCAACCTGTTCCTGCTTACGACCCGGAACAGCCGCGCTTATCTCCTATTCATGAGCATACTTCCAAGGTCGTTCAGCCGTTTGTGAGTCAAACAGGGGAAGGTATTCCGAAGTTATCTCAAGCGTTTTCTGAATTGAGTGTTTGTTCTGCACCAGTTACTAATAACTTCTTATTTTTTGCCTAGGGGCTGGAGCTGCGCCATTTGTCGCGATCCAAGAACCAAGCAGAGGAGATAAGGCCATCGCCACCGAGACTACTGTTGTAACTGCGGTATCTGCTGAGGCGGCGCAGGGGGGATCCTTATCTGCTGATGAACAAATGGTGAGCGAGCTGCTCGGTGAGCAGGGTGGTTCTTTCTCTGACTTGCCATTTATCATCGTTAGTAGCCTCCCGCCGTCCTCAAGTTCTTCGATGCAGGCCGTGGATGCCCCCAGTCAAGCCCATGCGACTCGTGATGAGGAAATTTTGGCTGAGATCAACGCCGAAATAGAGGCTGCGGGGCAGAGTGGTACCGTCGGTGGCAGCACGGCGGCGCAGAGTCCAACACCTGCTATGATAGCACCATCGGGTGGCACTATCTCAACTTCCGTTACGGATCCAGTCCCCCCTACTCCTCCGGCGGGAAGCCCCCATGTAGATTCAAGCTCCGAGGAGGATATTGACATTATGCCTCCAGCCGAAGAGCCACCGCCAGAGAGGAGACATTCAAAACGAAGAATTTCTGTCCCTAGTGACACTGATGATGTACCACTAGTAAGAAGGACGAAAAAGAAGAAATAAATCGGCTTCTCAAGTAGATGTTTTGGTAGATAGGTACTTGTCTTCGTTTTTTGTCAGTAGGTCGTGTATAGATGCAGGTTCGGCCCCTACTAGTAGGCATTCTTTTTTGGAAGAACTTATTTGCGTGTAAGTCCTTGTTTTAAGTTAGTTGAAATAAAATTTTATTTCTTTGTTTCAACTCTTGTTTTATTTGCGCTTAAGTACTTGCAGTGTCTTGTTTTCGGTCCGGTGTACTTGTGGTGTTTTTACCGTTTAAGTAGAGTTCGTTTCATTTGCCAAGCCTGAAAATCTTGGTCACAAGTCGTGATTGATGAATGAGTTGAACTTCGGACGTTGTATCACTTCGGCTAGTGATTAATATTTAGCTTTCGTGCCCCCCAGTTTTGGGGAACAGCACTTGTATTTTGGTGGTTGATCGCACTTGTTGCAAGTCCTGAGCACACGTCCGCATTCCGGGGACTTAGAATAATTTGAGATTGATAACCTGGTTTGCATTCCAGGAATTCGAGAGTTATCGATGCTTGTAACACAGTTCACGATCCGGGAACTTGGAAATGATGTTCACATTCCAACTCGCATTCTACGAACTCAGAGTTAGTACTAACATTTCAGTTCGCACTACGGGAACTCGAACTTGGTGTTTGTGCTCCAATTCATACGTCGGGAACTTGGAGTAAAACATGTATGTTTGGGTTCGCGCTTCAGGAACCTGGAATTGATGTTTGTACTTCAACTCATGCTTTGGGAACTTGGAGTTAGCACGGATGCTTCGGTTCGCACTCCGGGAACCCGTAATCCGCACTTATGCACCGATTCACACTTTGGGAAGTCGGAGTTAGCCGCTGGATGGTCAGTCGCATCTACTTGGGTTTTCAGGAATTTTTTCATATTCTGGGAACGATGGACTTGATGTTTATACTCCAATTCGCACTCTGGGAATTTGGAGTCCGTTCACGCTGTGGGAACGAATTGTTGAATATTTATACTCCAATTCGCGCTGTGGGAAGTTGGAGTCCGTTTCGCACTCTGGGAACGAATTGTTGAATGTTTATACTCCAATTCGCACTCTGGGAATTTGGAGTCCGTTCGCACTCTGGGAACGAATTGTTGAATATTTATACTCAATTCGCGCTGTGGGAAGTTGGAGTCCGTTCGCACTCTGGGAACGAATTGTTGAATGTTTATACTCCAATTCGCACTCTGGGAATTTGGAGTCCGTTCGCACTCTGGGAACGAATTGTTGAATATTTATACTCCAATTCGGGCTGTGGGAAGTTGGAGTCCGCTCGCGCTCTAGGAGCGAATTGTTGAATATTTATACTCCAATTCACGCTGTGGGAAGTTGGAGTCCGCTCGCGCTCTGGGAGCGAATTGTTGAATATTTATACTCCAATTCACGCTGTGGGAAGTTGGAGTCCGCTCGCGCTCTGGGAGCGAATTATGGAATGTTTATACTCCAATTCACGCTGTGGGAAGTTGGAGTCCGCTCGCGCTCTAGGAGCGAATTGTTTAATGTTTATACTCCAATTCACGCTGTGGGAAGTTGGAGTCCGTTCGCGCAGTGGGAACGAATTATGGAATGTTTATACTCCAATTCACGCTGTGGGAAGTTGGAGTCCGTTCGCGCAGTGGGAACGAATTATGGAATGTTTATACTCCAATTCACGCTGTGGGAAGTTGGAGTCCGTTCGCGTGGTGGGAACGAATTATGGAATGTTTATACTCCAATTCGCGCTCTGGGAAGTTGGAGTCCGTTCGCGCTCCGGGAACGAATTGTTGAATGGACTGTCGTGTGTTGGTCCAGTTCAGCCTTCGATGCGTTGGCTTGCCCCTGAGCTGGGGTTTCACTTAGTGAGTGGCCGGTTGTAACGCAGTCACTCGCTATTTGAATAAATTCCATTGTTCGATGGAACTTAGCTCTTCGTGTGTCGTGATTGTTGAACGTTGTATTCAGTGAATCACAGCTTTAGCTTGAAGAGATAGCATTTTATTTGCTGAAATGAGAAAATGTGGCAAAGTTAGTGCCTTATTACAAATTCAAAATTCAGAATGTAAAGGAAGCTACAAAGCATTTATAGACTGAAGGAGCCTATCATGTGCGGCAGTGACGAGGTTCTTCGTCGTTCCAGGCTCCTGAGTAAATAGGCCCGCCACTGATGGCGTTTATCACCAATCTCCCACGGGGACAAGTCGAGTCCTCCTGCCTCGGTCGATTGGGTTCATTGATTGGATTGGATGGGCCCGTTTCTCTGGGCTGCGGTGTCCGCACAAACTGTTCCAGCTTCCTTTCTCTGACTAGTTTTTCAACAAGATCTTGTAAGTGACGACACTCGTTCGTATTGTGCCCGTAGCCTTCATGGAACCTACAAAATTTTCCCGTCTGCATTTGTCTCTCCGACGACGGTCTTGGAGCAGGTTTTTCATACTGAATCGTATTACAGGTCTGCAAATACAAGTCCTCCAGTGAAGTATTCAAAGGAGTATAACTGTCGAACATCGGATTTTTGCGTTGCGGGCCACGATTTTGATCTTGTTTTTTAAGTTGATTCACGCTCTCTCTTCGTCGAGCTTGTTTATTTTTAATGTTCAACTGAACTTTTCCGGAGCTCTCACCGGACTGTTTTATTGCAACATTGCTTTGGGTTCCTTTCGCATTTGGCCCTGCGTCAGTTTGCTTCCTAGACTGTTTCGCGTCTTTCCGTCTTAGGAATTGAGCTGCTTTGGCATGGAAACGGTCCAATGACGCAGGTGGTTTCCCAGCTAGCCAATTGCCAAATTCAGAATCGGGGTCGATCCCCTTGGTTAACGCCATAAGGATGGAGTTATCGTTTGGATTACTAATCTTTGCACATGCGGTATGTAATCTTTCTAAGTAGTGTCTGAGTGTCTCTCCGGGAGCTTGTGTGACACTAGATAGAGTGTTGACATCTTTCGGCCTTGCGACGTGCATGCGGAATTGCTCAACGAATTTTGTGGCCAGCTGGTCGAATGAGGAGATGGATCGAGGAGGCAATCGGGTGAACCACATGGTGGCGATGCCCCCCAAGGATATGGGGAAACTACGACACTTCACAGCGTCGTCGGCTCTGGCAGCAGTCATCGACCATTCATATTTTAGAATATGTTGGTTGGGGTCGGAGTTTCCCTCATACATGGGTAGAGTGGGCATTCGGAATCGCCGTGGGGGTTCAGCATTAAGAATATCGTCCGTAAAGGGAGTGTGACTTTGGGAAACTCCCCAATCGTCGTTTGTGAATCCCTGACTCTCACGGATCATCTGACGTATCATAGTTGAAAGATCCGGCATTTGTGCCGGAGTATGATCACGTTCCGTACTTCGGGCCTGAACTGGATATCGTCGACGGTCTAAGTCTCGCCTTCTTGGCTCATAGTCCTCTGGGACGTATGGTTCAGGAGTATGATCACTATGACGACGGTCCAGGTCCGACTGATCTTGAGCATCGACCCCTGGTTCAGCCGTAACGCTAGTGGTGCGGTATTCAGCGGCGTGGTGAGGAACGGCACCCCCTCGAGAGGAGGGTCCGGTTTGGAAACTGGCTGACGGACCAACTCTTATTTGTCCAACGGTCAATGTCGGTTGGTTTCCAGCGGGTGGCATACGACTCCCATCTAACCGGGGTGGTGGAGGTTGATTATGATAATCAGAAGATGAAGAACTTTCGCTGGAAGAGCGAGAAGCACGATCTCTCATGGATCTCTTTCGTTTTTGGCGATCCAGCTTGTTGATTAGCTCAGCGTTAGCGCATAGCTGTTCTTCTAGTTGTCGCCGACTCTGGGTTAGCTCTTGGAGTAACAACTGCAATTCTTGTCGGGTAACCGGACCCGACGGCCCTGAGTGCCCAGCGGCATTTTGATTAGATGGAGGTAGAGGGGCAGGATTCTGTCTATCCTGTTCTTCTTGATTGACGGCGTTTGAGGTGGTTCTTGTGCTAACCATCTTTAGAGTTGAATTACTTTCCTAGACTTTAAGCAAATCTGAATAGAAGGGAAGGAAGTTGGATTTAACTATCTGGATCTCTCTCTTAGATTTATTAAATCCGGTATCGATGACAGATCCAACGAGCAGGAGAAAATCTGGGTTTTCTCAGTGAAAGCACCAAAGTGTTTGCGTCAAAATTGGGCACAACACTCTTCGGGAGTCGTTGAAGAGATAACGGTCAAGAATGTAAATTCAAAACAGATATTATCTAACAAAAACTCCAATCAACAGTAAAGAAAATGCGTAGACAATCGATTTATAGTGGTTCGGCGTGTTGCCTACGTCCACTGTGAAGTGTTTTGATGTTTTATTGCTTTTCTTTCAATGATTACAGGTTATTGCAGCAATCAACAGTGAATTACACCAAGGAATTCGAATTTAACAGCAAGTTTATGATATTAAATGATGGAGATCTTGATCCGGCAGAGTCTGGGCGCTTCAGATTCCAAAGATCCCTTTTCTGTTGGCCCTGGGGCTCTATTTATAGGCGTAGGCTGCTGGTATCTCGCTGAAAACTCGGGAGACCACTCCTGGCACGTGAGGGGGCCCACACGCACGGTCTCAGGAAGTTTGGGCCCACTTTGGCATCGGTTCGAACTCCATTCGAACCGATCAAGAATCCATCCAATCAAGGTGAAATTTGGCGTAGTAATTCTTCAACATGCATGCAAGCTTCTGTGAAAATTTCATGGCATTTGGATCAGTAGGTTAGGAGATATGATGGGTTCGAAATTGGGTTTATTGCTCGGCTGTTTGGTTCAAAACCAAGGTTTCGAACTGATCCTTTCGAATCCATGGAGGCACGTGGCTTCGCGTTGACGTGGAGCGCAAACTTCGAATCGATCCGGTCTTCACTCCGTGTTGACCGCTTCGACTCCATATATCTCGGCGTATTCGAACCGATGGAAGACACGTCATCATGGTTGGTTGACCCAGTGGTTTCGAATGAAGCTGCACAGTTGGGTTCGAACAAGGACTCCGTGATGGGTTCGAACAAGCACTCCGTGATGGGTTCGAACAAGGACTCCGTGAAGGGTTCGAACAAAGACTCCGTGATGGGTTCAAAGTGGATGGAGCTGAAGGTGAGGCGCTTTGATGGTTTCGAAACCGATGGGTTCGATGTCCTTCGGTTCAAGGGTGATGGTTTCGAATGGTGCCTGATGATGGGTTCGAAGACACCCATCATGATGGGATCGAAACCAGGATGTTTCCTACAAGTTGAACCGATCATAACTTTAGCGTATGAACTCGGATTGACTTGAAACTTGAGACGCTGACTCCTATGGACATTCTTGCAGTGTCCTATCAATTGTAGCTCAATCTGGACCCGGATAATATTCAGTGATATCCATGGCGAAACGAAGTATGACCAGTCTCTGAGATGAACTGTCCTCCGCTTCTGATCGATCTTTTGGTATCGCGGCTTTGCCAAAAAGCGGGATAACATACCTCACTTGGCCCGAGATCGCTCCTTGTTTTAGCCACCTTATGCCAACTCACAGGAGTTGGGTTCACCTAATATACCTTAAGAACGTCGCCACTACTTCATTCTGGAATCTCCACCGCGTGCACAGTTGTTAAAGTGGTTTTCGGTATCGACAGAGAGTATGCATGATATCTGATCCCGGTCTCTTTAACAACCAATCGTTATTATAACCCATGGTTATAATTTTAAAATATAATATTTTATACTTCAAAATAGAATATCATTTCAAATCCAAATCTCTATCAAAATAATGATTAAATCATTTCCAAACCATTTCAATATATCAAAATAGCATATCCTTTCAAAACTTCCTTTCAAATCATTTCAATATATCGAAATATTATATCCTTTCAAAACTTCACTACAAATCATTTTAATATCAAAATAACACTTCAAAGATAGTTTATACTTCGAAAACCCAAAATCTTTTTTTTATTTCAAAACTATATTTATTTCAAAAGCAATATCATTTCCATTCCAAACATATATTCACTTTTCAAAATAGTTTATACTTTCAAAGTTATAACTCTTTCGAAACCAAAACATTGAAATCATTACACTTTAAAAATCATAACATTTTGAAATCATACATTTGCAATCATCCTTTAATTCTATACATTTACAAATTTATTAAATTAAACCCAAATTTCAATTTCAATTTAATTTAATTCAAACCATCATTTTCAATTCAAATTCAGTTTACTAGTAAATCATTTCAAATCTTATCAAATTTAAATATAGGTTTAACCCACAAAATACAATATTCAACCTTTAGTATATTTCAACGTTTGAATATCCCACCTTTCATAAATCCAATATCATTTAAATAAACTCAAATGATATATACTTCAAATATTCATTTATCAAATAAATTAAATAAATCAGAAATCAAATATCCTTTCAAAAGATTAAAATGTCAAATATTATTCAAAACATCATTCATTTTTATTCATTTAAATAACTTTTAAATCCCTTCGTTTTATTTAGAAATTAATTACCATTTCAAACTTACGTTTCAAAAGATTTTGTATCAAAAATTAAATCTCTCCATTTAAAGTCAATTCCTTATATTTATCAATTAAATATTAAATTTCCAAAACTTAAATCCTTCCATTTAAAGCCATATAAATGTCTGTTCATTATCTTAGACATTTAACATTTAATTTCCAAAATTTTATCATTTTTCCAAAGATTATTTTTCCATAAAAGTTATTAAAACAACAAAAATATAGTTTCCGTAGCACTTAAAAATGCTACGTAAAGTTATAGTTTAAAATAATTCATTTGACGAAAGACAGCGTTTAAGTGCTGTAATAGATTTCCTTTAAATTTCAAATAACTTAAATGTTAAGTTTAACCACTATAACATTTACAAAGTGCTATAATAGCCTTTATTTCAATTTAACTTTTTAGTTCATTTAAAACGACTACAGCATTTACAAAATGCTGAAATACCCTTACATTACATTTCAAAAATGTTGTTAAATCAAATTAAAGGCTTCAATAAAAATTTCACCAACAGTTAATTTTAATTTAAATCATTTAACTTATAAAATCATAAAATTTCACATTTTAAAATCATCATTTCAATACTCTTATTTTTATGATTTTATAAAGTTAAACTTCATCCAAAAATCAAATTTTAACATAATTTCTTATTTAAATTAAAGTATTAAATCCATTTCTTTATTAATTTTATTACTTAACCATTAAGTTTTAAATTACCAAATTATAATTTATTTCTATTTATTTTACTTAATAAAAATGTCATTTTTAACAAAAGTTCAAATTTCCCACAATAAGTTATATTTCAAAATTTTGACTTAAAACATTCATTTATTCACATTTTCATTTATTCAAAAAATCACTTTTATTTTTATAAAAAAATCATTTTATTCATTTTAATTAAAAATATTATACTTTTAATTTTAAAACATTTCAGAAAATAATTTATAACCCACGAGTCTGTATATAGTTTTCTAGCCTAGGTCAAGTGATACAGATGTATATCATTTCAATCCGCAATTTACAAAGAAAACCCAAATTCTATCATTTCAAACCCGCAGTCCCAAGTAAAATGAATGATTTTGAAAACCGCTCAGACCTATCATTTCAGCCCATAACGATTTTCCCTTATTCTAAAGTCTGTTCGGGTATATATCATTTCAACCCATAGTGATTCTAGTCTACAGGGAACTGCAATGGTGATAATTGATATAAATAACTGAAATAGCATGAAATAACAGTAACATATGATATAATAGGTGTGAACATCATCTGATAATAATATAGCAGTTATAACAAGATGATATAAGTTACAGATTCAATTGATGCCCGTTTATCACTATATAAGTACATATTAGTCTGGTGAGATTTACTCACAGTATAAGCTGGAGACGACAACTGAAGCACACAAACTGAGATCTTTAGAGGCACGATAGCATGAATATGATTTGAGAGTGGAGAGCCAAAGATTAATAGCCTTGGATACATTCAAACAAAACAAATATATATAACATAAGTTTCAAACTCAAATATACAATTAAACAATGTTAGAGATGAATGCATAAATCATCTCCAAACCACTTGCACTTGCCTTCTACCACCTATACTTCAGATATAGGTCAGGTTTGGACGGCCAAAGCAAGGACTAGGATCTAGTTTGGGTTCATAAGAGGTCGGCCTAGCATAGGAAAAGATGGTGCAAAGTTGATGCAAGGATATATGTGCATGGATTACAACTACAAGGCAAAATAACATGAATTCCATGCAACTAAGGTCATGGCCTATGGAAGGACAGCCATGGCCAGGTCTGTAGTGGGATGGAGGATGTGTGGCAGTGGGTTTCAGGTCATCCATGGGTGGTGGAGGTGGAGTAGGTGGCGGCCAAGGGGTGGTTGAAGGTGATGAAGGCATAGGTGTTGGCTATGGTGCATATAGGTGAAGTTTGTGTAGATTTAGGTGGAGTTTGATCAACTATTGGGCACGGCCAGTGGCTTGGGGCTGGAGTTTAGGTGGTGGGTGGTTCAGGTGGTGGAGGAGGCAGCCATAGTGGCTGGAGTGGTGGGGCCGAACCTGAAGTAAAAGAAAGGCAAGTACAATCAACATAAACAGGTAGAAAAACAAGAAGAAAAACAATGGAAAAAGAAAAAAAAAATTGCCTAACTCATGGAGATGATGGAGGTCGAAATTTTTTTCAGATGGAAAGAGAAAAGTTTTACGTGAATGAGAAAAAAAAAAGGCGGCTGAAGAAACGAGGAGATGTGGCCAATTGAATGAAAAGTAAGGTTGAAATGTGAAAAGGTGGGAGATAAAGAGCCATTGGAAACCAAAAGTCAAAACCTTTACACATTACCTTTATTTATTTATATAAGTTTAAATTACTGAAAAAATCATAATTTCAGTAAAGATTTCGAAAATGCAACAAAATATAAATAAATAATTATTAATTACATAAGGTAAAAATAAGAAAATAACACAAAATTGCAAACTAGTCTAGAAAAATGGAAAATAAACAGAATGAACTTCGGAAAATTTATATGGACTTCTAAAAATAGTTATAACAAAGATAATAACATAAAAATAAAATGCATTCACAAATAAATATATAAATTTTAATTTAAATATAATTTAAATGAAGAAAATAGCAAAGAAAATAGAAACTAGGCTTTAAAAATAGAAAATAAATTCAATAAGCTTTGGAAAAATTCAAACATCACTTTAAAAATATTTAAAAGTCAAAATATACATAATATAACAAAAATATACAAATTATAATAAGATTAATCAAGTAAAATATCATTTATATAAATTAAAACAAAGAATATTGTTAAATAACCCTATATACACACAATATTGTAAAGGGTACAACTTTCACAATCTAAATCCAATTTCGACAAAAAGAAAAGCAATATTCATGATATTAAATCTATTTTCATAATAAAAGATAAAATTACAGAATTCAAATATTTAAATTTAAAATTTAAAAGTCAAAGTTTGACCAGTTTTGACCGCAATTCCAATTTTTCAGCAAAATATTCAATTTATACTAGTTTGAAATGAACATTCATATAATAATAAAAATTTATATTTAAAAATGAAACATTTTGAAATAAAACAAATTTAAAAATGTTTTAAAACAAAAGAAAGTCAAATTTAAATTATATGCAAAAAATCTAAGGTTGTTACACTCTCCCCCACTCAAAACTTTTCGTCCCCGAAAAGGAATGAGGTACGGGAAAGCACAGAAAAGATAGAAATGAAATAATATTAAGAAAAGGTAACAAGAAGATTGAGATATTACCTGATAACTGTTGTTATAGGTAAATTTAACAAGGTGAAGATGATCAAATCAAGAACACAAGCACGAAAAGATCCTTTAGAATCTGATTCACTCTTTTCCGTTTGGCCGTCGGTCTGTGGATGGTAAGCAGTGCTCAGATTCAAAATGAGTACCATAGATTATTAAAGGCTATAGAAAGATATCTAAACAGAAAGATTATAGAAAGATGCCTATACCAGTCTGTATTAATATGAGGAAAATAAGGACAACTAAAGACAATTTGAAAACAAAATAGGATAATAAGTTTGAAAAACAAAATAAGATAATAGGTTTGAAATTTCCATGGTTTCAACTTAATATTGATAAGTAATTTTTACACAAGTTACATGAATCTTAAATATATCTAATTTCATTATCTTATCATATAATCATCTTAAACTAAAATTTTCAAAAATCATGAATTTGAAAAAAATAATCATTATTATACTCAAAATGTACTTAATAAATTTAATTCCTCTTTATTCCTAATTAAAATTAAATTTATTCCTCTCGATATATTTTATCATCTATGCCCATTATACTTACTCTTATTATAATTGCTTTAATTTATTGTTAGTTCCATTAATCATCAATTTACATTGTAAATTATTCAATTAACCCCTTTTTCTATATTTACCTCTGTCAATCTTTTATAACTAAAATTTAAGTGTATAACATTTATTATAATCACTCAAATTTTATTTATAAAACTTTTTATATTGTATATCATCCAATTACATTATTAACTTTTAAAAATTATGGTAAGTTATATTTGAACGCAATTGAATATTATACAAATAAAAGTTTCCAATTCAATTATCTCAAGTTTGAATTATTTATTCAAAATTTTTGATTTTCTTTTTATAATTGAAATGATTCTTTAAGATAAAGTTTAAGAATAAAATTTCCGATTCCTTCAAACCATTTAGAGATAAATAAATATATATAAATAATATGTCAAATCAAATTTAAATCATATATTTATATATATTATAAATTCAATCTTATTTTAGAAATTCAAATCAATTAAATTTCCCAAAACAAAGTTGTAGTAAGACTACAGAACAGTCTCTTCACTTCGAAACTCGAAAATGAAAGTCGATGATGCCGCGGTTCATTACCGAAATTATTTTCTAGCGACAAAGAGAAGAGCACAAATTTCTTTAACTTTTCAAATTCTTTGGAAACAAATTTCTATTAAAAATGCTTTAAATAAGATATCCTCTTAAAACTTGTAAACACAAGGTTTGAAACCATTGCAAATTAAATTCTCAAATTCTTGTTTTAAATTCATTTCAGTTCCTAAATCAATTTATAAACAGCTATTTATAAATTCATTTATAGAACAATAAATGACAAATCAGGTATAATCATTTCAAATAATTAATTTAAATCAATTTGTTAAGTTCCATAAATTTACTTATATCAAAATTTATTTTATTAACAAAATTTTTAAAATAATATTGTGTCAGTTTGTTTTGTCAAAGTGTTTTAGAAATCCTATCGATAGCGTTGATCAGACGAACCAATCGGAAACCCAAATCAACATCAACAACTCAAACAACACAATATAAAACAAAACATTAATATTGATTTACAAGTACATTTCAAAATGTTTGGAAGATAGATTGGAAACAAAAGACGAGATGATTGAATAACAAAATAGGGAGGTGGATAAGCTTAAATAAATCGCTGGCAACCTTAATCGGGTCAACCGTGACTTAAAAATAAGATCGATATGGATTTCTAGGGTAAATCTACATTCGATCTCAATAGATAGAGTTTGAAATAATAAAGATATTAGCATCTAAACCAAGGATAAAATCTCTGGTGAATCGATACTAATTGTAAAGGAGTTTCACCCCTTTACATGAAAATAAGAATATTGGCAAGACTGCCAATTCACTATAAAGATCATTCGAAATGGAGTAGAGTTAAATAAAATACAACAGAAGAAATAAAGTACAACAGAAGCCTCAAGATGATAACCGAGTACAAGCTGAATAGACAACAGAACTGGAATAGATAAAACTAAATAAGCAGATAATCTCCCACGATTCCAATCTACAGAAAGTGGAATCCAAATCTGTGAATAACTCAGGCGGACCCGAGCGTAAATAAAAATACAAACACTCGAGTCAGGACAATATATACTTATATAATGTAAACCAACTCAAGTGAACTGTAATAAGGTACAAGTAACTTAAAGGATGCCTGGGACTGCTCATCCTCTAAGGATCCGTTAAACTATTTACTATATAGTAATATTGCGCTATTATAATAATGTCTACAGTAAAATAAACTTACTTTTAAATAGCGTTCTGGGCTACCCATATCACCCTTCACACATAATAGTCCCAGCAATCTATCCAATATCATGACATCTCCACACCGGGTGACTGTCAGAGGATACCACACGGGCTACGGGAGAAAAACAAACTCGTAGTAAAGGCTCGGTATGGTAGGTGACACGGCACACAAGGAAATGCCAGGGTAGATATACCAATTACGCACACGGGCTGGTGGTAACGCAGCAGCCACATACGCCCACCTTGGAACACACTCTCAATCAAAATCAGAGGAAGGCCATCTAAACAATCACAAGTAAGAGTATAGTATCGAAGGAATGTGTAACAACCCGGGATTTTGAAGGTTACCGTTAATATTAAATTATAATGAAAATTATAATTTAATATTTTGTTTAAAAATGAATTGGATAATAAAACGAGTGATTATATTTTTTATTTTATATAAGCAATATCTTGATGAAAATAATTTGGGATTTGAAATTTAAATAAGCCATATTATTTTATTTGAAGCCTATTTCAACATTTTACGGTTGAAAAAAAAGTGTAAATGAATGAAACAAAGTTTGAAAAACTTTATTTTTGGATTTGGATTGAAAATAAATAATTTTGATGGTTTAATTTTAGTTAATTAGTAATATTGGAAATTTATTCCAATGTTAGCCTTCTATTGTAAAATAAAAGGAACAATATGAAGAAAATAAAATTTAGAAGTGTGGTTAGGCTTGGAATGATGTATTAATGTTATAAAAATGTTAAAACATTTTAATACACTTCATTAGACTTAAAAATAAATTTTATTTGGTTGAAATGGATGAAAATAGTGATTTTTCACTTAAAATGGGAATATTGGTAATATTGTGTTATATGGTGTGACGCCCCACCTCTATACCCACGCTAGCCAAGAACACTCCGGAGTAGTGCAGTCCACTAGCACGGGGAATAAGGCTGTTGAGGAGCGACCATCCATGTAATTGCTTATCACACGGTGGCTATAAATAATCTTCGGAAACAAACATAGAAATAATCATAACACAAATCAGTCACAGATATCCATGTCACAAAGGCGAAAGAAGATATGAATATATAACTAACACATGAAAGTGTACATCAGAGTAGTGGTCTGTAAGATCCACGATAATACAAAAGAATAGCAACACGTGCTATACAAAAGAATACAACTATGAGTCTATATCTCAAGTGTATACAACAAAAACTGCTAATCTAAACAGTTAGCCAAAAGTCAGAGTGATGAATCCCTGGAAAGAAGTCAAGAAGAAGTACCTGTAACATCTCGGTCTGACCCGAGTATTATTTAGGAAAATAATAAATGGGTCAGTCTAGCTATAAATATCAGATGACATGATATAACATAAAAGATATGGCATAAACATAAATATCCATAATGACATACCACTATAAGTATGTAAATAATGATCAATAGAAGATCAATCAATAAGAGATAATCAATATCACAAGAATCTTCTCAAAGATTCGGAAAGGGCATCATACCCCAAACTTGTACTCATAACAAGTCAATGACATAAATTCTAGAAATCAATGCAAGAAGTCCAGAAATCATAGAAAAGAGAAAGAGGCCTATCACATGACGGTCCGAAGACCAAGGGGAGCTACCCCACATGTGTGAATGGAATCACACAGATTAAGGTCCAAACTAACCAAAAAGCAAAAAGGTATGTGTGAGTGGAATCACACAAGTGGTGTCTAGTCTAACCTCGCAACAAGAGACATCGCACAGTTGCTAGTCTAAATCATCAGAACGATCGTCATGATCAACGAGAAGTGTCAATTACACTAAGCTAGTAAATATAGAAGTTTAGCTTCATGTCCCATAACCACTTGCTTAACTTAAATATTTACGAACAAACTGTAAATCTTCACTAATAAAATTATCACAAGAGGTTCAATCGAACAAGTCCAATAATTAACCGACGAAGTGAACGCAAGCGTTTCATACCACTTGTTTTACTAAGTCGTTTAATTAGATTTCTCATCCGAGTGAGGTAAAGGTTTGTATATGCTAATAGATTGGAAAACGGTTTAAGAAAAGAGCTTTGTTATTAAAAATAAAGTTGAAATTGTTTGTTAAAAGAGTTTTGATATTTACTACTAGTATTGAAACCTTTATATTATAAAGTGACAAAACACAGAAGCAATTGTAGAAACAATCAGTCACAAAAATCGCATACGGAGATGTGAATAAAATCCAAGGAAATCAGCTCAATGTTTTTCAGATAAGATCCCCTACGGAGGGGGGGTCCAGGGTTGGTGGCAACCCCCCAAGGTGGGGGTGCGGGGGCAACGCCACCGCTTACGGGGTTCGACCTAGTGAAGACAAAATGAGATCTAACGACCTAAGAGGAATAGGGTCGAGCGACCTAATGGTTGCGACCTAGGGGTCTAAGGTGTCAAGCGACCTATCGGGAGAAGGTCCAACGACCTATGAGTCAAAGGTCCAACGACCTATAGGGTTATAATGTCATGCGACCTATCGGTTTATAAGGTCATGCGACCTAAGGTAGGTAAGGTCTAACGACCTAACGCTCACGACCTAACGGTCTAAAAGCCACGCGACCTAGAGGATCTGCGAGCTAACGAGGCCGACCTAAGGTGCAAGCGACCTAAGGGACTACGCCCTAAAGTATGGTACCCGACCTAAAAGATGGCGCGAACAAGGTGAGAGCAGGTCGAGCGACTTAAGGCGATGCGTGACCTAAGACCTAGCGACCTAAGGGGATGCGCGACCTAAGAGAGGCATCAGGTCGAACGACTTAAGGGTTATGCGACCTACGACCTAAGCTCAAATACGAGCTACGAGCTAGCGACCTACGACCTAAGCTCAAATGCGAGCTAAGGCCTACGGCTAAGGCCCTAACGTACTAACATTTTTCGCGACCTAAGTGGTGACGACCTAACAAGGAAAGGCTTAGCGGCCAAACGCTGCAGATGGGATTTAAGGCCAAAAACGACCTACGAACTAAACCCCATACGACCTAACGTGAAACGACCTAACTCCGAAGTGAAAATTCAAGGCAGTGCGACCTAGCGTGATAACACGCGAACAACCTAAGGGTTAGGTCGCGAGCGACCTAACTCCGAACACATGAAAATGGCCCGAACGACCTAAGCGCAGAAAATTCACCAAAACGCTAAAAATTGGAGTTTTTCGCCAATGTAATCCAATCCAAATGCTAATATGCATGCAAAAATGATAGGGAATCATTCCCAACAGTCCAATATAGTTATAGGCTAGAATTGTGAGATAAAAGTCTCACCTTTGCACAAATTCAATGAAAAATTGAAGTTTTAAGCAAGCAAGGATCAATCCCTCTTCTATCTAAGCACAAGAAGCTTGAATCCAATGTCTTCTTCTTGAATTTGGAGTAGAAAGATGGATTGCAATTGAATTTGAGTTTTGGAATTTTAATTTCCCATTCCCTCCACCATTTTTGAAGAAGCTTGAAGACTTAGGAAAATAGAAATGAAGTTATGAAGAGGAGGGGTGAAGGTTGGGTCTAATAGGCTAAAAGCCCAACCCAAAGTCTCAAGTGAAAAAGTAGTGAAATTCTACTCTCCAATCATATCAATGTTTATACTTAAAAAAATTGTAAACGGCATTTCGAACTCAATGGAAGTGGTCTCGAGTCCTAATTTGACCGTTTGCAAAAAGTAGCTTTTCGGACCAATATCCGATTAACGACAAAATATTTAAATATAAAATCGATAAATATGCGGGTTGTTACATATGGGAAAAATAATATTTTTAATTAAAAAAAATATTTTGATGATTAAAAAGTGTTAGAATGATTTATTGCAATTTATTTGACCCGAAAGAAATTTTTGTTTAAGTTATTGCATTAAAAATAGTGTTTTTACACTAAAATGGTGTAATTTGTAAAATATTGTGAAAGATAGAGTTTTATTTATAAAAATAACTTTTTATTGTCGAAATAATTTTTTTATATATAATAAAAATTTTGTTGCAAACAATTTGTTGAAGATATTTTGTTTGGTTAAAAATGAGAAAACTAGCGTATAAATTGATTAAATAGGTTAAATATGTATATAACATAGGAATATCTCTAAGTATATTTGTCTTGGGGTTATTTGGGTAAGGTTTGAATCCATTAACCTTCTATAGAACCATCTAGAAAAGATGAAATATGTGTAAAGTACTTTTTTTTCTTCTCATCTTCCTCCCCGTAACAAAAGATACAGTAAATAGAAAGAAAGAAAAATAATGGCTTTCTCTAATTGAATCTCAATTCCACTCAATTTTGCTGTTAATTCAAGAAGAACTTCACCAAAATAAGAATAGAGAAAGGACTTCACCTTAAAGCTCCTATCTTTCTTCACAAATTTGGGTGTCTGCTATCTAAAATCAAAGGTGAGTTTTAAAACTCACATTTTCTAGCTTTGATTGAGATTTCAAGGTAAGAAATCTCAATTTTGTTTGTTGCATGTTTAATTATGAAATTTCCATCAGTAAATTGGACATATCTCTTCCGTTTTACGTCGAAATTCAATAATTTTAGATGATCTGGAAAGCATAGACAGAGATCTACAAGTTTGATGTTTTGAGTTTTGATTATTTTTGATGTTTATAAGGTGAAAGATCCATATCATTGTGACTGTCATGTCATTGACAGAGAGTGTTTATATATTCACCTAGAAAGAAATTTGATCATAACTTTCTTGTTACCAGTCGGAATTTATAAATTTTTGAAATTTTGAAAACCTTATGATTTAGGCTATAACTTTGATGTTTTGAGTTTTGAGTATTTTTTATGTTTATACGGTGAAAAATACATATATTTACGACTGTGCTGTCATTGACAGAGAGTGTTTATATATTCACCTAGAAAGTAATTTGATCATAACTTCGTTGTTACTTATCGGAATTTAGAAAATTTTGAAGTTCTGAAAACCTGAGGATTTAGTCTACAACTTTTATTTTATAATTATTCTCAGATTTTGTAGATTTCTATGTGAATATATATATATTATTTATAGTAGAACCAAAATATACGTAGTGTTTAATTTCCGTATTTGACGATATTCTGATGATTTCTATGATTTTAGTCGCATTCTTTTTTTTAGAAATTGATGTTATTAGATGTAAATGATCTCCATGAATATATTATCTTAGATTTGAAGAAGTTTGAGATTAAAGTTTTATTTAAATTCCATTCAAATTTAAATAACGGTTAATACCGATATGTGAGTATTTTGAGGGTTTTAAATGATTTTAATTTCAAATAAATTCTTGAAAATTTCTTAAATAAAAATAAATCATTTTCATGAATAAGTATTTTTTAGCATTTTTAAGAGATTTTTTTTTGTTAATTATTCATTATTCTAAAGTATTTGTATAATAGACTTTCTCTTTAAAATAGTGGATTTTCTGTACAAAGCTTTTTAAATGGTTTCTAGATTGTTTAAGAATTCTGTTTTCTCTAAAAAATTATTTTAAATATAATTTAGCCTATGTTTATGAGTTTTGACGTATAAGAATGAGAACTAAACAATTTAGTAAAAAAATATGTGGTATAGGACATGTATTTTTGATTTATCGCTTAATATCGGACTTGCACGATCGAAACCAATTTGAAGTGTTATTTTGAGTTGATTTAGAAATAACCAAATTTTGGTGAAGATTATTGGTTTGGGAATTACTTTTTGAGTACATTCGACGACGAACCAATCAAGATGCATTTTGTGATGGCCAATGAAATGAGGCAATATTGATGTTAAGTTTTAATTTGCAACTATGGTTAGAAATAACCATCACGGTGTTCTTTTACTTGCCTAGGAGATGAGGTAAGTTGTTATGATTGATTGATGATGATTTTGATATTTAGGATAAATTTTTACTTGTCGATGAAATGAGACAAGTCTCGATGTCACTTAAAACTCATCCAAGTAAGAGATAAGACGAGTTAGGTATCTTACACTCGCCGATGAGATGAGGCAATGTTTATTTGATGATGTTTTTTGATGGTTTTCTAATGTGGCATCGACTAACAATTAGTAAACCAATAGGTACGAACGTATGGTATGGGACATACGTTGACGCCTATTGGGTTCCTATTCGATAAGTTGAGACACATTCACGATGTTACTAGTGCTACAGACCGAGTACTCGATTGGAGTCATCACGATGTTCATGAAGTTATTACCCGACTCCAATCATCACGATGTTATTACTCGGGTTTTTGTGACTGGGTGTCATCAAGATGTTTCCGACTATAGTCAATCAAGATGATCACGATGTTATGATGTTATGTGACCCCAAGTCATCACGATGAATGGTACCAAATAATGGTAGTACTAGTCAAGATGTAAATGCACGTGCTGTTTTCCATGAGGTTTTAGGTTTTTCGATTTCACTATTTTGATGATGATGCTTTAGTATAGCCTTATGTAAGAAAAAGGCTTATTGACATACATGGTTTTATTTGTGATTTCGAATATGATGTTTTGGATTCTTTCCGGGCTCTATCAAGATGGATTTGAGACATTATATATATTTATACCAATGAGATGAGGTGTAAATTATGGTAATGCTTTTATGATGAGTGTTTTTAATGTATTTAAGATATATTTATATTTATACCAATGATATGAGGTATAAATGATTATGAAGAATCTTTATAATGAGTTTAATGATGGATTTGAGATGTATTTGTATTTATACCGATGAGATGAGGTATAATAATTAAGAAGTTTCTATTAGATGAGTTTTGTTTATGATGCATTCTTGAAGTTTTAATTATCTTATGAAGATTTACTTTATGGTTCATATCCTTACCCATTTCATTCAGTTATATATATAACTAGATGAACCATGTCTATCTAATATACATATTGTATTCCTTTATGCAATCATGATGAACCATTGATGTATCACCTCTGGAGATAACTTGATGACTTATATCATTTCATTGGTAATGATGGAATGGTTTACCCCTTATCTCTTATCATCACCTTTACTAATGATAAGTTCTAGCTAGCCTGACCCGTCTGTTTTCACTCGGGTCAGATCGAGTTGTTTCAGGTATCATCTGTTGGGCTTAGCTTGAAGTTGATGTTGGCTAACAGCTCTTCTTTCTCTTGAGTAGTTTATTTCTTCCGCATACTTTGATGTTTTTACATTTGAATCGATTTATATGGTGTGGTCGTGTACCACCTTTATTGTATTCATATTGTATTGTACTGAACGTGTATTAGTGTATTTGTATATATATGATGTTGGTTACTATTCTGTGATGTGATTTACATTCAGTTATGTTATTTTGTTCTGATAGATCCGTTAGCCACCTATAGTTTTGGATTAATCATTTACTGGGTATGTCGATCCACTTGAGTTGAAAAATTATAATGCATTTATCGACGTATTCAATGGATGTTTAAGACAAAATTATAGATGGTCGCCCTTAACCAGCCCTATTCACCGCTTTAGTAGACGGAATTACTTATTAATTCTCTTTGCTAAGGTGGGTCTCGGGGTGGGGCATTACAGCATGGTATCAAAGCTGTGGTCAGAACAAAGTAGAATAAGCATAGGACAGTACGTATATCACGATACGTCGAAGTACAATACAAGTGAATCATTGTCGTTTGTTCGAGCTTGTTTTCGAATCGTGCTTTGATTCTTTTTCGAGTATTGGGATTGTTAAGATGGAATATGTCTAGGAATATAGATAAATTGTATTCCGTAGTATTCCATAATAGAGGTTGATGTCATCTTATCTTATATAAAATCTTATTTGGGGATTATTAGATTCTTATTTTTGTCGATATGAGTGAGTTCGTATCGATGGAGCTGATTGATTTCTTTGGGCATTCTTGTTGCGTTCCTTTGAGAGTTGCGAATCCTATTGAAGGGATCCACAACGATTGGCTTGTTGTAAGCATTTTGAGTTCTTTATTTGTTGCTGTTTTAGTGAGTGTTTGTTTATTACTCACTATCTTGAGATGTATCTGATTTGAGATGGCTTGACTTATTTGATGTAAAGTTTGATCGTTTTGCTGTTATAGGATCCTATATTTATTTAGACATCCTAATTTGATTGGTTTATTAATTCTATCACTTTGGAATGTTAATGATGATTCCAAAGTTTCTGAATTCTCTCTTGAGTATCGAGATGTCGATGATATATCTCAAATTCAAGTCATGGTGACTTTGTTGAGTTTTTTGAGTCCGTTTTGATTTGACATCCAATTAGGCAATCAAGTGTTGAGGCAACCTTATTCCTGGCTCTTAGCTCTTCAGTTATCCTTCCACGAAGATATCCACTGAGGAATGAGGTGAGTTTCTAGATCGTTCAAGTTTGATTGAGTTTATCATTCAGCTTCACCGAGTGTTCTTTTCAGATACTCAATCAGTGTTATCTTTGTAGCATTACTTTGTTTGAAGTAATGATTTGTTGTTGTGTGGTTCATCTCCTTTGAGAAGAATATCTTGCTTATCCTGTATCTTGATGACTTTTGGGAGTGGCTCATGACATCGTAAGATTGACTAACACTCTGTCTCCTTCTGTTGATTTTGAGAATCGCGTATTCTAGGAATATCTCGATGCATTCACTAAATGTTCTTTGATTTGAGTTTTTGAAGCTATATATATATGAGTTTTAAAAAGATAAATTGGAGTTTTGAGATATTTTAAAAACCAAAGAATATTATATTTACATGAGTTGTATTTCTTTTATAGCAAAAAATTTGAGAGTGTTGGGTTGTCCGTCGAGTAGTTAAGAGTTCTAGTCGATACGCCTGATCAACGTTATCGATAGGAATCTCCTAATGCTATGATGAGACAATCAAACATGATGATTTGTGTTTTAAAAAAATTAAGATTTGAAAAATAGAAATTTGAGATTAAATATTAAATTTATTTTTGAATGGTGATTGCAGCCATTGATTTTACAGACAAGTAATAGAGTGGCGAGGCAATTATGATCGTTTAGTCAACTCTGCAGCCAACAGATACAATTATTTATTAGAGACTCAATGGCGAGGCAATGCCATTTATTTATTTTTAAATTATAAAGAAGAGAACATAAATGAGATTATTTTTGAGCTTTGCTTTATTGGAAGTATATTTTGAGATTTTAGAATCTATATTATATACATTGGATGTTTTAAGAGAAGAGTTATAAGAGAATTTGAAGATTGTTTTTAAACTATTTAAGTGGTTTAATAAAAAGAGTAAAGAGAATCTAAACCCTTAATTAATTTTGAGGAATATTATTATGGATTTACAAATTTTTTTGGAAATTAATTTTGAAGTAAGAGAATAAATTTGGACTTTTAATCTGAGTTTTAATTTACTTACTAAGTAATATAGTAAAAAGTTTGAAAATTTTCAAACGTTGAAAATTGAGATTTAAAATTTGAAAGATGTTGAGATTTAAAAATTCTAAATATCTTGGATTAAAAGATAGTTCGAGCTTATATCCTTGTTCTTGAGTATATTCTATTTTTGAGCTATTATTAACGACATGCATTTTTCACGGTCGTTCGATTTGGTAGCCTTGTGAGAAGCCATCTTGTGATTTATCAATCTTGTCTATTGTGTCTACCCTGTTGTGAGGATGTTCTTTCCATATATTTATGCGAAAAATCTTATCGATGATCTTCTTTATTGCTTAGAGTTTGGGTTTAAGTGAGTTTGATCCTGACTCTACTCATAGAGTTTTTTTGAATTCAATCATTTACGATTGATTAATTGTTGAGCATTTTAATGAGTTTTGATTCAAAGACGGGATATCTTCAAAATTCTTTCGAATTACTTGGAAAATTCGATGTTTTGCTAATCACTATATTAGTATTTGATGGTCCATTGGATTAACCAAGTGATTTTTTTCTTGTTTCTCTCTACCATTCTATGTTGAGAGTATGAATGATTGAGTTCTGAGCTTGTCTTTTATCCTTTTTCTATTGAATTTTTGTATTGTTTACAGCCTTTTTCCATTAGAAATTACGAGGACGCAATTTTGTTAAGTGGGGGAGTCTGTAACAACCCGGGATTTTGAAGGTTACAGTTAATATTAAATTATAATGAAAATTATAATTTAATATTTTGTTTAAAAATGAATTGGATAATAAAATGAGTGATTATATTTTTTATTTTATATAAGCAATATCTTGATGAATATAATTTGGGATTTGAAATTTAAATAAGCCATATTATTTTATTTGAAGCATATTTCAACGTTTGATGGCTGAAAAAAAAAGTGTAAATGAATGAAACAAAGTTTGAAAAACTTTATTTTTGGATTTGGATTGAAAATAAATAATTTTGATGGTTTAATTTTAGTTAATTAGTAATATTGGAAATTTATTCCAACGTTAGCCTTCTATTGTAAAATAAAAGGAATAATATGAAGAAAATAAAATTTAGAAGTGTGGTTAGGCTTGAAATGATGTATTAATGGTATGAAAATGTTAAAACATTTTAATACACTTCATTAGACTTAAAAATAAATTTTATTTGGTTGAAATGGATGAAAATAGTGATTTTTCACTTAAAATGGGAATATTGGTAATATTGTGTTATATGGGGAAAATAAAATTTTTAATTGAAAAAAAATTGATGATTAAAAAGTTTTAGAATGATTTATTGCAATTTATTTGACCCGAAAGAAATTTTTGTTTAAACTATTGCATTAAAAATAGTGTTTTTACACTAAAATTGTGTAATTTGTAAAATATTGTGAAAGATAGAGTTTTATTTATAAAAATAACTTTTTATTGTCAAAATAATTTTTTTATATATAATAAAAAATTTGTTGTAAACAATTTGTTGTAGATATTTTGTTTTGTTAAAAATGAGAAAACTAGTGTATAAATTGATTAAATAGGTTAAATATGTATATAACATAGGAATATCTCAAAGTATATTTGTCTTGGGCTTATTTGGGTAAGGTTTGAATCCATTAACCTTCTTTAGAACCATCTAGAAAAGATGAAATATGTGTAAAGTACTTTTTTTCTTCTCATCTTCCTCCCCATAACAAAATATACAGTAAATAAAAAGAAAGAAAAACAATGGTTTTCTCTAATTGAATCTCAATTCCACTCAATTTTGCTGTTAATTCAAGAAGAACTTCACCAAAATAAGAATAGAGAAAGGACTACACCTTAAAGCTCCTATCTTTCTTCACAAATTTGGGTGTTTGCTATCTAAAATCAAAGGTGAGTTTTAAAACTCACATTTTCTAGCTTTAATTGAGATTTCAAGGTAAGAAATCTCAATTTTGTTTGTTGCATGTTTAATTGTCAAATTTCCGTCAGTAAATTGGACATATCTCTTCCGTTTTATGTCGGAATTCAATAATCTTAGTTGATCTGGAAAGCATAGACAGAGATCTACAAGTTTGATGTTTTGATTATTTTTATGTTTATAAGGTGAAAAATCCATATCTTTGTGACTGTCCTGTCATTGACAGAGAGTGTTTATATATTCACCTAGAAAGAAATTTGATCATAACTTTCTTGTTACCAGTCGGAATTTATAAATTTTTGAAGTTATGGAAATACTATGATTTAGGCTATAACTTTCATGTTTTGAGTTTTGAGTATTTCTTATGTTTATATGGTGAAAAATACATATATTTATGACTGTCCTGTCATTGACAGAGAGCGTTTATATATTCACCTAGAAAGTAATTTGATCATAACTTTCTTGTTACCTATCGAAATTTAGAAAATTTTGAAGTTCTGAAAACCTAAGGATTTAGACTACAACTTTTATTTTATAATTATTCTCAGATTTTGTAGATTTCTATGTGAAAATATATATTATTTATAGTAGAACCGAAATATACGTAGTGTTTAATTTCCGTGTTTGATGATATTCTGACGATTTCTATGATTTCAGTCGCATTCTTTTTTTTTAGAACTTGATGTTATTATATGTAAATGATGTCCATGAATATATTATCTTAGATTTGAAGAAGTTTGAGATTAAAGTTTTATTTAAATTCCATTCAAATTTAAATAACGGTTAATACCGATATGTGAGTACTTTGAGGGTTTTAAATGATTTTAATTTCAAATAAATTCTTGAAAATTTCTTAAATAAAAATAAATCATTGTTCATGAAATAAGTATTTTGTAGCATTTTTAAGATATTTTTTTTGCTAATTATTCGTTATTCTAAAGTGTTTGTATAATAGACGTTCTATTTAAAATAGTGGATTTTTCTATACAAAGCTTTTTAAATGGTTTCTAGATTGTTTAAGAATTCTGTTTTCTCTAAAAAATTATTTTAAATATAATTTAGGCTATGTTTATGAGTTTTGACGTATAAGAATGAGAATTAAACAATTTAGTAAAAAAATATGTGGTATAGGACATGTATTTTTGCTTTATCGCTTAATATCGGACTGGTACGATCGAAACCAATTTGAAGTGTTATTTTGAGTTGATTTAGAAATTACCAAATTTTGGTGAAGATTATTGGTTTGAGATTACTTTTTGAGTACATTCGACGACGAACCAATCTAGATGCATTTTGTGATGGCCGATGAAATGAGGCAATATTGATGTTATGTTTTAATTTGCAACTATGGTTAGAAATAACCATCACGATGTTCTTTTACTTGCCTAGGAGATGAGGCAAGTTGTTATGATGGATTGATGATGATTTCGATATTTACGATGAACTTTTACTTGTCGATGAAATGAGACAAGTCTCGATGTCACTTAAAACTCGTCCAAGTGAGAGATAAGACGAGTTAGGTATCTTACACTCGCCGATGAGATGAGGCAATGTTTATTTGATGATGTTTTTTGATGGTTTTCTAATGTGGCATCGACTAACGATTAGTAAACCAATAGGTACGAACGTATGGTATGGGACATACGTTGACGCCTATTGGGTTCCTATTCGAGAAGTTGAGACACATTCACGATGTTACTAGTGCTACAGACCGAGTACTCGATTGGAGTCATCACGATGTTCATGAAGTTATTACCCGACTCCGATCATCACGATGTTATTACTCAGGTTTTTGTGACTGGGTGTGATCAAGATGTTTCCGACTATAGTCAATCAAGATGATCACGATGTTATGATGTTATGTGACCCCAAGTCATCACGATGAATGGTACCAAATAACGGTAGTACTAGTCAAGATGTAAATGCACGTGCTGTTTTCCATGAGGTTTTAGGTTTTTCGATTTCACTATTTTGATGATGATGCTTTAGTATAGCCTTATGTAAGAAAAAGGCTTATTGACATACATGGTTTTATTTGTGATTTCGAATATGATGTTTTGGATTCTTTCCAGGCTCTATCAAGATGGATTTGAGACATTATATATATTTATACCAATGAGATGAGGTGTAAATTATGGTAATGCTTTTATGATGAGTGTTTTTAATGTATTTAAGATATATTTATATTTATACCAATGATATGAGGTATAAATGATTATGAAGAATCTTTATAATGAGTTTAATGATGGATTTGAGATGTATTTGTATTTATACCGATGAGATGAGGTATAATAATTAAGAAGTTTCTATTAGATGAGTTTTGTTTATGATGCATTCTTGAAGTTTTAATTATCTTATGAAGATTTACTTTATGGTTCATATCCTTACCCATTTCATTCAGTTATATATATAACTAGATGAACCATGTCTATCTAATATACATATTGTATTCCTTTATGCAATCATGATGAACCATTGATGTATCACCTCTGGAGATAACTTGATGACTTATATCATTTCATTGGTAATGATGGAATGGTTTACCCCTTATCTCTTATCATCACCTTTACTAATGACAAGTTCTAGCTAGCCTGACCCGTCTGTTTTCACTCGGGTCAGACCGAGTTGTTTCAGGTATAATCTGTTGGGCTTAGCTTGAAGTTGATGTTGGCTAACAGCTCTCTTTCTCTTGAGTAGTTTATTTCTTCCGCATACTCTGATGTTTTTACATTTGAATCGATTTATATGGTATGGTCGTGTACCACCTTTATTGTATTCATATTGTATTGTACTAAACGTGTATCAGTGTATATGTATATATATGATGTTGGTTACTGTTTTGTGATGTGATTTACATTCAGTTATTGTATTTTGTTCTGATAGATCCGTTAGCCACCTATATTTTTGGATTAATAATTTATTGGGTATGACGATCCACTTGAGTTGAAAAATTATAATGCATTTATCGACGTATTCAATGGATGTTTAAGACAAAATTATAGATGGTTTCCCTTAACCAGCCCTATTCTCCGCTTTAGTAGACGGAATTACTTGTTACTTCTCTTTGCTAAGGTAGCTCTCCGGGTGGAGCGTTACAGAATGTGTCCGATCGGAGGAATGACCTCACTTGGCCCGAGATCGCTCATGTTTTAGCCACCTTACGCCAACTCACGGGAGTTGGGTTCACGTAATATACTTCAAGAACGTCGCCATTACTTCATTCTGGAATCTCCGCCGCGTACACAGTTGTTAAAGTGGTTTTCGGTATCGACGGAGAGTATGCTTGATATCCGATCTCGGTCTCTTTAACAACCAATCGTTATTATAACCCATGGTTATAATTTTAAAATATAATATTTTATACTTCAAAATAGAATATCATTTCAAATCCAAATCTCTATCAAAATAAAGATTAAATCATTTCCAAACCATTTCAATATATCAAAATAGCATATCCTTTCGAAACTTCCTTTCAGATCATTTCAATATATCGAAATATCATATCCTTTCAAAACTTCGCTACAAATCATTTTAATGTCAAAATAACATTTCAAAGATAGTTTATACTTCGAAAATCCAAAATCTATTTTTATTTCAAAACTATATTTATTTCAAAAACAATATCATTTCCATTCCAAACATATATTCACTTTTCAAAATAGTTTATACTTTCAAAGTTATAACTCTTTCGAAACCAAAACATTGAAATCGTTACACTTTAACAATCAGAACATTTTGAAATCATACATTTGCAATCATCCTTTAATTCTATACATTTACAAATTTATTAAATTAAACCCAAATTTCAATTTCAATTTAATTTAATTCAAACCATCATTTTCAATTCAAATTCAGTTTACTAACAAACCATTTCAAATCTTATCAAATTTAAATATAGGTTTAATCCACAAAACACAATATTCAATCTTTAGTATATTTCAAGGTTTGAATATCCCACCTTTCATAAATCCAATATCATTTAAATAAACTCAAATGATATATACGTCAAATATTCATTTATCAAATAAATTAAATAAATCAGAAATCAAATATCCTTTCAAAATATCAAAATGTCAAATATTATTCAAAACATCATTCATTTTTATTCATTTAAATAACTTTTAAATCCCTTCGTTTTATTTAGAAATTAATTAGCATTTCAAACTTACGTTTCAAAAGATTTCGTATCAAAAATTAAATCTCTCCATTTAAATCATTTAAAGTCAATTCCTTATATTTATTAATTAAATATTAAATTTCCAAAACATAAATCCTTCCATTTAAAGCCATATAAATGTCTCTTCATTATCTTTAGAAATTTAACATTTAATTTCCAAAATTTTATCATTTTTCAAAGATTATTTTTCCATAAAAGTTATTAAAACAACAAAAATATAGTTTCCGTAGCACTTAAAAATGCTACGTAAAGTTATAGTTTAAAATAGTTCATTTGACAAAAGACAGCGTTTAAGTGCTGTAATAGATTTCCTTTAAATTTCAAATAACTTAAATGTTAAGTTTAACCACTATAACATTTACAAAGTGCTATAATAGCCTTTATTTCAATTTGACTTTTCAGTTCATTTAAAACAACTACAGCATTTACAAAATGCTGAAATACCCTTACATTACATTTCAAAAATGCTGTTAAATCAAATTCAAGGCTTCAATACAAATTTCACCAACAGTTAATTTTAATTTAAATCATTTAACTTATAAAATCATAAAATTTCACATTTTAAAATCATCATTTCAATACTCCTATTTTTATGATTTTTATAAAGTTAAATTTCATCCAAAAATCAAATTTTAACATAATTTCTTATTTAAATTAAAGTATTAAATCCCATTTCTTTAATTAATTTTATTACTTAACCATTTAGTTTTAAATTACCAAATTATTACTTATTTCTATTTATTTTACTTAATAAAAATGTCATTTTTAACAAAAGTTCAAAATTTTCCCACAATAAGTTATATTTCAAAATTTTGACTTAAAACATTCATTTATTCACATTTTCATTTATTCAAAAAATCACTTTTATTTTTATAAAAAATCATTTTATTCATTTTAATTCAAAATATTATACTTTTACTTTTAAAATAATTTTAAAACATTTCAGAAAATAATTTATAACCCACGAGTCTGTATATAGTTTTCTAGCCTAGGTCAAGTGATACGGATGTATATTATTTCAATCCGCAGGTTACAAAGAAAACCCGGGTTCTATCATTTCAAACCCGCAGTCCTAAGTAAAATGAATGATTTTGAAAACCGCTCAGGCCTATCATTTCAGCCTATAACGATTTTCCCTTAGTCTAAAGTCCGTTCGGGTATGTATCATTTCAACCCATAGTGATTCTAGTCTACAGGGAACTGCAATGGTGATAACTGATATAAATAACTGAAATAGCATGAAATAATAGTAGCATATGATATAATAGGTGTAATAATAGGTGTGAACATCATGTGATAATAATATAGCAGTTATAACAAGATGATATAAGTTACAGATTCAAATGATGTATGTTTATCACTATATAAGTATATATTAGTCTGGTGAGATTTACTCACAGTATAAGCTGGAGACGACGACTGAAACACACAAACTGAGATCTTTAGAGGCACGATAGCATGAATATGATTTGAGAGTGGAGAGCCAAAGATTAATAGCCTTGGATACATTCAAACAAAACAAATATATATAACATAAGTTTCAAACTCAAATATACAATTGCACAATGTTAGAGATGAATGCATAAATCATCTCCAAACCACTTGCACTTGCCTTCTACCACCTATGCTTCAGATATTGGTCAGGTTTGGACGGCCAAAGTAAGGACTAGGATCTAGTTTGGGTTCATAAGAGGTCGGCCTAGCATTGGAAAAGATGGTGCAAAGTTGATGCAAGGATATATGTGCATGGATTACAACTACAAGGCAAAATAATATGAATTCCATGCAACTAAGGTCATGGCCTAAAGAAGGACAGCCATGGACAGGTCTATAGTGGGATGGAGGATGGTGTGGCAGTGGGTTTCAGGTCATCCATGGGTGGTGGAGGTGGAGTAGGTGGAGGCCAAGGGGCGGTTGAAGGTGATGAAGGCATAGGTGTTGGCTATGGTGCATATAGGTGAAGTTTGTGTAGATTTAGGTGGAGTTTGATCAACTATTGGGCACGGCCAGTGGCTTGGGGCTAGAGAGGAGATGGTGGGTGGTTCAGGTGGTGGAGGAGGCGGCCATGGTGGCTGGAGTGGTGGGGCCGAACCTGAAGTAGAAGAGAAGGCAAGTACAATCAACATAAACAAGTAGAAAAACAAGAAGAAAAACAATGGAAAAAGAAAAAGAATTTACCTAACTCATGGAGATGATGGAGGCCGAAATTTTTTTCTGATGGAAAGAGAAATGTTTTACGTGAATGAGAAGAAAAAAAAAGGCAGCTGAAGAAATGAGGAGATGTGGCCAATTGAATGAAAAGTAAGGTTGAAATGTGAAAAGGTGGGAGATAAAGAGCCATTGGAAACCAAAAGTCAAAACCTTTTCACATTACCTCTATTTATTTATATAAGTTTAAATTACTGATAAAAATCATAATTTCAGTAAATATTTCGAAAATGCAACAAAATATAAAATATAAATAAATAATTATTAATTATATAAGGTAAAAATAAGAAAATAACACAAAATTGCAAACTAGTCTAGAAAAATGGAAAATAAATAGAATAAACTTTGGAAAATTTATATGGACTTGTAAAAATATTTATAACAAAGATAATAACATAAAAATAAAATGCATTCAAAAATAAATATATAAATTTTAATTTAAGTATAATTTAAATGATGAAAATGGCAAAGAAAATAGAAACTAGGCTTTAAAAATAGAAAATAAATTCAATAAGCTTTGGAAAAATTCAAACATCACTTTAAAAATATTTAAAAGTCAAAATATACATAATTTAACATAATTATACAAATTAGAATAAGATTTATCAAGTAAAAATATCATTTATATAAATTAAAACAAAGAATATTGGTAAATAACCCTATATACACACAATACTGTAAAGGGTATAACTTTCACAATTTAAATCCAATTTCGACGAAACGAAAAGCAGTATTCATGATATTAAATCTATTTTCATAATAAAAGATAAAATTAAAGAATTCAAATATTTAAATTTAAAATTTAAAAGTCAAAGTTTGACCAGTTTTGACCACAATTCCAATTTTTCAGCAAAATATTCAATTTATACTAATTTGAAATTAAAATTCATATAATAATAAAAATTTATATTTAAAATGAAATGTTTTGAAATAAAACAAATTTAAAATGTTTTAAAATAAAAGAAAGTCAAATTTAAATTATATGCAAAAATCTAGGGTTGTTACAGATTATGTAATTGGATTTGGTTCTGCCATTAAGCAGGAGTAGACAGATGAAATGTACGTATAGAATAGTAGAATAAGAAGTAGCTAGGGTTTATAATGGGCTATATATAGGCATATCAGAAATAGAAATGAATGGACAAGATTGATTTAAAAGTTTAAAGATAAACGACCCGAAAAGCCCATTTTTTTCCCGAAACGAAAGTGGGTCATCCCATATATCAAATTAGATGTTTTCGATATTTTTAAATTCAATGGAATAGGTTTCAGGTCTTAATTCCATCGTATAAAGAAGTTGCATAAAAATCGGCTTATTTCAAATTGATTTCAATTGGGTTTAATTAAATTGATTTATACGCGTTTCGAGTCCGTACGATCAAAGAGATAAGTCTGATCGCTACGAAACTTGAAACCTTATAATAATTAACCATTACGGATCCAATGAAACTAGTTTTGTCCAAATCTGAGACAGTGGCCAAAATAGCTATTTTCGCATTAATTAAATAAATTAATATTAAATTAAGTAAATCACTTTTTAGTTTAATATTTATAAACTAACAAATTTTATCATCTTCGATTACTTAGATACTTCCAAAAATTTAAAACTAATTTTCATACCAATTCAGTGTTAATTATTTTTCAAATGCTATATTCAGTTTCAACTGCAAATAAATCCAATTAAATATAATTTAATTCAAATAAATTGATTCAGTCCGATTTCAATCTTTATATTCAATCAATTATTACTCTAATAACATAATTAATATTTGTTCATATCTTATTATACTAATGTTCTCCAATTATCACCTTTTACCATATTAGTTGCAGCATTTCAATTACATTGAAATTTTGATGTTAGTATAATTTAAAATCTCAATAAATTTATTTATCTTAGTTTCAATTTTGTTATTATTATATCAATTTATTGTCTTATGAGTATAGACAACATTCCTATACATTTCACTACATTCCAAATTTTGCAGTTATTATCTTAACTCTTATTAATATAACATTTAATTCCACTTAATTGCAATAGATCAAAAATATTGGTAACAAACAACAATCGCCACCGTTACTACATTTATTAACATTTATAAGTTTATTATTTACAAATAATTTTTATAAATATTTCATTACACTCATTTTATTAAATTTCCATTTATAATAGATTATTTTATTAATTAGTCAACATTTAATTTATCAATTTCTCTTTTAATCCAATTATCCATTAATACATACATTACTATGATTTATTCACAACCTGCATCATTATAATTCTTTAATTCTTTTAATTAATTGGAATTACATTTAAAGCGGTTATCAGTTACCGTAAATAAATACTATTACACTTTATTTCAGTTATATTCTTATTTCTAAATCACAAATTTTGATTTCTTCCAATGTTAAATTACAAAACTTTACTAGATTAACAATTTTTAATTTTCGTAAATTACGGGTCGTTACAAATATCATGGATGTATTAGTTCAACTTTTAGAGGTCGAAAGGAGGGTCGTTACAACATGGCATCAGAGCATAGGTTGAGTGAACACCTAGGCTGTAACAACCCAGTATTTTGTGATTATTTTAATTGTTTATTTTAACTATTTAAATTGAAACTCCTGTTTAAAAAACTTTATTATACTCGAGTGTCCACACTATGAATTCATTCTATCGATATCATTCTCTCTGATTTGGATTTTCCGGATATGATACTCGAGTGTCCATCGAATTCCACGGCGATCTTCGTTGTCTTACGAGCGCGACTGCATAGCGTAATTCACAGGGGCTGCGAGAGCCTACTGGTGCGGATGTTTCCTGAGGGATCCAGGCGTAACCATTTTGTATCTGTGATCTATTGGGTCGCTTGGTAGCGTAATCTACAGGGGCTGCGAGAGCCAAAGGGTACGGATGTTTCCTGGGGGATCCAGGCATAATCATTGTGCATCTGCGGTACTACCAGTCTTCATGGCGTAATAACAGGGCTATGGTAGTTAGTCTACGGGTACGGATGTTTCCTGGTGGATCCAGGCGTAACCATTGTGTATCCGCGATCCATGATCGACATGTTTCGGTTTGGTTGTTTTGTTTGGATTGTACTTTCCATATCTGTTTTTTTTTAGTTTTTCCAGTATTTTCACTGGGTGTTGAAATAAGTCTACTAAGTACCTGGAGAATTCTAGCTTTGCGCCTGATCAATGCATGGCCAGAGTCTGCAGGAACGAAAGTAAACTTGTTAAGACATCGAGTTATAAAAGTATTTTGATAAAGTATATTATATAAAGGATATTTTGATCATTATTTTACCTGTCTAAATAATTTAAAATGTTTAAATATTGTTTACTTCGAACCAACAAATTTGAATCAAATGACTATTTTTCATTTTGTAAATTGTTTAAAATGTTAAATATAAAAAATTTTAAATTTAAACTTATATAGTTTTAAATATGGTTCATCCTTTTCTTTCAACCTATTCTCCTTTCTAGCTATTTCTACCTTCTTCTTCTTTGAGGGTACTTTCTGTATTATGGAAAGAGTTGGTTCTTTGGATTATCGTTTAGATTTGCCCGAGAAACTTTCTGAAGTGCATGATGTATTCTAGGTCTCGCATCTCCTCTAGCCACTTTGTATTGTCAGCAGAGGTACGAAGTAGCTAAGAGGGGAATCTGTTGGTCTGGTCAAAGTTCTGTGTAAGTGCTGATGATTGAGAATGTACCTGGGAGACGGAGGAGAGCATTCGTGCTTCGAATCCGAATTTTTTTTTCAGTACTATTTTTTTTTTCTATCTTGCTTTTCCTTATTTTCCTTGTTCGTTCTTTACGAGGACGAAAAGATTTGAGTAGGGGAGAGTGTAACAACCCAGTATTTCGTGATTATTTTAATTGTTTATTTTAATTATTTAAATTGAAACTCCTGATTTAAAAACTTTATTATATTTATTAAAATGAATAAATTTTGTTATTTTATGAGTATATTTTGATCTTTGTGTGAATTATAATTTCAAACCTGAATAAATAGGATATTTTCAGAAAATGTGGATTTTGGTCAATCTGGTCAAAATTTGACTTTTAAATTTAAAATTATAACATTTGAATTTTTTAATTTTATCTTTATTATGAAAATATATTAAATTTCAAGAATATCTTTTTTCGTTTCATTGAAATCCTATTTGTATTGTGAAAGTTATGCTTTTTACAATATTGTATGTAAATTGATTTATTTAATAAAATTGTCTATTATAAATTATATAAATAATATTTTATTTTTCATATCATGTTCTAATATGTGTAATATGACATTTTAGATATATATTTTATTTTTAAAACATAATAAAGTGATGTTATAATTTTTCCAAAATTTATTGCATTTATTTTCTATTTTTAAAGGCTAGTTTCTGTTTTTCTGCTATTTTCTCCATTTAAATTATATTTAATTAAATTTATTTATTTATTTTTGTGAATGCATTTTATTTTATGTTCTTATATTTATTTATAAATATTTTTCAAGTGCGTAAAATTTTTCCAAAGTTTATTCCATTTATTTTCAAATTTTCTAGACTAGTTTACATTTTCTGTGCTATTTTCTTAATTTAATTATATATAATTAATATTTATTTATTTATATTTAGTTTATTTGTTATATTTTCGTTTTTAACTGCATTTATGTATATTTCAGCTATTTAAAATTTCAAAAGAATATGGTGGATATTTGAAGAGTTTGTGACCATTGGTTTGCTTTTGCCTTTTTGTATTCACACCTTTTCACACTTCAACCAACACCTTTCCATATTTGCTGCCTCAACTCTTTTCTCTTCAGCCACTTCCTTATTTTCACGTGAACTTTTCTTCACAAACTTAAGAAAAAAAATTTGGCCATTATCTTGAACAAACTTTGGTAAAATTCTATTCTCTTTTCATTGTTTTATACTTGTTTTCATGTAATTTTGCTCTTGCTTCCTTTACTTCTAGGTTCGGCCCCACCACTCCATCAGCCTTGCCGCCTCCACCACCACCTGAACATGTCACCACCACCTCCTCCTCACTGACCATCCCTTGTCGAGCCACCCTTGATTGAAGATCCACCACCAAATGCACCAAACTACACCTATATGAAGCATAGCCGAACACACATTGCACCACCACCGCCAAAACATCCCCTTGGCCGCAACCTATGTTTGCACCAAAATTGGTCACAAACACCCAATATCGTGAAAGCACCCGTTTATGAGCACAAATCAGCAACAATCAACATAGAACTCAGATCTAAGTAATAACAATCACAATAATTCACAAATAACAATCACAAACACAGGATTTATAGTGGTTCGGCGATCTTGCCTACGTCCACTCTTAAGCTTATATCTTTATTAATTCACCTGATGATTCCAATTGATTACAACAGATTACAACTGATGATAGCTCTCAAATCTGATTACAACAGCGATAATGAAGTATGGAATTGGATCCGGCAGAGTCTGGACGTTCAATGGCGGAAGATCGTCCTTTCTAAAGGCTTCAGGGTGCTATTTATAGGCGTAGGAGGCCCAGAGCTCGCTCAAACTTAGGGAGACTTTTTCTGGCACGTGAGTGGGCTTATGCGACCGACCCCACCAAGTTTCGACTCGATCTAAGATCGATGCAAAGTGATTTCGAATCCATCAAAAAATGATCCAATCGAGCTGAAACTCGGCAGGAACAATCTTTACCTTGTATGGAAGCTACTGTAAAAATTTCGTTGCATTTGGATCAGTGGATTAGGAGATATGATCGATTCAAGTTGTGGTTTTTCGTGAGGGCTGTTGCGTAAGAATCCATTGCTTCGAATCCACTCCCTTCGACTCGATCGGTCACGTGGTTCTTTGGTGACGTGGCGCGCACACCTCGCATCGATCCTATTTTTTTCTCCGAGTCGACCGCTTCGCATCCATGATCTTCGCCTCGTTTGTATCGTTGAATGACACGTCATCCAAGCTAGTTGACTTGGTGGATACGAACGAGTGATTTCTCATGGATTCGAATCTGATGGATGCGAAGACGATCGATACGAAGCAGTGTTGGGCACGAGACCGATCGATTCGAAGTAGGGCATACAAATGGTGATGGATTCGAAGTGCTCTGGACTCGATGGATACGAGACAGTGCTCTAGCATGGATACGAATGTGCCGAGGGGATGCCCATCTGATGGATTCGAACCGATCGATTCGAAGCGACCAATATCATGCCTGATCGGTTCGAACTCGATCGACTCGAAGCGTGTGCAAACCGATGGATTCGAATAAGATGGATATGAATCCTATGGGTTCGAAATGAGCATCTCCTCCACTTTTTGATGGGTTCGAACGACATTCTTTGGCTAACTTGCATCGATCATATCTCGTTCATACGACCTCCGATTGACCTGAAATTTGGAATACTAGCTTTCATGGCTTTGCTTGTCATGTCCTATCATTTGCAGCCTGATCCGGGCTCGGACGAAATTCATCGATAACCATAGCGAAGTGAAGTACAACCAATCTCTAAGACGAACTGTCTTTTGTTTTTGACCGATCTTTTGGTATCACGGCTTTGCCAAAAAGCGGGATAACATTTGCCCCCCAAGGCAGAAGGCGTGTTTTGTAATGCCATGAGCTGGATGTTCATATCCTGTTGATGTCCTACAAAGGAAGTTACAGTTTTATGTGACCTCAAATAACGACCGTTCGGGATCGAGATACTTGAGATGAAGTGCGACCGTTCATGGTCAAGCGCCTAACTTCAAATGACGATCATTCGGGATCGAGCCATTTGAGGTGAAGTGCGGCCGTGCGCGGTCAAGTGGCGGACCTCAAATGATGACCGTTCGTGATCGAGCCATTTGAGGTAAGGTGAGTTGTGCCGTTCGAGGCGAGTTGTGACCATTCGAGGTCGGGTGCCATTCGAGGCGAGTTGTGACCGTTCGAGGTCGGGTGCCGTTCGAGGCGAGTTGTGACCGTTCGCGGTCGGGTGCCGTTCGAGGCGAATTGTGACCGTTCGAGGTCGGGTGCCGTTCGAGGCGAGTTGTGACCGTTCGAGGTCGGGTGCCGTTCGAGGCGAGTTGTGACCGTTCGAGGTCGGGTGCCGTTCGAGGCGAGTTGTGACCGTTCGCGGTCGGGTGCCGTTTGAGGCGAATTGTGACCGTTCGCGGTCGGGTGCCGTTCGAGGCGAGAAAGTGTGCCCGGGAGGGCTTGGTGTTATTGATGCTAGGGTCACGTTCGGGTGAGTTCCTGGATCGTTTGTTTGCCTATTGGAGGCGAATAAGTGTGCCCGGGGGGACTTGGTATTGTTGATACCTGGTTCACGTTCGAGTGGGTCCCTGGATCGTTTGTCAGGGCGGCATATCGCCATCTCAGAGCATGCCTAAGGACCGTTCGCGACCCCGTACATGTGTAAGTAGCTTAGCCGTTTTAGAATTATCCGAACCAAATATCCATTCAACTAATGAGTTCTAAAATAGAAATGTCCAAACAAACAAAGCCTAAATGTCCAAACCAAAATGAAACAAAAGCAAATTAAGGATATCAAAGCGTAAGTTCCCACTACGAAATCGGTCAATGATCATTCAGAGCATGCCTGGGGATCGTTCGCGATCTCGTACATTTGTAAATGATTTAATTGTGTTAGTAGAAGGCTTACGAATTGTTCATCGTTATTTAAATCAATTGATAACCAAATGGTGCCTTGATTCAGGGTCGCCTCTAGCTGATGTAGACGGTGGTCGCTCTGGTTCCACTGTTGGAGTTCGCCTCCTCACATACTGAAGGAGCACACCGTTCCTGATATGCCCTTCCACCTCGTCCTTCAAATGCCTACAATCATTAGTGTTATGACCATTCAATTCATGAAATACACAAAACTTATCTAATTTTCTTTCGTCAGAAGTTAGATCCCTTCGCATTGGTCTACGATACGGAATCTGCTCATTGGTATCCTGGTAAATTCGTTCCAGACTCTCATTCGGCTCTGAATAGGTGGTGAATCGTGCCTCTCTCCGTAGTCGCTTTGGCCCATTACCATTATCCTTAGTCTTCCGTTTTCCTTTATCCTTGCATGAGTCCTTTTCGAAAGGCTTTTTGTCTTTAAGCACATAATCTTCTATTCCCTCTCCTTCTTCTCTTTCTTCATTCGCATCCTCTAATCGTAAAAACTTTTCTTCCTCGTCGTAGAATTCCCCTAGATCCACAGGTGGATCTTTAGTCAATGAATTTTTGAACTCTATGCCGTCAGCTACTCCGGACACAGCTGCCATCACAACCATAGATGGATCTGCTCGATCCACCGAAGCTGCTGCTGCGTTGAACCGCGTTATCATCCTCAAAGTCTCTTCGGTTTTCTGCTTTAGGGTTGCCAAAGTCATCACATTCTTGGGTCTTGTAATGTGAACCCTGAATTGCCTCATAAATCTCTCGGTTAAATCATTCCATGTTCCGATAGATCCACTCTCTAGTTGTCTAAACCATAACGGTGCAATATCCACCAAGTACAATGAAAAGCACCGGGCCATAACCTCCTCTGATGCCCCAGCACTTCCATATGCCTTATATACTTCGTTAGATGAACCGTGGGGTCTGTTCTCCCATTATACATGTCCAACGATGGTAACTTGAAATCCGGTGGGTTCCTAGCTCGTCTGATTGCTGGAGTAAAAGGACTCCTATTAACATCCTCCAAATCTTTGTTTACCAAACCGCCTCTCATAGCTCTTCTAACCATCTCCGCCAACCTGTCACTGTCTCCGAGATGCAATCTTCGTTCATCACTTTCGACCTGCCTCCCCCGAGTCCACGAGGGAATTCTGGGATATGCCCCCTTGACTGAGCGTTCACTCCTCTGCTACTCCTAGGCTGTGCAGATGCTCCTCTTTCTCTCTCCGAGATTAGGTCAACATTCTCCATGTGTGTGCCCCCTAGTTCAGGTGCTATGCCGGATGGTCTTGCTCCATTTTGAACTCCATCGCTTCTCTATTCTGTGCTCCAAGTTATCCTGTCCGTTGAAATAAACTCTGGATCAACTCCTCTTGTTTCTTCATCATTGTCTCCATCTCGTCTCTAGTGATGAAGATCGACGCTTGATTCGCTCCTGAAGAAGCCTCTTGACTTCCTTGGTGTTCACTTATCTCTGGCCTTTGTTTCTTACTTGTTTGTCTCGTCATGGTTCTTAGATCTAAATTCTTAAGTCTTCATATTCAAATTATCCTGAATCGGCTTTTCTTAGTGAAAGCACCAGAATGTTTGCACCAAAATTGGTCACAAACACCCAGTATCGTGAAATCACCCGTTTACGAGCAAAAATAAGCAACAATCAATATAGAACTCAGATCTAAGCAATAACAATCACAATAATTCACAAATAACAATCAAAAACACAGGATTTATAGTGGTTCGGCGATCTTGCCTACGTTCACTCTGATGCTTATGTCTTTATTAATTCACTTGATGATTCCAATTGATTACAACAGATTGCAATTGATGATAGCTCTCAAATCTGATTACAACAGCGATAATGAAGTATGGAATTGGATCCGGCAGAGTCTTGACGTTCAATGACGGAAGATCCTCCTTTCTGAAGGCTTCAGGGTGCTATTTATAGGTGTAGGAGGCCCAGATCTCGCTCAAACTTATGGAGACTTTTTCTGGCACGTGAGTGGGCCCACGCGACCGACCCCACCAAGTTTCGATTCGATCTGAGATCGATGCGAAGTGATTTCGAATCCATCAAAATATGATCCAATCGAGCTGAAACTCGGTAGGAACAATCTTTACCTTGTATGGAAGCTACTGTGAAAATTTCGTTGCATTTGGATCAGTGGATTAGGAGATATGATCGATTCAAGTTGTGGTTTTTCATGAGGGCTGTTGCTTTCGAATCCATTGCTTCGAATCCACTCCCTTCGACTCGATCGGTTACGTGCTTCTTTGGTGACGTGGCGCACACTCCTCGCATCGATCCTTTTTTTTTCCGAGTCGACCGCTTCGCATCCATGATCTTCGCCTCGTTTGTACCGTTGAATGACACGTCATCCAAGCTAGTTGACTTGGTGGATACGAACAAGTGATTGTTCATGGATTCGAATCTGTTGGATGCGAAGATGATCGATACGAAGCAGTGCATGGGCACGAGACCGATCGATTCGAAGTAGGGCATACAGATGGTGATGGATTCGAAGTGCTCTAGACTCGATGGATACGAAACAGCGCTCTAGCATGGATACGAACGTGCCGAGGGGATGCTCATCTGATGGATTCGAACCGATCGATTCGAAGTGACCAATATCATACCTGATCGGTTCGAACTCGATCGACTCGAAGCGTGTGCAAACCGATGGATTCGAATAAGATGGATACGAATCCTATGGGTTCGAAATGAGCATCTCCTCCACTTTTTGATGGGTTGGAACGACATTCTTTGGCTAACTTGCATCAATAATATCTCGTTCATACGACCTCCGATTGACCTAAAATTTAGAACACTGGCTTTCATGGCTTTGCTTGTCAAGTCCTATCATTTGCAGCCTGATCCGGGCTCGGACGAAATTCATCCATATCCATAGCGGAGTGAAGTACAACCAATCTCTAAGACGAACTGTCTTCTGTTTTTGACCGATCTTTTGGTATCACGGCTTTGCCAAAAAGCAGGATAACAGCCTACACCACCACCAGCAGCTTTTCCTGACCTGACACCCACTGCCATGTCATCCCTACCATATCTGAAGATCTGGTCGTGCCTAGGTTAGCCTTGGCCGTGACCTTTTGTGGCTTGAATCCATGTGGTTGCCTTTGTGTTGTTGTTTCATGCACAAAACTCTCCACTTCATCATCTCTTACATGTTTGGCCGACCACTCTTGAACCTAAACCGGATCCAAACCATACCTTGGCCATGTATATTCAGATCTATAGCTGAGGCACAGGTGGTAGAAGGCAAGTGCAAAGCTTTGGTATTGTTTTATGCATTTATTCCTAACATTGTTTTATTTTATTTGTGTTGAAAACTTATGTTATATATACTTGTTTTTTTTGAATGTATCCAAGGTGATTAACTTTGCCTCTCCACTCTCAAATCATATTCATGTTGTCGTGCCTTCGAAGATTCTTTGTTGTGTGTTTTGGTTGTCATCTCCATCTTAAATAGATGAGTTATTCTCACCAGACAAATGTGTACTTATATGACTAGTAAACTGATTGCAACTGAATCTATAAAACCATATCACATGCTATATCTGCTATGCTAGGATTATATGATGCTCACACATGTTTATACACCTATTATATCATAAGTTACTATTGTATCATGCTATTCTGTTCGTATATATATATATATATATATATATATATATATATATCAGTTCACAATTGCAAGTTCCCAACGGATAGAATCACTATAGGTTGAAATGGTGCAGACTCGAACGAACTTTAGAATAGGAGAAAATCGTTATGGGCTGAAATGATTGGCCTGAACGATTTTCAATTATTTCATTTTACTTGGGACTGCGGGTTTGAAATGATAAAACCTGGGTTTTCCTTGTAAATTACGGGTTGAAATGATATATTACCCGTATCACTTTACCTAGATTAAAAAATGATATACAGACCCATGGTTAAAATATATTTTTATAAAAAATTTAAAATGTTTTAGAAATGTAAATATTATAATATTTTGATTTAAACTTAACTAAAAATGATTTTCGTGAAGTATTTTGATTTTTCCGAGAATTTTTAAGTGAAATAAATTAATGATAAAGTGGAAATTTGAAATAAAGGTTATTTTGGAAATTTTGATTTAATTATAAATGGAATTTAAATTAAATATGAAAATATGATAAATTTATGATATTTGAATTAAATTAATTTAGGATGATTTTTATAATATATTAATGGATTTTGAATAAGTTAAGTGTGAAATAAATGAATATTGAGTTGAATTTTGAAATATAACTTAAATTGGACAATTGTGAATTTTGTTTAAAATTAAATTTTGAAGTTAAGTAAATAAAATGTAAAATAAGTTATATTTTGAAATTTAAAATTAAGTGTTAAGTTAAAAAATTAATTATATGAATTGAAATTGAATGTTGGAATTTAATAAGTTTATTATTATTAAATATTGATTTTTAAATGGAAATTTAACTTTATAAAATCATGAATTTAAGGAAAATTAATTGATGGTTATAAAAGTAAAAATATATGATTTTATAATTTGAAATGATTTAAATAAAAAAAATTATTTGTGAAATTATATTGAATATTTGGAATTTAATTAACAGCATTTTTGAAATGTTATTATTTCTAATGCAAAGTATATTACCGCATTCTTAAATGCTGTAGTTGATAGAAATGAACTAAACGGCTAAATTGAATTAAAGGCTATTATAGCACATTGTAAGTGCTATAATTGTTGAATTTAACTAAGGTTTTATTTGAACTAATGTAACCCAATTACAACATTTTGAATCCTGCCTTTTGTTAAATTGAATTGTTTTAAAAGTAACTTTCCGTAGCATTTTTTTCTAAATGCTACGAAAGTTGAATTTTCATTTTTTAATAAGTTTAAGTGAATAAATGAATTTTGAAAGATTAAAATTTTGGAAATTTAATAGTTTAATTATTAAATATAATAACTTCATTTTTTGATTTAAAATGAAGTAATTTGTTTTGAAATATAAACAATTTTGAAATGTGTGTTGAAATGATATTTTAATAAATGAATGTGGTTTGGAAGATACGATATTTTGATATTTTGAAACGGATTTTTGAATGATACTGAATTTTAAAATGATATTTGATTTCGAAGTACAAATTACTATTTACAAACTTTAACCACATGATGTATTTAATTTATAGTTTAACTGATCCTTCAAGGATGGGCGATCCCAAGCATCCTTTAAGTTATTGTACATTGCTACTACAGTTCACTTGAGTTGGTTTACATTATATAAGTATATATGTCCTGGCTTGAGTGTTTTGTGTTTTACTTTACGCTCGGGTCAGCCTGAGTATTTACAGCTTAGCTTTGGATTTCTTTTCTGGAGCCAGGAATCGCTGGAGATTCTACTTGTCTAGTTATCTGTTCCCTTTCAGTTTCAGTTGTTCTATTTCAGTTCTGGTATTTATAAACTGCTATGTATTTGAGATTTCTATTGTATATGTTTTTCAGACTGATATTATGTAGTATGTTTTGAGAGTTTGTTACAGTAGCTTCGTGAACTACTATGGTATTTTAATTTCCGTTGCGAGTTATTCTGATATTTCTGTGTCTGTGATTCTGTGATTTGTATTTCATTTGCTCCAAATTTATTTACAATGCGGTATTTTGTGCAATTCAAGTCCAACATGTGTGGATGCGAATGGCTGAAAATATCGAGTTGTTACAGTTGGTATCAAGACTTTGGTTTTAGGCAAACCATAGCCTACGGAGCAAAAACTCATTAGAGATAGAGTAGAAATACCCTAGAATGAGTGAAATCAATCTCAGAATCCTTTCTTTGTGAGAGAATGTATTTTCAAAGTATAAAATAATTTCCAAATGATTTATAAAGTATTTTCAAAGATTATTTTGGTATAAAATCTTCTTATTTTGAAACCAAGATTTTTCTAAGCTTCATTCCTTCTGTATCCACCTTGTTAGGAATCTCTTGGTTAGGATTCTTATCGATTAGGATTCCTTGAACTTTGATACACTCCCACTTGTTCTGAAATACAGTCTTGTCTTCCCTATTTTATCCATTTTGATTTTGGAGCATTCCATAACTCCACTTTGGAATGACCTCTCTCAAGATCGGTGATTCCGCCAATCTTTGAATGATTTGTAAAGGGGTGAAACTTCTTTACAATTAGCATTGATTCACCGAAGATTTCTGTATCCATGGTTTATGATGCTATCTATCTCCTGCTCTACCGGGATTCTATCTCTGGCGATCGAATGTCGATTTGCCTTAGATTTCTGCATTGATTATATTCCTAAAGTCACGGTTGACCAGTTAAGGTCGCCCGCGATTTATATAGGCTTATCCATCTTCTATTTGGTAATAAAAGTATCTCATCTTCTTTCGAGCTTACCTTCGAACCAGAATTCTATTTGATTAAGGTTCCTTAAATATTGAATATCTATTTGTTGGAAATTTATCCTTGAATCCCTTGAAAATTTGTGTTTGGTTGTATTTTAGAATTGTGCATATATCAAAATTATTATTTTAATAAGGATGGCCCTATTTTATATACATAAGTGAAATTTTTTCAATAAGAATTTTTATATATTTTGAAAAAGGAAATTTGAAACTTTGAAAGGATTTGAAATTTCAAAAAATTTATAAGAATTTGACTAATATAAAAATGATTTAGAACTGAAGGGTTTTTAATTTGAATTTTGAGGAATTGAACTCTGGTGTTTTGAAATAGGTTTTAAGATTTTGGAAAGTATATAATAATAATATGATTTAAGATATTTTCCGAATAGAAATGTTTCAAATATATTTGAATGAACTCCAATGATTTCGAAGAGATTTCAAAGAAGTTTCAGGAAAGTAAAAGTCCAGAACCCACTCATGTCGCTGGAAAATGATTTCGGTGATGAACGCATGCATCATCGACATTGATTTTCGATTTTCTAAGTAAGGGAGAGGCCACTCTAGTAGCTTTGCTATGCGAGTGATTTTGTGAAACCAAATTCTGGTTTCAGATTTTGAAGTATGGTGTGATATTCGAAAGATATACGTGTGTATATGTGTGTGTGTATATATATATGAAATGATTTAAAGCAAGCCGATGTTCAGTCCTCGAGATTCAGATTTGTTTTGGTGTAACCCTATCTTTTGGAATTGGTTTATTGACTTGTTGGTGATTTCCAACTCTTGGATTTAAAATATGATTTCTTTGAATATTTTGAAGGTTCGCGCACTTCCAAATCAAGGCTAACTTTTCAAACTTGATAAATTTTGAAAGGTATAGGGTATTTGATAAAGAATATAAGTTTAGTTTGGTTTGAATTGAATTAAAGTTGGAAATTTTTGATTTGGCTTTAAATTGAATAAATTTGTCAAATGTAAAGAATTAAAGGAATGTTTTATGATTTCAAATGTATGATTTTGATAAGTTACGATTTTCAAAGTGTAATGATTTCAAGTATTTTGGTTTCGAAAGATTTATCACTTTGAAAGTATTATAATTTTTGAAAGAGAGTATATGTTTGAAATGGAAATGAATTTGTTTGACCTAAATTTTGTTGATTTGAAAATTTGGATTATTTTATAAATCTATTGTTTTAAGAAATTTTAAAACTGAATATATGTAATTAGGAAGAAATGATTTGGTGAAATCATATATGATTTTGAAACTGAATTGATACTGAAAAGGAATTGAAATTTAAGAACCTTGTTTTACTAAATACTGTGATTTGGGAGTAATCGAACTAATATAAAATGGATTTGTATAGGTGTAAAATTCATTTGTATAAGTATGAAATTGATTTGAAAACTGTTGATTCGAAAAGGTACTCATACTCAATTTGTAAATTGAAATCTTATATAAGCGAAGTCTATATAAGTGTGATTTGATATACTATTGATTTTGGAAAGTATTCGATTTGAAATGAAATCTTATATATAATGGACTTTATATAAGTATGATAATTGAAATCGATTTTGAAAGGTACTATATTATACATATTTTCGAAGTAAAGATATGGAAAGTGCCTTCTGCTTGATATCTGCTTTGTGGCCACACTGTGAATTCATTCTATCGATATCATTCTCTCTGATTTGGATTTTCCGGATATGATACTCGAGTGTCCATCGAATTCCACGGCGATCTCCGTGGTCTTACGAGCGCGACTGCATAGCGTAATTCACAGGGGCTGCGAGAGCCTACTGGTGCGGATGTTTCCTGAGGGATCCAGGCGTAACCATTTTGTATCTGTGATCTATTGGGTCGCTTGGTAGCGTAATCTACAGGGGCTGCGAGAGCCTAAGGGTATGGATGTTTCCTGGGGGATCCAGGCATAATCATTGTGCATCTGCGGTACTACCAGTCTTCATGGCGTAATAACAGGGCTGTGGTAGTTAGTCTACGGGTACGGATGTTTCCTGGTGGATCCAGGTGTAACCATTGTGTATCCGCGATCCATGATCGACATGTTTTGGTTTGGTTGTTTTGTTTGGATTGTACTTTCCATATCTGTTTTTTTTTTAGTTTTTCCAGTATTTTCACTGGGTGTTGAAATAAGTCTACTAAGTACCTGGAGAATTCTAGCTTTGCGCCTGATCAATGCATGGCCAGAGTCTGCAGGAACGAAAGTAAACTTGTTAAGACATCGAGTTATAAAAGTATTTTGATAAAGTATATTATATAAAGGATATTTTGAGCATTATTTTACCTGTCTAAATAATTTAAAATGTTTAAATATTGTTTACTTCGAACCAACAAATTTGAATCAAATGACTATTTTTCATTTTGTAAATTGTTTAAAATGTTAAATATAAATTTTTTTAAATTTAAACTAATATAGTTTTAAATATGGTTCATCCTTTTCTTTCAACCTATTCTCCTTTCTAGCTATTTCTACCTTCTTCTTCTTTGAGGGTACTTTCTGTATTATGGAAAGAGTTGGTTCTTTGGATTATCGTTTAGATTTGCCCGAGAAACTTTCTGAAGTGCATGATGTATTCTAGGTCTCGCATCTCCTCTAGCCACTTTGTATTGTCAGCAGAGGTACGAAGTAGCTAAGAGGGGAATCTGTTGGTCTGGTCAAAGTACTGTGTAAGTGCTGATGATTGAGAATCTACCTGGGAGACGGAGGAGAGCATTCGTGCTTCGAATCCGAATTTTTTTTTAATACTATTTGTTTTTTCTATCTTGCTTTTCCTTATTTTCCTTGTTCGTTCTTTTCGAGGACGAAAAGATTTGAGTAGGGGAGAGTGTAACAACCTGGTATTTCGTGATTATTTTAATTGTTTATTTTAATTATTTAAATTGAAACTCCTGATTTAAAAACTTTATTATATTTATTAAAATGAATAAATTTTGTTATTTTACGAGTATATTTTGATCTTTGTGTGAATTATAATTTCAAACCTGAATAAATAGGATATTTTCAGAAAATGTGGATTTTGGTCAATCTTGTCAAAATTTGACTTTTAAATTTAAAATTATAACATTTGAATTTTTTCATTTTATCTTTATTATGAAAATATATTAAATTTCAAGAATATCGTTTTTCGTTTCATTGAAATCCTATTTGTATTGTGAAAGTTATGCTTTTTACAATATTGTATGTAAATTGATTTATTTAATAAAATTGTCTATTATAAATTATATAAATAATATTTTATTTTTCATATCATGTTCTAATATGTGTAATATGACATTTTAGATATATATTTTATTTTTAAAACATATTAAAGTGATGCTATAATTTTTCCAAAATTTATTGCATTTATTTTCTATTTTTAAAGGCTAGATTCTGTTTTTCTGCTATTTTCTCCATTTAAATTATATTTAATTAAAATTTATTTATTTATTTTTGTGAATGCATTTTATTTTGTGTTATTATATTTATTTATAAATATTTTTCAAGTGCGTAAAATTTTTCCAAAGTTTATTCCATTTATTTTCAAATTTTCTAGACTAGTTTACATTTTCTGTGCTATTTTCTTAATTTAATTATATATAATTAATATTTATTTATTTATATTTAGTTTATTTGTTATATTTTCGTTTTTAACTGCATTTATATATATTTCAGCTATTTAAAATTTCAAAAGAATATGGTGGATATTTGAAGAGTTTGTGACCATTGGTTTGCTTTTGCCTTTTTGTATTCACACATTTTCACACTTCAACCAACACCTTTCCATATTTGCTGCCTTAACTCTTTTCTCTTCAGCCACTTCCTCATTTTCGCTTGAACTTTTCTTCTCAAACTCAAGAAAAAAATTTCGGCCATTATCTTGAACAAACTTTGGTAAAATTCTATTCTCTTTTCATTGTTTTATACCTATTTTCATGTAATTTTGCTCTTGCTTCCTTCACTTCTAGGTTCGGCCCCACCACTCCATCAGCCTTGCCGCCTCCACCACCATGTGAACCTGTTACCACCACCTCCTCCTTATTGACCATCCCTTGTCGAGCCACCCTTGATTGAAGATCCACCACCAAATGCACCAAACTACACCTATATGAAGCATAGCCGAACACACATTGCACCACCACCCTAAAACACCCCCTTGGCCACCACCTACACCACCACCACCAGCTTTTCCTGACCTGACACCCACTGCCATGTCATCCCTACCCCCACTTGAAGATCTGGCTGTGCCTAGGTTAGCCTTGGCCGTGACCTTTTGTGGCTTGAATCCATGTGGTTGCCTTTGTGCTGTTGTTTCATGCACACAACTCTCCACTTCATCATCTCTTACATGTTGGACCGACCACTCATGAACCTAAACTAGATCAAAACCATGCCTTGGCCATGTATATTCAGATCTATAGCTGAGGCATAGGTAGTAGAAGGCAAGTGTAAAGCTTTGGTTTTGTTTTATGCATTTATTCCTAATATTGTTTTATTTTATTTGTGTTGAAAACTTATGTTATATATACTTGTTTTGTTTGAATGTATCCAAGGCGATTAACTTTGGCTCTCCACTCTCAAATCATATTCGTGTTGTCATGCCTTCGGAGATTCTTTGTTGTGTGTTTTGGTTGTCATCTCCAACTTAAATAGGTGAGTTATTCTCACCAGACAAATGTATACTTATATGACTAGTAAACTTATTGCAATTAAATCTATAAAACCATATCACATGCGATATCTGCTACACATAGGATTATATGATGCTCATACATGTTTATACACCTGTTATATCATAAGTTACTGTTATATCATGCTATTCTGTTCATATATATTCAGTCACCATTGCAAGTTCCCTGTAGATAGAATCATTATGGGTTGAAATGCTACATACCCGAACGGACTTTAGAATAGGGGAAAATCGTTATGTGCTGAAATGATAGGCCTGAACGATTTTCAATTATTTAATTTTACTTAGGACTGCGGGTTTGAAATGATAAAACCTGGGTTTTCTGTCACGTTCCGAATTTCAGCGTTCGAAAATCGACATCCGTATTCCACTTGTACTTGAATGTCGTAGATCCAATCGTCAAAATTTGACTCATGCCGGAGCTTATAACACATTAAGTACAACACAGTGGAAGAAATGAAATAATACATTTGATATACAACGTTTGGTACAATATTCAGACACAGCGGATGATACAATAAAATGATACAATAGATATCAATGCTACCAGAGTTACAAGGAATAGCAGCGGAAAAGAATATCTTCAATAAAATACATCACCAAAATGCAACTACAACACTATCTCCAAATTAAAGATAGCTTGAACAACCATCAATTTGCACCAAGCTAAGAAAGGTCGGTCGTCCAAGGCTGAAGAAGATCCCAAAGACTGAAAGCTACAAATCCAAAGACTTCGAAGGCTATCGAATCTATCCCTACTATTCGGCTATCTGAAAACCCAACTCTAGACTGCCCGTGTTGAAAATTGTGGGCACCCAGAGTTTAGAAAAGGAACAATAAACTCCAGGTCACTCGTGGGACTAGTATGAGTAAACAAAAACATTTTATCTTTAAAATAAACAATAAAGGAATTTAAAACATTGAAAACCGCAATGCTTTTTGGAAAATGAAACTACCAAAAGGCCTCACGGCACACACCCAATGCAATCACACACTTGGGGAAGATTTCTCCTTATGATAGTCAAACATGCTTAATACGAGAAAACTCTTTGATATTATTACTAGTGCATAGTGGAAAGCAATTCGAAAGTATAATATTAATCTGAACCAGCATAGGTACCATTGTATTATGCCAGCTATAGCTACCACCTGAGGTGACAAGTTATACAATTGAAATCGTAAAGGGCTCGTATTGTTTGATTGGACTTCCAACAAATGGTCAGGCCAAGGAACTTTCTATTGCCATGTGGGAACGCCTCTGGAGGGACGTCCTGAGAACTTACTCGGCTCTCTGCCAACACAAGGTCGGTTACTCCTTTCCCGGGAAGTAAAACATAAGATATGCCACCACCGGCCGTTTGCGACATTTATACGAGAGCTCCCAACACCAATAACATCACATAGTAATAAATATACTATAGTGTCCACATGAGTAAGTATCTGGGCTCCATACAATGATACCACTCTTTTCCAGAAGGAATGGACATACCCTAGGGGAGCTACCCCTGAAACCTTGCCACGTCTTTCCTTTTTCGACCATTACCAGTTTGAGAGGCTCGATGAGGTCTCGTCCACCAAGCTACGCTTTACACGAAAGCCATGCTTTGATCACAAATGATCAACAAATGGTCATCAACACGCAGCAGCACTTAGCATGCCACACTACCAAATTGGAAGTATATCGTTGATAACCTTCAACTACACAACCTCTGAGCTCGTACGTCTTAGAGAAGGGTGTTAAACTAAGAGAATAAATTCTCCACCACCAACAAATATGTATTTGAAAGAAACCTGCTTTATATCTCATAGTGTAGTGTCAGACATACAACCATACAAGTCTGTTCAAGGCTCGTACAGAACCGAAGGCACTTTCGAAGAAGCCCTTGCAATCTAGGTATTCACAATCCCGATCGGACTTCCCATCACTTAGGAAATCTCTATACCGGTGTGACTCAGTACAGAGGCCATCGACGGGTTATCCTTTCGTTCCGAAAAATACCCGGTCTTCACCACCGGTCTTCAAATGTTATCCATATCAACGTATCATTATTCGAAATGGGTTATATGACACAAAGGTCCTCTCCTGGCTGAACCGAATAAAGAGCGCAATATTTAAAAAACATATGGATATATTATTTCAGTTCAGTCGCAACTTAATATCCAAAACTTTTCTTTTCAAATGGTTTAAACAAATTATCATTTCAAATCTTTTAAACAAAAATATTCATTTCACAAAGTTCACCTAGTTTCACAAAGATCCATTTACGGATTTCAAAAAAATTCCCATTTCGATTAGGATTAACTCATCCAATCTTTATAACAAGGATTTGACTTATAGCTTTCAAACCCGTTTTCAAAGACTTATTCATAACTTGGAAAACCATTTTCATTTCAAACTTGGAATCCCTTTAACACAAATTGGAAATCCATTTCTTATATGAAAGCTTTTATTATTTGAAAACAAATAGTTCTCATTTTAGAAAAATCCAATTTTGTTTGCACGAGTTGAAGCCCTTGAATTAAATTCAAATTCCCAAATCAATTCCTTTAAAATGGTTTAACACATATATAACTTGTATAACATCTTTAATCCCTAGTTTCAAATCATAGAATTCAGTTTTGAATTTTGAATTTAAATTTAAATCAAAGTATATAAACTTCAAGGCGTAGTCAAGTTATTTAAAAATAAATTTTATCTTTGAAACTCCTTTTCAAAAACTTTTTACTTTAATCCCAATCCATTTCCAAAACTATTTGGATTCAATATTCAAATTCAAAACTATTTCAAAAATCTGCGACTTAACTAATTTCCACGTGCAATCCATATTTGTATGTATACGGTGTAATCCAGGGGTTTCACACAATAGTGCAACATCATCAACCATCACAGATTCAATCATATCAATCTCGATAAGTGGTATAATCCATAATGCTTATCTTCATTCACAGATTCATACATAAAGTAAATTTATCAATCATAAAGGTTTACCGTTACGATTCGATGTGGGTTTCGGATAACCAATCGGAATCCGACTCCCTATCGCATCGAAATTCAAATGTCGTTTCATGGGAAAAAAGGGTTTTCGCATACACATAGAAACAAATCGAAAATCACAGTTCAGCAAAAATTATTGTGTTTGACATTTGTAAACTTGAGAAAACTTGCATTAAACATGTGTTAGCGTAGATTAACATGTGGAAAAATAATTTTTTTTCTTTTGAAATTAATTTATATAAAAATAAGAATTTGAGAAACCAGGCTTCATTTTCTTTTTACTTCTCAATTATCTCTTTATCTTTCTAAAACTAAAACAGTAATGAAAAAGAAAAAGAAAATCAAACAAACATCTCAACGACTAAAACTAGGAATCAAACTGAAGGGAAAACCAAAGCAACAACTTCAATTTCAAGCTAAGCAAAGCAAAGATTCAATTTAATTCAAAAATGAGCAAGATCAAAATCAGGAGCAGATTTCAATTTTTCAAAGTCTATTTCCCTGTTCTCTGTTTTTTTTAAAACTAGGTGAGTAAAACTTCTTTTTCTAAAAATTAATCAGTGATATATTTGGATGCATGCTTGAAGTAAAGTTGTAAAATAATTGCATGTGTCAATTTATATGTTGCATGTATATAATTGTGAAGAATGATCTGTGCATGTCAGTGTAAGGAGATGTACCTGTCTCTGTTAATTCCAACAGGCTAATCAGATTCAAAAATCATTTCCTTTCTTTCTAATCAATTATAGGCTATAATTATTAAGGAGAAATTGTTTGTATGGATGTAATATTATTTTAAAAAATATTATCAAGTCAATATATTGAATAATTATTTAGAAAATGAGGAATTACTGTAAAAATCAAAACCAAGTCAAAAATAAATGGTTTTGATCTCGTGTTTTGTTTACATAAATAGAATTGTCTTGTTAAATAATGGTTTTTGGTAATAATTACATGGTTTTTAAGCTTGTGGTTAAGAAGAAATTGATGATGATCGAGAAGCTTATTTTCGCCAAATTCTGTCGAACAATTGATGGTGGGAGTCGATTTTCAGCCAGAAGGTGGTTATAGAGGTGGGTAGTACTGGAAAAATGCTGGATGATTTTTCTATTTGATGGATTGGCCGTTCGAAGAGATCTTAGGGTTTGAGGAGTGTTTTTAATGGTTGCTATTCATGGACGAACTACGGGTAAAGAAGGAAGAGAAGGGCGTGCGGTCCTCACGGAGATAGAAGAGGGTTGGATGGCGCATTTTCCGGTGAAGTTTGGGTGATGATCGGTGGTGGGTATGGTGGCGAACGAGGCATTTGCGTAAACGAAGTTTTTTTTCATTTTAGGCATTGGAAGTTCGAAGTTTGTTCTGGTGCTTCTGGTGGCGTTCCAAGCGGTTGAACTTGGGAAGGGGGTCGAATGCGATTCGCGTGGGTAAGCGATGATCGGAATCGATGGTTGGAGATGGCGTACACGTGCACACAAGTGTGCACGTCCGATTCGAGTATCTGGGTTTGATATTGGGAAGTAAAGGGAAGGACTGGGATGGTATCGGGTTTGCATAGGAGTTTGGATCGGGATTGGCTCGAGTGGTTTGACTGTGGAGTAGAGTTGGGAGAGAGAATCGAATGGAAGAAGAAGGGAAAGGAGAGAGGGGATCGGGTTTGTCTCGGGGTTTTTGCAGTTTGGGCTCGGGCTTGTACCGAAGTGTTTAGCAAATTTGTTAGAAATGAATAAAACAAGTTTTTTTTAAGCAAAAGTAAAATTTTGACAAGTTTCGAAGCAAAGTTTTCAAATCCAATAGAAACAAGTTTTCAAAGTAAAGCATTTATCAATTTTTCAAACAAGTTCCAAAATTTAGATTTTAAGGTCAAAGGTGTTTTAAATTTAAATTGTTTTGATTTGAATAAATATATATTAGTGATTATTTAATTAATACCTAAGTGGTTTCAAAAATAGAATGATGTAATTAACTAAGTAATTAAGATAAGTAGTATTGAATTTTAATTAATCAAGAGGGTACTTAAGTGATTTTGTATTCCAAACATTTAGTTTAAACTAAATGGTAATTAAGTAACTAATTAAGATAAATGGTTTATCTTAAATTAATTAAGGTCTAAATTAATTAAAGGGATAATTAGTTAATGTAATTAAAGAATAAATAATTAATGTGATTAATTAAAGAATAATTACTTAAAGTAATTAAAGGATAATTAGTTTAATATAAGTAATTAAAGGTTAATTAATTAATACGGATTATTAAAGAATGATTAATTCCATTAGTTAATTAAAATAATAACAAATGGTTTATAATTAATTAAATTAAGAAAATTTTAAAAAGTAATTTAAGTAGTTAATTTAATTTGTTTGGAGATCAAATTAAATTAATTAGGAATTGTATAACTAATCAATCTTGCATATGGATGATTAAATTGCATAAGTGTTTTGATTGACTTAATATCCCCAGTTAGATAATTTATGATGCTCTGAGATATGATATGTGTAAGTTGGACTGTGATAATGTGGATTATTTATCGATGATGAACTGCTGTGCAAAAATGAAATCTTGTATTTAAAATAGAATTGTATTTACTTAAATAACCTGGCTTAAAGATTGTATTGGGTTTGAAGAGACCGGGGTCGGGTATCTGCAAATACCCGAAACCACTTCGATTAGTAATCTACAATAATTATTTATAGATGTGATTTTAGAATCAAATAGGCTGGAATGAAATAAAGTAAGAAACATGGCCATTTAAACTAAGTAACGGTTCTTATATGTTGTTTCGTAATAAGTGATTGACTATAACTAGTGAAGAACTCGTAATAAGGTACAAGTTACCCGAGTTTTCAATTATGTATTAAACTTAGTATTTCAAATTATTTGGGTTTACTCATGCTGGTTTCCAGCCTGACCCAGGTGTTACTTTAATGTAATGTTCAGGTCAGACCGAGTATTACAGCTCTTCAGGTTGGAACGTTCTGGAGCTCAGGAGGCGAGTTTGATGGCAGGAATTTATGGAGTATATTCCGCTGTGTATTTTGAGATTGTATGGATAGTAGTCTGGGACAATTAATTATAACTGTCCAGTTTATTTTTAAATGGTTGTACTCTGATATATTGAATGTAATCTAACAATTACAGCTTTTCATTGAACAAATGTTATTATTTGATATTATATTTGATCCGCTGCGAATGTGAGATACTGTATTTGTTTTCTGTTCTTCTTCTACCTCTTTTCTTCTTTACCTTAACAATCTGGAATTTTCACTGTTCGATTGTTCGGCCTTCTACAGTGAACGTATTAGTGTCGAATTCTCAAGGTCAAAAATTTCGGGTCGTTACATTTTGATATCAAAGCAGAAGTTTAAGTGAGAACCTGGTTGGTTTACTCATTTGAATAAGGGTCAATAGTACCCTAGAATGAGTTGAGTGTATATATATGAGGGCGTTCTTGTTATTCTCTTATATAAAGATTCGAAAAATGGTTTTAAATGATTTTTATATAAGCCTATTTTTGATATATATATATATAAAGCAATATTTTTTTCTAATTTTTATAATATATTAGGTAATTGGTTGTTGATTATTGGAATTAAATGAAATAATAAGAATTAAGTGGTAATATAAATACACAAAATAAGAATTTGATAATGTAAACTGTAAAATAGGCTAAGCTAGAAATTGAAATCCTAAATTGGTGGAAATGTTTTCAAAATGCTAAATTAAGTTACCTAGATTTTATTTTTCTAACAAATAATGAGATAATATATAGTGAATTGGTTTCCACATAATCTTGGAATGGTTGTGGAATGTTTGTTTCCTAATAATAATTAATGAAATGTTTTAGAAACGTAAACTTTTATTTAAGAATAATTTGTAAATTGGAATGTATTTAAATTATGAAGTTTAAAATCTAAGTCCAAAAATTTGAAATTGTTTCATAATGTTAAAGGAAATAATAAATTCTAAGTGTTGAGTTTTGAATTTTTACTTGGAATGTGATGTGAAAACCCAAAGCGAAATAAGTTTTTGAACTTATAAGTGGGAAGATTATCAATAAGAAGTTTAAAATTGGAAATGGGAATTTGAATTGGGTAAAGTTGACTAGATTAAATGAATTGAATTTAACTTTGGGGAAGTTAAATGAGTTTAGAACAAATAACCTGAATTGGAATTTCAAGATGAAATTGAGATTTTACTTAGGAAGTTAAATGGGTTGATTTGAAATGGGAGTTATGTGAGATCTCAAAACAAGTTTGAGATCAGGAAATAGGTACTGGATGCTGTGGATGGATGTTTTAAATAATTTAAATGTTTATTGATTTTGACTTATCCTGATATCATCCTGTGGTTATTAATAATCTATGAAACTGAGAATTGGATTATTTTAATTGAATTAAGAAGTAGGTTGGGATAAAATGTATCCATTACTGTAATAAAATGGAAATGAAACCTTATTTTAAAACTATTTTGATTTTTGAAGTGAAATTGTAATTATGAAAATGAAATCACTTTGAACTTAAGATTTGAATGTTGAAAATGAACTTGCAAACTAAAATTGTTAAGAATTGGTTTCTAAATTAGAAGTTAAAATTTGGTAATGAATTAGATTTTGTAGATTAAAATGTTTTGAATTATTATTTTTACTTTGAAATAAGTCAAATAAAGATAATTTAAAATGGAATTTTGAAATTTGGACTCAGAATTAAATTGTTTAAAATAAACCTAGGTCGATAAATTAAAAATAAACATTAAATCAGCATTTAAAAATTTAACTCGAATTTATATAATTCGAGATGGTTTAAAGTTGAGATTGGAATTGAAATTAGTTCTAATTGAATTTGATTTGAATTAAGTTGGAAGTGAGCTTGAAGTTGAATAAGTTTTAAACTCAAATGGAAATTGATTTGAATTTGGGATAGGAATTGAAGTTAATTCTCCTTAAATTGGAACTGAATCAATTTAATGGGATGGGAAATTGATTGGAAGTGAAGATTGGAAAATTGAATCGGTTTGACTCTGAAACTATTTTCGAATGAATTATTTTAAAGTAAACAGTTAGTCTATTTTCCTAGCTATTTACTATACAACCTTTTCTTTTGAAACACAAACTATCTTATACCTATTTTACAACTGTTTTGGAACTAATTACTATTTTACATCTGTTTTACAAACTAATAACTATTTTACAACGATTTTTGCAACTATCTAACTATTCTACAACTATTTAACTACTTTACAACTACTTTATAATTACTTAACTATTTTACTGCTATTTTACAACTAATTGCTATTCTACAATTACTTTTCTATTTTAAACTTTTCAAGCTATTTTCTAAATTCAAGTGGTCAGAGTACAAACTGTTTATAATTGAAGTGATAACCCAAATAGAAATGGAGGCAAATGAAAATGAAGGTGAATATAAAGAATATTGATTTAGCAAATAATCAATGAAGATAAATGCGTAGGGTATATGTATGTTATTCTATTCACATAATGATTTGATCCAAATTTCAAGCACAAAATTTCGAGATTGCATATCGATCTGAGTTGGGATTTTTCTTTCGATTTTCGACGACGAACACTGGATATAGATTTTCGATTGATTTTGGAAATTCTCATAGTTAGGGCTATGTAAGGAGAATGATGGTTTCTGATTAAGAAACCAGATCTAAGTCCGCACCAGGAAGTCGTGTGGACGATACTAGTTCGAAAATGAAATTGTATGATCGAGTGAGCGATCAGATTAGATATTGCATACGAATGATATATGTATATCATACGTGCTTGAATGAAATTGATATTGAAATTTTGAAGGAAATGAGAAATGATTTTTGAAAAGAAAAGTATATTTTGAGAAATATATATAAATAAAAGTGGAAGTTGGATATTTCTATGATTAAATTTACTTTTTGAAAGTAAGCAATATGGTAAATAACTTTATAAAGGAAAGAAAACTTGAACATTTAGTTTGGCATAAATAAAGCTATATATACATATGTTTTGTTACATATGATTAACTTCCCCTTGATGAACCTATAGCCAGAAGAAAAGATTTTTAGTTAAAGTGTAAAAAGGAAATTTTTGTAAGAATGAAGTGATCTAAATATTTTTCAAGGATATATATGTATATATATATATATATGTATATATAAATGGTCTTATGAGAATAATTTTGGAAAAAAGGTTTTTGGAACCCATGGATTTTGAAAGGCTTTTGATTTTTGGGAAAAATCAATTTTGGGAATTTGGAAAACCAAGTTTGCAACTATCGATTTGAGATATCGATTTTATGTAAAGGATATTTTTATGTGAATCATAAAGGGTATGATTTGAAGATACTATATGTGCATAGTATAAAATATTTTGAGGTTGGCTCTGGGAAAAAGACGCTCCCATAAGGAGATCAACTGGGTGGTTCTGCCTTGAGCCTTAAGGAGGAGGCTCTAAATTTGATCCTGGGAGGAAGTCCGTACAAACTGAAGTTCCTAAGGATTGTGTGTGTGGTTAGCGAAATTCGATGGCGCTGATGCCTACAGAGACATTTGGGTTATGCTGTGATGACAGTATAACTCGATGTCACTGCGATCTGCTGTGGTCCATAGTGGAAGTCGTGTGGCAGTGAGAGCCAACGGTCTACGTTTGATTTTTCCATGATGGCAACGTAACATCGGTAGACTGCGATCTATGAAGACATAGCGAGAGTCGTGTGGCAGTGAGTGCCTATAGGCTACATTGGGTGTAACGACCCGCAACTCCATACCCCTTGAGTCAACACTATTCTACAACAATCAACTCAAGTTGCACAGAAATACGAACCATTTGGGTTTAAGAAGAAGAGGTAGAAAAAGAGAAAACAAATACAATATCAGAATCTAACCATCGCAGCGGAATAAACTATAATAGGTAGTAAATAATCTTTACTCAAAATCAAATATATCTGTTTACATATATTACATCATCAGAGTACATCAGTCACAGCTCACATCAATAACACAAAATGAATATACAACAACTCAAACAGCGGAACATATATATAACAAGTACGACTATACGTATCGTCATCCAGCTCGTCTCCTGAGCTCCACAGCATCATATCCTGTATCCTATAATACTCGGTCTGACCCGAGCATTACGGTTCAATAACACCCGAGTCAGTCTGGATTACCAGCGTGAGAAAATCACACCCAATTGATTATTGAAGTTTCAAAAATCCTTTGAAAACAAAAGCATCTCGTAAGACCACGCCACAAATAAACATGTCGGGTTTTTACCTTACGATAGCTAAAACAATTTCTATAGAAATCCTCTGATATTATAATAGGGTCTATATACAAATACTTATAAAATAGCCGAAATTGTTACATCTATTAAATTCCAGCTACTAGCCACAGAGTGGGTAATACAAACAAAACTCGTACAAGGCTCGTAGGGAGAATGGATTTCCAACTAATGACTAGGCACTGGGGTACCACCTGACACAGTACGGGGCCTAGATCACCGTACCAAGGATTACTCCCTTCATCCCCTGCAACACAAGGCCGGAACCATTCCTTACTGAACAGTCCCGAACAAGATAAACCCCGTGGTTGGCGTGACCAACCACCCACTAAGCCGAAATTTATAAGGGACATCTAGATAGGGGAATTATCTTGTCCTGCTTGGGCATGACCCACCTAACCTTGCTGCATATCCCCTGATTTTCAGTCATTCCCATTTGATGAGGCTTGAGGCTAAGCGTTACCTTTTTTAGAACGTTTCACTTAGAATGCCCATCGCCCACCTAACGATGTTTCGCAAGCATTCATCCATACAAGTCCGTCCCGGGTTCGAACGGAACCGAAGGCACTACTCCTACTACATCCATTTTGGAAATATCCTCAGGATTAGTAGTGACTAGCCCTTGCACTTCATTGCTCCATCTTCGAATCCAAAATCGTTTACACGAAACGTACAAACCGGATCGAAGTGGTTTTCGAGAAATTTATCTTGATCCCGGACTCTTCGAAACGATTAACGCAGTTTGTCCAATATTGATAGTCGGTGATTTAACTATCAATTTTTATTCACAAACATCTATCAAACAATAAATAATTTCCCAAATTATTTATAATCTTCCAAAATATCTTTACAAGATATATTTCTATTTTCAATTCGTTGAAAACAGTTTCAAAACCACCTTTCTTTCCAGAATAAACTTTCCCAAATATTTTCTATCTCCTCTGAAATTTCCAAGCACAAAACTAGATTTCAAAAATAATTCAAAACATTTTACTTTGAAATATATATACTTTTAAAATATTTAAAATAAAACTACTTAAATAATTTGTTAAAAATACATATTATATAATAAGGTTACTTAATAAATATAAAACTAGATTTATACTTTTAAGCACATAATATTAAGTCATTCTTTAAACAATTACTACTACAATAGATTATAGAAAATATTTACTTTAGAATGTAAATATTAGAAATAAGAAGTTTTCCAAAATTTGCTTTTAAAAACAATTTTCAATCTTTTAACTTCTATTAAAAATTTGCTTGAAAACGTACTTGGTTATCCAGGGAGAATTTCAAATCTCAATCACTTAAATCAATTTCCCAAATTGATTCCAATATTACTCCATTTGAAATAAATTTCAATACTTACTCAATTCATTTCAACATTCATTATTTATGGACTTATTATTATTGTTATTATTTTCCGTTGATTTTTAATCTCTTATCCGAAATATACAAATTCAGGTCTTTCCCAATTCTTCTTTATTCTTTTCAATAATTTAAATTTTAAATAAATGTTTGTTCTCTTAAAAAATAGCACTAGAGTTTAAAATTCATTAATTTTCCTTCTATACTTCTAGTTTCATTTATTAAAATTTTAAAGTCACTTTATCTCTTTCCAATTCATTCTTAACCTTATTCGAACTTCCTATAAATATTTCCTTACACATTCACTTCTTTTATTTACAAATTCACTTCCTTTATTTCTTTTCAACATCCAATTAAATATTTCAGTAATTCATTATACCCAATTATATCCAATCGAAACATAGCATTTAATACTCCAGTAAAGTTCATCATAGAATATCAAACAACCACAACAGAGGGGATTAAATAATTTAAATAAATGTTGAGGGATCCAGTTGGATCCCTCCAACCTGTTTTCCCTGCATCCACAGATGTTAGCACCATATAATACACCAATTTCCAAAATATCATACCATGTCACATCGTTCAATTCAACCAGACAAACAATTATTTAATTTTATCATTTTAAATCTAAATTTAAACTGAGTGAGATTAACTCACCTTTGCTTTTTGTTTTGCAACCCGACCCAACCCGGCTTGCTTCTATCAGATTTTAACCTTGTATAACAATCATACAATTTATTAACACTTTGAAATAGCTTGAACAATTTATTTCCGTTTTATAAATTTAATTAACCAGTTATTCTATTTTAACTAATAAATTTTAAGTTTAAACTAATTCTCTCTTTAAAATATTATTTTAGCAACCAATTAATTTAATAATTTAATTAAATAAATTAATTTCCAACAATACACTATTTGAAATACCCTAGTAAATTATAACATGTACATTTAAATTCATTCCCTTTTAATATACCCAATATACTTAATTATAATTAACCATTTCAAAATTAAACAGCAAGACTAACTACTGTTTTACCTTACCGAATATTTTCTTATTATTATTATTTTTCTGTAAAAACTATTGTATTTTTATTTATAAGTTTATTTCAAAAATTCAAATACAAAATAAATAAGAAATCATACCCCAACGAACTCGACGACGTGAAATCCCTATCTCCCTGTGAACAACCCTCATCTCGAAGCTCGTGCCTCCAGCCGCTCCCAATTCTCACCACGAATCTCGAGTTCGACGTCGCACAGCACATCGCGACACCAACTCAAGCTCGCGACCTCGAACTTCAACACGTGACTGAGCTCCGACCAAAAATCACCATCGCCTCCTCGTTCGCTGCTAACCAGAACGAGCACGAAACCCTAAATCACCTCGTCGCCCATGCCGTGTCGCACCTTCAAGCGTTCGAGCCTTCTTCTATTGATTGGAACGAAGACGAGATTCGATTGAATTATTTTACTTTATTCTGAATTTCAAATCTCGGCTCGAAGAAAATGTCCGCCATTTCAAAAAAAAAATTCACTGAAGGGTTTTGGGAAAAAGAAAAGGGTTCGGCCTTAACACCCTTCGATTGTTTTATTTATTTAGTTTTCTATACGGCTGAAAACTTCCTCATGAAGCCTCTTCCTCTTTCTTTTTTATATATTTCTTTCGGCAATTAATATTTAAAGAGGGGAACGTTTTGGAGATGCCTTGCTACAGTGATGCGGGTAGAAAACAAATAAATCCTAACGTTTAGTTTATTTGCCCAGTCAAGGTATATAATATATTTTTTATTATTATATTTTTTTTCAAAATTTAAATCGTCTCGAATTTTTCGATATAGATTTCAATGCGTTTATATATCGTATGCTCACACACTAACTCCGATAAATACGAAATTTGAAATCCGATAATAATTCAATATTACGGACCCAATAGAACTGGTTTCGTCGAATTTCGAGACTACGCCTCGGAAGGCTATTTTTAAATTCAATTTAAACAGTAAAAATACTAAAACTGAACAAACCACTGTAAATTTCAATTTTACAATTTCTAGTACCTTCAGTAGTATCAATATAAATTCTACAAGTCATCAAATTATTTCTAATAGGCTTAGAATTCCAGATTCAGTATTATACCCAACTTCAAATTATTTAAATTCAACAATTTAATTGTCAAATAATTTGTGATATTCGTAATTCATGTTAAAATTACTCTGTTGAATATTTAAAATCAATTAAATATTCTGATTTTAAATGCTCGAAAATTCCGGGTCGTCACATTCCTCCCCACATAAAAGAATTTCGTCCCCGAAATTATTAATTAGGAAGAATGATCCAATACCCGTTTACTATTTCCCTAAAACCAAACAGTTCAACATCTATCCAACTACCTTTTTATAAAAGACCCATTATCATTCTTATTAACTTTCCAAACCTTTCCTTAGTTTGCAAACGATCCTATTTGCTCAACCATTCCAGTTTAAATCTTAAAACCAATTTTGAATTATCAAAATTTTTCTAACTCCCTAAATTCCCGAAAAATTTCGCCAGCGTCTCCTTTGCGCGGCTAGCTCGGTGCAACTACAAAAGGGCTCTACGGCCTCCCAAATTAAAAAAGAAAACAAAAAGCCAAGTGGCTCAATCCAAATCCAAATCCCAATCAATTTTCATACCAAATTTAAATACATACCTTTTGTCGGGCAATTCCAATTTATCTTCTGAAATCAAAATCAATTCTCTTTTCACTTTATATTACCTGCATATCCGACTAAGCAGTAATATCCAATCACAACATTTCAAAACATTTTATTGACTTCCTTACCAATATCAATATCTATTTATCCAAATATTAACTTGGAATATATTTATATTATCAATTTCCAATTAAGAATTCACTATTCCTTTCTTAAGTTTAGTATAAGTATTTAATATGCTTTTTATATTCATTATCACCTTACCACTTCGGTTTATATCATTTCTATTCAAATTAATTCTTTCATTTTCATATGAATTCAATTTATCTCTAACTAGAAACATTTGAATTTTATTTTTTATTTGTTACTAATTCATGTCATTACTTTAGTTAGTTTCATTTACTAATTAATTTCAATTTCTAGTCTGAAATCGTTGTGTTGTTAACTAAATTTTCCAAAAATCTTCAAAAAATTTCTAACTCCAAAATTTCTGAAAATTTTTGGCAGAGACCCCTATGTACGGAGGAGCTTTTGCAATTTGACAAAAGAGATAAATATATATACATCGACCCACACGGTCGGAAAAATCAAAAACAGTTCATATTTCCTATTTTTATTGCGTAGGCGTACCTTATTTAGCATTTTTAAGCAAGCAACTTATTTATTTAGCAGTTAATGCAACCCAAATCCAGCCATATGGCTTCCAGGTACCTGTACTTACTCAACTTAAACATGTAAGTGCCAAATATATGAAGTTTAACAGCATATCACTTATTTGTAATAGTTAAAACATATGAATTCTAAAAGAAACTCATACCAAACATTTTCCTGTAAGCAATTTATATAGTTTCCATGCTAATTCAACTGTTCTAATTTATTTATAACCATTTTCACTCAATTCGGATGGTTTTCGATTCATTCGTATACAACTCCATCAATTTGAATGGTTTAGAACTCATTTGCTTACTTTTAATTTATTCTTAAGCAGATTGAACTCATATTTAATTCAATTGCTTTCAAAATCAATTTATTTTACTTCTATCAACTCATAGAATTTTAATTACTTCCATTTACTTCCAACGATAATTTATTCTTTGCAATTTGACAAGATCTATGTGAATAAATAAGCATTCATGGTTTATAACCATTTTAAAGGGATTTCAACTCAATTCTATTCCGCTTTTAAATTTATTCACGATCCATATATTCTCATTTTCATTGCATTTCAATTTTATTAACCAAATTAGTTCATTCAAAAAAACATTAACAACTTAGGTTCCACCTCCCTTACCAATTAAATTTCCTTTTTATTTTAATCCATTCACAATCATTTATTTAGCTCGACACATTCCATTTAAATATCCATTTACAATCCATTCATTTACATTTCATTCCATATTTGTTTATTCCACACTATTTTATTTAGCTCGAAGACAATCCAAGCTATTTCATTCAATAACCATTTCTCAACTTAATTAAACCACATTTCATTTGATACTTATTTACTTCATCATTTATTTATTCAATATAATTAGTTTATCCACATTCAATTTATTTTAAAATTTCCATTTCCTTAAATATTATTTACAACCCACCAAATTTTATTCCGATCCAAATTTATTTTTACTTGGTTTAAAACCAATCCAATATTATTAAACTTTGTTTAAGTTGAATTAAATTCAACTTTCCTTCATTCATTTAGCTTAAGTCAATTAACCTCAATTTATTTAATTTTTTACACTTAAGCTCATTCTCATTTTGCAAACAAAGTTCTCTTTTCAATTTAACATGATTCTATTTTAATCCAATCCCATTTCAAACTACAAATTTATTTGATTAGTTATTATATAGATTCAGCTCATTCAATTTATTACCTGGCAATTTTCCAGGTTATCTTCACTTATTTGGATTTTATTTGCACATTCAAACCATTGCTATTTTAATCCATTAACATTTTTATTTGATACATTCCCAATTATATTTAATTTGTTAACACTTCAAGTTAAATTTTAAATTTATGTCTCAAGTTTTGAATCCACTATTCATTTTCAAATTTTCCATTCACTTTTAATTTACCATCCAATTTATTAACTCACAATTCAGCCTCATTCTCAATTACTTTCACTTCATCAACAATTTGAATCAATTTTAATTTATAACTTGAGTTTATTTCCAACTTCATCATAAACTCACAATTCAATTTCATTAACTAATTTATTAACAAATTTGTTCTTCCTATTTATAGTTCAATACTTAATCTTTAACCCCAAATATCACTTTATTTAATTTCTTGGTTCAAATTAGTTAATAATTCAAGTTTGGATTTTCTTTTCATTATCCAAAACATCAAACAATATTTATTTTGGATTTGCTATTCCACTTTCAAAATTTATAAGCCACAACTTATTATTTACACAATTCCATCCATTATAGGCTTGAATATATCCATCCTTTATTTTTCATTCAAGCCTTCTATTTATTTATAGCCCAAGCATATTTTATTTCTATGGATTTTTAATTTTCTTACAAGTTATTCTACTTTGTTTATTTCCATTCCAATCCTTATTCAATTTATTTTTCATTTATTTAAGTAAGAATATAATTCCATCCACAGTTCAATTTGAATTCTTATTCCAATTCAATTTGATTTTACTCCAATTTATTTAACTCAATTCGATTTCAACTTACTTCGAATACAACTGGATATTAATTTCAGCTCATCCAACTAATTTCAGTCCAGTTATATTTTTATTTCACCAATCCAAGTTAAGTTCATTTTAACTCTTCACTTTAGAGTTACATTCCACTATCCAAAGCTTAATTTTTTTCCTGATTTAAAAAATCATTTCCATTTATAAGCTTACAGCTTATTTTATCAGGATTTCTAAACACCCGGCTTTGGCTTCAAATTATTTTGAAATCTCCAACATTTCAAAATCACATTTCTCAAAAATTTAAACCAATCCTGGTTTTATTCCCAACAAATTTTCTTTGAGATTTTCAAAAACAACTAGCTCTCAGAACAAATCACTTTGGTAGCAATTCGTCACTTAGAAATTCGAAAATGAATACTGATGATGCGGCCGTCATCATCAGAATTATTTTCCAATAATCCAGATGATTTCAATGCTATATCACTTTCAAAATCCATTTCAAACAAATTTCCTTACAGAAGTACCTCCAAATAATGATGCCATCATTTATCTTTAAAAATACTTCCAAATCCCCAGGATTTAAATTTCCAAATCTTGCTTAAATAAGTTTTAACTATATTTCTTTTGTACAGTTTATGCTTATACAAATTCTCACTTGATTACATTTCAATTTTATAATTACATTTATAATTCATATTTATACATTTCATTTCATTATGAATTTATTTCCTTCAAACTTTGGTCATTTTTTCAATTTCTAGTTAAATTTTCATTTAACAATGATAATACTTTAATATTATCATTTCTAACATCCAAGCAACCATATATTAGCTAAATAGCTTACAAAAACTTTCTTTATATCGAAAATATATTTTTGGGTAAAATTATTTCATTTACCCATATTAAAAACAATACCGTGTCGATTGCCCTATTCAAATGTTGAGAAACCCCTTCGATACAGTTGCGCAGACTGTGTCGACGAAGGTTCATATGCCACTCAATAAATCAATCAACACAATATTAAAACAATTTATATCCACTAACAAATACGCGCTCATATCAATTAATACGCTCAAACTCATTTTAGAGTACTATAGACTCTAAATTAAATGAGTAATTCCCACCAGAGCCAAGGTTATCTCCAACCTAAGCTCTGATAACAAGTGTAACGACCCGCAACTCCATACTCCTTGAGTCAACACTATTCTATAACAATCAACTCAAGTTGCACAGAAATACGAACCATTTGGGTTTAAGAAGAAGAGGTAGAAGAAGAGAAAACAAATTCAACATCAGAATCTAACCATCGCAGCGGAATAAACTATAATAGGTAGTAAATAATCTTTACTCAAAATCAAATATATCTGTTTACATATATTACATCATCAGAGTACATCAGTCATAGCTCACATCAATAACATACAATGAATATACAACAACTCAAACAGCGGAACATATATATAACAAGTACGACTATACGTATCGTCATCTAGCTCGTCTCCTGAGCTCCACAGCAACATATCCTGTATCCTATAATACTCGGTCTGACCCGAGCATTACAGTTAAATAACACCCGAGTCGGTCTGGATTACCAGCGTGAGGAAACCCCACCCAATTGATTATTAAAGTTTCAAAAATCCTTTGAAAACAAAAGCATCTCGTAAGACCACGCCACAAATAAACATGTCGGGTTTTTACCTTACGATAGCTAAAACAATTTTTATAGAAATCCTCTGATATTATAATAGGGTCTATATACAAATACTTATAAAATAGCCGAAATTGTTACATCTATTAAATTCCAGCTACTAGCCACAGAGTGGGTAATACAAACAAAACTTGTAGAAGGCTCGTAGGGAGAATGGATTTCCAACTAATGACTAGGCACTGGGGTACCACCTGACACAGTACGGGGCCTAGATCACCGTACCGAGGATTACTCCCTTCATCCCCTGCAACACAAGGCCGGAACCATTCCTTACTGAACAGTCCCGAACAAGATAAACCCCGTGGTTGGCGCGACTAACCACCCACTAAGCCGAAATATATAAGGGACATCTAGACAAGGGAATTATCTTATCCTGCTTGGGCATGACCCACCTAACCTTGCTGCATATCCCCTGATTTTCAGTCATTCCCATTTGATGAGGCTTGAGGCTAAGCATTACCTTTTTTAGAACGTTTTGCTTAGAATGCCCATCGCCCACCTGACGATGTTTCGCAAGCATTCATCCATACAAGTCCATCCCGGGTTCGAATGGAACCGAAGGCACTACTCCTACTACATCCATTTTGGAAATATCCTCAGGATTAGTAGCGACTAGCCCTAGCACTTCATTTCTCCATCTTCGAATCCAAAATCGTTTACACGAAACGTACAAACCGGATCGAAGTGGTTTTCGAGAAATTTATCTCGATCCCGGACTCTTCGAAACGATTAACGCAGTTTGTCCAATATTGATAGTCGGTGATTTAACTATCAATTTTTATTCACAAACATCTATCAAACAGTAAATAATTCCCCAAATTATTTATAATCTTCCAAAATATCTTTACAAGATATATTTCTATTTTCAATTCTTTGAAAACAGTTTCAAAACCACATTTCTTTCCAGAATAAACTTTCCCAAATATTTTCTGTCTCCTCTGAAATTTCCAATCACAAAACTAGATTTCAAAAATAATTCAAAACATTTTACTTTGAAATATATATACTTTTAAAATATTTAAAATAAAACTACTTAAATAATTTGTTAGAAATACATATTATATAATAAGGTTACTTAATAAATATAAAACTAGATTTATACTTTTAAGCACATAATATTAAGTCATTCTTTAAACAATTACTACTACAACAGATTAGAGAAAATTCTTACTTTAGAATGTAAATATTAGAAATAAGAAATTTTCCAAAATTTGCTTTTTAAAACAATTTTCAATCTTTTAACTTATATTAAAAATTTACTTGAAAACGTACTTGGTTATCCAGGGAGAATTTCAAATCTCAATCACTTAAATCAATTTCCCAAATTGATTCCAATATTACTCCATTTGAAATAAATTTCAATACTTACTCAATTCATTTCAACATTCATTATTTATGGACTTATTACTATTGTTATTATTTTCCGTTGATTTTTAATCTCTTATCCGAAATATACAAATTCAAGTCTTTCCCAATTCTTCTTTATTCTTTTCAATAACTTAAATTTTAAATAAATGTTTATTCTCTTAAAAAATAGCACTATAGTTTAAAATTCATTAATTTTCCTTCTATACTTCTAGTTTCATTTATTAAAATTTTAAAGTCACTTTATCTCTTTCCAATTCATTCTTAACCTTATTCAAACTTCCTATAAATATTCCCTTACACATTCACTTCTTTTATTTACAAATTCACTTCCTTTATTTCTTTTCAACATCCAATTAAATATTTCAGTAATTCATTATACCCAATTATATCCAATCGAAACATAGCATTTAATACTCCAATAAAGTTCATCATAGAATATCAAACAACCACAACAGAGGGGATTAAATAATTTAAATAAATGTTGAGGGATCCAGTTGGATCCCTCCAACCTGTTTTCCCTGCATCCACAGATGTTAGCACCATATAATACATCAATTTCCAAAATATCATACCATGTCACATCGTTCAATTCAACCAGACAAACAATTATTTAATTTTATCATTTTAAATCTAAATTTAAACTGAGTGAGATTAACTCACCTTTGCTTTTTGTTTTGCAACCCGACCCAACCCGGCTTGCTTCTATCAGATTTTAACCTTGTATAACAATCATACGATTTATTAACACTTTGAAATAGCTTGAACAATTTATTTCCATTTTATAAATTTAATTAACCAGTGATTCTATTTTAACTAATAAATTTTAAGTTTAAACTAATTCTCTCTTTAACATATTATTTTAGCTACCAATTAATTTAATAAGTTAATTAAATAAATTAATTTCCAACAATACACTATTTGAAATACCCTAGTAAATTATAACATGTACATTTAAATTCATTCCCTTTTAATATACCCAATACACTTAATTATAATTAACCATTTCAAAATTAAACAGCAAGACTAACTACTGTTTTACCTTACCGAATATTTTCTTATTATTATTATTTTTCTGTAAAAACTATTGTATTTTTATTTATAAGTTTATTTCAAAAATTCAAATACAAAATAAATAAGAAATCATACCCCAACGAACTCGATGACATGAAATCCCCATCTCCCTGTGAACAAGCCTCATCTCGAAGCTCGTGCCTCCAGCCGCTTCCAATTCTCACCACGAATCTCGAGTTCGACGTCGCACAGCACATCGCGACACCAACTCAAGCTCGCGACCTCGAACTTCAACACGTGACCAAGCTCCGACCAAAAATCACCATCGCCTCCTCGTTCGCTGCTAACCAGAACGAGGACGAAACCCTAAATCACCTCGTCGCCCATGCCGTGTCACACCTTCAAGCGTTCGAGCCTTCTTCTATTGATTGGAACGAAGACGAGATTCGATTGAATTATTTTACTTTATTCTGAATTTCAAATCTCGGCTCGAAGAAAATGTCCGCCATTTCAAAAAAAAATTCACTGAAGGGTTTTGGGAAAAAGAAAGGGGTTCGGCCTTAACACCCTTCGATTGTTTTATTTATTTAGTTTTCTATACGGCTGAAAACTTCCTCATGAAGCCTCTTCCTCTTTCTTTTTTTATATATTTCTTTCGGCGATTAATATTTAAAGAGGGGAACGTTTTGGAGATGCCTTGCTACAGTGATGCGGGTAGAAAACAAATAAATCCTAACGTTTAGTTTATTTGCCCAATCAAGGTATATAATATATTTTTTATTATTATATTTTTTTTCAAAATTTAAATTGTCTCGAATTTTTCGATATAGATTTCAATGCGTTTATATATCGTATGCTCACACACTAACTCCGATAAATACGAAATTTGAAATCCGATAATAATTCAATATTACGGACCCAATGGAACTGGTTTCGTCGAATTTCGAGACTACGCCTCGGAAGGCTATTTTTAAATTCAATTTAAACAGTAAAAATATTAAAACTGAACAAACCACTGTAAATTTCAATTTTACAATTTCTAGTACCTTCAGTAGTATCAATATAAATTCTACAAGTCATCAAATTATTTCTAATAGGCTTAGAATTCCAGATTCGGTATTATACCCAACTTCAAATTATTTAATTCAACAATTTAATTGTCAAATAATTTGTGGTATCCGTAATTCAAGTTAAAATTACTCTGTTGAATATTTAAAATCAGTTAAATATTCTGATTTTAAATGCTCGAAAATTCCGGGTCGTCACATTGGGACTCGACTGATGTAGTCTGCGATCTATGTGGGAGTGGCAAAGTTTCATTTGGCAGAGAAATTGGAGGGCACTGATGCCTACAGTTACATGGATTTTTTCAATGATGGCGACGAAACCCTGGGTATAGCTGCGATCTATGATGGGTTCCATGGCGTAATCGAGGAGCACGGAGTGCCTATAGTTATCTATGGATTTTGCCAGGATGGCAACGTAACCATCGGGTTAATTGCGACCATGAAGGGGGTGATGATTTCCAGAGCATTCTCACCAAAAATAATTTCTAAATTTTCAAGAATCTTTTCTATATTTTCACAAAGTTTTCGGAAATGTTTTCCAAATATTTTCATTGGGTGTTGAAAATGGGTTTACCTAGTACTTATAAATTTTGAGTCCTACGCCTGATCAACGTATGACCGAATTTCTGTGAGAATAAGGATGGACTTGTCGAGACATTGAGTTATAAAAAGTATTTTTTATAAAGGTATTTTGATAGTGCTATGTAAAGTTTAAAGTACTTCTAAATTTTTGAATAAAAAGGAGCTTATAGTTAAAATTGTTCATAAGCTAATTTAACTGATAATAAGCATTTTGATAAATTCTGGTTTCGTTCCTTTTCGAGGACGAAAAGATTCAAAGGGGGAGGAATGTGATAACCCGGATATTTGGACATCTGTTAATTGATAATTAACTAGTTTTTACTATTAAGACATTGAATTTTTACTTGGTAGAACAAATAAAATTTTGATAATGTAAAAATGTTTGGATGTATATAAATGGATATGAAAACTGTAATAAATATTGAAATATAAATATCTGGAAATGATAAATCTTATAGTAAATTAACAAATATATATATAAATAGATATATGCAAACTCTATAATGTTGAAAATCTTTAGTGGATACATATAGAAATCCATTTCTGGGTATGTAATCACAGTAAACATATTAATATAATAATTTAATTTGGCAATAATAATTTGATAATCTTCTTTCATAAATATATAAATTGGCAAAAAAATTCTTTTCAAAAACAAATAAAAATTGTGTTTGTTTATGTATATATATAAAACTAAGATTGAAATTATAAAGATAAGAATAAATAAATAAATAAAGCTTTAACATGCATCTTTTGAAATTAATGAACAATACATAATAAGTATAATTTGTATATATATAAGAATTTAAAAACATAATACACATAAATTAATTAAAACATAAGTAAGGGTTTAAACATAAAAATAATTGTGTTTGACATTTGTAAACTTGAGAAAACATGCATTAAACATGTGTTAGCTTAGATTAACATGTGGCAAAGTAAAAAAAAAAATTCTTTTGAAATAGAGTTATATATAAATAAGAATTTGAGAAACCAGGCTTCATTTTCTTTTTACTTCTCAATTCTCTCTTCATCTTTCTAAAACTAAAACAGTAATGAAAAAGAAAAATAAAATCAAACAAACCTCTTAACAACAAAAACCAAGAATCAAACTAAAAGGAAAACAAAAGCAGCAACATCAGTTTCAAGCTAAGCAAAGCAAAGATTCAAGTTATTTCAAAACTAAGCAAGATCAAAATCAAGAGCAGACTTCAATTTTTCAAGGCCTATTTCCCTTCTGTTTTTTTTTAAAACCAGGTGAGTAAAACTTCTTTTTCTAAAAATTAATCAGTGATATATTTGGATGCATGCTTGAAGTAAAGTTGTAAAATAATTGCATGTATCAATTTATATGTTGCATGTATATAACTGTGAAGAATGATCTGTGCATGTCAGTGTCAGGAGATGTACCTGTCTCCGTAAATTTCGACATGCTAATCAGATTCAAAAATCGTTTCCTTTCTTTATAATCAATTATAGGCTTTGATTATTAAAATGAAAATGTTTGTATGGATGTAATATCATTTTTAAAAATATTATCAAGTGAATATATTGAGTAATTATATAGAAAACGAGGAATTACTATAAAAATAAAACCAAGTCAGAAAATAAAGGGTTTTAATCTCATGTTTTGTTTATATAAATACAATCTTCTTGCTAAATAATGATTTTTGGTAACAATTACATGGTTTTTAAGCTTGTGGTTAAGGAGGAATCGGGGGATGATCGGGAAGCTTGTTTTTGCCAATTTTGGCTAACCAATTGATGGTGGGAGTCGATTTTCAGCCAGGAGGTGACTGTAGAGGTGGGTAGTACTGGAAAAATGCTGGATGATTTTTCTATTTGGTGGATTGGCTGGTCGATGAGATTTTAGGGTTTGATGAGTGTTTTCGATGGCTGCTGTTCATGGACGAACTACGGCCAAAGTAGGAAGAGAAGTGTAACATCCCGTCTTTTGTACGCTTTAAATCGACAATAAACCACACGCGTCAGACTAAAACCATACAGAAGGGCGGATTGTTATTGCAGTTAATAAGAAAAAGTAGAGGAAGAAAAAAACAAAACAGAGTCTTGCAGCGGAATGAAAAAATATAATAATCAAATAACAGTTCATGATGCTGTTTTACAAAACATTGGATTATACTTATACAACACATATCAGAGTTAAACATGCTAGAGAATAATAAATAATGCAGCGGAACAGTATGAATGTAGTGGAATAATAAAATAAATAATAGTAATATAATCTTCGTCCTCCAGAAATAAAGTATTTGAATCCTGAAAAGCTCAGACTGACCAAGTGAATTGAAAAGGCAAAACATTCGAGTTTGAACTAAAAGGTCTTATGTGAGTTAAATCAACAATAAATAATAGGAGTGAAACGGCGTTAGAGGTTTTTACGGGATTTGACATCTCCTATCCAGTCTAACACGTATGCAGTAACTTAAGAGATGCTCGGGATTCACATCTCCTAAAGATCCGTTAAACTATTTACTATGTAGTAATATTTTGCTATTATAATAATGTCTATAGTAAAATAAACTTACTTTTAAATAGCATTAAGGAGTTACCCAATCTCCCCCTTAACACAATAATAATCCCAGTAGTCCATCCAGTATAAGCGCATCTCTAGATCAAGAGACTACCCTAAATACTCCATGGGCTATGGGAGAAAACCAAACTCGTACAAGGCGCACTAAGGTAGGTGACACGGCACAACTAGGCAATGCCATGGTAGATATATCAATTACGCTTCCGGACCGGTGGTAGCGCATAGCAGCTACTACCGCCCACCTTGAGCCACACCTCCAAAATCAAAAGGGCCCTAATCAATCACAAAGTAATAGAATGGTATTGAAGGAGTGTGTTCGATAAAAGGTGCTACCTTCTTAGCCCATCAATCGCTCCTGTTTTAGCCACCTTATGCCAACTCACGGGAGTCGGGTCCATGTATATACCTCAAAGGAAACACCGCCACCATCCTACTTCATTCTGGAATCTCCACCGCATACACGGTTGTTAAAGTGGTTTTCGGAATTCGCAGAGAGTATGACAACTTCCGATCCCAGTCTCTTTAACAACCAAATGTTATTATAACACCGTGGTCATTTTCAAAATAGTTTATACTTCAAAACCAGAAAAAATATCCATACAAACCATATAAATACGATATCTTTTCCATTTTAAAAACCAAATCAATATGATATCATTTTTATGAAACCCAAATCATATAATATCATTTTGTTTCAAACATATCCTTTTTCCAAAATCATAGCACTTTCCAAGTTATAACACTTCGAAATCAACCACTTAATGTATAACACTTTCAAATCATAATGCATTGAAACTCATAAGTTGAAACATAGCTTACACCATTTAAATGGTTTAAAAACTAAAATACTTTATATAATAAAAAAGATTCATAAATACCATAAATCAATTCCAAAACAACTCGAATTTTTGAATTTTATATTTAACCAAATCCCAAATAGAAATTATATCGATTTCAAAGCAGATTTGATCCACAAAATAAACCATTCAGTATTTTTCAACTTTAAGTATTCAACAATTTCAAAACGAAGTTTGATAATTTCATATATATATATATGTATGTATATGTATATGTATATCAAATTCAATTTTCTATTATTTAGTTTCGAAATATTTACTTTATAAATCCATTATCATTTAAATAAAACCCAGATTACAAACATCTAAATGTTTCCTTCAATTTATTTATACTTGAAATATTTATTTAATTCACCTTAAACAAATATCAAGTTCTAAAATCATACCCTCTAAATTTCAAATTTAATGAATTTCACCTCAGCTTATTAGAGTTTAATTCTTAAATAAATTCAATATCAACAAAATTTCAAATTTATCTTCCAGCTTTAATTTGATTTAAATCATTTTAAACTCTATATTAAAATATAATTTAAATACTTAACCACATTATCTTCAATAAAAAAATCAAACTTATTATTAAGCTTATTCTATATTAAAACAAATTATACATAGCTTAAAATCAAGGATAGAATAACGTTTATATAAAATCTAAAATCAATATTCATACAAAACCTCAAATTTCTTTACAAAATCATAGAAATCATTTCAAAATATTTTTATATATAGACCACGGTGTCTGTATATAATTTTCTATCGTATGGTCAAGTGATATGGATATTTATCATTTCAATCCATAATTTAAAATATAAATGCGGTTATATATCATTTCAAACCACAATCCCGAATGAAATAAAATCCATAATAACTTGTAGTTTATAACAAAATAAATACAACATCCATTCATCCAATATCAATCATTTACTATTTACCACAATCATCCAATTCAAACAATAACATCAATATAGAACAGATAATAAATAACAGGTATTTACTGGCAGTTTATATTCAATAATAAATTAAATAACTATTTTATCCAAATAAATTCAAATAAACTGAGGTGATGATTTAAAATATGCCAAATAGGCATGAATAAATTTCTAATTACATCATAATTCAATTTAACAAACATAAGAAGTTTTAGAAGTTGTGAGTGGGTTAAAACACTCACCATTTGAATTTAAATTGAATTTAAATCCAATTAAAACCCGAAATTTGAACAGTCTCAGAATTCATCCAAGCAGCGTCAAAATGTCCAAAATTTCAATACGATACTAACAAAAGAAACTGTGCGTAAATCATACATCGTATGCGAAAGTTATGTGAGTTAGAACGTTAAAAAATTTAATCAAATAAAATAAAAAACAAAATCACTCACCCAGGCACGTCATCAAGCATACGCACGCGCTCCCACATGCTCATTCAAATAGAACCAGATCCATCTCAAGCCTAGACGTCGATTTATACTGCCAAAACGCGCCACCCACATCCATCATCAAATCGATCGGACGCTAGCACGACCACCACATTTGGCTGCCCACTCGCCTTTAAAACCCAATGCTCTGCCGCCTCCAAATCGCCTCAGGCCGAGATGAAAAATGAGGTTTTAGGCATGATTCCTGGCAATTTGAGGACCCAATGACAACAGCGAATGGCAAGGATTGACCCCATTTGTCGAGCTCTACGCCGTAGTGCCTCTTGATCGTCGAATTATGAAAAATCCACCGTCGAAATCACTAAAGCCAAAACGAGAGGCCGGGGTTGTTCTTCATTTTATGGACAGATGGTTGTTCATATTGGAAAATGAACTAAAAATATGATATGCTCCCATCGAGAGCTTTAGATTGATCTAAAATATGATATAGGTTGAAGAGTTTTAATTTTTGAAGTTGAAATTTGAATTGGAATTGAACTGAGGAGTTTTAGGGTTTTCAGCCATTCGAAAGAGGAGGAACATAAATTTCTTTACATACAGAAATGAGAAATAGAAAGGCTGCTAGGTTTAACCATATATATATATATAGGTAGAGCTGAAAAATAGAGGAATGGATACGATTAGGTTTGAACCGTTGAACGATAAATGGCCCGAAAAGCCCGTTCTACTCCGAGACGAAATTGGGTCAACCAATATATCAAAATAGACGTTTTAAAATATTTTAAAATCATGGAATAGGTTTTAAGTCCAAATTCCACCGTATGAAGAAGTTATGCTAAAATCAAGTTATTTCAAATTGATTTCAATTTCATTGTTTTATAGGCATTTCGAGCCCGTACGATCAAACGACAAGTCCGATCGCTACGAAACTTCAATTCCTACAATAATTCACCGTTACGGATCTGATGAAATTGGTTTCATCGAAATCCGAGTCAGTGGCCTAAATGGCTATTTTCAGTTAATTAATTAAATAATATTAAACTAAATTAAACCGCTTTTTTTCAATTCAAATTTAAAAATTCACAAATTCCATCATTTTTGATTTCTTAAACCTTCAAAAAAATTTGGACAAGTTCATATATCAATTTTAAGTTAATTAATTTACTCATTACCGTATTAAATTTCAATTTTAAAAATTCATTATCAATTGAAATTCCAATGAATCCATTTATTTGATTTTAAAACTTGTTATTCAATCCATTATCACCAAATAGATAAAACTAATATTGGTTCATGGTTTATTACATTAATATTCTCAAATTTAATCTTAATCTCCATTAACGTAATATTTAAATATTTAATTCAAATTATTTGCAATTAATCCAATTATTAAATTTAAATTCCAATAAATTAATAAATCTTGATTTTCCATTCTTTTTATTCAACCTATTATTATATTATGAATAAAATTAACATCATTACATCTCATTCCTGTTATTAATTCATTAACAAATTTCAAATTTTTATTTATTCCAAATTTAATTACCAAAATCTAATTAAATTAACAAATTTAATTATCGAATATTACGGGTCATTACACTCTCCCTGTCTCAAAACTTTTCGTCTCCGAAAAGGGAAAAAGGAGGAAAAAGAAAGAATTTAGTAAACAATATATCTTATTCAAAAGTATTAGGTTTATAAACAAGTAAATTTACAAAATTAAATAATTTAAATAAAATATACCAATTTATAATCATTAAATCATTTTTTTATATCAATTAATAAAGTTTGGAAAACATTTTTCAAAAAAATTCAAAGTCCAAAATTTATGGAAAATTTTGACAGAGTCTCCTTTGTACGGGGAGACTCGAAAGAAAATGTAATCCTAAATATAACAATCTATAACGTATATTTCCAAAATAATATATCCCAACATGGGAAAAATAATATACTGGCGCTATAAAACCGAAATCCGAAAACGTACCTATTTGTCGGGCAAACAAACGCTTAATTATGAAACCAAAAGCAGTAGCAATTGCTTTCATAACTTGTATTTCACTTATATAATGCAAAAGAGATTAATAATTATATAAAATGAAATATTAATTTTGTTGCATCCACTAACAATCAAAACAATGTCAAACAACAACAATCACTTGCAATCACAACATACAACCATCATATGAAATTAATAAAATCAAACATCCATATATTCATGGCAAGCAAAACGAATAGTTGTTCGGGTTTAAAAATTTAAATTGTACGTAATGGAAAATAAACTATTAAGTGGATCATTTACTCAACTGCCTTGGACGAAACTAAAAGATTATTCATACATCCAAACAAATTTAAAGTATCCTTGCCCAAACAAGCATAAACAAAAAAAACAACAGTTTCAAGCAATAGATCAAGTTAATTATTATTAATTTCATTTCATACATTTGTTGTTTGGTTTTCTTTTCGTTCATGTAATGATTTATCTTTTTTAATTTACATTTATTTCTTCCAAATTTTCATTTCCATCCATTGATACAGTGCTTATTTCATTCATTCCTTACAAAATTTCATTTTCATTTATCCATTTCTTGTCGATTTCTTTTATTGCATTACATTCATTCATTCATTTCTTAATTTCATTTATTTACAGTATCCGTCTTACTACTTTTTATTATAATTAACTTCAACATTTACTTAAGTTTATTATCATTTCTTTATAACTTTTCTATTATATTTAATTAGTGTCCTTTCAATCATACTTAAGTTTACAACAATTACAACATTAAATTCTTATTTATAAAAGCAAATTCATTGAATACTTTCATTACCTCAAGTTTTACTTGTAAAATTTCCAATTACATTTTCTTTTAACATTTTAACTTTTTATAGTTGGTAAGTTATATATATGTTGAAGAATGCAATTGAAAATTATACAAGTGTATCTCAATTCAACTAATTTAATGTTCAATAATCCTATCTTTTGTCTTTTATATTGATTATAAATTTCAACTTTCTTGTTATTTCATTGATTACCTAGCGTTTAATCTCTTATTTCCTTTAGAGGTTCCAATTATTAATTAGTTACATTCCATTTCACTAAACTAATTAAAACAATTATTTAACAGAAACTTAAGAACTAAATACCGGGTTTAATTTCAAATCATTTTAAAATAATAGATAAATGTATATTTTTACACTTTATATATCCAGTTACATTTAAAACAATTTAAAATTTATATTTGTTTATCAACATAAATCTGCAGTAAAACTACTAAAGTGGCCTTCCCACTTTGAAGCTCAAAAATGAATGTCGATGGTGCGTGCACTCATCACTGAAATTATTTTCCAGCGACAAAGAGGGGAGTACAAAACTTATTTCCTTCCAAAGTTTCTTTAAAATAATTCTTTCAAATATACTGAAATATTTATATCCAAAAATACTTAAAATATTATTATATTCCAAATCCTTGAAAAGAAATTTTCAAAATCCTAGAACTTAAGTTTTAAAATTTCCAATTCACATTTATTTTATTTTCTTCAAATTTTGTTTCCAATCAATATTTATGAATTTCACTACCTAACAATCAATATATTACAACCAAATATAACCTTTATAAAATTTATTGCTTTATATGCAGAAAATATAATAGGCAAAATCATTTCATTCACTTATATTCAAAATAAATATTATGTCGTTCTGTCCTATTAAGTGTTTAGAAATCCCTATTGATGTCATAGCGTCCTATGAACCAACCAGAATTTATAAATACAAAACGGAACAAATTAACATAATATTAAAGCCTTTTTATAACACTAACAAATACACTATCTCATATATATACACTCAGCGACTCATCATAGGGTATTACTACCCTATTAATAAAGGGTCAGACCCCACAAAGCTAAGCATTATCGCTAAACCAAAGCTCTGACACCAGATTGTAATATCTTGCCTTTTATACACTTTAAATCGAAGATAAACCATACGCGTCAAACTCAAACCATACAAAAGGGCGGATTGTTATTCGGGTGAATAAGAAAAAGCAAAGGAAGAAAGAAACAAAATAGAGTCTTGCAGCGGAATGACAACATATAATAATCAAATAATAGTTCATGAAGCTGCTTTGATTATACTTATACAACACATATCAGAGTTACATATACCAGAGAATAATAAATATGCAGCGGAACAGTATGAATGCAGTGGAATAATAAAATAAATATAGTAATACAATCTTCGTCTTCATCCTCTAGAAATAAAGTCCTCGAATCCTAAAAAGCTCAAACAGACTCGAGCGAATTGAAAAGACAAAACACTCGAGTCAGAACTAAAAGATCTAATGTGAGTTAAATCAACATTAAATAATAGGAGTGGAACGACATCAGAAATGTTTACGAGATTTGACATCTCCTATCCAGTGTCTAACGTGTGCGCAGTAACTTAACAGATGCTTGGGATTCACATCTCCTAAGGATCCGTTAAACTATTTACTATGCAGTAATATTTCGCTATTATAATAATGTCTATAGTAAAATGAACTTACTTTTAAATAGCGTTAAGGAATTACCCAATCTCCCCCTTAACGCAATAATAGTCTTAGTAGTCCATCCAGTATCAGTGCATCTCCAGATCCGGAGACTACCCTAAATACTCCACGGGCTACGGGAGAAAACCAAACTCGTACAAGGCGTGCTAGGGTAGGTGACACGGCACAACTAGGCAATGCCAGGTATATATATACCAATTACGCTTTCAGACCGGTGGTAGCGCATAGCAGCTACTACCGCCCACCTCGAGCCACAACCCAAAATCAAAAGGGCCCCAATCATTCACAAAGTAATAGAATGGTATCGAAGGAGTGTGTCCGATAAAAGATGCTACCTTCTTAGCCCGTCAATCGCTCATGTTTTAGCTACCTTATGCCAACTCACGGGAGTCGGGTCCACGTATATATATATCAAAGGAAACACCGCCACCATCCTACTTCATTATGGAATATCAACCGCGTACACGGTTGTTAAAGTGGTTTTCGAAGTTGGCAAAGAGTATGACAACTTATGATCCCGGTCTCTTTAACAACTAAACGTTACTATAACACCACGGTCATTTTCAAAATAGTTTATACTTCAAAACCAGAATATAATATCCTTTAAACCATATAAAACGATATCATTTCCATTTTAAAAACCAAAGCAATATGATATCATTTTTATTAAAACCAACTCAATATAATATCATTTTATTTCAAATATATCCTTTTTCCAAAATCATAGCACTTTCTAAGTTATAACACTTCGAAATCAACCACTTAATGTATAACACTTTCAAATCATAATACTTTGAGACTCATAACTTGAAACATAGCTTCCACCACTTGAATAGTTTAAAAATTAAAATACTTTAAATAATAAAATAGATTCTTAGATTCCACAAATCAATTCCAAAACAACTTGAATTTCTAAATTTTATATTTAACCAAATCCCAAATAGACTATTCCAAATTATATCGATTTCAAAGCGGATTTGATCCACAAAATAAACCCTTTCAAATTCAATATTTTTCAATTTAAGTATTTAACAATTTCAAAACTAAGTTTGATAATTTCATATATAAATATCAAATTCAATTTCCTATTATTTAGTTTCGAAATATTTACTTAATAAATCCATTATCATGTATATAAAACCCAGATTACAAACAACTAAATGTTTCCTTCAATTTATTTATACTTGAACTATTTATTTAATTCACCTTAAACAATATCAAGTTATAAAATCATACCCCCTAAAATTTTAAATTTAAAGAATTTCACCTCAATTTATTAGAGTTTAATTCTTAAATAAACTCAATTTCAAATTTATCTTCCAGCTTTAATTTGATTTAAATAATTTTAAACTCTATATTAAAATATAATTTAAATATATAACCATATTATCTTCAACAAAAAAAATCAAACTTATTATTAAGTTTATTCTATATTAAAACAAATTATACATAGCTTAAAATCAAGGATAGAATATAACATCTAAAATCAATATTCATATAAAACTACGTATTTCTTTACAAAATCATAGAAATCATTTCAAAATATTTTTATATATAGACCACAGTGTCTGTATATAATTTTCTATCCTATGGTCAAGTGATACAGATATTTATCATTTCAATCCGTAATTTAAAATATAAATACCGTTATATATCATTTCAAACCGCAATCCCGAATGAAATAAAATCCATAACAACTTGTGGTTTATAACAAAATAAATACAACATCCATTCATCCAATATCAATCACTTGACATCCCGCCTTTTTGTACGTTTTAAATCGACGGTAAACCACACACGTCAGGCTCAAACCATACAAAAGGACGGATTGTTATTGGGCTGGATAGGAAAAGCAGAGAAAGAAAAAAAACAAAACGGAATCTCACAGTGGAATGACAAAAAATAATAATCAAATAACAATTCATGAAGTTGTTTTACAAAACATTTGATTATACTTATACAATACATATCAGAGTTACACATACCATGGAGTAATGAAAATGCAGTCGAAAAGTCTGAATGTAGTGGAATAATATAATAAATAATAGTAAAACAATCTTCGTCTTCGTCCTCCAGAAATAAAGTCTACAAATCCTGAAATGGTCAGATTGACCCGAGCGAATTGAAAAGACAAAACACTCGAGTCAGAACTAAAAGATCTTATGTGAGTTAAACCAACAGAAATAAATATGAGTGGAACAACGTCAGAGATGTTTACAGGATTTGACATCTCCTATCAATTTCTAACGTGAGTGAAGTAACTTAAGAGATGCTCGGGATTCACATCTCCTAAGAATCCGTTAATCTATTTACTATGTAGTAATATTTCGCTATTATAATAATGTTTATAATAAAATAACTTACTTTTAAATAGCGTTAAGGAGTTACACAATCTCCCCCTTAACATAATAATAGTCCCAGTAGTCCATCCAGTATCAGCATATCTGCAGATCAAGAGATTACCTTAAATACTCCACGGGCAATGGGAGAAAACCAAACTCGTAGAAGGCACAATAGGGTAGGTGACACGGTACAACTAGGCAATGCCAGGGTAGATATACCACTTACGCTTCCGGACCGTTGATAATGCGTAGCAGCTACTACCGTCCACCTCGAGCCACACCCCCAAAATAAAAGGGCCCCAACCAATCACAAAGTAATAAAATGGTATGGAAGGAGTGTGTTCGATAAAAGGTGCTACCTTCTTAGCCCGCTAATCGCTCCTATTTTAACCACCTTATGCCAACTCACGGGAGTCGGGTCCATGTATATACCTTAAAGGAAACGCCGCCACCATCCTAATTCATTCAGGAATCTCCACCATGTGCACAGTTGTTAAAGTGGTTTTCGAAGTTGGCACAGAGTATGACAACTTCCGATCCAGGTCTCTTTAACAACCAAACGTTATTAAAATACCGCGGTCAGTTTCAAAATAGTTTATTCTTTAAAACCAAATATCATTACCCTTTCAAAACCAAATCAATACGATATCACTTTCACTTCAAATGCATCCTTTCTGAAACCATAACTCTTTCAAAATTATAATATTTCGAAACCAAACGCTTGAAATATAACCTTTCAAAACATAATACCTTGAATTTCATAGCTTCTAAACCATCACTTCCACCACTTAAACGGTTTGGATATCCAAACAGTTTATAAAATAAAATAGTTTAAATTTAAACTTTACTTTATAAAGTAATATAATTTCCTCGACTTCACAATTTTATTCACTTTAAATAAATCTTAATTCATAACTTTCAAATCACTTTCATTTTTCAATAAACCATTTCAATTTATATCAATTTCAAATATAGATTCGAACCTCCAAATAAACCATTCAATAGATCTCAAAGCTTTCAATATTCAATGCTTCAAAACTAAATTTGTTGACTATATATATATATATATATATATCAAATTCAGTTTACTATTATTTAGTTTTGAAATATTTACTTAATAGTTCCAATATCATTCAAATAAACTCCAATTTCAAATAACTGAATATTTCCCTCACTTTATTCAAACTTGATATATTCATTTATACTCCCTTAAACAAAAATCAAGATAGAAATCATATTCTTTAAAATCTCAAACTCAATGAATTCCAAATCGATTTTTATTAAATAAAATTCTCAATTAAATACAATTTACAATCAATTTCCAATTTACCTTTCAACCTTAATTTATTGAAATCATTATAAACTCTATATTAAAATAGAATTTAAATAAATACTTAACCATATTATATTTTGAATAAAGTCAAACTTTATTATTATACTTATTTGTATCAACAAATTTATACATAGCTCAAGTCAAGAATTTGACTATATATATAAAATAGCATTTATGTAATATCTAAAATCAATATTTATATAAAACCATGTATTTCTGTCCAAAAACCATAGAAATCAATTTCAAAATATTTATATATATATATAGACCACGGTGTCTGTATATAGTTTTCTATCATATGGTTAAGTGACACGGATATTTATCATTTCAATCCATAATTTAAAACATAAACACGTTATATATCATTTCAAACCGAAATCCTGAAAAATAGAAATCCATAACAACTTGCAATTTATAACAACATAAAATACAACATCCATTTATCCAATATCAATCATCAAACATTTATCACAATCATCATCCAATTCAATCAATAACATCAATTTAGAACTGATAATACTTAACAAGAATTTTGCTGGCAGTTTATATGCAATAATAAATAAAATAACAATTTAACTCAATAAATTCAATTTAACAGAGATGATGATTAAAATAAGCCAACAGTCATAAATAAATTTCAAACCACATCATAAATCAATTTAACAAACATAAGAAATTTTAGTTGTGAGTGGGTTAAAACACTCACCTTTGAATTTAAATTCAAAATAAGCCCAAAATATAAACAGTCTCAGAATTCGTCCAAACTAGCGTTAAAATATCCGGAATTCCGATACGATCCCAATGGATCGAACCACGCGTGGATTTGACCTCGTATGAAAATTTTATAGCAGTTAGAAGTTATACGATTTGAATTAAGAAAATAGTTAAAATAAACATACTTCCCTGCCACATCGTCTTCATCATAGCTAAGCCCTACCCAAACGTGAAGTAGAAAGTCTCATTAGCTCCCAGAAACCCGCTGCCGCACGCGACCTAAAGCGCGCCACCACGCGTCGCTGGCCATCGTTGCCATCTCTCGAGCGCCAACGCCATTCGATGCCCCCTTAGGTCAACACAGAACGAGGCTCGAACTGTCAGCTGCGTACGTATTTCATAACAAAAATTGAATTTTTCACGAAAATCAAGCCGTCAATTTGACGAACCAACTTCGCCGATGATATCCCCTTGGTCACAAAACCCCTCAGACGATTTGGCGATCGGTCACAGTTCATCACGACGCGATGAACGGACGAAAATGGGTCGTAAATTTTTGGCCACACAGAGGTTCAAATTGGAAAATGAATTACAGATCTGAGATGCACTCATCGAGAGCTTCAGATCGATACAAAATACGATATAGTTTGTGGAGATTGAATTTTTGAAGTGGAATTTGACTTAGAATTGCAATTGGGAATTAGGGTTTGTAGCCATTGGAAAGAGGAGGAGCTAATGGAATTGAACGTATAGAATTAATGAATAAAAAGTAGGCTAGGGTTTATAAGACATATTTATAGGTAGATTAGGCAATAGAGATAACGGATCGGATTTGGTTTGCCTGGAAGGATAAATGGCCCGAAAAGTCCGTTTTGACTCCGGAACGAAAATGGATCAACTCATATATCAAAATAGATGTTTTTGGATATTTTAAAATCAATGGAATAGGTTCAAGTCCAAATTTCATCGTATGAAGAAGTTACGTTAAAATCAACATATTTCAAATTGATTTCAATTGATTTCAATTTAATCCATTTCTAGGCATTTCGAGTCCATATGATCAAAAAAAAGTCTGATCGCTACGAAACTTGAAATCCTACTATAATTCACCATTACGGATCCGATGAAACTAGTTTCATCGAAATCCCAGTTAGTGGCCAGAAGGGCTATTTCGACATTAATTAAATAAATTAATAATTAATTAATTAAATCAAATTTTCAATTTCAATTCTAAAATTGACAATTTTTTTCATCTTCTAAATTTCTTCATCATTTACACTAATTTAAACAAATTTAGATGTCAATATAGAGTTGATTAATTTATCAATTTTAGTGTTAACCTCAACTTCATTAAATTCAGAAATTATAAATTTAATTTCCAATAATTCGATTTAATTTACTTTTCATTCTATTATTTATTTCATTATTATCAAATGGAGGAAATTAACATTAGTTCATGATTTATTACATTAATATCTTCAAATTTTACCTAAATTTACACTAATGTACTAGTTACATATTTTAATTTCACTTAATTGCAATTAATCGAATTATTATATTTTAAATTCCATTAAATTGATAGATCTTGATTTCCATTCTTCTTACCAGTTTATTTCTTTATACATAAATTTATAGCCAAGTATAACAATTTTCATTATTTCACTAAATTGAAATTTCATTTCAACTGTTACAAATTAGTTTTAAATTTCATTTTTCTATACCAAACTTATTAAATTAACAAACTAAATTATTCAAATTTTTTGGGTCGTTGCACTCTCCCCCACTCAAAACTTTTCGTCTCCGAAAAGAAAAATGAGGGAAAGAAGGGATTAAGTAGTCAATACATCTTATTCAAAACATAAATTTTATAACAAATAAATTTACAAAATTTAATAATTAAATAAATTTATTCAAATACACCATAATCCGAGAACGTGCGTATTTGTCGGGCAAATAAACGCTTAATTATGAAACCAAAAGCAATAGCAATTGCTTCCATAACTTGTGTTTCACTTATATAATCCAAAAAGAGTTAATAATTATATAGAATGAAATATAAATTTTGTTTCGTCCACTAGCAAAGGAATCAATGTCAAACAACAACAATCACTTGCAACCCATATACAATCGAAAATCAACACAATCAATTAGCCATTCATATCAAACAAAACTAATAGTTGTTCGGGTTTGAAAACTTCAAATTGTACAGAATGAAAAATAAACCATTAAGTGCATCATTTACCCAACAGTCTTAGATGAAACTAAATAGATTATTCATACATCCAAACAAATATAAAGTATCCTTGCCCAAACAAGCATAAACCAAACAAACAACAATTCCAGACGATAGATCCAGTTAATTTTTATCCATTTCATTTCATAACATTTGTTATTTGATTTCCTTTTCATTCATACAATGATTTATCTTTTTAATTTTCCTTTATTTCTTGCAAATTTTCATTTCCATTCATTGATTCAGTGTTTATTTCACTTATATGCACTTATACTTACATGAATTCATTTTTATTTATTCATGTTATATAAATTTCCTTTTTATTGCATTACATTCATTTATTCACTACTTAATTTCATTTATTTGTTTTAATAATAAATAGTTTCAACATTAACTTTAAGTTCAAAATCCTTGCTTACATTACTCATTTTCTATTTCATTTAATTAGTATAACCAAAATTTTGACTCAAGCTTATAACTATTTTCATGTCAAATTTTTTATTTATTTATAAAGCAAATTTTATTAAGCACTTTCATTATCTAAGTATTACTTGTATAATATTCTATTACATTTTCTTATTAAACATTTCAACTTTTAAATATTTTGGCAAGTTATATGTTTGCTTTTTAAGACTGCAATTGAAAAATTATATAAGTGTTTCTCATTTCTTTTAAATTAATTTAATGTTCAATAATCATAGCCTTTGCTTTTTATAGGTTACTAGTTTCAACTTTCTAGTAATTCCATTTATAACCTAGCATTCAATCTCTTATTTTAATTAAAGGTTCCAATTATTAATTAGTTACATTCCATTTCACTACAATAATTGAAACTATTAATTATAGAAACTTAAGAACTAAATACGAGTTTAATTTTAAATCATTTTAAAATAATAGATATATGTATACACTTACAATTTATATATCCAATTATATTTAAAACAATTTGAAATTTTTATTTGTTTATCATAATAAATCTGTAGTAAAATTACTACAATGGCCTTCCCACTTCGAAACTCGAAAATGAATGTCGACGATGCGTGCACTCATCACCGAAATTATTTTCCAGCGACAGAGAGGGGAGTACAAAACTTATGTCTTTCCAAAAGTTCTCTAAAACAATTCTTTCAAATCATATTGAAATATTTATATCAGAAAATACTTCTAAATAATATTATTATTATATTCCAAAATCATTCGAAAGAAATTTTCAAAACCCCGATACTTAAGTTCTAAATTTACAGTTTATCCTCATTTATTTTATTTTTCAAATCTTCTTTCTAATCTGTATTCAGAAATTTCACTACCTAACAACCTTTATATTACAACCAAATATATATCCTTTATAAAAAATATTTTGTTTATATAGAAAATGTAATAGGCGAAATTATTCCATTCACCTGTACTTCAAAACCAATATTGTGTCGGTCTACCTTATTAAGTGTTTAGAAATCCCTATTGATGTCATAGTGTCCTATGCATCAACCAGAATTATAAATACGAAATGGAACAAATTAATACAATATAAAAACCTTTTTATAACACTAACAAATACGCTCTCTCATATATATACTCTCAGTGACTCATCATCATAGGGTATTACTACCCTATTAATAAAGAGTCAGACCCCACAAAGCTAAGGTTTATCGCTAAACCAAAGCTCTTATACCACATGTGACATCCTTCCTTTTTGTACATTTTAAATCAATGATGAACCACACACGTCGGACTCAAACCATACAAAAGGGCGGATTGTTATTGGGGTGAATAGGAAAAGCAAAGAAAGAAAAAAACAAAACAAAATCTCATAGCGGAATGACAAAATATAATAATCAAATAATAGTTCATGAAGCTATTTTACTAAACATTTGATTATACTTATACAACACATATCAGAGTTACACATACCAGGGAATAATAAAAATGCAGCGGAAAAGTATGAATGTAGTGGAATAATATAATAAATAATAGTAATACAATCTTCGTCTTCGTCCTCTAGAAATAAAGTCTTCAAATTCTGAAATGCTCAGACTGACCCGAGTGAATTGAAAAGACAAAACACTCGAGTCAGAACTAAAAGATCTTATGTGAGTTAAACCAACAGAAATAAATATGAGTGGAACGGCGTCAGAGATATTTACGGGATTTTACATCTTCTATCCAGTATCTAATGTGAGTGCAGTAACTTAAGAGATGCTCGGGATTCACATCTCCAAAGGATCCGTTAAACTATTTACTATGTAGTAATATTTCGCTATTATAATAATGTCTATAGTAAAATAACTTACTTTTAAATAGCGCTAAGGAGTTACCCAATCTCCCCCTTAACACAATAATAGTCCCAGTAGTCCATCCAGTATCAACATATCTCCAGATCAGGAGAATATCCTAAATACTCCACGGGCTACGGGAGAAAATCAAACTCGTACAAGATGTGATAGGGTAGGTAACACGGCACAACTAGGCAATGCCAGGGTAGATATACCAATTACGCTTCTAGACCGGTGGTAATGCATAGCAACTACTACCACCCAACTCGAGCCACACCCCCAAAATCAAAAGGGCCCCAATCAATCACAAAGTAATAGATGGTATCGAAGGAGTGTGTCCGATAAAAGGTGCCATCTTCTTAGCCTGTCAATCGCTCCTGTTTTAGCCACCTTATGCCAACTCATAGGAGTCGGGCACACGTTTATACCTTAAAGGAAATGCCGCCGCCAACCTACTTCATTCTAGAATATCCACCGCGTACACAGTTTTTAAAGTGGTTTTCAGAGTTGGCAGAAAGTATGAAAACTTTGGTTCCCGGTCTCTTTAACAACCAAACGTTATTGTAACACCGCTGTCTGTTTCAAAATAGTTTATTCTTTAAAACAAAATATCATTACCCTTTCAAAACCAAATCAATAAAATGTCATTTTCATTTCAAATATATCCTTTCTAAAACCATAACACTTTCAAAATTATAATATTTCGAAACCAAACGCTTGAAATATAACCTTTCAAAACATAATACCTTGAATTTTGTAGCTTCTAAAGCATAACTTCCACCATTTAAATGGTTTGGATATCCAAACAGTATATAAAATAAAAAAGTTTAAATTTATACTTTACTTATAATGTAAAATAATTTCCTCGTCTTCATAATTTTATTCACTTTAAATTAAATGTCAATTCATAACTTTCAACTCACTTTCGGTTTTCAATAAACCATTTCAATTTATATCGATTTCAAATATAGATTCGAACCGCCAAATAAACCATTCAATAGATTTCAAAGCTTTCAATATTCAACACTTCAAAACTAAATTTGTCAACTCCATATATATATCAAATTCGGTTTACTATTATTTAGTTTTGAAATATGTACTTAATAATTCCAGTATCATTCAAATAAACTCCAATTTCAAGTAACTGAATATTTCCCTCACTTTATTCAAACTTGACATATTCGCTTATATACTCTTAAACAAAAATCAAGTTAGAAATCATATTCTTTATAATTTCAAATTCAATGAGTCCCAAATTGATTTTAATCAAATAAAATTCTCAATTAAATACAATTTCCAATCAATTTCCAATTTATCTTTCAACCTTAATTTATTGAAATCATTATAAATTCTATACTAAAATAGAATTTAAATAAATACTTAACCATATTATATTTTAAATAAAGTCAAGCTTTATTATTAAACTTATTTATATCAACAAATTTATACATAGCTCAAGTCAAGAATTTGACTATATATATAAAATAGCATTTATGTAATATCTAAAATCCATATTTATATAAAACCATGTATTTCTTTCCAAAAACCATAGAAATCAATTTCAAAATATTTTTATATATATAGCCCACGGTGTCTATATATAATTTTCCATCATATGGTCAAGTGATATAGATATTTATCATTTCAATCTGTAATTTAAAACATAAATACGGTTATATATCATTTCAAACCGCAATCCCCAAAAATAAAAATCCATAACAACTTGCAGTTTATAACAATATAAAATACAACGTCCATTCATCCAATATCAATCATCAAACATTTATCACAATCATCATCCAATTAATTCAATAACATCAATTTAGAACTGATAATACTTAACAAGAATTTTACTGGCAGTTTATATGCAATAATAAATTAAATAACAATTTAATCCAATAAATTCAATTTAACTGAGATGATGATTAAATATGCCAATAGTCATAGATAAATTTTAAACCACATCATAAATAAATTTGTTCATAAGAAATTTTAGAAGTTGTGAGTGGGTTAAAACACTCACCTTTGAATTTAAAATGAATTTAAATTCAAAATAAGCCAAAAATTTGAACAGTCTTCGAATTCGTTCAAACCAGCGTCGAAATATCCAAAATTCTGACTCGATCCCAAAGGATCGAACCCCGCATGGATTTGACCTCCTATGAAAACTTTACAGCAGTTAGAAGTTATGCGATTTGGATTAAGAAAATAATTAAAATAAACATACTTCCCTGCCACGTCGTCTTCATCACAGCTAAGCCCTACCCAAACGCGAAGCAGAAAGTCTCGTTCGCTCCCACAAACGAACCCCCGCACGCGACCTGAAGCATGCCACCACGTGGCGCTGCCCATCGTCGCCATCTCTCGAGCACCTATGCTACGCGATCCCACCTTAAGTCAACATAGAATGAGGCTCGAACTATCAGCCGCCTCCGTATTTCATAACCCAAATCGAATTTTTCACGAAAATCAAGCCGTTAATTTGACGAACCAACTACGCCGATGATATCCCCTTAGTCTCAAAACCCCTCAGACGATTTGGCGATCAGTCACAGTTCACCACGACGCGGTGAACGGCCGAAAATGGTTCTTAAATTTCTAGCCAGACAGAGGTTCGAATTGGAAAATGAATTACAGATCTAAGATGCGCTCGTCGAGAGCTTCATATCGATACAAAATTCAATATAGTTTGTGGAGACTGAATTTTTTAAGTTGAATTTGATTTGGAATTGCAATTGGGAATTAGGGTTTGCAGCCATTGGAAAGAGGAGATAATGGAATTGAACATACAGATATGAGGAATAAGAAGTAGGCTAGGTTTTATAACGACATATTTATAGGTAGATTAGACAATAGAGATAACGGATCAGATTTTGTTTGGGCAGGAACGATAAATGACCCAAAAAGCCCGTTTCGACTCCGTAACGAAAATGGATCAACCCATATATCAAAATATATGTTTTTGAATATTTTAAAATCAATGGAATAGGTTTCAAGTCCAAATTCCATCGTATGAAGAAGTTACATTAAAATCAACATATTTCAAATTGATTTCAATTGATTTCAATTTAATTGATTTCTAGGCGTTTCGAGTCCGTATGATCAAACGACAAGTCCGATCGCTACGAAACTTAAAATCCTACTATATTCACCATTACGGATCCAATGAAATTAGTTTCATCGAAGTCCAAGTTAGTGGCCAAAAGGGCTATTTCTATATTATTTAAATAAATTAATAATTAATTAATTAAATCAAATTTTTAATTTCAATTCTAAAATTGACAATTTTTATCATTTTCTAAATTTCTTAATCATTTACACTAATTTAAACAAATTTAGATGTCAATTTAGAGTTGATTAATTTATCAATTTCAGCGTTAACCTCAATTTCATTAAATTCAGAAATTGTAAATTTAATTTCCAATAATTCCATTTAATTTACTTTTCATTCTATTATTCAATTCATTATTATCAAATGGAGGAAATTAACATTGGTTCATGATTTATTACATTAATATCTTCAAATTTCAGCTAAATTTACACTAACGTACTAGTTACATATTTTAATTTCATTTAATTGCAATTAATCCAATTATTATATTTTAAATTCCATTAAATCAATAGATCTTGATTTCCATTCTTCTTACCAGTTTATTTCTTTATACATAAATTTATAGCCAAGTATAACAATTTTCATTACTTCACTAAATTGAAATTTTATTTCAATTGTTACAAATTAGTATTGAATTTCATTTTTATATACCAAACTTATTAAATTAACAAACTAAATTACTGAAAATTTTCGGGCCGCTACAAATCATCAACCAGTTACCACAATCATCATCCAATTCAAACAATAACATTAATATAGAACAGATAATAAATAACAGGTATTTACTGGCAGTTTATATTCAATAATAAATTAAATAACTATTTTATCCAAATAAATTCAAATAAACGGAGGTGGTGATTCAAAATATGCCAAACAGTCATGAATAAATTTCTAATCACATCATAAATCAATTTAACAAATATAAGAAATTTTAGAAGTTGTGAGTGGGTTATACACTTACCTTTGGAAATTAAATTAAATTTAAATCCAATTTAAACCCAAAATTTGAACGGTCTCAAAATTCGTCCAAACAGGTGCCACAATGTCCAAAATTTCAATACGATCCTAACAAAAGAAACCACGCGCAAATCAGACATTGTATGCGAAAGTTATGTGAGTTAAAACGTTACGAAATTTAATCAAAATAAAATAAAAAACAAAATCACTCACCCAGACACGTCATCAAGCATACGCACGCGCTCCCACTTCCTCATTCGAACAGAACCAGATCCATCTCAAACCTAGCCATCGATTTATACTGCCAAAGCGTGCCACCCACATCTATTATCACATTGATCAGACTACGCTAGCACGACCACCACGTTTGGCGGCCCCCTCACCTTCAAAACCCGATGCTCCGCCGCCTCCAAATCGCCTCAGGCCGAGACTAAAACGTGAGGTTTTAGGCGCGATTTGAGGACCCTATAACAACAGCAAATGGCATGGATTGACCCCATTTGTCGAGCTCTACGCCGTGGTGCCTCCTGATCGTCGAATTATGAAAGATCCACCGTCGAAATCACTAAAGCAAAAACGAGCTGCCGAGGTTGTTCTTCAATTGTGGAAAGATGGTTGTTCAAATTGGAAAATGAACTACAAATCTGAGATGCACCTGTCGAGGGCTTCAGATTGATATAAAATATGATATAGTTTGAAGAGCTTTAATTTTTGAAGTTGAAATTTGAATTGGAATTGAACTAATGAGTTTTAGGGTTTTCAACCATTCGAAAGAGGTGGAACAGAAATTTCTGTACATACAGAAATGAGAAATAAAAAAGATGCTACTGTTTATAACTAGATATATATATAGGTAGAGCTGAAAAATAGAGGAACGGATATGATTGTTTTGGACCGTTGAACGATAAATGGCCCGAAAAGCCCGTTTTGACACCGAAATGAAATTGGATCAACCCATATATCAAAATAAATGTTTTAAAATATTTTAAAATCAATGAAATAGGTTTCAAGTCCAAATTTCATCGTATGAAGAAGTTATACTAAAATCAAGTTATTTCAAATTGATTTCAATTGATTTTTCGTTGATTTCTAGGCCTTTTTAGCACGTACGATCAAACGACAAGTCCGATCGCTACGAAACATAAAATCCTACAATAATTCACTGTTACGGATTCGATGAAACTGGTTTCGTTGAAATCCGAGTTAGTGGCCAAAATGGCTAATTTTCTGTTAATTAATTAAATTAATATTAAAATAAATTAAATCGCTTTTTTTCAATTCAAATTAAAAAATTCACAAATTCTATCATTTTTTATATCTTAATCCTTCACAAAAATTTGGAAAAGTTCAGATATCAATTTTAAGTTAATTAATTTACCCATTACTGTATTGAATTTTAATTTTAAATAAATTCACTAATTATCAATTGAAATTCCAATGAATCCATTTATTTGATTTTAATCTATTTATTCAATCCGTTATCACCAAATAGATAAACTTAACATTGGTTCATGGTTTATTACATTAATATTCTCAAATTTCATCTTAATCTCCATTAACGTAATATTAAATATTTAATTTCAATTATTTTCACTTAATCCAATTATTAAATTTAAATTTAAATAAATTAATAAATCCTGATTTTTCATTCTTTTTATTCAACCTATTATTATATTGTGAATAAAATTAACATCATTATGTCTCATTCCCTATATTAATTCATTAACAAATTTTAATTTTTTATTTATTCCAGATTTAATTACCAAAATCTTATTAAATCAACAAATTTAATTATCGAAAATTATGGGTCGTTACAAGAAGGGCGTGCGGTCCTGCTGGAGATGGAAGAGGGTTGGATGACACATTTTCTGGTGAAGTTTGGGTGATGATCAGCGGTGGGTATGGTGGCGAACGAGGCATTTGGGTGAACGAATTTTTTTTCATTCCAGGCATTAGAAGTTCGAAGTTCGTTTTGGTGCTTCTGGTGGCGTTCTAGGCGGTGGAACTTAGGAAGGGGGTCGAGTGCAATTTGCGTGGGTAAGCGGTGATTGGAATCGATGGTCGGAGATGGCATACACATGCACACTGGTGTGCACGTCCGGTTCGAGTATCTGGGTTTAATATCAGGAAGTAAGGGGAAGGACTGGGATGGTATCGGGTTTGTATAGGAGTTTGGATCGAGATTGGATCGAGTGGTTTGACTATAGGGTAGAGTTAGGAGAGAGAATCGAACGGAAGAAGAAGGGAAAGCAGAGAGGGGATCGGTTTTGTCTCACTGTTTTTGGTGTATGGGCTCGGGCCTGTACCCAAGTCTTTAGCACGGTTGGTAGAAATGAATAAAACAAGTTTTTTTAAGAAAAAGTAAAATTTTGACAAGTTTCAAAGCAAATTTTTCAAAGCCAACAGAAACAAGTTTTCAAAGTAAAGCGTTTATCAATTTTTCAAACAAGTTCCAAAATTTAGATTTTAAGGTCAAATGTGTTTTAAATTTAAATTTTTTTGATTTGAATAAATAAATATATATATATATATATTAGTGAATTATTTAATTAATTCCTAAGTGGTTTCAAAAATAGAATGATGTAATTAACCAAGTAATTAAGATAAGTAGTATTGAATTTTAATTAATCAAGAGGGTACTTAAGTGATTTTGTATTCCAAACATTTAGTTCAAATTAAATGGTAATTAAGTAACTAATTAAGATAAATGGTTTATCTTAAATTAATTACGGTCTAAATTAATTAAAGGGATAATTAGTTAATGTAATTAAAGAATAAATAATTAATGTGATTAATTAAAGAATATTTACTTGAAGTAATTAAAGGATAATTAATTTAATATAAGTAGTTAAAGGTTAATTAATTAATATGGATTATTAAAGGATGATTAATCCCATTAATTAATTAAAATAATGAAAAATGGTTTATAATTAATTAAACTAAGTAGATTTTAAAAAGTAATTTAAGTAATTAATATAGTTTTTTTGGAGATCAAATTAAATTAATTAGGAATTGTATAACTAATCAATCTTGCCTATGGATGATTAAATCGTATTGAGTGTTTGGATTAACTTAATATCTCTAGTCAGATAATTTGTGATGCTCTGTGATATGATATGTGTGGGTTGGACTGTGATAACGTGGACTATCTATCGATGATGAACTGCTGTGTAAAAATTACGTCTTGTATTTATAATGGAATTTTATTTACTTAAATTACCTAGCTTAAAGATAGTATTGGGTTCGAAGAGACTGGGGTCGGGTATCAGCAAATACCCGAAACCACTTCGATTAGTAATCTACAATAATTATTTATAGATGTGATTTTACAATCAAATAGGCTGGAATGAAATAAAGTAAGAAACATGGCCATTTAAACTAAGTAGTGGTTCTTATATATTGTTTTGTAACAAGTGATTGACTATAACTAGTGAAGACCTCGTAGTAAGGTACGAGTTACCTGGGTTTTCAATTATATATTAAAACTTAGTATTTCAAATTATTTGGGTTTACTCATGCTGGTTTCCAGCCTGACCCAAGTGTCACTTTAATGTAATGCTCGGGTCAGACCGAGTATTACAATTTTTCAGTTTGGAACGTTCTGAATCACAGGAGGCGAACTGGATGTAGGAACGTATGGAGTATATTCCGCTGTGTATTTTGAGATTGTATGGATAATAGTCTAGGACAAGTTAATTTTAATTGTCTAGTTTATTTGTAAATGGTTGTACTCTGATATATTGAATGTAACCTGACAATTATAGCTTTTTATTGAATAAATGCTATTATTTGATATTATATTTGATCCACTGCGAATGTGAGATTCTGTTTTTATTTTTTGTTCTTATTCTACCTCTTTTCTTCTTTACCTTAACAATCTAGAATTTTTGGTATTCGATTGTACGACACTTCTACAGTGAACGTATTAGTTTTGAATTCTCGAGATCGGAAATTTCAGGTCGTTTCAGCCGATACTTCGTATCGATCACAAAGTTAATCTTTGGTATTGATCACTCTGGATCGATCCGAACCCCTACCGTCCCCATTCGATACGAAGCCGCTCTTTCCTTCGATACGAATCTCCACTATTTTCAATCGATACAAATTTTGGTTATTTTTCGATCGATGCAAATCCCTCCTCCTCAACCGATCTGAGCGATCCCTTCATATCCATCTATCCTTCTTTACCAAACAGAATGAATATCATTTCACCCTTCCTCGGCCCTGCTTCAGCCTAAGCTCGGCCTCGAGACCGCTAGAATTGATTACGAATGGGAGTGGAACGGCGTAAGAATTCGAGTCTCATCATTTTAAATTGGTTTTGGTCAATTAATTTCCTATTTCAAGCAATTAACTCAGGGGCTTAGAGTTTTTTCGATTCCGAGGCAAAGACGGTTTTCTTTTTTCAAGCTTCTGATCGATATGTAAGCGATTCGTACAAGTGAAAATAGATGAAAATTTGGCTAAGTATTGAGCATGTTTACATAAATAAAAAATCAAGAGAAAAGATGATTCACCTCCTGGTCATGTTAACAGGTAGAAATGGTCTCCCCTTCGATCAATGCGAAGAAACCTTCTTCGTATCCATGCATCATCCATCCAAAGCAACAGCTGTTCATATCCATCATCGATACGAATGCCACTACCAAGTCATATTTGGATTGTCGGACTCCGTTGATACGAACTAACAACTTCGTGTCCATTACTTTGAAGATCACCAAATTTCGCATCCATTGGTACAAAACGTTTAAAAGAGCCAATTGATTCGTATCGATTACCATCGATACGAAGGAGATTTTTCAGCTTCTCAAAATCGATCCAGGAGAGGATCGATACGGAGAGATACTCCAAAAATTCCCATCAAGCATCGCTACAACTTGAATTTCACATCGATCTAGGGGAAGATCGATATGAAACTCGGACCAAATATATACCAAAAACCCTTGACAATGACTCGTGAATGTGTAGACGTTAACGAGAGTCAGGTTAAGATACGTTCGTGTATGACTGTAACGCCCCACCTCTATGCTCACAATAACAAAGAGTATTAAAGGAAATACTGTTTGTTATTACAAAGAATAAGGCTGGATAGGAGCGGCCATCCGTAGTTAGGCCTTACACTGGTATTGGTTACCTTGATAGGAGTGGTATATATTTTTAGTTTTCATCTCTTATTTACTCCCATCGACATATCCAGTTCTAGTATAAAACGAACTACGATGGTTCATAATAGTTTAGGACAATATATATAATAATAACACAGATAATATAAATGCGGAACACGGATAAAACAAAAATGTCTCATATATATAATAACTGATGTCAGTTACAATACATGTGATACAATACATATGATACAACTACAACTGTCGACCCAGGAAGTTATATACACAAGTACATTATCGTGAATAATATACATGAATATACATCATCCTATACAAATACACTGACTACTTTAAATGACGACGACTACTCCAAAAGTATGAAAAGACTTCAAAGCTCTAGCAGCAACCCAAAGCAAGATATCTACAACCTGTAATAACTCAGTCTGACCCGAGTATTACATTCAAAAGAAAATAATACACGGGTCAGTCTAATTCAAACTCAGTTATTAATGCATAGAAGCAATAATAAATAAATAGCAAATAGACGACAGTCACCATAAACCTCGTCTATCCAATTCTTTAATAAGGAATCGGATAACAGTAAATATAACACGTAATAGTGTTAAACAGCAAATCAGCAAATTCAAATTGTCAACGAAGATAAGTGAAAGAATTATCAATGAAGATAATTTAATAAACAACAGAATTGCCTAATGGCAATCAACAACAAAATCTAATTATTAAGTAAATAATTAGAAACTCATAATCTAATTATCAAATAGATAATTAGACATCAACAAAATCCTCAAATTAACCCAAATCAAAATATGATTCAAAATATTGAATTGGACCAAACAATTCAAGCAATTGAAATATCAATTAAAACTTCACTTCTAGTAGGGCTGCAGCACACGCACGTGTGTATTGCCTCGCCACTACAGCATGAAATACACAAAAGATCAACGCATCAAAAGCAAAAGAAATGCCAATTAAAATCAATACGGTGTGGCTGCAGTACATGCTCGTGTGTGCTGCCTCGCCACTACAGTGATGAATCACATAAAAGCTCACTATAAGTTCACAAACGAGCACAAGGTCTAACCCGAGCGTTTAAGCTGGATTCAACTCAATGTACACATCAATGTACAAGTCACAATATAACAATGTCCAGACCAATTACTTTCAAAATGGTCGAACAAAGACTCCAAGCATACAAGGAGATATGCACAGATCTAAAACAAAGAATAGCCAGAAACTCAAGTGGCTACATAGTATGAAGTGCACAACAGGCACAAGCCAGTGCACACAACAAAAAGGCAAGCAAATATCACAAATGCATCACATATATGGTAGACAAAACTGAGTCAATGATGAAACACCAGACTTCAAATTATGAACAAGAAGTCAAAGATGTGATTTGGCCAAAATTATATATATTCAGCCCAAAAACTGTTATGCGCATGCTACACCTATACTAAATTCATGCAACTTAAAGTGAAAATCCAACAGGAAATAGGAATTGACAATGATATCCAACATATGATATCCCGCTTAAATATCTGTATGCAGTATATTCCATTGCCTGCACACAAAAATAGTACCCACGCAGTGCCAAAATAATGCACACGCTGTATAATACATACGCATGAGCCAAGATGGTACACCCTCATTCACACACACCTATGCAACTACATAATGTCTGTGGACATGAATTCATGTATATCTTGCATGTGTTAGACATGCAAAGACAAAAATGGATGCAGTAGCACTTTTCCTCACGCACGCATAACAAAGTAACTGAAACACAGTAGGGATTGAGGATGCATAGGAAGTAACTTGATGAATATACATGTCATAAAGAATTCAGGGTCGTGACAATGCGCTAAAACACTACAATGGACAGAGAATGCAACTATGACATGCGAATGACTACAGGGAGGATGTAACTGACTCTAGTATGCAAATATACATGCAGTGCAAAAATCACGCAAAATCACGGTAGCAGTGATGTGAAAATCGCACTAAATGAAATCAAATCATGAATGCACAAGTGTCAGACTCAGTTCAGTCATTGTAGAACCCTGACCAAACCCAGACTCACAGGTATAATGAAGTACAAAAAATAATCAAGTTCAGTGACACCAATGAATCAAAACAACAAATTTGCAACACTTCAATTATCAGTTTTGATCGAATTAAAGAAACAACCCAGACTCATGGACAATTCAAAGCCAGACTGCACAACAAAATGCACTAATATATTTACATATATGGTGATGAACAAATGTGACAACAAAAGTATAGTCATACCAATGCAGAGCTACTCCAGACAAGATGATAACCCATATATATACATACAAGAATGCATATATATACATGCTAGCAATCAAGATGACAATGTAGCTTCGAATGAAACATATGTGCCAGTGAAACATGTGCAGCTCAATGAACAGAGGCAACCAAGGTCAGGCAACAGGACAACATCAAGGCCGAGACAAAAATCAAAATACACATTTTGAACGAGTCAATCAATAAATTCACCAAAGTGGTCGAAGTCATGGAACCGCGGTGTTAAATCAAGACAGTGCCAAATTCACAATTGACCAAGTCAAAATTGTCAAGCGACTGAAGTCAAATACAAGTATTGAACAAGACATAAATGCCAAAACCACGCAACAGTAAGAAAATCAACAAGGCCGAAAGTCGAACAACATCAACATCGCAAAATCAAGCAGCAAAAAAATGCAAATTCGAACAAGTCAGGAAACACTAATACTTGAATTAGATGTGAGGGTTCACTCACCTTTCCAAAACGAAGCAGCCGTTAGCGACCAAAGATCGAATAATTTAGAGTCGAAGCTGTGGAAATCGAAGAAAGGAGTTGATTGTTGAAGTGAGCACCTACGATCGGCACAATCAAGCATTCTAGAGTCAGCTTCTTTGAATTGAACGAGCCCTAATTTCGAAACGAATGGGGGAGGAACGAGGCCGCCACCATTTTTTTCGTTTCGTGTGTTTTAGTTTTAGGGTTTCAAAATGAACGAGAAAAAAGAAAGAGAGACGGGTCTTTGCCTTGATGACTATTACGGCACAAAGAAAAACATGGGCCAACCTATTTTAAATCCCGCATACGCTTTTAACCATTTATTAAAAGAATTTCAACCGATTAAAAACTCAAATTAGCAATTAGCAAACCACTCTAATCGTCATTTGGCGATAATTAATTGTCACAAATCCCTGGGTTGTTACAGACTCCCCTCCTTATAAAAATTGTGTCCCCGTAATTTTCATAATTAAAGTCGTTAATAACAATTATTTTTCTAACATAAACTGGTTAAGCTAGAAAAATAAAGATCGGGAACACAAACGCCAAAGAAATCTTTTAATTCCAATAAAAGAAATTCACAAATTCTCAACAAAATCTAATTATCAATTAGATAATCGGAAAACAACAAAGCTGAATAAATGCAATTTATCAGCAATATTCAATTATCAATTAGACAACTAGAATTTAGAAATCACAAACAGCAACATCTGATCATCGATACGATAGTTAGAAAATAAAAAAATCTAATTATCAATGAAGATAATTGGAAAACATGAACTTCATAATCAACAAACGCTAACTATCAACAGAGATTGATAGAAAACAGCAATTCGATATAACCAACATAATCTAGAATCAATTAAAGACTAGAAAATCTTATAATCAACAAAACTGGTAATTATCTAATTATCAAAAACGATAATCAGAAAGCTCAAATCAACAAATATCCAATTATCAAGAACGATAATCAAATCTCAAATCAACAAATATTCAATTATCAAAAACGATAATCAAATCTCAAATCAACAAATATTCAATTATCAAAAACGATAATCAAATCTCAAATCAACAAATATCTAATTATCACAAGCGATAATCAGAAACAACAAATATCCAATTATCAAAAACGATAATCAGAAGCAACAAATATTCGATTATCAAAAACGATAATCAAAATCAATAAATATCCGATTATCAAAACGATAATCAGAAGCAACAAATATTCGATTATCAAAAACGATAATCAAAATCAACAAATATCCGATTATCAAAAACGATAATTAGAAACAAAAAATATTCGATTATCAAAAACGATAATCAAAATCAATAAATATCCGATTATCAAAAACGATAATCAGAAACAACAAATATTCGATTATCAAAAACGATAATCAAAATCAACAAATATTCGATTATCAAAAACGATAATCAGAAACAACAAATATTCGTTTATCAAAAACGATAATCATCAATAAATATCCGATTATCAAAAACGATAATCAGAAACAACAAATATTTGATTATCAAAAACGATAATCATGTCACAAATATCTAATTATCACAAGCGATAATCAGAACTCATATCAACAAATATCCAATTACCTGCAGATAATTGGAAACAACAAATATCTAGAAATCAATTAAGATAATCTAGAAAATCAACATAAAAGGTGGATTGATCCCAACAAATGGCGAGTTTTAGCTACGCCGCACGTGCATCAACAAATGGCCGAAGCCTACCAAGTACTATATTTTTGGCGCCCAACAAATGACCCGAATGTCCAACAAATGACCCGAAGGTCCAACAAATGACCCGAAGGTCTAGTACTGGTATTGACCCGAAGGTCCAACAAATGACCCGAAGGTCTAGTACTGGTATTGACCCGAAGGTCCAACAAATGACCCGGAGGTCCAACAAAGTGGCTCGAAAGCACACGATCAAAACAGCAAATATTTCAATTAACGAGTCCGGAATTAACCAAAATAGAAAACGCACATGTCCCATAACCACGAGTTTTACTAAATCGTTTAATTTTCTTCATCGTTTCCTTGAAAGTGCAAAATTGTGTATTTAAAAAATAACATTTCACATTCTCAAACGGACAAGTCCGAAATTAAGCGAATCAGTAAAAGAAAGGGGTCATAGTCCTCGATTTTGCTGAAACGTTTAAATCGCTTTCTCATTCTTTTGAAAACGTAAACTATAAAAATTTTGAAAACCAATTTTATTTTTAAAATGATTTGCAAATCCGTGATAAAAACAGCAACATTAGTGACAATTTCGACAAGGAAATTGCACTTCTCAAAACACCGTAGAAACGGATCTCAAAGTCAGCATTGCGGGATAACCGCTTAAAAATCCACTTTAAAATTTGAAGGCTACCGAAGCCAAAGTGACAGTAATATTCATACGTCAAAATCTCATCAAAATAATTTGCATCAAAATATAATATTAGTGAATTTTCATTCATTATAAATGTCAACAAAACACCGGGCTTCAAAAATTTAGCATTGGTGTAAAAATCCCATTATAAAAATAACGGCAACAAAATACGTTTAAAACCAAGCATCGGTTCAACATAAAATTTAATGTAGTAACATGCAACCTAAATTTGCATATATACCACAAAATGAACAAAGAAATCATTCAAATATATCTTCACTGAAGATAATTTAAAACAGCAAAAATCTCAATAAATTCACATAACTGCAATCGCTTCGAATCCTCAAATCGGATTCGAAATTTTCGAAGAAAACAAAATAAACACAGCTATGTAAACAACAATTGAAATTTATTTCAATTTCATATTTTGATTTTCAAATCAAAAAGGTTATCAGCCGTACTCAGCGAAGACAGACTCACTGTTTTCGCTGCGCACTGTGATAAACAAAACACGAATCAACCAATCATCAAAACACAGTTTCCCTTTTATTTTTAAATAAAGATGTTTAAAAATTTCATCATAATTTCAAAACTTTAGTTTTGACTCAAAGCACAAATAAAAACATCGACAAATAGTTGTAACACATGTTCCATCTAAGTTATGTTTTATATTATGTCCATAAACCCCAAGCTCTAATACCAATTGTAACGCCCCACCTCTATGCTCACAATAACAAAGAGTATTAAAGGAAATACTATCTATTATTACGAAGAATAAGGCTGGATAGGAGCGGCCATCCGTAGTTAGGCCTTACACTGGTATTGGTTACCTCGATAGGAGTGGTATATATTTTTAATTTTCATCTCTTATTTACTCCCATCGACATATCCAATTCTTGTATAAAACGAACTACGATGGTTCATAATAGTTTAGGACAATATATATAATAATAACACAGATAATATAAATGCGGAACAGGGATAAAACAAAAATGTCTCATATATATAATAACTGATGTCAGTTACAATACATGTGATACAATACATATTATACAACTACAACTGTCGACTCGGGAAGTCATATACACAAGTACATTATTGTGAATAATATACATGAATATACATCATCCTATACAAATACACTGACTACTTTAAATGATGACGACTACTCCAAAAGTATGAAAAGACTTCAAAGCTCTAGCAGCAACCCAAAGCAAGATATCTGCAACCTGTAATAACTCGGTCTGACCCGAGTATTACATTCAAAAGAAAATAATACACGGGTCAGTCTAATTCAAACTCGGTTATTAATGCATAGAAGCAATAATAAATAAATAGCAAATAGACGATAGTCACCATAAATCTCGTCTATCCAATTCTTTAATAAGGAATCGGATAATGGTAAATATAACTTGTAATAGTGTTAAACAACAAACTAGAAAATTCAAATTGTCAACGAAGATAAGTGAAAGAATTATCGATGAAGATAATTTAATAAACAACAGAATTGCCTAATTGTAAAGACCCATAAATCCGTACTCCTTGAATAGACACTAATCTCCTTTGTTTAATTCAAGATGAACGAAAATACGAACCCTTAGGGGTTTTAAGAAAAATTTAAGAAAAGAAGAAGAGAGAAAAAGGTAGAGAAAAAGATGGAAGAAGAAGAAAATAGATAATATTTTGAAAACATAGAAAGAAAAGAGAATAGAGGAAAAAGAAAAACAGAAGAAAATAGAACAGAACAGAAAACAAGAACAACATCAGAATCTCACAATTCGCAGCGGAACAACATATAATAATAATGAATAATCTTTAAACAAAGAACTATATCAGTTATTACATTACATTTCATTACATCATATCATCAGAGTGTACAACAACAACAAATAGTGCAGCGGAAAAAGAAATACTATATAAATAATACGCCATGCCATCCATCTTGCCCCCAGCAACTCCAGAATATCCAGAATATCCTGATAAACCTTAACTCTTGACTGCCCGTGTTGAAATTGGTGGGCACCCAGAGTTTAGGAAGGGAAACAATAAACTCCAAGTCAGTCATGTGACTGGTGTGAGAACTCAAAACAGTTTATTTGTCTTTAAAATTAAAATAGAGAGATATTTTTATTTCAATTCGCAATGCTTTTAAAAATGAGACTACCATAAGACCTCCTGCCACACACACAATGCAAACGCAGACTTGGAGAAGATTTCTCCTTATGATAGTCAAAGATGCTTGATACGTATTAAAATCAAATTAATTTTGATATCATTATTAGTGCATAGTGTAGAAGAAATTCATTTCGAAAGTAGAATATAAATCTTAGCCAGCATATATACCATTATATTATGCCTACTAATAGCTACCATATTAGATGGCAGGTTCTACAACTAAAACCGTACAAGTTTCGTATTGTTTCTTTGGATTTCCAACAAATGGTCAGGCCAAGGAACTTCCCATTGCCACATGAGAATGCCTCTGGAAAGACATCCCCGAGAACCAAACCGGAACTCTGCCAACACAAGGCCGGGTTACCCCTAACTGGGTAACTACTGACACGAGCACGCCATTCCCCGATCGTAAACGACCTTTCTCACGGGATCCCGAAAACCAACAACCACAAAGTAATAAATTCGTAGTAACCACATAGGTTAAATATCTGGGCTCCATACCATGATACCACCTCTATCCAGAAGGAAATGTGCATACCCTAAAGGGTGCTACCCCTCATAACCTTGCCGCATCTTTCCTGTTTTGACCATTTCCGGGGTGTGAGGTTCGACGAAGTCACGTCCACAAAAACATACTTTATACAAAAGCCATGCTTTGGGTCAACAAATGATCAACACAATGATCACTAAGATAGACGATCAAATAAACGATCCTATCACAATAATCAACACAATGATCATTTACAGCAACACTCAGCATGTCACATTACCAAATTGGGAATATATCGCTGATAACTTCAACTATATAACCTCTGAGCTCGTACGTCTCAGAGAAGGGTGTTAAGCTAAAAGAATAAATTCTTCGCCACCAACAGAAATATATTTGAAAGAAATCGGCTTTATATCTCAACTTGTAATGTCAGACATACAATCCATACAAGTTTGTTCCGGGATCGAACAAAACCGAAGGCACTTACAAAGAAGTCCTTGCAATCCGGATATTCACAATCCTGATCGGATTTCCCATCACTTAGGGAGTCTCTATACCGCTGCAACTCAGTGCAGAGACAATCAACAGGTCATCCTATCGCTCTCGCAAATACCGGGTCTTCAATACCGATCTTCAATGCAATTCACAACGACGTATCACATATTCGGAATGGGTTATACGACCCCATGGTCCTTTTCCGGTTAACCCGAATAGTGAGCGCTTATTCAAAAATAAGTGTAGCATTCACATTCAAACAAATCACATCAATTACCCATTTAAAGGGAAATATTGATAGTCGGTTATTGAACTATCACTGGATATGCACAACATCACCAGATTCCAAATAATTTTCCAAATTATTTATTTTCCAAAATATCTTCACTAGATATATAAATACAAAACTTCAAAAATAAATCAATATTTATTTTTAAACAAATTCCACTTCCTTTATAAATTCCTTAGTGAATTTATAATTCCAAAATATCAATGAATATTCGATTTCGATTATTCATTTCAATTTATCTTCAAAAAGATAAATTCTTAAGATATTCACTTTATATTGGAAAACATTTTCATACTTATTTATTCATAAGTAATTCACAAATTCTATTTATTTTCAACACTTGGAAAATATTCAATATACTTAAATCGAAATTAAGTATATATTTCATTCTTTAAGGAAATCATTCTCTTAAACATATTTATTTGGGCCAAAACGAATGTTGCGTAAAACATCGTTACGACGACTCAAAAATCACTAGTATAGGGATTCGAAATTAAAATAGATATATAAATCCCAATACTATACAAAACATTTCCTTTCGGAAATCATTTACTATAACAACAGTGTTATAGTCTACTATTTCCTTTTATTTCTCGAAAACGTCTATTTCAACAATCAATGTTGAAATCTATGGTTTCGAATCTCAACATATCTTAAAACATCGTTAGATCGTTTTAATTCTATTTGAAATATCACATTCAAACAATTTCTTTAACATCTTATTCACTATTCAAAAACGTGAATATACTACGTTAACACATTTCATCCTTTTATACATTTTATTTAAAAGAATTATTCACAGTTCAAAAACGTGAATATACTACGTTAATAAATTTCATTCTTTTATTCATTTTATTTCAAAGGATTATTCACAGTCAAAACGTGAATATAACTCCATCAAATAAGTTATGACAATTAACTTATCAGAATAAGTTGTTTGCGGATTTATAAAACAACGTTTATAAATTCCATTTCTACTTATTTATAAAAACTTCCTTTTTATAAATTCCTTTATTAACCTATTCCAGTTTATAACTAAATTATAAACTAAACGTTCATATTATAAGTTAATTACTTATAAAACGATTATTTTACAAAATCGTTCTTTTAAAGACTTTCTAATTTATAAATCTTATAACTTATAAGATCCATTTATTTAACCAATCTATTCTTCAAATATTTTCACCAAATTTATAAATCTTACTATTTATAAATTTCTTTTATAACTTCACAGTTTATAATTCCATAAATTTCATTCTTATAACTTCACCATTTAAATTCTATAAATTTCATTCTTTAATGAAATTCATTTTCACTTCATTCAAACACTTATAAAAACTCGTTTTATAATGTCTATATTTCAATTTATAAATATCCATTTATAAATCTCTTAATATAAATCAAATTATATTATTATTCTAAAACGTCTTTAATTTCCTTTATAATTTCATCATTCTCTTGATTTATAAAATAATCAAATTTTTATAAGTCCTATTTTTAAACTTTTTATAATAAATTTAAAAATCCCAGTTTAAACTATTTTATAACATCATTAACCCGTATTTTCAAAAATCAATCTTTAACCGTATTTCTCAAAATCATAATTTTTATAACTTTAAAAATTATAACGTTTATTTATTTGAAATGGATCAATTCAAAAATTATTTTATAAAACGTATACTTTTCAAAAATCACTTTAAAATCATTTTAAAATTCCAAATTTGGTCCAATGATGCTACACACCAAATAGTCAATCACGACTACAACGATATCATATATCAATATGAAAATCCATCAAATATCAAAATATCTGAAATCAAATAAAAACTGTTGAGGAATCCAGTTGGATCCCTCCAACCTGTTTTCCTGCATCACAAACATTAGCACAATACCAATTTCGTTCCAGTACGAAATTATCGCGGTATATGTTCTTATTAAATATTATCCGCTTAATAACGGCGTAATAGGGTCTCATCCGCTAAACAAAAAATGCGGGAAATCAACAACTGCAATATATACATATGCCAATATATATATATTGATATTATATATAATACCAATTTCACTGTTTATGAAATATTCGCGGTATATGTTTTTATTAAATAACATCCGCTTACTAACGGCGTATAATGTCTATTTTAACACTCAATAGATATCAATCAACATTCAAACTTGCATTCAAATATTTTAAATCTAACTATTTAAAATAAAATCGAAACTGATTCGATTGAGTGAGAAATTCTCACCTTGATTTTATTTCGTTTTAGCGATTTATTTCGAATAAAATTAAACGGACGTTTAATTTTACCCAAAATTCTCACTAACTCCAAACGACTCCAAACAAACTCCATCGCGTAGTGCTCGTCCATACGATTCCAACGCAACTGAGTTTGCATTTTTTCGACCTCGTATGAAAAAGTTATGAATTTTTGAAGTTACACGAGTTTATATTAACAAATTTACAACATTAACTTTATATTTACAACCTTCATCCAATCCTAGCCCTTGATCTTTGCTTCCCCACATCAGGCCCGTCCCCTACCTTCATCTCCCTCACGTTCAAGCTTCAGGAATTAGGCCGCAACCACCAACCCATGAACAAGCAACTAGGGTTTAACATTGCAAGCTCATTTCTCGACGAAATTCGATCAAACCACTTGCAAATCGAAGCTCTTCGCGAGAGCTACAACCACCATCCCCCACCTGAAGCTCGGCCACCTGTAGAGCCTTGGAATGCGTGCGAAAATCTGCAGGTTCAGCCCCACATAGCTCCTCCTACGTTGCTCCGTTTCCGATCATCACCGTATGGAATCGAAGCTCTCGTCGAGCTCTAAGACTTTCGTGTTGAACACTTTGGCTAATTCATTACGGATTGAGAGAGATTAATGAATGAATGTGGGTGTTTTCTGGCCATACATTGTATAAGTGGCGGCTAGGTTAAAAAATTAGGGTTTTAGTTATTTTTTTTATCAAATTATGAAGAGTGGTGGTGTATTTATAGAGTTTCGTTCGACACTATTCATCCGGAAATTCCGAACTTCGATTTACGCGCCGAAACTGACGTTCCTAGGGTTTATCCCGCGTTCCGGACACAATGGAACAGGTTTCGGAAGCTAATTCGGACATCTGTGCGAGTTATGGCTGTAAACGCTCAATTTGAATTAAACTGATTTAAGCGATTTTCTAGGCGTTTTAATTCGTACAGGACAAACGGTAAGTCCAATTGACTTGAAATTTGAAACCTTACAATAATATCACATTACGGATCCGATGAAACTGGTTTCGTCGAAATCCAAGATTTTTTGAAAAATGGCTATTTTCACTCGTCAAATTTAAATTAAAAATAATTCGATGCGTTTCAAGCTGCCACGGTCAAACGGTAACTCCGATTGACACGAAATTTGAAATCTGGCAATAACTAACTATTACGGATCCAATGGAACTGGTTTCGTTCAATTCTGAGACTGTTCAAAAATTGGCTATTTTTACTAGTCGATTTAAATATTAAAATATTCAATTTTCACAAATTAACTTTTAAATCGATTTTAAAAGTTCTAAAATATCGTTCTAACTTCCATATGATAAAATAAAATTTTACAAATCATTTTCAATCATATTTAACTATATTTTCAATTTTTTTCCATAATTTAACATATTAAATTATCGATTTAATTATTCAATTAAATCCAAAAATTCGAATAAAAATTTATTTGACTTATAAATTCACTTATTAATATTTAAAATAAATTAAATATTCAAATTTTAATTTCTAAAAATTCTGGGTCGTTACAATCTTCCCCCCTTAAAAGAATTTCGTCCTCGAAATTAACAAGTAAGAAAAGTTACAGAATCTATTAATTTTCAAAATTCATAATTAAATTCCTTACAATACTTTACTAAGTTTTCCAAATCATACTTAGTTATCTTTTCAAAAACAATTACTATTGTTTAACTTTCAATTCTAAATCAAAGTTAAAGTTTTCAAAATTTTCCAATTTTCTCAAAATTTTTCTAACGCCTTAAATTTTCGGAAAAATTCGCCATAGTCTCCTTTGCGCGGCTCGATCCGAAAAAAAATGACAGTATATATATCACAAATATACATCTCATCAAGTAATGAGGCATCCCGCAGGGAAAAAAGTGTAAAAGTACGGTATTTAATCCGAGATATGTGCCTTATATTTTATTAGCAAGCATATACGGCTAATATAGCGCAAAAGCGAACTCCAAATGCGAAGCAAACGCGATCCGCACCTACTAATTACTCAACAAACAACATGAGAATCATGCATATAGATAATAGTATCAATATACATCATATAGCAACATAATAACTATATATGCTAACATAGCAAATGAAATAAAAGCAACAAATGCAAACATCAACCAACTATCATTCATAACTAATAAATATTCATTCATATTCTCATTAATATTAAATGAATTGGTTCTCAATTTAATCACATTTGATTTATTAACAGTGGATGTTTACTAACATTCATTCTCAATTAGTTTATATTCACTAATTTATATTCAAGTTGGTTCACTACCAAATCAAATTCAATTCTATTTAAGATTCACTTAACTTTCAATTGAATTCCAATTACTTTAGCTTCCAATTTCATTAATACTTAATGAATTATATACAATCAACTAACAATCATATAACAATCAATGTATATTAATTACAACCAAATTCCTTTGCTTCACTTACATTCATTTTGGTTTAACACCTTTAATTAAATTGACTTCCATTCAATTTATTCATTCAATTCAATTACAAAGTTGAATTTTTATTTATATACTCAAGTTCATATTCATCACTTAACTTTATTAATTTACTTTGATACTAATATCAACTTCATTCCATATCACTTAAGTTATATTTCCATTTAACTTTAAAAATTCATTTTTATTCACAAACTCATATTCATATAGTTTCACTTCTTATATATATATATATAAGTTTATTTCACAATTGTAAATCACATTTAATTATAATTTAATTCTTATAATTCTTTTGCTTATACAATTATTCTTTTATTTAGATTATTCAAACAACTAAACAATCAACTTATTTTCACTTTAATAATTTTGAAAAATTATTTCTTTATATATAAAAAATATAATCAAGGTAAAATTATTTCATTTACCCAATTTAAAACAATATCGTGTCGAATTGTTCTATAAAAGTGTTTAGAGATTCCTATCAACAACGTTAATTACTCGTATTAACCAGAATCTATATACCACTCAACAAACCAATCATCACAATATAAAACAATTTTATATATTCACTAACAAATACGCTCTCATAGCTATTATTACACTCAAACTCAATCTAGAGTACTACTGACTCTATCTCTAATGAACAATACCCAACAGAACCATGGTTGTCGCTTAACCATAAGCTCTGATACCAGATGTAAAGACCCGTAAATCCGTACTCCTTGAATAGACACTAATCTCCTTTGTTTAATTCAAGATGAACGAAAATACGAACCCTTAGGGGTTTTAAGAAAAATTTAAGAAAAGAAGAAGAGAGAAAAAGGTAGAGAAAAAGATGGAAGAAGAAGAAAATAGATAATATTTTGAAAACATAGAAAGAAAAGAGAATAGAGGAAAAAGAAAAACAGAAGAAAATAGAACAGAACAGAAAACAAGAACAACATCAGAATCTCACAATTCGCAGCGGAACAACATATAATAATAATGAATAATATTTAAACAAAGAACTATATCAGTTATTACATTACATTTCATTACATCATATCATCAGAGTGTACAACAACAACAAATAGTGCAGCGGAAAAAGAAATACTATATAAATAATACGCCATGCCATCCATCTTGCCCCCAGCAACTCCAGAATATCCAGAATATCCTGATAAACCTTAACTCTTGACTGCCCGTGTTGAAATTGGTGGGCACCCAGAGTTTAGGAAGGGAAACAATAAACTCCAAGTCAGTCATGTGACTGGTGTGAGAACTCAAAACAGTTTATTTATCTTTAAAATTAAAATAGAGAGATATTTTTATTTCAATTCGCAATGCTTTTAAAAATGAGACTACCATAAGACCTCCTGCCACACACACAATGCAAACGCAGACTTGGAGAAGATTTCTCCTTATGATAGTCAAAGATGCTTGATACGTATTAAAATCAAATCAATTTTGATATTATTATTAGTGCATAGTGTAGAAGAAATTCATTTCGAAAGTAGAATATAAATCTTAGCCAGCATAGGTACCATTATATTATGCCTACTAATAGCTACCATATTAGATGGCAGGTTCTACAACTAAAATTGTACAAGTTTCGTATTGTTTCTTTGGATTTCCAACAAATGGTCAGGCCAAGGAACTTCCCATTGCCACATGAGAATGCCTCTGGAAAGACATCCCCGAGAACCAAACCGGAACTCTGCCAACACAAGGCCGGGTTACCCCTAACCGGGTAACTACTGACACGAGCACGCCATTCCCCGATCGTAAACGACCTTTCTCACGGAATCCCGAAAACCAACAACCACAAAGTAATAAATTCGTAGTAACCACATAGGTTAAATATCTGGGCTCCATACCATGATACCACCTCTATCTAGAAGGAAATGTACATACCCTAAAGGGTGCTACCCCTCATAATCTTGCCGCATCTTTCCTGTTTTGACCATTTTCGGGGTGTGAGGTTCGACGAAGTCACGTCCACAAAAACATACTTTATACAAAAGCCATGTTTTGGGTCAACAAATGATCAACACAATGATCACTAAGATAGACGATCAAATAAACGATCCTATCACAATAATCAACACAATGATCATTTACAGCAACACTCAGCATGTCACATTACCAAATTGGGAATATATCGCTGATAACTTCAACTATATAACCTCTGAGCTCGTACGTCTCAGAGAAGGGTGTTAAGCTAAAAGAATAAATTCTTCGCCACCAACAGAAATATATTTGAAAGAAATCGGCTTTATATCTCAACTTGTAATGTCAGACATACAATCCATACAAGTTTGTTTCGGGATCGAACAAAACCGAAGGCACTTACAAAGAAGTCCTTGCAATCCGGATATTCACAATCCTGATCGGATTTCCCATCACTTAGGGAGTCTCTATACCGCTGCAACTCAGTGCAGAGACAATCGACAGGTCATCCTATCGCTCTCGCAAATACCGGGTCTTCAACACCGATCTTCAATGCAATTCACAACGACGTATCACATATTCGGAATGGGTTATACGACCCCATGGTCCTTTCCCGGTTAACCCGAATAGTGAGCGCTTATTCAAAAATAAGTGTAGCATTCACATTCAAACAAATCACATCAATTACCCATTTAAAGGGAAATATTGATAGTCGGTTATTGAACTATCACTGGATATGCACAACATCACCAGATTCCAAATAATTTTCCAAATTATTTATTTTCCAAAATATCTTCACTAGATATATAAATACAAAACTTCAAAAATAAATCAATATTTATTTTTAAACAAATTCCACTTCCTTTATAAATTCCTTAGTGAATTTATAATTCCAAAATATCAATGAATATTCGATTTCGATTATTCATTTCAATTTATCTTCAAAAAGATAAATTCTTAAGATATTCACTTTATATTGGAAAACATTTTCATACTTATTTATTCATAAGTAATTCACAAATTCTATTTATTTTCAACACTTGGAAAATATTCAATATACTTAAATCGAAATTAAGTATATATTTCATTCTTTAAGGAAATCATTCTCTTAAACATATTTATTTGGGCCAAAACGAATGTTGCGTAAAACATCGTTACGACGACTCAAAAATCACTAGTATAGGGATTCGAAATTAAAATAGATATATAAATCCCAATACTATACAAAACATTTCCTTTCGGAAATCATTTACTATAACAACAGTGTTATAGTCTACTATTTCCTTTTATTTCTCGAAAACGTCTATTTCAACAATCAATGTTGAAATCTATGGTTTCGAATCTCAACATATCTTAAAACATCGTTAGATCGTTTTAATTCTATTTGAAATATCACATTCAAACAATTTCTTTAACATCTTATTCACTATTCAAAAACGTGAATATACTACGTTAACACATTTCATCCTTTTATACATTTTATTTAAAAGAATTATTCACAGTTCAAAAACATGAATATACTACGTTAATAAATTTCATTCTTTTATTCATTTTATTTCAAAGGATTATTCACAGTCAAAACGTGAATATAACTCCATCAAATAAGTTATGACAATTAACTTATCAGAATAAGTTGTTTGCGGATTTATAAAACAACGTTTATAAATTCCATTTCTATTTATTTATAAAAACTTCCTTTTTATAAATTCCTTTATTAACCTATTCCAGTTTATAACTAAATTATAAACTAAACGTTCATATTATAAGTTAATTACTTATAAAACGATTATTTTACAAAATCGTTCTTTTAAAGACTTTCTAATTTATAAATCTTATAACTTATAAGATCCATTTATTTAACCAATCTATTCTTCAAATATTTTCACCAAATTTATAAATCTTACTATTTATAAATTTCTTTTATAACTTCACAGTTTATAATTCCATAAATTTCATTCTTATAACTTCACCATTTAAATTCTATAAATTCATTTTCACTTCATTCAAACACTTATAAAAACTCGTTTTATAATGTCTATATTTCAATTTATAAATATCCATTTATAAATCTCCTAATATAAATCAAATTATATTATTATTCTAAAACGTCTTTAATTTCCTTTATAATTTCATCATTCTCTTGATTTATAAAATAATCAAATTTTTATAAATCCTATTTTTAAACTTTTTATAATAAATTTAAAAATCCCAGTTTAAACTATTTTATAACATCATTAACCCGTATTTTCAAAAATCAATCTTTAACCATATTTCTCAAAATCATAATTTTTATAACTTTAAAAATTATAACGTTTATTTATTTGAAATGGATCAATTCAAAAATTATTTTATAAAACGTATACTTTTCAAAAATCACTTTAAAATCATTTTAAAATTCCAAATTTGGTCCAATGATGCTACACACCAAATAGTCAATCATGACTACAACAATATCATATATCAATATGAAAATCCATCAAATATCAAAATATCTGAAATCAAATAAAAACTGTTGAGGAATCCAGTTGGATCCCTCCAACCTGTTTTCCTGCATCACAAACATTAGCACAATACCAGTTTCGTTCCAGTACGAAATTATCGCGGTATATGTTCTTATTAAATATTATCCGCTAAACAAAAAATGCGGGAAATCAACAACTGCAATATATACATATGCCAATATATATATATTGATATTATATATAATACCAATTTCACTGTTTATGAAATATTCGCGGTATATGTTTTTATTAAATAACATCCGCTTACTAACGGCGTATAATGTCTATTTTAACACTCAATAGATATCAATCAACATTCAAACTTGCATTCAAATATTTTAAATCTAACTATTTAAAATAAAATCGAAACTGATTCGATTGAGTGAGAAATTCTCACCTTGATTTTATTTCGTTTTAGCGATTTATTTCGAATAAAATTAAACGGACGTTTAATTTTACCCAAAATTATCACTAACTCCAAACGACTCCAAACAAACTCCATCGCGTAGTGCTCGTCCATACGATTCCAACGCAACTGAGTTTGCATTTTTTCGACCTCGTATGAAAAAGTTATGAATTTTTGAAGTTACACGAGTTTATATTAACAAATTTACAACATTAACTTTATATTTACAACCTTCATCCAATCCTAGCCCTTGATCTTTGCTTCCCCACATCAGGCCCGTCCCCTACCTTCATCTCCCTCACGTTCAAGCTTCAGGAATTAGGCCGCAACCACCAACCCATGAACAAGCAACTAGGGTTTAACATTGCAAGCTCATTTCTCGACGAAATTCGATCAAACCACTTGCAAATCGAAGCTCTTCGCGAGAGCTACCACCACCATCCCCCACCTGAAGCTCGGCCACCTGTAGAGCCTTGGAATGCATGCGAAAATCTGCAGGTTCGGCCCCACATAGCTCCTCCTACGTTGCTCCGTTTCCGATCATCACCGTATGGAATCGAAGCTCTCGTCGAGCTCTACGACTTTCGTGTTGAACACTTTGGCTAATTCATTACGGATTGAGAGAGATTAATGAATGAATGTGGGTGTTTTCTGGCCATACATTGTATAAGTGGGGCTAGGTTAAAAAATTAGGGTTTTAGTTATTTTTTTTATCAAATTATGAAGAGTGGTGGTGTATTTATAGAGTTTCGTTCGACACTATTCATCCGGAAATTCCGAACTTCGGTTTACGCGCCAAAACTGACGTTCCTAGGGTTTATCCCGCGTTTCGGACACAATGGAACAGGTTTCGGAAGCTAATTCGGACATCAGTGCGAGTTATGGCTGTAAACGCTCAATTTGAATTAAACCGATTTAAGCAATTTTCTAGGCGTTTTAATTCGTACAGGACAAACGGTAAGTCCAATTGACTTGAAATTTGAAACCTTACAATAATATCACATTACGGATCCGATGAAACTGGTTTCGTCGAAATCCGAGACTTTTTTGAAAAATGGCTATTTTCACTCGTCAAATTTAAATTAAAAATAATTCGATGCGTTTCGAGCTGCCACGGTCGAACGGTAACTCCGATTGACACGAAATTTGAAATCCGGCAATAACTAACTATTACGAATCCAATGGAACTAGTTTCGTTCAATTCTGAGACTGTTCAAAAATTGGCTATTTTTACTAGTCGATTTAGATATTAAAATATTCAATTTTTACAAATTAACTTTTAAATCGATTTTAAAAGTTCTAAAATATCGTTCTAACTTCCATATGATAAAATAAAATTTTACAAATCATTTTCAATCATATTTAACTATATTTTCAATTTTTTTCCATAATTTAACATATTAAATTATCGATTTAATTATTCAATTAAATCCAAAAAATCGAATAAAAATTTATTTGACTTATAAATTCACTTATTAATATTTAAAATAAATTAAATATTCAAATTTTAATTTCTAAAAATTCTGGGTCGTTACACTAATGGCAATTAACAACAAAATCTAATTATTAAGTAAATAATTAGAAACTCATAATCTAATTATCAAATAGATAATTAGACATCAACAAAATCCACAAATTAACCCAAATCAAAATATGATTCAAAATATTGAATTGGACCAAACAATTCAAGTAATTGAAATATCAATTAAAACTTCACTTCTAGTAGGGCTGCAGCACACGCACGCGTGTATTGCGTCGCCACTACAGCATGAAATACACAAAAGATCAACGCATCAAAAGCAAAAGAAATGCCAATAAAAATCAATACGGTGTGGCTGCAGTACACGCTCGCGTGCACTGCCTCGCCACTACAGTGATGAATCACATAAAAGCTCACTATAAGTTCACAAACGAGCACAAGGTCAAACCCGAGCATTTAAGCTGGATTCAACTCAATGTACACATCAATGTACAAGTCACAATATAACAATGTCCAGACCAATTACTTTCAAAATGGTCGAACAAAGACTCCAAGCATACAAGGAGATATTCACAGATTTGAAACAAAGAATAGCCAGAAACTCAAGTGGCTACATAGTATGAAGTGCACAACAGGCACAAGCCAGTGCACACAACAAAAAGGCAAGCAAATATCACAAATGCATCACATATATGGTAGACAAAACTGAGTCAATGATGAAATACCAGACTTCAAATTATGAACAAGAAGTCAAAGATGTGATTTGGCCAAAATTATATATATTCAGCCCAAAAACTGTTATGCGCATGCTACACCTATACTAAATTCATGCAACTTAAAGTGAAAATCCAACAGGAAATAGGACTTGACAATGATATCCAACATATGATATCCAGCTTAAATATCTGTATGCAATATATTCCATTGCCTGCACAAAAATATAGTACCCACGCAGCTCCAAAATAATGCACACGCTGTATAATACATACGCAGGAGCCAAGATGGTACACCCTCATTCACACACACGTATGCAACTAAATAATGTCTGTGGACATGAATTCATGTATATCTTGCATGTGCTAGACATGAAAAGACAAAAATGGATGCAGTAGCACTTTTCCTCACGCACGCATAACAAAGTAACTGAAACACAGTAGGGATTGAGGATGCATAGGAAGTAACTTGATGAATATACATGTCATAAAGAATTTAGGGCCGTGACAATGCACTAAAACACTGTAATGGACAGAGAGTGCAACTATGACATGCGAATGACTACAGAGAGGATGCAACTGACTCTAGTATGCAAATATACATGCAGTGCAAAAATCACTTAAAATCACAGTAGCAGTGATGTAAAAATCGCACTAAATGAAATCAAATCATGAATGCACAAGTGTCAGACTCAGTTCAGGTCAGTGTAGAAACCTGACCCAAAACCAGACTCACATGTATAATGAAGTACGAATAATAATCAAGTTCAGTGACACCAATGAATTAAAACAACAAATTTGCAACACTTCAATGATCAGTTCTGATCGAATTAAAGAAACAACCCAGACTCATGGACAACTCAAAGCCAGACTGCACAACAAAATGCATAAATATGTACTGAACAAATGTGACAACCAAAGTATAGCCATACCAATGCAGAGCTACTCCAGACAAGATGATAACCCATATATATACATACAAGAATGCATATATACATGCCAGCAATCAAGATGACAATGTAACTTCGAATGAAACATATGTGGCAGTGAAACATGTGCAGCTCAATGAACAGAGGCAACCAAGGTCAGGCAACAGGACAACATCAAGGCCGAGACAAAAATCAAAATACACATTTTGAACGAGTCAATCCAGAAATTCGCCAAAGTGGTCGAAGTCATGGAACCGCAGTGTTAAATCAAGAAAGTGCCAAATTCATAATTGACCAAGTCAAAATTGTCAAGCGACTGAAGTCAAATACAAGTATTGAACAAGTCATAAATGCCAAAACCACCCAACAGTAAGAAAATCAACAAGGCCGAAAGTCGAACAACATCAACATCATAAAATCAAGCAACAAAAAAACGCAAATTCGAACAAGTCAGGAAACACTAATACTTGAATTAGATGTGAGGGTTACTCACCTTTTGCAAAACGAAGCAGCCGTTAGCGACCAAAGATCGAACAATTTAGAGTCGAAGCTGTGGAAATCGAAGAAAGGAGTTGATTGTTGAAGTGAGCACCTGCGATCGACGCAATCAAGCATCCTAGAGTCGGCTTCTTTGAATTGAACGAGCCCTAATTTCGAAACGAATGGGGGAGGAACGAGGCCGCCACTATTTTTTTTCGTTTCGTGTGTTTTAGTTTTAGGGTTTCAAAATGAACGAGAAAAAAGAAAGAGGGACTGGTCTTTTCCTTGATAACTATTACGGCACAAAGAAAAACATGGGCCAACCTTATTTTAAATCCCGCATACGCTTTTAACCATTTATTAAAAGAATTTCAACCGATTAAAAACTCAAATTAGCAATTAGCAAACCACTCTAATCGTCATTTGACGATAATTAATTGTCACAAATCCCTGGGTTGTTACAATGACGAACTAACATTCATTTTAAAAATTGATAGGAATTGAGTGCTCATCTAGTAACAATTACAACAATGAAAAATAGCTTGCTAACATTCAACACTCAATTACAACAATGCACAGCACAATCATTGGCAGTCAACAATTTAGTATTTATATAACCATAAATCAGTCAAAGGTTGCATCTTTTGATGAAAATACAACAACTATTCAACGAATCAGATAGAACTTTTTACAGCGAAGACTGCAACTTTTCAAAGCATGTCATGTTCTCATAAGATGTACTTTGGAGGGCAAATGTTATCCCGCCTTCTGGCAAGGCCATGACACCAAGGAATTGACTGGACGCCAAATACAGTCTGTCCCGAAGATCGGTCATATGCAGGTCTACTATGGAAGCTGGTAAATTTTTTCTGAGTGTGAATCAGGCTACAATCGATATGGCATGACAAGCAAAGATATAAAAGCCAACGTTTCGAATTTTTAGTCGATCGGAGTTCATATGCTCAAGTTATGGATCGATTAAAATCAAAAGAGAAGGCTTCAGTTCATATCCATCAAAAACCACCCCTCTTTGTATCCATCAAGCTTGTTCCTCTTCGTATCCATTAATAATCATCGTTTCATATTGATTCCATTTCCATACATTTCGTATCGATTAGACAACGATCGATACGAAGAGCGCATGACAGATCGATATAAATGTTGTCTCCGTCCATCGATACGAAGCGGCCCACAATTGGCGATACGAAGCCAATGACAGATATCAATACGAAGCGGCCTCTAAAGCATCGATATGAAAACGATACACAGGATCGATATAAAGAAGGCATAGTTAACTAAAAGAATCAGTCACTTGGCATGAAAATTGGATCTCCCCTATGTCATTGCTCCACGTCATCACCACATAGCTGATCGATACGAAAAGGACATCGATACAAAAAAACTATCGATACAAACCGATCGATACGTGTGTTCCAGCCAACTACAAATCCAACCTTAGATCGATCATAACTCAAAATCTACAAATCAAATGCCATCAAATTTTCCCAAGAGCTTGTGTACCACCTCTACTTGGTCTCTAATCGATCTCGACCCAAATGGAGTCGTTTTGGATCGATACGAAATTCATATGTACCGATCAGGGATCGATCCCAATCCACCTCGGATCGAACTGGTGGGCCCTCCTACATGAGAGAAGGAGTCTTCCGAGATTTGAGCCAGATATTTTTAGCCTATGCCTATAAATAGCAGCCATATGCCTACAAAAAAAGGGACTTTTGGCTTCTTAACGCTGACATTCCGCCGAAATTACTTCTATACTACAGTTGTACTATTGTAACCTCTTGTAATCAGCGAGTAAAGTTCAATAAACATCAGTCATTTCATAGTGGACGTAGGAAATACGCTGAACCATTCTAAACGTATGTGTTTCTTTAATTTTTCTTATCTACTGTTTGGCGTGTTTGTTAGATCTAACTTATTTTACACTTACTTTCTTCATTCTATCTCTTCAAACACATCCGAAGAGTGTTGTGCCCAATTTTGGTACAAACAGAACCATTAGATGTAGAAACATAGGGACTGGATTAAACTAAAGAGTGCAAATGACGTGTTCCGATGCTGTTAATTCGTTCGAACGAATTAACATTCGTGCGCCTCCAAAACTACAAGACGGGTCGACCAAGGGTCCACCACCCCCTTTCCCAGGTCAACCTGACCGTGTGTGTCTGTATATATATATATAGACACACACACACACATACATATATATATACATACACATATACATAGATATATATATATATATATGTATGTATATATGTATATATTTCCATTATATCTCATTATGTTTATTTTATAACTTTTTCATATTAGATTGACTTCTAATGTTCTATATATAAAAATTGATCGGAAAATTACCAAGGACAAGATGGTGCAACTTCCGTGGCTTAATACGATAATTTCACAAAGTTATTTTATTATTTAATTAATTAACAAATTAATTATTACGGGTTAAATTTTGGATTGTTACATTCTACACCTCCATTCACTTTACATTTTTGCTGTTGGGTACGGCTATAATGGCGCATCCCTGTTTCCAAACATGTAGTATTGGTTTCTTATCATAATCATTTGATTGTAGGTCTCAGATTTGGTTAGGTGTTACGGTTCTAAGTCGGTTCCCCTTCTTCTCTGTCTTACTTTCCTTTATTGTGGTTCATGGGAAGAACGGGTGTAACATTTGCCACCCAAGTCCACGGTGATTGTAGGTCGGGGTAGACTTATTTCCTTAAATACCCGGTCCGTATGTCTAATTATTCAATCAAATCTATCTTTTCGACCCTAGAATTAAGACCCTGGTATTAAGTCTTTTCAGCTATATTCGCTTTTAATGCCCCTACATACGTGTCACTCTCTTACCGGACCACCTTTAACTAGCTGTTCAATTTGGCTTTTCATTTTTCTATCAGATTTTCATAAATCTTTATACTCAAAAATTTCTGCAATAAATCCACATTTCACAAAAAACAGTTGAACATTTCCATCATGTAACCATTATTCAAACTATGATATGTATCTTTTTTCTTCATCTTCCCTAAATTTCCTTTAAATCTTTTTTCTCAGAAAGATATGTTACCAAATTAGTTTCTAAATTTGGGGGTAATTCAGCGGATTGAGAGTAGGAAAGAATCGTTTCAGCTCTTATTTGATCCTTCTTTGAAATAACTTTAAAGATTTTATCATGGATTCCTCTTCACCTTCCGCTGTGCTACCCCCATCTAAAATTACTCATCTAGGAGATGTCATTAAGGTTCTTAATCAATTCAGGTTTTCTAGGTATGCGATTAAAGCTTTGGAGTCTCAAGAATGCGTTAATACACAACCGGAGGGTTATATCGCCATTACTCCCGAACATATTTAGTGTGGTTTGTTTCTTCCGATGCATTCAACAATCCGTCAATGGTTGCTACCCTAGATGTCGCATTGATATAACTTTCCCTCCATTCATATATCCTTGTTTTTTCCACTTTTGTTCCTTATCCTGAAATCGGCATCAATCTATATGGAGAGGAACTTTCATTTCTTTTCGAGGTTAGAAGAAGTCCTAGCAAAGGGAATAAGGGTTTCTTTTACATTTTGGCTAGAGACTCATTTTTTTCGAATGTCCTCCATTGATTTGAAAAGTGGGTCTACTGTTATTTCTTTATTTCCAACTTTGATGGATTTCCTTCTTTCTCTCACCATTATTCTATTTATACCATCTCTTGAATGAGAAATTTTATGAGTCTCACTACATACATATAGAAATATAAATCTAAATATATCTGTGCGTGTCCACGTGCGTGCGTGTGTGTGTGCTTATACTGGGATAGTGTGCATCATGCTTGATATGCAATTTTATTGCATTCATATAGGCTGCACCGCTTTATGCATTATAGGGGTATAAATTGCAAGTTCATCTCATTATTCATACATATATGTTGTTTATATCAGTTGTATCTATATACTATTTGCGTAAATTAAATTATATGTTTGATAGTTTGGTTGATATATATCTGACGAGCCACTCCTATATTCAAATTTTCGTTCTTTAGGAATTTTGAGGAAGAAATTCTTTTAGAGGGAAGGAGGAATGTAATACCCCAGGAAATTTGTAAATATGTTAGTTAAAATATTAGTAAAATTATAATGTGAGAATAATTGAATTTAAAAAGCTAATAAAATAAATTAAAAATAACGAGGGGAAAATGGTTGTTTTCCACTTTCGGAGTTTGACAACAAGACTTAGGCTATTGCAACCGTCTCATTTTTATGATTCGTGTGTTATCTTGGCCTACCTCATTTGGAGTCCGTGTGAAAAAAAGGAGGGAAAAGGTATCAAGTCGATCGATCGCTAGGGTTTGAATCCAAATGTGAAATTTGATGGACACTTTCCCTTTTAATTTGAAACTAAAAACTCATGTACTCCACAACTTAGTTTTAGAACCAATCGCTTTGTTTTCAGCTCTTCTTCCCTCTTAACATATCAAGAATCAAAACATAAATCTCACTTAAAATTTACGAAAATTCACGTAACCATAAGCATTGCAAAGCTTATCAAAGAAGACTACATACTAACAGCAATTTAGAGGCAAAATCTAAAGCACATAAATGCGGTGGTTCAAGCAGCGGAAGTTCAGGTTGAAAACTTTAATTTGGTGATTGATTCATTCTTTTCTCCTCATAGTATACAATCCTGATCCTCTAATTATGATATATTGGCTATAATATAATAGATGAACACTTAAAAACCTCTAAATTTAGATATAATGAGGATTTGGGGGGATTTGGGGGGATTTGGGTGGGATTGTTAATAATAGTAACATAGAATTAAGTTATGTTAGTATGTAGTAATTTGATGATGAGGTATTAATTTTGAGGAAATAAGTTAATAAACAAAACTTAGAAATGTAGGGCTAGGTACCATGGATGTTCTTAGGCGACCGAAGGTGGAACAAAGTTGGTTGGAAGTAGAAATGACGATGAAAACCACCATTTCTACATCCTGGCAATCGCCATGAATTACATGCATTGGTCCACCAATGGGTACGATAGGGCACCAGTGGTTTATTTTGGGCTTAGGTTGAAACTAGGATGAGAAGGGCCTATATAAATAATAAACAATCGATTCGAGTCTTCTTTCTCTTGTATTCTGGTAGGTGACTGGAGATGATGAGGAAAATGATGGTGTTATAGGTGGAGTGAATCTTTGTGATGATTGGTTTCTATTTTAAATGAATATATATGTTATTGCGATGTAGGGACAAGATACGATGGTGGAAATTAAACATGAACAAGTTTGTGGCATAGGTAGACATCATGAGACACGTATATGTATAGATACGGATTTGGATATGGCCATAGATACAGATATGGATATAAATATGTATACATATATGAATATGGATATGGATATAGATGCGGTTCTAAACATATAACACAAAGTAAGTATTCCAGGTATTACGTTGCTCCCCTGTAGTGCTCCAACAAGCTAGGTGGAGGAGGTGGATGTTAAGTGACCCAACAGGCTACAGGTGGTCAAAATCTTGAGTTCGGTTAGCATGAGGACAATAGGCTTTCCTATAGGCTTCAGGTGGTCTAGGGAAGTGAGGCTTATAGGAGATTTACGTGATGATGGTAAATAAGAGACCCTTTAAGGGATGACACTGATCCAGGGAAGTGAGTCTATACAGTGATAATGCGGTACGATTAGGTGAATATGATAGTTAGGCATGACATGAGGTGACCGATCCATAGACATATATCATGTCATAGTACATTTCATAGTATATATAGATTAAAATTATGGCTCACCTACCAGTTATATCCAAACCCCTTCTATTTTTCTATATATATATATATATATATATATATATATATATATATATCCTGGTTGATCAAGGTTGGAGACAGTATAGTATAAGTGACAAAAATTTGTTTGAATATACCATGTATGATGTAAATAAGTGTTGTAACATAGACTTTCTATTGACATGGACTGGGTCGTGGTTGTAATGTTCAGACATATGTATTTGACACTGTACATGTTTTAGTTATGTGATTATGGTTATTCTTTATGTATTATATTTTATTTCCTTCTGTTGTGAGGCTCTGAAAGTTGATAGTTATCAGATAACATTAGTTAGAACTGCATTTGATATCTTTCTGTAGTTGTATATGTTTTATCTTACCCTAATGACTCGTCATTTCGATTCTCGAGTTATCAACGTTGGTTCGGGTGTTAGATCTGAGGTCGAAAAGGCGGGTTGTTACACTACCCTAGCCATATGTTCATTCAAATCACGGATAATTTATCTAATGTTAGCGAGCACATTGATTCGACCGAGCCACATATCATTGCTCAATACCGGAATGGGATAAACGGAGCTTGATCTAGTAGCGTTGTTGGTTTTATGGTATTCGATTTATCTTTATCATTCTCATTGTTTTTTGCATTATGTAATTTTTTAGCAAAGTGAAAGTTGGAGAAGAAGTAAGGTCATGAAAGTTGAGAGCTTTAGGTGAGACCCTCCTTATAATCTTAAAATATTACTAAATTTTTAGCCAACATTGGAATTATAAGTTGAAATAGATATTAACAATAGGTAACTTGTTATTAGCATGCTTAATAAATAGAATATGAAGAAATAACCAATGACAATATAAGTAAAGAGGCATAAGATGTGGAATGGTTCGACCAAGTTGATCTACGTCCATTATGGTAGTTAATTGTGTTGCTTTTGATATGGTTATAAGTGCTTGATTTATAAAGAGACAATAATGTGTGAAAGAAATTAAAATTCGATCCTCGTACAATGCACGCAAGGCTGCATTTATAGTTGTTGAGATTTGGTTTGAATGGTTTAGATTTATGTGGCATGCTCAGGAAGTCCTCTCGATAGTGGATGGAGTCATGCAGTTCAGATATGGCCTAACAAGATGACAATTGGAATGAATGGCATAGATAATGGCCAACAGGGCCATATCAAGGAATGCTTCCATCAAAGAGACCTTATAGGGACAAAATGTTGCTACTGATGTCGTTGCCATATGGACAGAGAAAGATAGGGGATGGTTCTTGCAAAGTGATGCTTTTATCAGATGAACAATGTCATTTTATGCCGATCTTTTTAGTGAAACAATGCAAGATTGTTACTTCTTTATACATGACAACCAGACACTTCTATCAGAGGCTTGTCAAGTCATGACAATGTAAAGTTGCCAAGGCGGGTATGTCCTTAAGGAAGAGGCGGTAAATAAGGATTAAGGAGCTAGTAAAGGCGAGCGGAAGAGAGGCATCTATATTGCAAGAAGATGCTTGGTAAGGGGACGAGCCAAAGGATTTGCAGCGGCCATGCCCTTTAAGGGCGGCTATATGAGCCAATTGCATATATGATAGGCTAGGTTAAGTGCCGTCTAGGCTAAATATTGTAAGGCGAGAGGGTTTAGAGTTTAGTGGGCCTGTAGGTTATCTTTTGCGAGAAAAGCGAGCACCAATAACATATTCATCAAAAGGTTACAACTAATAAAACTGCATATGACATCATACATAATAAATTCATGCTACTAATAAACCAAATCACATGATAATCATATAAATGCTAGTTAAATTTATCATTAGAAAATAAAAAATGCATTAAATAAAATAAAAAAAACATAACATGATTAAAATGCTACTCATACAGTGATTACCATTTTAACAATAGCAGCTAACAAAATACCTAGTCTTCCCTTTAAAGCTGCAGCGTCTAAAAAAGATCAAGGGCCAATAATGCTTAAATACAAGAAAACAAGCATTAAAACGAATACAAACCCTTTAAAATTTATCACTTGAAGAATCAACTTCCATAGATATATAGCTACTTAAATATATTTTTGTAAAGCCTCAAATACTAATTTAAATCATTGCATGACAAAGCATTATCTCCATATTTCATTCAAATCCAGTTGCTTTCCAGTATATGTATAGTAACATGAAAAATTAAAGTTATGCTCTCTTCTAAACTCTTTCTTCTTTAGTGGGGCATCTTGAATTTGATCAACAATTAATGATTTCATAAATCAACTTGATATTTGAACTCCATTAACATCCCTAAGACCAACACCGCATAAATGATCAAAATTATAGGTTCAAATAAAGAAATGATAGTTTACTAGAATCCGAAGAAGCATTAAGATAAAACTTACGGCAATCCTTAGACCAAGAGAAGAAATTCTTTAAGGAGAATTTTCAACAAAAATCAAATTATATCCCTTTTTAATTTGACAAGCCATTAAAAAATCCTAAGATCCCAAGCTCCATAAAAAAAATCATGAAAATCTATAAGATGTTTTTGAGAATCTCTTTTCAACATGTCTTTTAAATAACAAGAAGGATCGGCATGTGAATCGTTATTCGTTGCAAAAATTACTAATCAAAGTATTTTGAATACTAGAATTACCTAAACCATTGCCACCAATTTTATTTTCAAAGCACAAACATTTGCCTTAATAGTACACTCAAAATATTGCATCTTCTTATAAAATAGAAAATACATATAACTAAGCAAATCGGAATTGGTATCAATAGTAATAAAATTATTTTCGAAAACATAAGGTATCTAAGTAGAGAAAGGACTAAGATGTGACTAGAATTTTTAAATTTCATTCTTAGGACAATAGAAAATAGAACCATGTTAAGATGGGTAGCTTAATAATTCTCATTATGTTCACAAGAAAAACTATCAAGCTATTTGGCGCAACACCGTTACCATCATTCTTGCAAAAGAAAAAAAAAGTAGATTGGCAGAAAAATTAAAAAAATGCAAAAAATGAAGCAAATATATGAAATAAAAAGAAAATGCTAAATTATCATAGCATCACTAAATTGTAACAGCAACGATGATACAAAAACTAGAAATGTTAAGCAAACATAGCATAAGACACTATGCTGACATAAACAACTTAACTCAAATTTACTATACATTAAAAATACATATAAAAATGTGTTAAATAAATATAGCATAACATATAAAATCATGTGTAAACTAGGATCTTCTTTTTTCAAAATTAATACCTGAAAAAACCCTTCTAAAAAATAAGTTTCACGAAACACCCCTATTAAAGTTTCCAACAAAAATATGTAGTTTAAACAGTAAATATATGCAGTTTAAATTGCAAATATTTATAGTTCTGATCGCATATTTCTCTATAACAAAAATTTGTAGTTCTGGCTGCAAATATATGTAGTTCTGACTGCAATTATTTGCAGCTCTAGATTAAAATATCTACATTATAAACTGCATATTTTTGCTGCAAAAAGTTGGCAAGGGTGTTTGATGAATTTTTTTCTTAAAGGTAGCAGAAGTGAATATTGAAACTTTTATCGGGTATTTGAAAAATATCCTTGAAATCATTCTTTGGCATTGAAAACCCCTGCTACTGGGACCAGAATCATCCATGAATAAATCAATTAACCTGGGGAACAAGAAAATTTCTTATAACCGTTTGGAACTCATATAAATGAAATTAAAACAAATTACAAACCTAAATTATTAGTCTAGAATAAACGACATTACAAGAGAAACGACGCATCGAGAGGAAGAAGAGATGCAAGACAAATCGAAGATGCAACAAAATGATGTTGAGAGGAAGAAGTGAAGCGGTAGAAACAATGTTAGGAATAAGAAATATCGAGATCAAATTTTGAGCTCGAGATAGAAGACGACGTCCATAATTTTAGAATTCTGATGTTTTTCCTTGTGCCTATATTTTTGGTCTCCGTCCTTCAGTCCAATTTTTTTGTTTGTTTTGCCATAATCTTGTTTTGTAGAAACTAAAATCAAAGGTATAATCTAAAACAGATAAGTACAAGGACAAACTTTGAAGAAGAAAAATTAGATTGAAGGACCACTACTCGAACAATAGTAAACAGTGACGAAAACTTCCGACGGCCGCCGATGACATTTTCCGACGGTGGCATTTTTGTAAATAAAATATACCAGCTGTCGCTTGCCGTCAAAAACCAAAACAACTAAGCCGTCGGCGACCATCGCTAGCCGTAAAAAATTATAATGCATATAGGCCTCCTAGCCGAGAGCTGCTACTTCATTTTCATTTTTTCTCCAATTCAAAACAAAAACCCTACCACTACCTCCTCGTCATCAGCCAGCCGTAGCACCTCTTCGAGCTTCTCCAGCTTCATCATTCTACAATCTCAACAAGCCAAGCCCCTTCATCAATCTCTAAACAGGTTTTATTCCTAAATCCTAATTAATTTTGATTTGTTAAATTATGGCTAATTTGTGGTTACAACTATATAATACCGCATTGATTGTTTGGTATAACCTGTTGAATGCTAATTAAGTTGTTATTATAATTGTTTATCACTGAAATGTTGAGAGAAATTTTTCGTTCATTGTATATGTACGTTAATTGGTGTACATACGTTGATTAAATAGTGCATTCGCACATTAGGGCTACTTTGGATTAATTAGAATCGATGCTCAAAATTTGGTGTATGCGTTTTCAAGATGACGAAAACGACGATTTAGTGTATGCGTTTTTAGAACTAAATAAATTATTGTGAAAATTGTTGTATAGTAACCTTTAATTTTTATAAATCCCTTAGAGGGTTTCTAGCCTCGTCTGACAAATATTTTATATGATTGTTGTATGGATATTCGTTTTTATCACAGAATAGACATTTGTATTCATCTGATACAATATTTTTTGGATTTCTTCCTGTATTGGACAAGTTACAAACATGGTAGTAATTATATTTTGCATTTTATTATAAATGGTTCACAAAATTTCGACAACACTTTCTTTTTATTCTCTGTGTGCACACATATGTGTATGATGCAGGAAACAAAGGGGAAGTGCTGCTGAAATTTTGTTGAATCTTTTAAAATAAAATGGTTTGCAAAATATTATTACTACCATGTTTGTAATGGGAAGTAGAATGAACAACCATTAAGTGTAAAAAAATAACCTAAAAGTTGTAGATTATATTAACATAATAGTTTATGTAAATCCGTTTGAAAATAAAATTAAATATAATAACATTATATATTTGGGAAAATTTAAGTGCATGATTTATTAGAAAAATAAAATGTCAAGACGTAAATGATTAATGTGTTTTTATGTTTTAAATAGGAAAAATGGTTAATTATTTTATCGATCGGATTGGATGTACCAATAAAGAAGAGAAATTGAAAGCTCAATAAGTGAACAATTTCAAAATGGTGTACACGTTTTTAATGAATTCACTTTACGTTGTAATGGAAACGATGAAGAAATTCATTGTCCATATAGTAGGTGCAAACTATTGAAATATTTGATATCGTATATTGTAATAGATCATTTGCGCCAATATGGTTTAGTGTTGAATTATTTGGTGTGCAATCATCATGGAGAATTATAGCACCTAATCCCATACATTTGGAGGAGGAGGTGGATAATAAACTTGTTCTGACGAATCTCATAGAAGATATGGTTGAAGATGCAGCATGTTCAATGTTCCCTACTGTTGAAATTGATGGTAACAATGTTAATGTTGAAGAAGAACCAAGTATTGGAGCAAAAAAAATTATAATTTATTGGCAGACGCTAAGAAACCTCTTTAGAATGGTTTTACAAGCGGTACTCAACTATCAGTAACTACAGAATACATTGCTATGAAATCGAAATACCACTTCACAGAAGTCGGATTTATAGCTATAGTACAAGCTGCAAAACGGCATATGCCATCCGATAATTTAATATGCGAAAATCATTATGAAGTGAAAAAACTTATGTCTGTTTTTCTTTGCCATATCAAAAATTAGATACATGTTTATATGGTTGCATGTTATTTTAGAAAGAAGACATCAGTCTTGAAAGAGGGGGCTATGCGGTAGGATCGTATAGTATGGAATAGCGGAATGATATAGCTAAATAATGATAAGCAATAAGTAAAGTAGACACCAAGACTTTATACTGGTTCGGACCTCTTGTCCTACGTCCAGTCCCTAAGCTTCTCTTAGGAATTCTACTAACAACCCTCACTTAACCCGGAGGAATAGGTTTACAACTTACGCGAACAACCGAACGGGATTTCTTGCCTCAACTACCGAAGAGGACTTCAACTCAATTACTAAAAAACAATATTCGACATGTTGTGTTCTTGTCAACACTAATAAGTCTAATGTAGTACAATATTCCTATAATCTTATCCTTGAGAGTATGCAATGTGTTTGTGAAGATTTAGAAAATGTGAATTGCTATGAATCAAAAGAATGTTATAAACAAAACAGTGATTCAAGCAATAGATTGGTGATTGCTTTGAGAATATCTAGAGAATATGATCAAGAAAATAGTAAGATTAAAGCAAGAGAATTCGGTGACTTGAATGATGTTAGAATCATGTACATATACTTGTAGAAGAGGTGCACTTGTTGTCAAGGGTTGCAAACAAGAGATGCTTCCATTTCCATCGGAAAATGGTTGCAACTCTTGGGAGGAAGAAGGTGTCTTTTCAGAGAAAATTCGCGGGTTCAAATACAGTCGACTGAGCAGGGAATTCAGTCAACTGAAAATATGAAGTAAAATTTTCAGGAACAAATTCAGTCGACTATGCAGGAAGTTCAGTCGACTGAAACTGTGTATGTTTATATATGTGTACCAGTTTCAGTCGACTGACCATTCCTGTTCAGTCGACTGAACTACTAAAATATGCACAGTGAAAATTTAAATAATGAAGTTCATAAAATGTGTTCTAGTGTTCGTGCAAGCCTCTTGAGGATAGATTTTAACAATAAATCTAGACTAAGACCTATATAAAAATCATACTTATGTTTGTTTGGTCTTCATCGATCTTCCTTTAGCTTTGCACATATCTCTCCCTTTTTTGTTGAAGCACATTGTCATTGATCAAAATCTTCCCATATGAGACATTTCGAACTCATTAGTCATTATATTTGAAAATTCTTTACATAAATTTTCATTTGTTGAACCAAAAATAATATCGTCTATGTAGATTTGAATTATTAAAATATCTTTGGTAGTATTTTTAATAAAAAGCGTTTGATCTACTTTACCAATTTTAAATCCCGAATTTAATAAATAACTTTTAAGTCTTTCATACCAAGCACGAGGTGCTTGTTTAAGACCATATATTGCTTTCTTTAATTTAAATACATGATCCGGATATTTTTCATGTATAAATAAAGGAGGTTGTTCTACATGTACATTTTCTTTAATAAAACCATTTAAAAATGCACTTTTAACATCCATTTGATAAAGTTTAAAATTGTGAAAACATGCAAAGGCTAATAGTATACGTATTGCTTCAAGTCTTGCAACGAGAGCAAAGGTTTCTTCAAAATCAATACCTTCTTCTTGATTATACCCTTGTGCTACTAGTCTTGCTTTATTCCTTGTTATATTACCTTGTTCGTCTACTTTATTTTTGTAAATCCATTTTGTTCCTATTACCGATTGATTATTAGGACGGAGAACTAATTCCAAAACATCGTTACATTCAAATTGATTTAATTCTTCTTGCATTGCGATAATCCAACAATCATCTGTTGATGCTTCTTTAGGACTTTAAGGTTCTATTGATGAAATGAAAGCTACATGACCCATTTGATTTAGTTGATTTCTTGTCCTAACTTGAGAATTTATTTCTCCTATTATATTTTGAGTTGGATGATCTCGTAATATCCTAGGAGGAGATCTTAGTTCATTATTACTATTTTCAAGGTTTGTTTCTTCTATATTTATCAATTCTTCATCATCTTTTATATTTAAATTTTTATTAAAATTTTCATGAAAAGATATATGCATAGTTTCTTCAATTATGTTTGTTCGTTTTTTAAATACTCGATATGCTTTACTTCGTTCTGAGTATCCTACGAAAATTCCTTCGTCGGCTTTTGGATCGAATTTTTCTAGTTGATCTTTTGTATTTAAAATGAAACATTTTGATCCAAATATTTTAAAATAAGATATATTTGTCTTTTTGTTATTAAATAGTTCATAAGAAGTATTTTTATTTAATGGTCTAATTGATATTCTATTTAATACATAACATGTAGTAGCAACGGCTTCTGTCCAAAAATGTTTTGGTAGAGAACATCCATTTAATAATGTTCTTGCGCATTCTTGTAATGTTCTATTCTTTCTTTCTACAACTCCATTTTGTTGAGGAGTTCTAGGAAATGAAAAGTTATGATTTATTCCTTTCTTTTTACAAAAAGTTTCAAAATCTTCATTTTCGAATTCGCCTCCATGATCGCTTCGAATATTTTTAATTTTCAAATCTTTAGTGTTTTGAATTCTTTTGACAAATGTTTTAAAATGCTCAAAAGTGTCACTTTTATTTTTCATAAAAATAGTCCATGTATATCTTGAAAAACCATCAACTATTACAAATACGTATCGATTATGATTAATGAATTGAACTTGTGTTGGTCTAAATAAATCCATATGTAGTAATTCCAATGGTTGTAAAGTCGAAATATTTTTCTTAGATTTGAAAGATGATTTTGTTAATTTTCCTTTTTGACAATCATCACAAATATTATTTATTTTAAAGTTTATTTTGGGTAAACCTCTTACTAATTCATTTTAGAAAGTTTTCTAATAGTTTTAAAATTTATATGACAAAATCTTTTGTGCCATAACCAAGGATCATTATCTTTGGCAAGTAAACACATACTTGTATTATGATTAATATACATATTTAGAACATAAATATTTCTATCTCTATTTCCTTCAAAACCAAGATTTTGGTTTTGATCAAAAATACTACATTTATTATCCGAGAAAGTTATTTTAAAACCTTTGTCACACAGTTGACTTATGCTAAGTAGATTATGTTTTAAATTTTCAACTAATGAAACATTTGTTATAAAAGGTAAATTTGATGTACCATAATTGTTCACATCTCCTTTGCCAATGATATAGCCTTTTGAATTGTTTCCGAAGGTAACCGAGCCACCATCAAAGTATGTGATGTTTGTAAGCATATCTCTGTCTCCGGTCATGTGTTTTGAACAACCACTGTCTAATATCCATTTCTTCTTTTTGAGTGGGACCTGAAAATAAGTATGAAATTATTGGTACCCACCTTCTAATAGGGTCCTAAAAAGTTAGAGTTTAGGAAACCAAACCCAATTTGGTTTAGTATCTTTTTTATAAATATAGTTTTCATTATGATGAACATTATCCATAAATGTTTTAATATATTTATTTCTTATTAATACATTGTAGTCTTTGGTACCCAAATTTTAACTACCTTGGTTTCTACTTTTGTTTTAATAGGTTTCTTTAGCAATATTTGTTCTTTTGAATCAACATTCCTATTAAGTTTTATATTTTTCTTATTAGGAATTTTTGACTCTTTTTTATAACCTAAACCTTGTTTGTTTGAAGATGACTGAGAATTTTCTAATATCTTAGATAAATTTTCTCTTCCTTTGTTAAAGTTAGAAACATTTTCAGTGATGTCATCTAATTTAGCTTGAAGACTATTATTTTCTAATTCAACATGTTTAATCTTAATTTTTAACTCGTGATTTTCATAAACAAATACATCATTCTTTTTCTTTTGAGTTTCAATTTCTTGACTTAAAAGTGATAATTGAGTTTCCGAATTTGAATAAGATTCTTGAACTTTTTCAAGTTCTTCTTCAAGAATTTTCTTTTCATCATTTAACATATCTCTCTCAAACTCGGCTTTGTTTTGATTTTCACGAATTTCCTTAATTTTCTTTTGAAGAATTTTTATTGTGCTTAAAAGTTCAGTGTTTACTTCAATTAAATCATCGAAAGTTAAATTACTTACCTCAGAATCTTGAGCCATAAATCATACATTTGCCTGTTCATTATCGTTATCACTATCATTTTCGGATGAAGATGAATCTGAATCGTCCCATGTTACACAAAATGCTTTCTTTTTGGATTTATCCTTCTTGTTTTTGTTGTTGAAGCTTTTCTGATTTTCCTTCATTTTTTCTTGAAAATCTTTTTGTATGTGTCCTTTCTTGCGACAATTGAAGCATTCTATATTTGAGGATGAAGGTTTGTTCAAGAAATTCTTTTTGAATCCGTTTTTGTTTCCTTTTCTATACTTTAAGAATTTCTTGAAATTTTTGGCTATAAATGCTAGATCCTCATCTTCAGACTCTGATTCTTCCTTTTCCGCATGAAAAGCAACATTCTTTCTTTCTTGAGCTTGATCTTTCTTAGCTTGCGTATTTACTTCATACGACATAAGATTTCCAATCAATTCTTTTGGTTTCATTGTAGATAGATCATTTGCTTCCTCGATTGCTAGTACTTTTCTCTCCCATTCATCAGTGAGTGAATTTAGACCTTTAGACACAATGTCAAAATCCGTGTATTTTTATCCTAGTCCTATTAAGGCATGATGAATGTCTTGAAATCTCGAATACATGTCATTGATGGATTCATTTTGTCGCATTCTAAAGTTTTGGAATTGGGTCTTCAGCATGGATATCTTTGTTTGTTTAACTTTTTTTGGCCTTCAGGAATGACTTTAAGTGTTTCCCATATCCGATATGCAGTAGTACATATGCTAACACGGTTGAATTCATTTCTATCCAGGGCGCAAAATAGCATATTCATAGCTTTGGCATTTGCACTAGCTTCATTCTTCTGAGTTTGTGTCCACGTAGGATAATCGATCGTTAGTACAACAAACTATGCTTGAGTAGCATTTCAGGCTTTGAAACTTGTTGCTTGCATATAAATCCTCATCCTTGTAGCCCAATAGTTGTAGTTTAGTCCATTGAATAGAGAAGGTCTTTGGGTAGATTGTCCTTCCGCAAATGTAGAACTATAGGCAGATGTGGTGCTTGTACTTGCGTTATTTTCCATATTATCAATATGTCTGATAACGGTGTTATGGTTATAGGACGGCCTCGCTCTGATACCAATTGAAAGAGGGGGCTATGCGGTAGGATCGTATAATATGGAATAGCGGAATGATATAGATAAATAACGATAAGAAATAAGTAAAGTAGACACCAAGACTTTATACTGGTTCGGACCTCTTGTCCTACGTCCAGTCCCTAAGCTTCTCTTAGGAATTCTACTAACAACCCTCACTTAACCTGGAGGAATAGGTTTACAACATACCCGAACAACCGAATGGGATTTCTTGCCTCAACTACCGAAGAGGACTTCAACTCAATTACTAAAACAATATTCGACTTGTTGTGTTCTTGTCAACACTATTGAGTCTAATGTAGTACAATATTCCTATAATCTTATCCTCGAGAGTATGCAATGTGTTTGTGAAGATTTAGGAAACGTGAATTGCTATGAATCAAAAGAATGTTATAAACAAAACAGTGATTCAAGCAATAGATTGGTGATTGCTTTGAGAATATCTAGAGAATATGATCAAGAAAATAGTAAGATTAAAGCAAGAGAATTCGGTGACTTGAATGATGTTAGAATCATGTGTATATACTTGTAGAAGAGGTGCATTTGTTATCAAGGGTTGCAAACAAGATATGCTTCCATTTCCATTGGAGAATGGTTGCAACTCTTGGGAGGAAGAAGGTGTCTTTTCAGAGAAAATTCGCAGGTTCAAATTTAGTCGACTGAGCAGGGAATTCAGTCAACTGAAAATATAAAGTAAAATTTTGAGGAACAAATTCAGTCGACTGTGCAGGAAGTTCAGTCGACTGAAACTGTGCATGTTTATATATGTGTAGCAGTTTCAGTCGACTGATCATTCCTGTTCAGTCGACTGAACTACTAAAATATGCACAGTGAAAGTTTAAATAATGAAGTTCATAAAATGTGTTCTAGTGTTCGTGGAAGTCTCTTGAGGATAGATTTTAACAATAAATCTAGACTAAGACCTATATAAAAATCATACTTATGTTTGTTTGGTCTTCATCGATCTTCCTTTAGCTTTGCACATATCTCTCCCTTTTTGTTGAAGCACGTTGTCATTGATCAAAATCTTCGCGTATCAACAAGTCTTAGGAATTGTAAAATATGTAATTAGAAAAGGTACAAGCCATGAAAGAAGGGAAAAGAAGTTACGTACAAGCATATACATTACTTACCCATCACTCTTTGGTTTCAAAGATTATATGCATCTTCTGTAACCGCACATCACATGAGATGGCATCGTGTAAGAACATAGAAAGAAGGTATGTTAACACATCCAGCTGATGGAGAAGCATAGAAGCATTTTGATTAGACAAACCCCGCTTTTGCAACAGAGAGCCATAATGTTAGATTTGGTTTATGTACGGATGGATTTTCACCATTCTCTCAATTTGGTTCAAAATATTCATCTTGGCATATAATCGTTATACCTTATAATTTACCTCCGTGGAAGTGTATTGTAATGACCTGTTATTTCGAACCATTCACATCCACACATGTCAGACTTGAATTGCTCAAAACAACAGATTGTTAATTTTATTTGGAAAAACTTAGCATATACAGTAATTAAATCAATCACAAAATCATAGATACAGAGTAATATAACAATAAGTAATGGAATAGATAAATAGTAGTTCATGAAGCTACTATATAAACATTAGAGTCTGCAACAAATAGAACAGAATCTCAAATACAAATGAATCTCTAATACATAAGTAACAGACAAGTCTGAACATAAATGACTGGAATAAACTAAAATAACTGAAAGCTGGATAGATGGATCTTTAAACAAAGCTCGAATCTCCACAGGCGAGTCTTAAAAGCTATGACACTCAGTCTGACCCGAGCATAAGGCAAAGCATAAAACACTGGAGTCAGGATTAACATTCTTATACTACTAAATTCAACTCAAGTGAAATATCAATTGAAATACGAGTAAGTTAAAGGATGTTTGGGGTTTCCATCTTCTAAGGATCTAGAACAATCTACTATGCAGTAATATACGATATTAATATGTCTATCAGTAAAGTAAACTATTAAAATAATGTTAAGGCGTTGCTTATATCCCTCTTAGCACATTTTATATATTCCCATAGTCTATACAGTAATGTATGCTCCAACAAACCGGTTGTTTACCAAAAGGGCACTCCATATGTGCGGTACACTCGTAGAAGGCACGATATGGCATGTGATAAGACACGCGAGGCAATGCCAGGGTAGGATTCTGCTGTTTGCACTCCGGACTGGTGGTAAAGCATAACAGCTACAACCTCCCACCTCGAGACACACTCCTAAATCAAAGATTCTCCCAATCAAATCAAAAAAGCAATAAAATGATATCGAAGAAATATGCCAGATAAAGGGAGAGACCCTACTTAACCAGGGTATAGCTCCTGTTTTAACCACATCAAGCTAACACACGAGAGTTAGGGCTGCGCTAATACCTCATTTAGAATCGTCATCAAACCATCCTACTTCGTTCTAGAATTTCCACCACGTGCAAAGTAGTTAAAGTGGTTTTCGATATTGGCAGAGAGTATAACAATATCTTATCCTGGTCTCCTTAACAACCAAATGCTTATTTCACACCGTGGTCATTTTATTTCAAAACAGTTCATGCTTCATATCAAAATATCATATTTATTTCAAATTCAAAACTCTCGAAATTATATTCACTTTGGAATTACATCACTTTCGAAATCATATCATTTTCAAAATCATCTCCTTTCTACAATCACATTCAATTTAAATCATAACAATTCCAACTTAAATAGTTAAAATATCAAAAATAGTTTATATATTGAAATAGTTGTAAAATAAAAATAGTTTGTGTTTAAAAATATTTATATGCTAAAAATAGTTATATTTAACAACATTTTATATTTAAAAATAAGTTATAGATTAAAATAGCTTATATATTAAAATATTTTATATAAATAGAGTTTATATCGAAAATAGTTTCAAATTGGAATTAGTCTTCCAATTTCACAAATCAATTCAAATCAGCTTTAGTTCCAAATTCAATTTAAATCAATCTCAGTCCAACAATTTTGATTAAAAGGTTAAGGTTCAATCAAATTCTCACTAAAACCATTTAATCTATATCGATTTCAAATCTAGGAATTACCATTTTAAACTACTTCAAATTCAATATATTTCAAAGTTTAAATATTCAAATAATTTACAATAACTCAATTTGATAAATTTCAGTCATATTTCAAAATTCAACTTTAAGTTTATTTAAATTTGAAAATATTCATTTTATCATTTTAATAAGCCTTTAAATAAAATCCTAGATTACAAATTTAAATCAAAAATATACATTAAATATCTAATTATAATTTATTTAATTTTGAAATATTCACATAATTACCTTTTACGAAAATTTAAATAAAATATCAAATTCAAAATTAAATCAAATTTAAATATTCAATTTCAATTTTTTTTAAGTTTAATATATTCATTTGATCACTATAATCAAAATAAAGTTATAAAGTCATAAAATCGTATTCTTAAAATCTCATAGTCAATATGTTCAGATCAATTCTTATTTATATCCAGTTCTTAAAAAGATAATATTTCATATCAATTTCAATCCATATTTCCAACCATACTTTATTAAATTTATTACAAAATCTATTTTGAAAATATTAATATAATTCTATATAAATACTTAAACATATTATATATATTATTAGTTGAATTAAATACTTAATAAACTTTATTATATTAATTATTAGCGAATTAAATCTTAATTTTTATTAAATCTATTTTAAATCTTATTTTATACGTTTTTGAAATAATAAAGTTTAAGTAAATTTTTTTATAATTTACATTTTAAAAATTAACTTATAATTTAAAATTTCAAAAACAAATAATTTCTAAAATCTAAATTTTAAACATATATTAAAATTAAAATCTTTATATCACATATAAAAATCATTATTTATTTAAATCCATACATTTTCCTTTCAAAATTTCGAAAATCATTTAAAATGGACCAACGGTGTCCGTATATAGTTTTCTATCCTATAGTCAAGTGATACGAATATTTATCATTTCAATCTTTATTTTAAAATTTAATACTACGGGTATATATTATTTCAACCCGCAATCCCAACATTCCAAACTAAAAAAATCGCTTGATTTTATCATTTCAACCCATATGATTTTTCCCTAGTCTACAAGAAAGTTCGGGTATGTATCAATTCAACCCATAGGGATTTCTAAACTAATATGGAACTTGCAGAGTGAGAACAAATTTGATAATAATGTAACATATCAACAACAGGCATTTATCATTAGTAACAAATTTAAATATAATATATACAAATGTTTATGATATCATATGTCATAGGTAAACAATTACAGATAATGGCATATCATACTTAACAATTAAATAACTTAACAATTCAAATTTAGCAACATATTTCAATTATCATTTCATATGAATTAAATTTACTAAATATAAGAATGTTAATCGTTAGTGATTTCTCATCTGTCGAGGCTAGAGAAATTAGACTCATAACAAGCTACTAATCTAAGCACAAACTCCGAAGCACAATGCGACGAATACGAATTTAACGAACAAAGCAAAGCACGACTGACCCGAATTGATGAATTCAACATCAAGCTAGCTTGATATAATTGTGTGTGTGTGTGTGTGTGTGTGTGTGTGTATTATATTTTGAAAATCAGTATTAAATAAAGCACATACATCATAACGTCTATATTATATATATATAATACATCTATAATGTAAAAATCAAAATATCTATATATTTATATCATATTTTAAAAAATCTATGTATACATATATTATATATTAAACACACACATATATATATTTAACATCGATATGTGTATATATACATTATGTTTAAAAAAACATATTCAAAAATCCATATATATATATATATATATATATATATATTGCAAGAAAAAGGAGACCAAGGGGGGAAGTCTTAAATATAACTATATATATAATAATAGAAGCAGATCACCATGTAAAACTATATGTATTATATTTTCAAAAAAATACTTACAAAACAACATTAATAGAACAATATTCATATGTAAATAGAAAGAGAAGGCTAGGCTGCTAGTGGAAAGGCAGGGTTGAGGTGGCTACTGTCGCGAAGTGAGTGCGGAGGAGGATCCAGGTGGAGCGGCTATGCTGTTGTGGCTAGGTTGTACGGCGGGGAAAACATGGCGAAGCACAGGGTGATGTGGTGCTTGGATGTTGGTCGGTAAAGGGTTATGGGAGGATGGGCAAGCAGTTCTCTTTGACTTTATATATAAAAGAACTACTTTTTTTTCTCTAGAAGGCGATTCTGCTGGGCAGAGAGGGAGAGATGGTTGACTTGGAGGCTGTATTGACGCTGTGGTGGTGTGTGGAGATTTGGGTCGTGTTAGGCCAGCGATGGTGGATAAGGAGAGGGAGATGGGGTTCGAGGTCGAGCGGCTTAGGTATCAACAATTTTGGTCTCAGAGATAAAAATAGTTCAAGCTTCAGATATTAAACTAGACTATATGTATATTATTATTAAATGACAGCACGAACGAAAGAAAAAAATTAAGGAACAGGATGAAGCATGACCGCGGCTATTTGGAGGTAAGGCTGGTGCAAAGGCGGATGGAGTAGTGGGTGCGGAGGAGAGAGAGAGATGGCGGCGGAGGTGGTGCATTATGATGTTAAGTAAAGAGTGGTAGGAGGCGAGATGATCTCTCGGGTAAAATAGAAAGTGAAAACAAGATTATTTTTTTTTATATAAACTTGTATATACTAACATTGCTTTCTCTTTTCTTATCATGAGGGGATCAAAGAAAGGAAGGGACAGAGACTTTCGGCAATAAAAGGTTGGAATTTGAAAGAAGATGAACAAGCTTCAGGTGCAAAAAGAAAGAGAACCTGCCTATTCATATATATAATTACTTTATATGTTCTTTTTTTATTTAACAAGGCACAGAACGAACAAAAACTGAAAAGAGTACCGACGAACTGACTTTCAGGGAATGCCAAGAGTTAATGTCCATTTGTTTTCAGTTGATGGACTATTGAATGGACACAGAACACATAAGAGACTCAAAACGGATACCGATACAGTTAACCATTTCACAGATTTCGCCACGTACTGGACGCCGAAATGCACAAATGAGTATACTGCAGAGATCAGCATGATCAGGCGCATAGAATGGTACATAGATATGAGTGATACGACCGTTCTATCAAAAGTCGACATTCCGTTGCCAAACTGCTGCAAATTCATCGAAAATAAGATAAACAGGGCTACAACAATCCCAATTTGACGAAACGAATTACGACGTCTCACTCAGAAGATGATATACATTTTTATCATGTAAAAATATTTAGATTTTGAAAACATTTTATTTTTATCAAATTAACTGCTTTTGAATTTAAATTGAAATTTTCACAATAGAATAAACTTACGTATTTTCCGATGAAAATATGACACTTGCTATGTTTAAATAGATGCATTAAAATATCAAGCTGTCATTGCTAAACTTTATAGTATATACTTAATGAAAAATTTAGTTAACTACATTCTTTAAAAATCATTAAAATTATCGGGTCATTACACTATCCCCCACTCAAAACTTTTCATTCCCGAAAGAAACGAGATAGGAGAATAAAAGAAATAGAAAGGAAAGTAGATTCAAAATACAAAATACAATAATTAATTCAAATCATATAAATTTCATTTTTGGACTTCTTATTACTTACATTGTATATTATTCAATTCCATATTCACACTACATCTTGAATTTTTGAATATTTTAGCTAAGTTATATATGTATTTTTTTAATGCAATTGAGTAATATACAAATTAATTTTATCCTAGTTCAACTATTCAAGTTATTTCAATTTCATTTCTTACTTTAGACACTTCAATTATTTAAATTCTTGCTTGATTTCAATAATTAAAACCATCTCTTAACACAAACTTAAGAATTAAATTTTCAGTTTTACTTCAAACTATTTAGAAATAAATAAGTGCATATATATTTTATACATCAAATCATGCTCAATAAATTTCAAATCAAATCCATTTCCAGAACAAAATGTAGCAAAGTTACTAAGTGGTCTCTCCACTTTGAGACTCGAAAATGAACGTCGATGATGTTGTAGTCATCATCGAAATAATTTTTCAACGACAAAAGAGGAGAGTACTGACTTATTTCTTTTTAAAATTATTTGTAAACAATTTCCATTTGAAAATACTTTCAAATAATATACTTCAAACTTTGAAAACCAATTTCAAAAAAGCAGTAGAAATTTAATTCTCAAATTCTTAATTTAAATTAATTTCAGTTGTAAATCAGATTTATAAACCATTTTTAAAAAAAAAATTCATCTTCTTATAACATACAACAATAGTTAATGGTTAAGAAATGTTAACAAAACAATAGAGGATAATCTAGTATTATCATTTCTAATAATCAATTCAATTCACTATCTAATTTCAAAAAATTATACCTTTATATATATAATATAATCATACAAAATTCATTTCACTTACCAAATTAGAAGACAATATTGTGTTAGTTTGCTCCGTTCAAGTATTTTAGAATTCCTATCGATAGCGTGGCCAGACAAATCGATCGAAACCTCAAATCAAATTTAACAACTCAAACAACACAATATAAAACATATCTTTTATATTAATTTCAAATACACCCTCATAGGATGATTCAAGAAGGCATTTTAGAACAAAGATAGAGATTCAAATTTAGAGGTACACAAATTAAAGGAAATTCTAACTAAGAAAATAGGCTCGAAAGGAAGATAAGATAATTAAATTACAAAAAGAAAGAAGGATAGACTTATATTATTCATGACAACCTTTACCGGGTCAATTGGGACTTAGGAGAACGAGAATATCATCAACAAAGATAGGGATAAACTCTTTGAGAACATCATGGATAACGCGATTCATGAGATCAACGAAGAAGGCAGGAGCATTGGTCAATTCAAAGAGCATGGCTAACCATTCATAGACCATTCGTCCAAGAGGAAGGACAATAGGTTGAGTTCTAGAATAAGATCAATGCGGAATTCAATTTCCTGCTTGAGAGGAAGAGAAATGACTATACCAAACATCAGAATAATCCCTGACTATCGAGGTGGAGTCGAGATTACTAGGCTGAGGATCAAGCGGAAAGATAATGTAACATCCCCAAAATTTTATTAACTTAAAATTAGTAATTTATTTGAATTTTTGGAAATTAATTTGGAATTGATTTGAAATTTCTCAAAACAAACAAAAATTGTGTTTATTTATTTATATCTCTCTATATATATAATGGATTGTAATTCAAACTTGAATTTGAATTTGAATTTGAATTTAAATAAATATCTTAAGTAAAATATTTGGATTCAAAATATTAACATATGTATATGATTTTATTAATGTATAAATTAGTATTAAAAACATTTTCTTTTAAAAGTTGTATAAAAATAACAAACGAATGTGATTATATAAAAAAAGAAAAGGTAAAATAAAAATTTATTTAAATATTTATGCATGCATAATACAAGTGCAAAGAAATTAAGGTATGAAGTCAACAACTATAATGGTTTTTATCATTAAAATTGACAAGTGTCATTTTCTTGTTTTTATTTTTGAAAATTAAAATAAATATAAGTAGCAAGATCATATAAACATAATACTTCCTTCTTCTCATTTCTTTTATCAGATCAAATTTTACAAACCATAAAAATCATCAAAGAAAACTTTAAAACAAATCAAACAAACCAGAAAACAAAGAAAAAAATCAAGTAAACAAATACAAATTATTTTAAACCTGGGAATCAAAGAAAATCAACCCCTTCATTCATTTCAAATCTGAAAACCCAGGGTTCGAAGCTCAAGCCTGTAGAGGAAAGATTTCAAACAAGTAAAGAAGAACTCAGTATAATCATCTCAAACAAAAGATCAAAGCAAGATAAAAATCTCAGCAATCAAAACACTTTCCAGGCTTTCAACTTTAAAAAAATACATTCCAGAAAGCTTTCTGTTCAAAATACCCAAGTGAGTAAACTCTGTTGAAACTCTGGATTGTGATTTGTTGTTTGAACTCATGCTTAAGTAAGATTGAAAATATGTTTGCATGTATACAATTTTATATATATACAATTATATATATATATATATGGGTGTGATGTATGTGCATGTTTGATATAACAGATGGAGAAGCCTCTGTTTGATTCTAGGTTTCAAAACCTGATTATAATTCAAATTCTTTTTCCTATAATCCTTTTTAGAAATCAGAATTCAAATAAAACATGCTTATATAATCATGTTTTAAATTTTAAAAATAACTTCAAGCATAATTAATTTAAATATTTTCTAAAAATCAAGAAATACAGGGGATCACAGATCATACCAAAAATTTGGGAAACATGTTTTTTGATTTCAGGTACAACATCTGAATCACTTTTAAAAATGAGGATTTTTAAAAGAAAAATTAAAATTTCTAGTGAATTATTGATCGAGTAAATTGGAGTTGAACAGATTTAGGATTTTTGACGATCTCTGGTTATCGACAAGCGAGGATCGTCGCGATCATGGCTGAGGCTCGTTAGGGGATTGGATAGTTTGGGAAAAATGCTCGGAATAATTTATGATCAACGTGGACAATGATCAAGATCGATTTAGGGTTTAGGACCTAAAATGAGTTGAGGTCGGATATTTCGTCACCACGGCGTCTCTGGTGATTTGGAGTTGCTCAGGATTTGGGGAAAAGCAGCGTAGAAGACTGGCGAAGGCATGGCCGGAGATTTGGGTGTTTCGGTGGTCGGGAACGTAAGTTCGAGGAAGATTCTAGCAATGGGTTTTGGTCCCTGTTACGACTAAATATCTTGATTTTGATTTGGTCTCTATGGTGTTGGGTTGGGATGGACAGTAGGGATGATCGTCGACGTGTGGGAGGCGTCAGTGATGATCACGGCGGCGTAGATCGTCGGTGCATGTGCACATGCCATAGGGATGTGCCAGTTGGCTGGGATGAAGAAGGAGGTTTTCGATTCGAAGACAACTTCGGGAAGTCTTGCTTCTAGCTCAAGTTTGAGTTCCGGTACTTTCAAGTGTGTATCGGGTTTTATAAAAACTTAAACAAAAATTAAGGTTTTGAGAAGCATATGATTTAGTTTGGGGTTTGACTCGGGGAAGACTCGAAGCAAGTAATGTTTTAACTCCGGGAACACCCGAAGTAGGTCTCGGTTTGACTTACAAAACATTTTTCACTTTAAAAACCTGATTTAAAATTTTAAAACATTTTAAACCCGTGTTTTAAAACAATAAATTGTCTTGATTAAAGTTGGATAGCTAAAGATACGCAAGTTATGTTTTAAAAGTAATTAAGTCTATTTTCATTAATTAATTACTAATTTATTTTAAACAAACAATGTAATTAAAAGGTTAATTAAATTATAATTAGGGATAAATTAATTAATATAATTAATTATTAAGGAATACTTAATTAATAAAGTAATTAAAATTTATTAATTAATAATTACGCAATAATTAAGAATAATTAATTAGTTTAGTACTTAATAATTAATAATTAATTAAACGATATTTAAGGTTGATTGATTTTTGGTTAATAATAATTAATTAGTAATTAAGGACTAATTAATTAATAATTAAGAATAATAAATCATTAATTAAGGTTAATTAGTGAAAATAATTTAATGATTAAGTTGTTATAATTACACAATTAATTCATCTTACGTAGATGACTGATTATTATTGAATGCTTTGCATTGATTGATATCTCTATTATGTGATTGTGATGTTGTGTGATATAAATTGCTTTGTGTGATATCTGTGATTTGTTTCTGTGTAAATATGGAAACCCATTAGACCGTGAAACGGCAATTGAATTCGATGCGACAGGGAGTCGGATTCCAATTGGTTATCTAAAACCCATATCAAACCCTGAAAGTGAATCATTATGAATGATATATCCATGTATTTTAAATTAAGCGCTCACTATTCAGTTTTGCCGGGAGAAGATTTTGTGTCATATAACCTATTCTGAATACTGATACGACGTAATGGATAGCATTTGAAGACGGTGGTGAAGACCGTATGTCTTCAAAAACGATAGGGTAACCTGTCGAATGACTCTGCATTAAGTTGCTCCAGTATAGAATCTCCATATGTGATGGGAAGTCCGATCGGGATTGTGGATACCCAAGTTGCAAGGGCTTCTTCTTTATTGGACAAAGTGCCTTCGGTTCTATTCGAACCCGGAACAGACTTGTCTGGTTGTATGTCCGACATTACACTTTGAGATATAAAGCTGATCTCTATCAAATACATTTCTGTTTGGTGGCGGAGAATTTAATCTCTTAGTTTAACACCCTTCTTTGAGACGTACGAGCTCAGAGGTTATGTAATCGATAGTTATCAGTGATATACTCCCAATTTGGTAGTGTGGCATGTTGAGTGATGTTGTGTGTTGTTGATCATTTGTTGATCAAAGCATGGCTTTTGTGTAAAGCGTAGCTTTGTGGACTAGACCTCGTCAGACCTCATACCTCGAAAATGGTCGAAATAGGAAAGATGCGGCAAGGTTATGAGGGTTGCACCCTTTAGGGTATGTCTATTTCATTCTGGAAAAAGGTGATATCATGGTATGGAGCCCAGATATTTAACCTATGTGGTTGTTGAAAATTTATTACTTTATGGTTGTTGCTTTGTGGTTGAGGACCCTCGGATAAAGGTCGCTAACAACCGGGGGATAGCATGCTCGTATAGTAGTTACCTAGTTACAGAGGTAACCCGGCCTTGTGTTGGCAGAGATCCGGGTAGGTTCTTGGAACGTCCCTCCAGAGGCGTACCCATGTGACAATAGGAAGTTCCTTAGCCTGACCATTTGTTGGAAATACAATCACAAACACTCGCCCAGTACGGTTTTAGTTGTATAATCTACCATTCTTAAATGGTAGCTATAGTAGGCATAGTATAATGGTACCTATGCTAGCTAAGATTAATATTATATTTTCGAAATGTTTTCTACACTATGCACTAATAATAATATCAAAATAATTTTCTCGTATTAAGCATTGTTGACTATCATAAGGAGAAATCTCCTCCAAGTGTGCTATTGCATTATATGTGTGCCGAGAGGCCTTATGGTAGTCTCGTTTTCTAAAAGCACATCGAATTTCTTTCATAAATTATTTTTGTACAAATAATTGTTTTTGTTTACTCATTCCAGTCTCATGATTGAACTGGAGTTTATTGTTCGCTTCCTAAACTCTGGGTGACCATAATTTCCACATGGGCAGCCTAGAAGCAGGTTATCCATGTTTTGGAGCTTGCTTGGATTTTGAAGTCTTTTGGTTTTGAAGTTATCGGATTTTGAAAGCTTTTGACTTGGAGATCTTTTGGAAGCTTTCCGGATCTAAAGTTGCTTAGTTTGGAATCTCGCTATCGCTCTCTTTCTTTTAAAGACTCCCTTGAAGTTGTGATAACTCTGTTGTTCCGCTATAGAGTTATCATTTTGTTGTTGTATCTTATATGTAGTACTCTGATGTTGGTGATAAATGTTGTGATGAATATTGTATCAGTGTTGTATCTATGTTGTGATTAATGAAATCATCTTTTGTTTCCGTTGTTTATATTCATTTAATGTTGTTATAAGCTCCATCCGAACTGGAGTTCAACATTTGAATCTCCGACAATCGAATACAAGTGAGGTATTTAAGGTCGATTTTCAATTGCTGGATTTGGGGTCGTGACAATGTAACGGTCCTGACTCGACCTTCGAAAATCGGCACCGAATACGACACTCATATTCAAATGCCGCAGATCCAAACATCGAATCTGGCACACCGGAGCTTATAACACCATTAAGTACAACATAGCGGAAGAAAAAAGAATATCAATATATAACATTGATACAATGACAGATACAACATCTGATATAATATGATACAACACAATGATACAACAGATATCAATACTATCAGAGATACAACAAATAGCAGTGGAAAGATAATGATAACATCAACAGCGGAACAATATCTTCAATAGAATGCATCCCCAAATCCAATGCTCCAATCCAAAGCGAGCTCGAACCAACATCACATGTCACCTAGATAAGCAGGTCTCGTCCGAAGACTGGACTAACTCTAAATAATCTACCAAACTTGACTATCTGCAGAACCCAACTCTAGACTGGCTGTGTGGAAAATAATTATGGGCACCCAGAGTTTAGGAAAGGAACAATAAACTCCGAGTCAGTCGTGGGGCTGGTGTGAGTAACAAAAATAGTTTATCTTTTAAAACAAACAACAAAAGAATTTAAAATAAATTCACAATACTTTTTAGAATATGAAACTAGCATAAGGCCTCCCGCCGCACACACCATGCAAACGCAGAATTAGAGGAGATTTCTACTTATGATAGTCAAACATGCTTGATAAGAGAAAATTTCTTTGATATTATTATTATAAGTGCAAAGTGCAGAAAATATTTCGAAAGTAGAATATAAATCCTAACCAACATAGACATTTTGCACTTATGCCTACTATAGCTACCATGTTCAACAGCAGGTTACCGCCACATTTTATGGCAGGTTATACAACTACAACCGTACATGGCGCGTATTGTTTCTTTGAATTTTCCAACAAATGATCGGGCTAAGGAACTTCCCACTGTCCATGGGTACGCCTCTAGCGGGACGTCCCGAGAACTTAACCAGCTCACTGCCAATACAAGGTCGGGTTACCTCTGTAACTAGGTAACTACTTCTCGAGCATGCCACCCCCGGTCCTTTGGGACCTTTATCCGAGGCGCCTCTAAACCACAAAGCAACAACAACACAAAAAATGAGATTGAAGCCCACCTCATAGGTAAATATCTGGGTTCCATACCATGATGCCACCCTTTACCGGAAGGGAATGACACACCCTAAAGGGCGCGACCCTCATAACCTTGTCGCATCTTTCCTGTTTCGACCATTTTCGGCTTGTGAGGTCCTGATGCAGTCTCGTCCACAAAACTACGCTTTATACAAAAGCCATGCTCTGATCACAAATGATCAACCAGTGATCATCAACACACAGCAGCACTCAGCATGCCACACTACCAAATTGGGAGTGAATCGCTGACAACCTTCAACTACATAACCTCTGAGATCGTACGTCTCAGAGAAGGGTGTTAATCTAAGAGAATAAATTCTCCTCCACCAATAGATATGTATTTTAAAGAATGCGCAATATTTAAAAACATATGGATAATCGCTACTACAAAGAAAGCCAAAACCTTTCTTCAAATGGTTTAAACAAATTACCATCTCAAATCTTTAAGCAAAAGATTTATTCCACAAAATTCATCCAGTTTCACAAAGATCCATTCATAGATTTCCAAAACAATTTCCATTTCAATTTGATTAACTCATTAAATTTTTAAATCAAAGATTTAACTTATAGCTTTCAAACCATTTCCATAACTTGAAAATCATTTTCATTTCAAACTTGAAACTCCTTTTAACACAAATTGGAAGTCCATTTCTTATGTGAAAGCTTTATTTATTTGAAAACAACAGTTTCCGTTTCGGAAGAATCCAATTATATTTGCACGAGTTAAATCCTTTGAATTAAATTCAAATTCCTAAATCAATACATTTGAAATGGTTTAACCCATATATAACTAGTATAACATCTTTAATCCTTAGTTTCAAATCATAGAATTCAATTTCAAGTTTTGAATTCAAATTTAAATCAATTTATTTAAATTTCAGAACTTTATTAAGTTATTCAAAAATAATTTTTTCTTGAAATTTCATTTCGAAAGCTTTTCGCATTTAACCCGATTCCATTTCAAAACCATTTGAATTCAAATTGTCTATTTAAAAATCATTTCAAAAATCTGTGACTTAATCGATTTCCTCGTGAAATCCATATTTGTGTGTGTATGGTGTAGTCCAGGGGTTTAACACAATAGTGCAACAACATCATCATCACAGATCAAAACACAGAAATATAGTTGATAAGCGGTATAAACTATAATGCTTATCATTCATTCACAGAGTCACAGATAATAATAAACAAATGTATCACAAATAAATGAATAAATTACACACAGCTCAATCCACAGAACAAAATATCACAGATCAGATAGGACAATCAATTCAAGGCATCTCATACAGTACAATCATTCATAAGTAAGGTCAAGTATTCAATAATCATTTATAAACAGGATTAATTAATTGTTTAATCCTAATTAATACAATTTACTTCCAAATAAATTAATTACTTATGAATAAATTATCCAATCCTGATTAATTTATTACAAATCATTTGATATAAATTAATTTATCAGACACGTCGACGATCGTCCAAACACTAGCCTATGACCACCTGACCTTCAACATCCACTCAAAATCAAAATCAAGTGGTCGAACCAACCTAGAACCCATCAACAGGTACTCACCTCAAACCTATCAACGCGCCGCCCACGACCCTCTGACCACCAGAAAAACTGAAACTCCGGCCATCTCCTCGTCTTCGACCAAGCTTCCATCTCCCACAATCTCATTACACTCGATCAAGCAGAGAGTCAATGCCGATCGAAAATACCCAATCAAACAGAACTAAGGTTCTGAACTAGAATCCACCACCGCACTCTCTACCTTGAATTGATCATCCATCTAGCAATTTTCCACTATTCGCCAGTCATTCCTCCACCTCTAGAAGGAATCCCGACCCCAAGATCCAAATAGATCACCAGAATACCCAGATTTTCATTTTCTGATGAATCTAGAACTGTACTCTAACCTCTTTACTAAAAATCATAATTTTTGTTTTAAAAATCATGTTTTGATTTTTGCATTCAATTTATATTCATGAATCCAAAAAACAAGATGATTAAATTTCATTTGAATTTAAGGTTGCATAGTTGCTTTGATTTTTTTCAGAGCCAAATTCAAGTTTATATAACTTAATTAAATTCTAAAACTTACTTTATAACTAAACAAACAACTTTGTTTATAACTAAATCCCAACAGAAATTTAGCCAAAATGAACATGAATTTTAAACAACAGGGAAACTGGAAACTATGAACAGAGGACATTCTTATAACTTGCATACAACAGTTTACATTTACATACATATACACACCACAATATTTTATCACAGAAATAGCATGCAACCAGATAAATTTTAGATTTTTAAAAGTTACTCACCTTGCTTTAGAAGAAAGAACAAAGTCTCTACTTGAAATAGGCTTTGAATTTCTAGTTGAAATCTTTCTTCTTTGATCTCTGGTTTGTAATGATTTGTTTTGATGTTTTAAACTGAAGTTTGTTTAAGTTTCAAAATAGTATATGCTTTAGATGCTACTCAGTTGAATGAACGAAATTGAGGGAATAGATTGATATATAAAAGATGATTTTACAGGATAATATAATTTTGTACAAGTGATTATGTGTTGTACAATACCAGAGATATTTTTATGTATTTCGTTTGACTAGCCGATATTTTTCTTGCTTGGGTGGCTGATGTAAATTTATGTTGTGTGCCAAGGGTTCATGCATTAATTGTTCAAGTCCTCTATGTCTCATGCCTATCTTCTTTTGCAAGCTACTCTTTCATATATATATATATATATATATATATATATATATATATATACACTTTTTCTTATTTCATTTTACACTTACTTGTATTTCAATAGCATACATATCCAATTTTAAGAATTATCCTAAGTATTTATTTATAGTTTACATAACTAAAATTTTAAGATATTTATTTTATTTCTTTTCGAAGTTTAACTATCCAACATTTAGTTTACTTATTAATTATTTATTTTCTTGCTTATATTAATTTCATAGTTTCTCTTATTTTATAAATTCAAATTATTTTTAAACCACTTACTTAAAATTTAAATTCAAATGATTTCACACGTATTTTATTTAAATTTGGAGAAACTCAAATCAATTAATTAATTTCACGATTTTTATTCGAAAATTAATTTAATTATCAATTTAAACTTAATAAAAAAATCTGGGATCGTTACAACAGATAAAGCTGCATACATAATCCTAAGGCAATCAATATTCAATCGTAAGTACCTTGGTCATCTACTAGAGAAACAGTTCGGGCTTTGGAAGAAATAACAACATCAAACCGAGGACTTAGAAATCTCCAGTGAATCGATGCTTGTTGTAAAGGAGTTTCACCCTTTTACAAGTCATACTAAGGTTGGTGGGACCGCCGATGGGATTAGTCACGCAAAAGATGATATTGCCAATTGTGATTGAAAGATGTGCTCAAATTCATCACTGAGGTCAACATAAATAGAGCTATGGGATGCTCTAGTATCAAGGAGAACGCGAACAGTAAAGGACACGAATGGATTTCAGAACAAAGGGATAGTCCAAAATTCAAAAGAAATCATAATTCAGGACAATCCTAACGAAGAATTTCCAGCTCAAACGAAGATGGCTCTGTAATTACTTTTACTCACTCTAGGATATTACTACCCTATTTCTAATGAGTTTTTTACTCCATATACTAAGTTTTTCCTAAACCTGACTCTGATACCACTTGTAACGACCCGCTATATCGAACCATTCTCATCTACACATGTCGGACTTGAATTGCTCAAAACAACAGATGCTTAATTTATACTTGGCAAAACTTAGCATATACAGTAATAAATCGATCACATAATCACAGACACAGAGTAATATAACAATAAACAGCGGAACAGAAAAATAGTAGTTCATTAAGCTACTATGTAAACATCAGAGTCTGAAACAAATATAACAGAATCTCAAATACAAATTAATCTCTAATACATAAGCAACTGACAAGTCTGAACATAAACGGCTGGAATAAACTGAAAAATGAAAGCCGGATAGATAGATCGTCAAACAAAGTTCCAATATCCACAATTGAGTCTTAAATGCTGTGACACTCAGTCTGACCCGAGCGTAAGGCTAAACCCGAAATATTCGAGTCGGGATTAACATTCTTATACCAGTAAATGCAACTCAAGTGAAATATCAACTAAAATACAAGTAACTTAAAGAATGTTTGGTCTTTCCATCCTCTAAGGATCCATGAAGCTATCTACTATGTAGTAATATACGCTATTATAATATGTCTATCAGTAAAGTATTAAAATAGCGTTAAGGCGCTACCCATATGCCCCTTAACACATTTTATATATTCCCGTAGTCTGTATAGTACCGTAAGCTCGATCAAACCAGTTGTTTACCCAGAGGGCACTCCATAGGTACGATACAAAACAAACTCACAGAAGGCACGATAAGGCATGTGATAGGGCACGCAGGCAATGCCAGGGTAGGATTCTACCGTTTGCATTCCCGGACCGTTGGTAATGCATAGCATCTACTACCGTCCACCTTGCATACTCCCAAATCAAAGTTTCACCCAATAAAATCACAAAAGCAATAGAATGGTACCGAAGAAATGTGCCCGATAGGGGAAGCGACCCCACTTGGCCCGGTATAGCTATAGTTTTAGCCACATCAAGCTGACTCACGGGAGTTAGGGATGCGTTAATCGATCATATAGAATCATCGCCAAACCATCCTACTTCGTTCTGAAATATCCACCATGTGCACAGTTGTTAAAGTGGTTTTTGGTATGGGCAAAGAGTATGACAATATCCGATCTCGGTCTCTTTGACAACCAAATGCTTATTTCACACCGTGGTCATTTTATTCCCAAACAATTCATACTTCGTACCAAAATATCATATTCATTTCAAATTCAACACTTTTGAAATTGCATCCACTTTGAATTATATCACTTTCAAAATCTATCATTTTCGAAATCACATCCTTTCTGAAATCATATTCACTTTAAATCATAACATTTCTAACTTAAACAGTTTAAATTATGAAAATAGTTATATACTGAAATAGTTATAAATTAAAAATAGTTTATATTTAAAAATAGTTATATGTTAAAAATAGTTATATGTTAAAAATAGTTTATATTTAAAAATAAGTTACAAATTAAAATAGTTTATATATTAAAATAGTTAATATAAAAAGTGTTTATATCGAAAATAGTTTCAAATTGGAATTGTTCTTCCAATTTCATAAATCAGTTCAAATCAGCTTTAGTTCCAAATTCAGTTTATACCAATCTCATCTCAACAATTTCGATTAAAAGGTTAAGATTCAATTCAAATTCTCATTAAAACCATTTAGTCTATATCGATTTCAAATCCAGGTTTGAACTGCCATTTTAAACTACTTCAAATTCAATATATTTTAATGTTTAAATATTAAAATAATTTATAGTAACTCAATTTGATAAATTTCATTTATATTTCAAAATTCAATTTTAATGTTATTTAAATTTGAAAATATTCATTTTATCATTTTCATAAGCCTTTAATAAAATCCCAGATTACAAATTTAAATCAAAATTAAATAATAAATATTAAATGTCTAACTATAACTTATTTAATTCTAAAATACTTATTTAATCACCTTTTATGAACATTTAAATAAAATCTCAAATTCAAACTTAAATCAAATTTAAATATTCAATTTCAATTTTTTTAATTTGAATCTATTCATTTAATCACCATAATCAAAATAAAGTTACAAAGTTATAAAATCATATTCTTAAAATCTCAAAGTCAGTAAGTTTAGAACAATTCCTATTTATATCCAATTCTTAAACAAATAATTTTTCAAATCAATTTCAATTTTTTTTTCCAACCATACTTTATTAAATTTATTACAAAATCAATTTTTAAAATATTAATATAATTCTATATAAATACTTAAACATATTAGATATATATATATACACACACACACACACACACATACATATCATTAGTTGAACTAAATACTTAATAAACTTTATTATATTAATTCATATCGAATTAAATCTTTATATTTATTAAATATATTTTAAGTCTTATTTTATATATTTTAAATAATAAAGCTGTATGTAATTTATTTTATAATTTACATTTTAAAACTTAACTTATAATTTAAAATTTCCAAAACGTATAATTTTCAAAATCTATACACATATTTTAAAATTAAAAATCTTTATATTATATACAAAAATCATTATTTATTTAATCCCATATATTTTCCTTTCAAAATTCTAGAAATCGTTTAAAATAGAACAACGGTGTCCGTATATAGTTTTCTATCATATGGTCAAGTGATATGGATATTTATCATTTCAATCCACAAATTAAAGTTAATATTTATGGGTATATATCATTTCAACTCGCAGTCCCGACATTCAAACAAAATTTGGGTTTATCATTTCAACCCATAACGATTTTCCCCTAATTTACAAGATCGTTCAGGTATGTATGATTTCAACCCATAGGGATTTCTAAACTAATATGGCACTTGCAAAGTGAGAACAAATATGATAATAATGTCACATATCAACAACAGGCATTTATCATAAGTAAAATTTTTAAATATAATATATATAAAAGGTTATGGTGTAATATGTCATAGGTAAATAATTACAGATAATGACATATCATATTTAACAATTAAATAACTTAATAATTCAAATTTAATAGCATATTCCAATCATCATTTCTTATGAATTAAATTTACTAAATATAAGAATGTTAATCGTGAGTGATTGCTCACATTTCGAGGATAGAGTTATTAGACACACAATAAGCTACGGATATAAGCAAAATTCTAAAGCACAGCACGACGAATGTGAATTTGATGAACAAAGCAAAGCACGATCGATCTGAATCGAAGAATTCAACATCAAACTAACTTGATATAAATGGAAATATATATACATATATTATGTTTCAAAAATCATTATTAAATAAAACACATATATCATAATGTCTATATTATATATATATATATATATATATACAATCTATCTATAATATAAAGATCAAAAAATTTGTATATATTATATTTTAAAATTCTCTATATATATGTATAATATATAAACAATACATATATATATATATATATTTAACATTAAAATATATATATATATATATTACGTTTTAAAAAAATCAACATTCAAAGACCAAATATATATATATACATATATATTGCAAGAAAGAGGAGACCACTATGTAAAACTACATGTATTATATTTTCAAAACAATACTTACAAAACAACATTTATTGTAACGACTCAATTTTTTTCGACACCCGAAAATCAACATCAATACATCCACCGTATGAAATGCCGAACAATCGAATGCCAAAAAATCAAACCATTAGGGCTAAATAAGTAGGAGGAAGAAGAAGAAATAAAAACAGTAACAGAATCTCACAATCACAGCGGAAAAATATAAAATAGATAAGTGATCAATCTTTAAATAAAAAGAACTATATCTGTTTATACATTATATCATCATTAGAGTACAACAAAATCTATAGCATACAACTGGACAGTTATGTTAATTTACCCTCACAAAACTGACTATGTAGTTAATCATACACAGCGAAATATTCATCAAATACGTTTGATACGTCTCGCCATCCAGCTCGTCTCCTGAGTTCCATAGTCGTCCATCTAGAATCTGTACTCTATAATACTCAGTCTGACCTAAGCATTATAGCGAAATAACACCCTTGTCAGTCTAGAAAACTAGAGTAAGAAAACACTCCCAATTGGATTATTATAGTTTCCAAAGTCCTTTGAAATCAAAGGTATCTCGTAAGACCACGTCACAAATAAACATGTCGGGTTTTACCTTAAGATAACCAAAATATTTTTATCAAATCCGTCTGATATTATAATAGTGTGTATAGAAAGTAAAATAGAATCTAGCTAAAATGCTTGCATTTCACGTTTCATCATAGTTGAGCGCAATCAAAACCGTACAGGCACTTATTGGAGATTGGATTCCATACAATGGCAGGGCTACCGGGGTACTGCCCGTCACAGTACATGGTCTAGATCACCGTACCGATGATCCACCCTGATCCCCTGCACCACAAGACCGAAGCTACCTCTTACTGGATAGTCTGAATAAGATCACCCCACGGTTGGGATCAGCAACCACCCACACAGCCAAAGAAAAGGGACCTCTAGATAGGGATGACTTTAACCTAATTGGTTGCTAGTCACTTAGCCTTATGTGCACCTCCCCTATTTATCCGTTGTTAAGGTTAAAGGCTAAGCGTTACCTTTTTAGCACACATTCACTTAGAATGCTCATCATTCTCTTAACGATGTTCTGATAGCATTTGTCCATACAAGTTTGTTACGAACGAAACTGAAGGCACTTCTCCTATTACATCCATTTTGGAATCACCCTCGAGATTGGTAGCGGTTAGCCCCTGCACTTCACTGCCCCATCTTCGACTCCCAACTCTTGTCTTCCTCATGAAAACGTTCAAACCGAATCGAAGCGGTTTTCAGTAAATTAATCCTGATCTCGGTCTCTTCGAAACGATCAGCGCATTGTCCAATATTGATAGTCGGTTATTTAACTATCAAATAACATCCGCAAACAATCATCAGGCATTAATAATTTTCCAAATTATTTATTTCAAAGTATCTTCACAAGATATTTTCTACACTTTAATTCCTTTGAAAATATTTTTCAAAATCCTTTTCTCTCACAGAATAAATTTTCGAATATTGTTTATTTGCACTGAAATTCCCCAAGTTTTAATACTTGGATTTAAAAATAGTTTAAATCACTTTAACCAAAAAAATATACTTTAAAACACTTAAAATAAAAACTATTTAAAAACTTATTTAAAATACTAGTTATGAAACTTTAATAATAATTGTTCATGTAAAACTTAAGCCAAAAAAATTTAAAAATAAAAGTTATTCTATAAGGTATAAATATTAAATAATTGTCCTTAAATCATAATACTAGTTGAACCTTTTTAAAATAATTACTGCTGAAATTAATTTAAATAAATATTTACTTTGAACTTCTAAAAAAATTTAATCTTAATAAAATTTCTCTGAAACATTCTTTTAGAACCACTTAAAACCCTCTAACTTATACATGGAAATCATTCTTTGAAAAAAATACTCGACTTTTCAGGGAAATATACTTTCCTTCCACACCTTTAAAAATAAACCACAATTTATTTTTAAACTAATCATCCTTTCATTATTCCCATCTTGAATTTATACTTCCAAAATTATCCTCTGATAAATATTTCAATTTTTTTGTAAACCCTATTTATAAATTTCAGAATCTCATTTTTCTTTATTCACAGTTTCAACACTTAGTCGGTTTTTAAACCAAAAGAAAAATGAAGATCATCAACTAACTCAATTGCAAACTGTAAATCAACTAAGCAAGGTTTTTTGGAACTACAGCAAAATCAACAAAAATTTGAAGTTCAAAAATATGTAAAGCAAAGCCTGTAGCAAGTTTCAACTTCAAATACAACCTGTAATCAAAGTAATCTTCTCAACAGCAAGTAAAATCAACGTCTCTGTGAAGATCAATTGCAAGCAAATTCAATTCAAAATAGAAAGTCCAAATTTAGTTGTCCGGGAAACAATGCTCTCTACTTCAATGTTTGGTGAGTAAACTTATATTTAAAAACAATTTTTAGGTTTGCATGTGATGATCCTATGTGATATGGTTTGCATGCTTCATTTTATCCGAATATATGTATGAAGATGCTTGATTACATGTGTGAATATCTGTAAATATTTATACTTGTGCTCTGTTATTAGTAACAGGCTAACTACAATCATAAAATAATTCCTATCTCCCTGCAAAATCAAAATTTGACTTTGATTATAGAAAAGAAATTGTTAATAACAATGAGTTCTTGTTTTTAAAAATAAATTCAAGTGATTTTATTTGATAAAATAGTGTAAGTTTAAAGGTTACAGTAAAAATCAGAAAATGAGTAAAAATCAAATATGATAATTTAAAAATCTGATTTTATAGTTTGATTCTAAACAAATCTTGAATTTAGGAATAAGAATTGGGATTTTTCATTTGGGCTTCAACGGGATAATAAATGTTGTTCGATTTTTTGGTTTTGGCCTTTTGCCAATGATCGGTGATGGCTGGACATTCGAGCTTTGGCACGGAGGAGGCTGGGGTATGGTAGATTGATGGAAAAATATGAGTATATTTTTTTGATGATCGAGTAGAGCAGTCGAAGGTGTTTTAGGGTTTAGTGGAAGAATTTGGGGGCCGGCTTTGTCCAGGTGGTACGGCGACGGTGGCGCACCGAGTTCAATCGCATAGGGGGATGGCTTTAGTGGCTTGAAAGGCGTTTGTGGTTATAGCAGTTTGGGTTCAACTGATGGGATCATCGACGAATTAGGAATTTCCGATGATGGTGGAAATCCAGGTTTCGACCGGATAGTTCGATTTCGTTTTTCGTACTGATCTTTGTTTCTGGTTGGTTGAGGGTGATGTCGAGTTCGATGTCGACTTGCTGAAGGTCGGAACGATGATCGGAGGGAGGCTGGGTTGTCGTTCATTTGCATGGTGGCCATGGAATGTATCTGAGTTTTTTGTGGGTTGGGGATGGAGATGTCGACCTGAAGCATTTCAAGTTTCTCTTCACGTTCGATTCGAAGCTTGCGATGGTGGGAAGTTTGTTTGGGTGCATCGAGTAGTGTCTCGAGTCTGTCTCGGCAAGATTGGCATTTTGCTCAAGTTACTACTTTGTTTGGTTTGGAAACATATTGTTTCTAGTTTTTGGATTTATCCATATTCAACTAAAATGAATTTCAAATTTTTAAAAGCCAAACTGAATTTTTAAACAAAGTTTTAACTAGATTTTAAAAGAGGCATTTCAGGATTTTAAAACCAAAGCTTGGGTCTACAAAGGATTTCAAATTTTAAAAGAAAAGCAAATTTTAAACAAAATTTTATTTTTATTTTTAACAGTAGTTTTGATTGATATAGATTATACCTTAACAAAATCTTGTAAATTTTGTTCCTAAATGTTTTCAAATAAAAAGGATAATTTGTTGAAATTTAGATGAGAACTAAAGTAAAAGTATTTAATTTTAGAAATCAAAGGATGATTTTTTTTAATAAATCATATTCAAGCTTTTAAATTTATTTAATTTAAATGGAAGTTAAGAGTTTAATGTAATATAAGATTTATCTTCATTTAATTATGTTTTATTAACTAGAGTAATTAAAATATAATTACTTAATTAACTAAAATGTTTAATTTGGGTAATTAAACTAAGATAAATTAATCTGTGAAATTAATTAAGTATAGATGATCACTTAATTAAGGATTGATTAATGAAGGTTAATCAATTAAGAAATAATTAAATAATAAGTAATTAAGTGGTTAATTACTTAATATTAAGAAGATTTTTGAGTAATTACTTATGAAGTAATTAAAATAATTAATTACTCGGTGTAATTAATTAAGTTAATATGATTAATTTTAATTAATTAATTAAGTTTAACTAATTAAAGATAATTACTTAATGATGGGATTAAGTATAATTACTTAATGTAATTAATGAAGTGTAATTACTTGGTGAAGTAATTAATGGATAATTACTGGATGTAACTAATTAAGGAATTACTGATCGATAGTAATTAAAGGATAATTACTTAGAGGAAGTAATTAAGTAATAATTACTGAGTGTAATTAAAGGATTAATTAATATAATTAATCAAAGAGTTGGTTTAATTGATGAAGTAATTAAGGGTAGTTAATTACTGATTGTGATTAATCAGGGTTGATTAATTAATGTAATTAAGTTAAGGATTGATTATTAAATGTAATTAGAAGAATAATTAATTAATGGAAGTAATTAGAGGATCATTAATTAATGTAATTAATGATAATAATCAAAGGTTTAACTGAATAATAAATGTGATTAATTAAAAGATGACTAATCAATAAAGTGATTATAATTAATTAATGTAATTAATTAAGGACTAATGTAATTAATTATAATTAATTAATTAATGGGAGTAATTAAGGTTAATTACTAAGTGATTAAAGAATAATTAATTTGTGTAATTAGTTTAATGACTAATTACTTAAGGTAATTAAGGAATAATTAATCAAGAGTGATTAATTAAGGGAATAATTAAAGGATAATTAATCTGCAGCTAGAGATTAATTAATTTTTTCATATGATAATTATGAGTGATCAATTAATTAAATGGTTTGTAATTAATTAAGTAATGATTGAGTTAAACAGGATTTTGTGATTAATTCTCAAGTAATTAATTTAATTTGAGTTGATTAAATTAATTATAATTTGGATTAATGATTCCTGTTGGTGGATGATTGTTTCGGTGGAATGTCTGATTTGAGTGACACTTATAGTTTGAATAATCTGTGATGTGCTATGATATGAAATTGATTATAGCTGTGATAAATGTGTGACATTTATCTGTGATTGATGCTGTGTGAATTCAATATTTTAAATTGAATTAAATTGTTTGAACTAAAATCACTTGGACAATAAGATGGCGTTTTGGATTTCGGTGAGACTGGGATCAGGTTTCCAAATTTGGAATTCCAAAAACCACATCGATCCAAATTAAACGTTAGGCCGTGAATCTCAAGTGAAGAGTGAAAACTCGAGGTGTAAGGACTATTCGTCGTTAAAACTCCGAGGGTGATTCCAATACGAGTTTAACGAGGGTAGTACTTTCAGGTTCGAGATGAAGATTCTATCTTTAACTCTGAGGGTGATTCCAAAACGAGTGTAGCGAGATAGTGCCTTCGGTTTTGTTCGAACCCGGAACGAACTTGTATGGATTGAATGCTTTTAGAACATCGTCAAGTGGACGATGAGCATTCTAAGATAGATGTGTTCTATAAAGGTAATCATAGCCTCAAGCCTCATCAACTGGGAATGGCTAAAACAGGGGAGGTGCAGCAAGGCTAAGTGGGTAGCACCCAAGTAGGACGAGATTTATCCCTGTCTAGAGGTCCCTTTTTTATTCGGTTGTGTGGGGAGTTGGCGACGGCCATCTGCGGGGTTGTCTTGTTCGGGACTATCCAGTAAGGGATGGTTCCGGCCTTGTGTTGCAGGGGATTTAGGGTGGATCCTCGGTACGGTGATCTATGCCCTATACTGTGACGGGCAGTACCCCAGTAGCCCTGCCATTGATGGAAACCCATCTTCCTACATGTCTTTACGGTTTTGATTGTATTACCTACTTTGTGACTAGTATGCTGGAATTTAATCATGTAACAATTTCAACTATTTCATATTTACTTGAAAACCCTAGACCCTATTATAATATCACTGGATTTCCTATCAAATGTTTTGGTTAGCGAAGGCAAAAGCTTACCCATGTTTATTTGTAGGGAGTCTTCGTGATACCTTTGTTTCAAAGGATTTTCAAAGTTAAGCAACTTTAACCCGTTTACTCACACCCGACCTATGTCTGACCCGGAGTTTATTTTCTGTTTTATTAAACTCTTGGGTAATCAAATTTTTGTGAGTAGCCAAGGGATTCAGGTTAGCTTTGACAAATTCTGGAGGAGATATAGAGCAGAAGGCTTCAGTGTGTAGATATATAGAGGTTCTGCTGTGTTAGTGTTGTATTTGTTTCTTTGTGATATACTTAAGTTGTAGTAACTAGACAGATGTTTATAACTGTCTAGTTTGTGTTGTATTAATTATATATCCCTATATGATACTATGTAATATTTTATGTGATATAATAAAATTTATTCATTCCACTGTGAGATTATGAATCTTTTTGTTCTTCCTTTTCTACCTTTTCTCGTTTCTATCACTTTCTTTCTTCTTAATGATGCGTCTTTCTATGGAATGAAAGGGGGGTCGTTACACTATTTATAAGAAATCGATAGCTACAATTTGAGAAATTTGTCTTGATTTCGATCTGAGAATCGGTGGAGGAAAATAAACCGCGATTCTAATTTGAAAGGAAGAAGAGCACAGCTATTATTTTTTGAAGTTATTCGGTTTTCGATTTGAAGAGAGGAAAGAAGAAGGGGAAAACTGGATCTGCTATTCCCTTATCTTCGTTAAACTGTTCGGTTTCTTTTCTTTTATTTTTTTTATATATATGCTACATGCTTTAAATTCTATGCATGCTTGACAAATGGAGGAAATGTTGTTTTCTTTTATGTACAGGTGTTAGAATGATATAGTGGTACCAAAAAGCAAAACTAATGTGAATAAATTTTGACCAGTCATTATATATATATATATATATATATATATATATATATATATTTTAAATTTAGATTTAAATTTGAATCGTCATGAAATCGCGACTTAAAATTTTGACTTCCTATCAAGGCCTTTATAATGTTATTCGCCTATTCCGAACGCAATGGAAAAGGTTTCGAGGCCTAAATCGATCGTATGGAGAAGATAGCTTTTTGGACTCGGTTATTATATTGAATTTACGATATAGATTTCAGCGTTTACAACCCGTATGGTCATACGTCAACTCCAAACGCTATGAAAGTTGAAATACGATAATAATACACTATTACGGATCTAATGGAATTGGTTTCATCGAATTCCAAGACTATGCCTCGAAAGGCTATTTTGAAATATCAATTTAAACGATATATTTTCAAAACTACACAAAACACTTCCAAATTTAATTCTAAAGCTTTCACTATCTTCAATACTATTAATATAAATTTTATAAGCCTTTGAAATTTTTTTAACAGGCAAAAAACTGAAGATTAAATATTTTACCCAACTCCAATAATTTAATTTAATAATTTAATTGCCAAATTCATAGTGATATTTGAAATTCAAGTTAAACTAACTTTCAAATATTTAAAAGCAATTAAATATTCTTATTTCAAATATCCAGAAATTCTGGGTCGTCACATTCCTTCCCCTTAAAAGAATTGCGCCCTCGAAATCACTAGTTAAGAAGAATTGTCCAACCCGTTTACTATTTTCCCAAACCAAACAGTTTTAACAACACTCAAAACATTCTTTTCTATTGAAGACACACTAATCCTCTACTAACTTTCCAAACTCATCCATAAGTTTCAAACGATATTATTTACTCAAAAATTCAAATTTTAAATTTAAAACCAAATTTTAACTTATCAAAATTTTCTCAAAAATTTTCCAACTCCCTAAATTTATGAAAAATTTGGCCAACTTCTCCTTTGCGCGGCTAGATCGGTACAACTACAAAACGCCTCTACGGGCCTTCAGATTTCAAAAGAAAATAAAAGACCAAGTGGCTAGACCGGAAGATCATCAAATTTCATACAGAAATTTAAATACATACCTTTCTGTCGGGCCATTCATATTTATCTTCAGAAATCAAAAACCCCAATTCCCTTTTGCTTTAAAAAACCCTAAATATCCTACTTAGCAATAATTTCCAATTATAAATTTCAAAATCATTTTATTCATTTCTTTGCAAAAGTTTCAGCATTTGTTTTACTTAAGCCTATACGATGTACATATACCATCCGTACGCAATATCAATTTCGACCGCTCACTCGATCACACAATTTCACTTCTGAACTAGCATCGTTCACCCGACTTCCTAGTGCGGACTCAGATCTGGTTTATTGATCGAAAACCGTCATTCTCCTTGCATAGTCCTAAACTATGATAGAGAATTTCAGAATCAATCAAAAATCCATATCCAAAGTTCGCCGTCGAAAATCAAGTGAAAAACCCCAACTCATATCGGTATAACTGCCTCGAAATTCTATGCTCGAATCTGGATCAAATTGTTATGCGAATAGAATAAACCTCATACGTATTTATCTCAATTGATTATTTGCTATATCAATTTTCTTTTATTCACAATTACTTTGATTTCTATTCATTTATTCACAATTATCATTTCACACGCCCTTATTAAACCTTCACTCATTAACTTAGAATATCTATCGATTCCAATTTACTTTAGAATTTAACCATCCATTTCTTAAGATCAATATAAATATTTTATACATCTCCTTATATTTATTTTCACCGTACCATTAAGCTTCCATGTCTATTTTATTTAATCTTAAATTTCCAATTCCATTGTGAATTCAATTTACCTTTCATTTTTAAATACTGAATTCTATTCATCTTATTTCAAACCATATTTAATTAATCATTTCTTTAATTAATTCCACTTACTAATTCATTTTAAATCCAAATGGACTTCATTTCCTAATTCAATTATTTTTAGTCCATTCGAACAAATTCTACACTTCGTTTTACACAATTTAATTCAAGTGTCATCCCAATATTCAATTTCATTCCATTTACTTACCATTTAAATCTATCGGTTTACTTACTATTTTTAATTTCAATACTTTGTTTTATTTAGTCCAACCTGACTAATTTCCTATTTTACACAATACAAATATTCAGTTTCAATCCTATTTTCTTACAAATGCAAATTCATTTGTCCATCCACAATTTTATTTCCCGATTATAACTTTTATTTAAGTAACCATTTCACTTAGTCTCCTTAGACTTTTCTTTAAATTCGCTTTTACTTAACTATATTTAACTACACTCCGATTCATTTTAAATTTTAAACTTCTATAAGTTTTCCAAACTTAATTACATTTGCTAACTTATTTTAATTCATTTCAATTAATTAGCTTACCTTCCAACTTATTTGGGTTTCATACATACTTTTATTTAAACCTTTGCAAGTTGAATCTTATTCCAACAAATTTCAAATTTTTATAAATTATCAAACTAATTTATATTCTATAAATATTTCAAATAAGATTCCAGGGTCTTTTAAACAATTACTAAACATTTCAAAATCATTTTTGAAATCAATTATACACACAAACCGAATTATTCCTTTGTATCCCAAAATCAATCCTAATTTTGCGACAAATACCGATTTAAAATTTCAGGCAGCAATTTCTCCTTTGGAAACTCGAAAATGAACATCGATGATGCTACGGTCATTGCCAAAGTTATTTTCCAACGACCGAAGAGAGTTCAGTGCTTTTATCCCTTCAAAAATATTTCAAATATTTTTAAATTCTAAACCTCACCAGATTTCAAATCCAATTCAGAAATATTTCCCAAATAATATCACCATATTTTTCTCCAAAACCTTTGAAAATCGTTTTCAAACTCAAAGGAATTTAATTTCAAAAATTTCAAATTCCAAAACCTTTCAATTCATATTCAAATATTACTCTGGGATTTTTATTTCATTTTTAATTATAAATCACTTTTATAATTCACATTTACAAATCCCATTTTGTTATATAAATTTATTCCTTAACCTTTTGTTATAATTCTAATCCCTGGTTCAATTTCCATAAAATAATGATACTAATTTAATACTATCACTTCCTAACGACCAAGCAACCTTATATAACTATAATAATTTACAAAAATTGTTTCTTTTATATACAAAAATAATTTTTGGAAAAATTATTTCATTTGCCCTATTTTAAAACAATACTGCGTCGGTTTATCTTGTTTAAGAGTTTAGAAATCCCTATCGATACGGTTATACTTCCCATACTGACCAAAATTCATAAACACTCAACCGATAAGTCAACAAAATATAAACAATTTTATATTCACTAAAAAATACGTGCTCCTATCTGCTAATACACTCAAACTCATTCTACAGTGCTACAGACTCTATTTCAATGAGTAATCCCTACCAGAGCCAAGGTTCTCGCTTAACCTTCAGCTTTGATACCAAATGTAACGACCCGATTATTTCGATGTATGAAAATCAACATCAATACGTCCACCGTATCAAATGCCGAACAATCGAATGCGGAAAACCAAACCATTAGGGTTAAAGAAGAAGGAGGTAGAAGAAGAAATAGAAACAGTATCAGAATCTCACAATCGCAGCGAAACAATATATAATAGATAAATGACCAATCTTCAAACAAAAAAACTATATCTGTTTATACATTACATCATCAGAGTACAACAAAATCTATAGCACACAACTGGACAGTTATATTAACTTGTCCTCACAAAACTGACTATGCAGTTAATCATACATAGCGGAATATTCATCAAATACGTGTGATACATCTCGCCGTCCAGCTCATCTCTTGAGTTCTATAGCCATCCATCTAGAATCTATAATCCATAATACTCGATCTGACCCGAGCATTATAGCGAAATAACATCCGAGTCAGTCTGGAAAACCAGAGTGGGAAAACACACCCAATTGGATTAACAAAGTTTCCAAAATCCTTTGAAATCAAAGGTATCTCGTAAGATCACGCCACAAATAAACATGCCGGGTTTTTACCTTACGATAACCAAAACATTTTTATCAAATCCATCTGATGTTATAATAGTGTCTATAGAAAGTAAAATAGAATCTAGCTGAAATGCTTGCATCTCACGTTTCAGCATACTTGGACACAATCAAAACTGTACGGGCGCTTATTGGAGATTGGATTCCATACAATGGCAGGGCTATTGGAGTATCGTCCTTACAGTACGTGGTCTAAATCACCGTACCGAGGATCCACCCTGATCTACTGCATCAGAAGACCAGAGCTACCCCTTACTGGATAGTCCGAATAAGATTACCCCACGGTTGGGATGAGCAACTGCCCACACAGCCGAATAAAAGGGACCTCTAGACAGAGATGACCTTACCCTAATTGGTTGCAAGCCACTTAGCCTTATGTGCACTCCCCTGTTTTAGCCATTCCCGGCTCATGAGGCTCGAGGTTAAGCGTTACCTTTTTAGCACACATTCACTTAGAATGCCCATTGTCCTCCTGACGATGTTCTAATAGCATTCGTCCATACAAGTTCATTTCGGGTCCGAACGGAACCGAATGCATTACTCCTACAACATTCATTTTGGAATTACCCTCAGGATAAGTAGTGATTAGCCCTTGCACTTCACTGCTCCATTTTCGACTCCCAGCTCTTGTCTTCCTCACGAAAACGTTCAAACCGGATAGAAGTGGTTTTCGAGAAATTAATCCCATTTCTGGTATTTTCAAAATGATCAACGCACTGTTCAATGTTGATAGTCGGTTATTTAACTATCAAATAACATCCACAAAAAATCATCAGGCATTAATAATTTTCCAAATTATTTATTTCAAAATATCTTCACAAGATATTTTCTACACTTTAATTCCTTTGATAATATTTTTCAAAATATTTTTCTCTTACTGAATAAATTTTCGAATATTGTTTATTTCCACTGAAATTCCGCAGGTCTTAAAACTTAGATTTAGAAATAGTTTAAATCACTTTATCCAAAAATATATACTTTAAAATACTTAAAATAAAAACTATTTAAAACATTTATTTAAAATACTAGTTATGAAACTTTAATAATAATTTTTCATGTAAAACTTAAGCCAAACATCCCTAAAACATTCTTTTAAAACCACTTAAAAACCTCTAAGTTATACTTGGAAATCTTTCTTTGAAAATATACTCAGCTTTTCAGGGAAATATACTTCCCTTCCACACCTTTAAAAATAAACCATAACTTATTTTTAAACAAATCATCCTTTCCTAATAAATTCCCATCTTTAATTTATACTTCCAAAATTATCCTCTGATAAATATTTCGCTTTGTTTATAAGCCCTGTTTATAATTTCACAATCTTATTTTCCTTTATTCATAGTTTCAACACTTAGTCGGTTTTCAAATCGATTTCCAAAACCAACTCCATTTTTAAAATAAATTCCTTTACTTACCCAAATTTATTTTAAAACCCATTAATTCTATATTTACTTCTATATTTATGATTTATAATCTTATTTTAAAATGAAATATCCATTTCATACTCTATTCGAAATTCTACCCCTTTATTTCTTCCCAAACATTTAAATCTTAAATTTTGAAAATAAAATCCTTTAAATTTGTTCTTAGACAATATAATTTAAGTCTCCAAAACTATTTTATTTTAAAAACTCTGTCTTCGTTTCCATACTCAGAATTTATTTAATAAAATCTAAAAATCATACTTTTATACTTTTCCAAATTCAATCTTTTAATTTACCCAAATCCACTATAATTATTTTAGTAAAAAAATTCTCTTTTTATTTCCTTTAAAACTCCAAGCTTTATACATTTTTTGTTCTCTCATATACCAATATATTCACCAATCCATAGTATTCAATAATTTCAATTCCTAATGAAATCAATAAAATCCATCACAAATTATCACATAAAACACGTCGTTGAATAAAAAATAAATTCAACGTTTTGAGGAATCCAGTTGGATCCTTCCGATCTGTTTTCATGCATCCACGGATGTTAGCACAAAAAAAAATACCAATCCCACTTCGAGGTGGGATATCACGGTATAAAGGGTCATGCACTATTATGCGGGGCACACAGGGTCTCATCTGCTATATAATGCGGGAATATCAATCACTCCAATATATATACTATTATATATAATATCACATCCAATCAATTCAATCATTCAACCACTAATTTAAATTTAACTATTTAAATTTAAATGGTAATCCAAATGAGTGAGATTAACTCACTTTTGTTTCTCGTTCTACGATCCATTTCCATCTCGACTATTATCTCCAAATTTTGGACCTTGTAACAAACATTATATGGTTTATTAATACTCTAAAAAATCGAATAATCATTTATTAATTAAATTTCAATCTAATAATCCCTTTAAAAAAATTAGTATCTAAGAATATTTAAATAGGTTAATTTAAACCAACTAGTAAATTTAAAAAAAATGTATATTTATTTTTCCTTTGAAATTACATATATATATATATATATATATATATATATATACTTATAAAAATAGATTTCAAAGATCTAACTTTTATAAAATCTCTACCGCATCTAAAAATTCCTACATCTTTCCAAAATCATATGTGTGTGTGTGTGTGTTTTTCTTTACATTAGAGCGTGCATGTGGATATATATATATATATATATATATATATATTTACTAAATTAAAAAACAAAATTATTTTATACCGTACTGAAATAAAATTCTTTCTAACTTATATATATTAAATACTAAAAGAATAAAATTCCCTTGAACCCAATATATATATATATATATATATATATATATATATATATATATTAGAGTAAAAATAGAACATATTCAATTTATGTATCTTACTATAAAATATATATTTTTCCTTCTGGCATATGTTCATATATATAAAGTTAAAATAAAATAAATATGGAAAATACCTTACTGTTAAACTAAAATCTCATTTCTACATAAATTTCAAACATGCATGTGTATATAATCTTCCTTTCAGAAATGGATATTTGTTTTACTGTAAAATTCTTTCCTTCTAATTAGAATATATATATATATATATATCAATTCAAAAATAACTGGAAGAAATAAATTTGAACCTCACTGCTCTAGCCGAAAATGTCGCTGCCTTAAACACAACACGATCGAGTTCCAAGCGATCGCCTGCTACAAATCTCAGGACCACAACAAAACTCGAGTCCACTGCGTATCGTTGCTCCTCTGCAACCCCACTGCATGCGCGTGCCATCTCAACTACCGATGCAACTCCTTCCGCCTTCGCCATCGTGGACCTCGAATCGTGCAACCTCCTCGAGTACGTACACCCCAGATGCCGATAGAAATCGAGCCACATCTCGATGTGATTCTTCCTTGAGGTGATTGCATTCCCTATTTATAAGAAATCGACGGCTACAATTTGGTCAATTTGTCTTGATTTCGATCTGAGGGTTGGTGGAGGAAAAGAAACCATGATTCAAACTCGAAGGGAAGAATAGCATAGCAATTTTTTTTTAAAGTTATTCAGTTTTCGATTTAAAGAGTGGGAACAAGAAGGGGAAAACTGGATCGGCCATTCCCTTATCTTTGTTTAACTGTTCAATTTCTTTTTATTATTATTATTTTTAGACATATGCTACATGCTTTAAATTCTATATATGCTTGAAAAATGGAGGAAATGTTGTTTTCTTTTGTGTACAGGTGTTAGAATGATATAGTGGTACCAAAAAACAAAACTGATGTGAATAAATTTTGACTAGTCAATATATATATATATATATATATATATATATATACACACAAATATTATTTAAATTTAGATTTAAATTTGAGTCGTCATGAAATCGTGACTTAATATTTTGACTTCCTATCGAGGCATGTCGCTAGACGTTTATAATGTTATACGGCTATTCTGAACGCAATGGAAATGGTTTTGAGGTCTAACTTGATCGTATGGAGAAGATAGCTTTTGGACTTGGTTATTATATTGAATTTACGATATAGATTTTAGCGCTTTTACCACCCATATGGTCACACGTCAACTCCAAACACTACGAAATTTGAAATTCCATAATAATACACTATTACAGATCCAATTGAACTGGTTTCGTTCAATTCCCAGACTGTGCCTCGCAAGGCTATTTTTAAATATCAATTTAAATGATATATTTTCAAAACTGGACAAATCACTTTCAAATTCAATTCTAAAGTTTTCATTATCTTCAGTGCTATTAATATAAATTTTATAAGCCTTTGAAATATTTTTAACAGGCATAAAACTGAAGATTAAATATTTTACCCAACTTCAATAATTAAATTTAATAATTTAATTGCCAAATTCATTGTGATATTTGAAATTTGAGTTAAACTAACTTTTAAATATTTAAAATCAATTAAATATTCTAATTTCAAATATCCAAAAATTCAAGGCGTCACATTATAAAACAATATTCATATGTAAATAGAAAGAGAAAGCAAAGCTGCTAGTGGAAAGGCAGGGTTGAGGTGGCTACTGTCAGGAAGTCGGTGTGGAGGAGGATTCAGGCGGAGCGGCTATGCTATTGTGGCCTTGATGTCAGGTCGGAAGGCTGCGGCTATGGTTGTTCGGAGGGGAAAACATGGAAAATCACAGGGCGATGTGGTGCTTGGATGTTGGTCGGCGAAGGGTTGTGGGAGGATGGGCAAGCAATTCTCTCTGACTTTATTTATAAAAGAACTACGTTTTTCTCTCTAGGAGGAGATGCTGTTGGGCCGAGAGGGAGAGATGGTTGCGTTGGAGGCTATGGTGACACTGTGATGGTGAGTGGAGATCTAGGCAGTGCTAGGCAACGGTGGTGGATGAGGAGAGGGAGATAGGGTACGAGGTGGAGCGGCTTAGGTATCAGCAATTTTGTCTCAGAAACAAAAACATATCAAGTTTCAGATATTAAACAAGATTATACATATTTTATTATTAAATGAAAGCGTGAACGCAAGAAAAAAAATTAGAGGAAGAGGATGAAGCAAGGTCGCAACTATTTGGAGGTGAGGCTGGTGTAAAGGTGGATGGAGCGGTGGGCATGGATGAGAGAGAGGGGGAGACAGAGGTGGTGCGTTGTGATGTTAAGTGAAGAGTGGCAGGAGGCGAGATGATCTCTCAGGAAAAACAAAAAACGAAAACTAGCTTTTTGTATAAACTTATATATACTAACATTGCTTTCTCTTTTTTTATCATGAAGGGATCAAAGAAAGGAAGGGAAAGAGACTTTCGGCATTAAAGGGTTGGAATTCGAAAGAAAATGAACAAGCTTCAGGTGCAAAAAGAAAGAGAACGTGCCTTTTCATATATATAGCTACTTTATATATTTTTTATTTAACAAGGCATAGAAAGAAATAAAACTGAAAAGAGAACCGACAAACTCAATTCCAAGGAATACTAAGAGTTAACGTCCAATTATATTGTAAATGTGTACCTTTTTCTGAGTCCATTTCTCTGAATTCGTCGAAGTCGTGAACTGCCTGAAACATAAATTTGAATTATCTGTTTTCTGATCATCATCACTTGAGGACGAGTCTGAGTCATCTAGAGCAGCGGTAAATGCACGTTTCTGTTTCTTTGCTGGATTATTATTCATAGGAGGATTTTGCCTATCTGGATACGGACAGTCTCTTTCGATATGACCTGGTTCATCACAGTTGTAACATTTGACGTTATTTGGCACTACATTCTGATTTCTAGAGTTCTTATAGTTGTTTCTCTTAAGATTATTCATCTTTCTGTATTTCAGGAATTTCCTAAAATTTCTGGTCATTAAGGCTATTTCTTCATCATTATCGCTGTTTGAATCTGATCCATCAGTCAATGCATTGAATGCCATTGATTTCTTTTCAGATGCTTTGCTTTCTCTTCTCCCAATCATTTGAACTTCATACGACATTAGATTTCCAATTAATTCTTCTATCTTTAAAGTACTGATGTCATTTGCCTCTTCGATAGCAAGTGTCTTTTGATCCCATTCTGGAGTGAGAGAATTTAAAATCATTCTGACTTAATCTTCTTTAGAAAATTCCTTTCCCAAAGATATTAGAGAGTGCACAATATCCTGAAATCTACTATACATATCTGAAATGTACTCATTAGAATTCATTTTAAATAATTGAAACTGATTTGTGAGCATGGAAATTTTGGTCTGTTTAACTTTGCTTGTTTCTTCGTGAGTAACTTGCAAAGTTTTTCAGATTTCATATGCAGACTTACAAACTGACACTCTATTGAATTCATTTCTATCTACTGAATAAAATAAAATATTCATTGCCTTAGAATTATTTTGTGCAACAGTCTTTTTCTCAACAGTCGACTGTGCAAAATCAGTTGTGGGTTTAGAATATTCAGTTTGTGTAATATTCCAAGTGTCTAATCCTATAGATTGTAAATATATTTTCATCCTACATGCTCAATATGCATAGTTACTGCCATTAAAAAGTGGTGGTCTGACAGTAGACTGACCTTCTACAAATGAACTAGTGACAGGGATACTAGTGTTAGTAACAGTACCAATGTTGGTAGCCATTTTGAAAGTTTTTCAAAAATCAGATTATGAAACTTTGAAAACCTTACTCCGATATCAATTGTGAGAAATGCGGATTACGGATCTTAAGGCCAGGGTGAACACTAGAGGGTGATGAATAATGTTTATAAAGAATTACTAAATCTTTTTGAGTTTATGTTAATTTAAACATAGATGTGTGCAATATACAGACACAGATAGGATCACAGAAACAAACACAGATGCAGAAATAAAATAAAACGCAGTAAAGGAAAGAACACACCGGATTTTATACTGCTTCGGAGTTACCCTACATCCAGTCCCTGTAACGACCCATATTTTTACGGATCGAAAGATCGTAAAACTGTTGTCATTAGATTTTTAGTGCCATTAAGTCGTTCAGAATTAGATCGCCATAAGATAAGTTGTGTAGAAGTTGAGTCTTGTGGGAGCTTAAGTCGTGACCGACTTAGTGGTGTTGAGCGACTCATGGTAGTGGCCGACTTAAGGTGGTTAGCAAGTTAGTGGATTGGATGACTTATAGGAGTAAACGACCTAAGTGTTGGACCGGCTTAAAGGATGGAACGACTTAAGGCTTAGACGACTTAAGGATTATAGAATAGGTTGTTGTAGTTTAGGTCGTGAGCGACCTATGGTGTAGTTAGGTCGTGAGCGACCTATATCTGGTTGATGTGTTAGGTCGTTAGGAAGTATACCTGTTAGGCCGCGTGAAGGCATACTCGTTAAGTCGTTGCTGTGTTAGGTCGGTTGTGCCGCATGTTTGTTGGTCTCGTGTCTTAGTTAGGTCGTGGGACGACCTATGTTAGGTCGTAGGTCGACTAGGCGACTTAGGAAAGGATGCGGCTGTGTTAGAGTGTTAGGTCGCATATAGGGTTAAGTCGTTAGGTCGCGCGTGTGTTTTAGGTCGTTGGGTTTGTTAAGTCGCTAAGACGCATGAGTTCTTTAACCAGTTAGGTTGCGTAAGGACTTAAGCCGTTGGATCGTGAGTACGTAGTAGGTCGTGGGAAGTCTTAGGTCGGGGACGACTCATGGGATAAGTCATGGACGACTTATGGGGGCGGCGACTTAAGGATTCACCCTATAAATAGAGGGCTTTGGTTCACTTTTTGGCACCGGACTTTGAAACAACGAAGTGCCACCATTTTGAGAGCTCGACTATAACACTTCTTCACTTCTTTTCTCCACTCTAATCTAGTACTTACATCCTTCCAAGATCGAAGATCAAGATCGAAGATTCAAGAGCCAAAGTTGAAGATCTACATCCAACAAAGAGAGATTTCATCATTTGGAGCGGAATCTTGTCGGATCAAGCTAGATCCTTCGTTGTCCAGATCTGAAGTTAGTAGCTTTTGAGGTGTTTAGGTGATTTGGTGAGTGGTGGTTATCTCTCACACGGACCCAAATGAGTATATTGGATCGGTGGTTTGTTTGTGTGTTAAAGATAGTGTTTTCATGCATTTTCCTTAAGTCTGCATGTAGATTCATTGTTCATAAAGTTTTGACATCCATTCTACTACATGTTAACCTATGATAGTTCATTCATCAAGATATTACTTAGAATTCACGCTTGTTAGATTTGGACTGTTTATTTACTAAATTGCCATTATTGTTATAAATGTTTTTTAGATCTTGTTTGAATGATTAATTACTTGGATTAATGTTTGATTTGATTGATTGTTAGAAGTTAGTTGATTGATGATTTGATTTGGACAAGTTTGGTCGAAGATGATTCAAAAGCTAAGTGGAAATGCTCTTGAATAAGGAAAGCTGCCTGTGGCATATGAAGCGGATGATAAAGCTCATATGGATAGATTTGATGATGATGTTGAGATGGGACTTTGCTATGATGCGATGAAGCAAAGCATGATGTGAGAAAGCCTTGGTTTAATCCAGACGGGATCATCCCAAGCATGTTGATAACTCGGTGATGTGGTCCGGGTTTGTGGATAATGGTTAGCTTGAGAGGCGCTTGAGCTAGTATGGGAATAGTCGTCGAGGAGGATGACTAGAAGGCTGAGATTTCATCGTTGTTGAAGGTTCTAGCATGCTCAAAGCAAGAGTACGTTGGGACGGGTCACGATGACGTTCCAAGCACGGGTCACGATGACGTGCTAGTACTCTGGGCAGATGCGATAGTCCTAGGCACGGGTCACGACGACGTGCGGAGCTATGTCTAGAACCGGGGTTACCATTAGCCCTTGGCAGGTGGTCATTCAACTAACGGGGAAATCAAGGCAATGATAACAGTGATAGCCAGAGTCATGGATGTTTGGATGTTTGGTTGTATCGTCACTTGGGTCAAGAGCGATGTTTTCAGGGTGCTTATCTGATCTTGGTTTAGGCCTTGGGGGTTTGCACTTGGAAAACACCGACCTTGACTCGAGTGATAATTACTTTGCTTTGAATGTCTGAATTGCTATGTTTACTTCTGCTTAGTGTGTCTGGGGGCTATCACTGTAGAAAGAGGTGGAGTGGGATGGTTGGGTTCCTATTCCTGTTACCCTTTATGCTCTTTTGGTATGTTTGATAGTTGATTTACTGCTCACTAAGACTTTTGTCTGACTCAAGGTTTTATGTTTAACTCTTATAACCTTGGGCTGTTCATCCATGTTGGGATGGGCAGACTAGGTAACAGGTGACAGGTGCTGTTCATGGTAGCCAACGCTGTTGATGACGAGGATGAGCTGGAGGCTTTTGCATATTATTTTCTTACTATATGTACTGGGTGTTCCGCTGTTTGTATATTCTCTGAGTGATATGTAGTGAGGCTAGATGTATTGACTTTGCTGATTGCTGCATCAAACTATTATGAGTTTATATGATGAGATTCTGTTCTATGGAGCTTCACTATGTATATTTTCTATTGTATTTTGTCCATGCGCTGTGAGTAATACGATAGAAGTTATTGTTTTACCTTACCCTGATGATCGTCCATGGCGGCCTGGCACACTTTCCAGCGCACTATTTCCTTGTTTAGTGCAGGAGTCATGGGCAGTCGTCACATTTGGTATCAGAGCTTTGGTTAATCGATTTTAGCCAACGCTCGCTGACGTAACTACGTATGAGAGACGTAATTATATTTTGATGGATGATTACTATACATAATATAGTAGCTTAGAAGGATTTGAACTCCTTATGTAGTTGTTTCTCAAGGTGTTCTAATCATTCCTTTTTATAGATATTAAGGATGAGTCGAAGAGGGAGACCAGCTGCTAGGGAAGGCCGTGCTGCTGAAGGGGCTGCTGATTATGCTACTATGTTTGAGGCCATGATGACTTCGATCATGAGAAGGATGCCAGCCTCTGGGTCATCAGTAGATGTTGGAGTTCAAGTTCAAGCCCCAAAACCAGTGGATTTTGCTAAGTTGTGCAAAGACTATACTTCTCTTGGAGGAAAGATTTTCTTGGGAACAGAATCAACCATTGAAGTGCAGAGATGAATTGATGCTTGTAGAAGGATATTTGGTGATTTGGGAATTGAGGATGCAACTAAGAGGAAGCTTGCATCAAGACAGCTTTAAGGCAGAGCTTCTGATTGGTGGAACTCTATCACCATTGATACTCCAGAAGAAGAGATTACTTGGGAGCAATTCCAAGCTAGATTTGAAGCTAAGTTCATTTCTACAGCTCAGAAATCTGTTCTGTTTAAGAAGTTTGTGGAGCTCAAGCAAGGTGGGAGACCAGTTCTTGAGTATGTTTCTGAGTTTTAAGCTTTGTCCAAGTATGCTCGGTCGTATATCGATTCTCCCTATCAGAAGAACGAGAAGTTTGTGACAGGCTTGGACACTTATCTTGGGAGACGGTTGGTGGATCATTTGGACGATCCATTTGAGAAGCTTGTGGAGAAAGCTCTCAGGCATGAGAATCTGTTTTCTAAGGAAGGATCTGTTGTTGCTGTGGCCAAGGAGCAAGGTGGAAACAAGAAGAGAAAGCAACAGTAGCAGAAGGGTAAGGATGGCCAGAAGAAGCCGAAGGGCGAAGTGATCTGCTACAATTGTCGGCAGAAGGGTCATCTCTCCAGGGATTGCAAGAATCCGAGAGTGCCGGTGAAGTGCCACAACTGTGACAAACCGGGGCATATCAAGAGGAATTGTCCGGAACCGAGGATGGACAAGCAGATTGTGCAAGCTTATGCTTTGGGGGCTGTACCATCGTCTTCGAAAGCTCCTACTGTTGATGAGAAAGGAAAGAGTGTGGTGGTTCAAGGTACTCTTTCCATTTGTGGTGTTCCAGTTAGAGTGTTGTTTGATACTGGAGCGTCGCATTCTTTTGTTTGTAATGAACTTGTAGGCCGGTTGGGTTTGGAACCGGATATTGTTGATAGACCATTGGTTGTGACTAATCCAGTTGGGGGTTCGTCTTGTTTGTGTATGGTATGCCGTGGTCTGGTTGTGTCGAGTCATGATTTCTCTTTTGTTTGTGATTGTTTTGTTCTGAACTTTGCGGGATTCGGAATTATTTTCAGTATGGACTGGCTTAGGAAGTATGCGGCAAGGGTTGATTGTAAGAGGCTGGAGGTGACAGTCGAGAATGTGGAGGGGCGAAACGTTGTGATACGATGTAAGCATGAGGAAGGCATCTTCATGAGCTTTATGTATTCGCTGGTTGTTCCACGGGATGGACTGTCATCGGTGCCTATAGTGAATGGATTTGAGGATGTCTTTGACGAGGTCAAAGGGTTACCGCCGCATAGAGAGATCGAGTTTCGTATCGATCTAGTTGAGGGAGCCAGACCAGTTGTGATGCCTCTTAGGCGAATGGCGCCTATGGAACAGCAAGAGTTGGGAGTGCAAGTTAATGACCTTTTACAGAAAGGATTCATTCGGCGTAGTGTGTCCGAATGGGGTGCACCAGTTGTGTTCGCAACTAAAGCGGATGGATCGCTGAGGTTGTGTGTGGATTATCGTGAGCTGAATAAAGTGACTAAGAAGAACAAGTATCCATTGCCGAGAATAGATGACTTGTTTGATCAGCTTCACAAAGCTAAGGTGTTTTCTCAGATGGATTTGGCAACGGGATTTCACCAGTTGAGAGTGGCAAAGGATAGTGTTCCGAAGACTGCTTTTAGGACACCATCTGGTTTCTATGAGTGGCTGATAATGCCGTTTGGACTGACCAATGCAACAGCATATTTTGTGGATCTTATGAATAGAGTGTTCAGAGATCAGTTGAACAAGTTTGTACTTGTGTTCGTGGACGATATTTTGATTTATTCCAGAACTGAAGAGGAACACAAGACACACTTGCGGATTGTTTTGGAAATCTTGCGAAAACATCAGTTGAAGGCTAAGTTTTCGAAGTGTCACTTCTGGAAGAGTGAGGTGAGGTTCTTAGGCCATGTTATCTCTGGAAATGGAATAGCGGTTGATCCCGCTAAGGTGGCAGCAATCCAGGATTGGGTTAGACCTAAGAATGCATCTGATGTGAGAAGTTTTCTTGGATTAGCAGGATATTATCGTCGGTTTATCAAAGACTTTTCCAAGATAGTTGCACCATTAACAGGATTGTCGAAAAAGAACCAAGTGTTCAGATGGGATGCTAAGTGTGAGCAAGCTTTCAGAATCCTGAAAGAGCGACTGACAAGTGCTCCTATTTTGACTATTCCAAGTGGGAATGATGAGATGGTGGTTTACACCGATGCATGTGGTACTGGACTTGGAGCAGTGCTGATGCAAAAGGATAAAGTCGTTGCATATGCAAGTCGACAACTAAAGCCGCATGAAAGGAATTATCCGACTCATGATTTGGAGTTAGCGGCGATTGTATTTGCTCTAAAGATGTGGAGACATTACCTATTGGGAGTTCGATTCGGGTTGTTTACAGATCATAAGTCGTTGAAGTATCTGTTCTCCCAAAAGGATTTGAATCTTCGACAGCAACGATGGTTAGAGTTTTTAGCATCATATGATTTTGGTATAGCCTATACTTCGAGAAAAGGTAACGCAGTGGCAGATGCGTTAGGTCGAAAACATGCAGGATTGGGAGCCATGTTTTCAGAATGGAAGAGCCTTGAGTATTTGGTTGGATTTGACTTCATGCCTAGATGTGAATTGGAACCTGAGATGTTGGCAAACTTATCAATAAGACCTACTCTAGTGGAAAGAATTGGCGTGAGCCAAAAGCGAGACGATAAGCTTGTCAAGATTATCCGAGATTTGAAATCTGGATTGGATCTAGAGAAGGATAAAGGATTTGAAGTCGATCGAGAGGGTTGGCTTCGGAAGCAAGGACGACTAGTTGTTCCCGATATAGATAAATTGAGGGATGAAGTTCTGAAGGAAAGTCATCACTCGAAGTTGACCATTCATCCGGGTAGAAATAAGATGTATCGGGATATGAAGAGAACCTATTATTGGGAAGGTATGAAGAAGGATGTTGGAAATTTTATTTCCAAATGCATGAACTGCCAGTTGGTAAAAGCCGAACAGAAGAAGCCAAGTGGATTGCTTCAGCCATTAAAAGTTCCTACATGGAAGTGGGAGCAAATATCGATGGATTTTATCGATGGGTTACCTAGAACCAGAGCAGGAAATGAAGGGATTTGGGTCATCGTAGATCGTTTGACTAAGAGTGCAAGATTCATTCCTGTTCGATCAACTAGTACTGCATCGAAATTGGCTGAGTTGTATGTTAAGTGGATAGTTCGATTCCATGGTATTCCGAAGAGTATAGTGAGCGATCGAGACCCATTGTTCACTAGTGGATTTTGGAAGAGCTTCCAAGAAGTTTTGGGGACCGAGTTGTGTTTGAGTACAGCTTATCACCCTCAAACAGATGGTCAGACTGAAAGAGTCAACCGAGTTTTGGAAGATCTCCTTAGAGCATGTGTTTTAGATTTCGGAGGATCATGGGAAGATCATCTTCATTTGGTGGAATTTGCATATAATAACAGTTACCAGTCAAGTATTGGTATGACACCATATGAAGCATTGTATGGAAGACCGTGTAACTCTCCGACATGTTGGTTGGAAACTGGAGAAAAATTGATACTTGGGCCAGAAATGATTCGACAGACTTCCGATTGCATAGAGATCATTCGACAACGAATGAAGGCAGCCCAAGACCGTCAGAAAAGTTATGCCGATAAGCGTCGTAAAGATTTGGAATTCGACGTAGGAGATATGGTTTTTGTGAAGATCTCTCCACTAAAGAATGTTATTCGATTCGGGAAGAAAGGGAAATTAACTCCGAGATTTTTTGGACCATTCCCGATCATCGAGCGAATTGGAAAGCTCGCCTATAAATTGGAGTTACCAGAAAAGATGTCGGGTGTGCACAATGTTTTTCATATATCGTATCTACGGAGGTATGTGCACGACCCAAGTACAGTGGTTTCTGCTGATAGTTATGAAGATTTAGAAGTTGATCCAGGTAGAAGACCTCGTAAGCCACTTCGTGTTGTGGAAACTGACACGAAACAGCTTAGGAGGAAGGTAGTCAAGTTGCTCAAGGTACAATGGAGTGATGATGTTAACGACTGTACATGGGAGGAGGAAGAGAGGATGAAGGCAGCTCATCCTGAACTCTTCGAGGTATGGCCCTAAGGTGTCGTGACATCTCATGAATTTGTAACTTGTTCTAGTCTTAGAATTCTGCATGCTAGGTTAGTAATTGGATGCATGGTTTGTTGATTGCTATGGATGGTAGGCATGCAGAATAGTTTTGGTTGCTCTTGTTTGTTTGGAATTTCGGGGGCGAAATTCCTAAGGGGGAGAGAATGTAACGACCCGTATTTTTACGGATCGAAAGATCGTAAAACTGTTGTCATTAGATTTTTAGTGCCATTAAGTCATTCAGAAATAGATCGCCATAAGATAAGTCGTGTAGAAGTTGAATCGTGTGGGAGCTTAAGTCGTGACCGACTTAGTGGTGTTGAGCGACTCATGGTAGTGGCCGACTTAAGGTGGTTAGCAAGTTAGTGGATTGGACGACTTATAGGAGTTAACGACCTAAGTGTTGGACCGGCTTAAATGATGGAACGACTTAAGGCTTAGACGACTTAAGGATTATAGAATAGGTTGTTGTAGTTTAGGTCATGAGCGACCTATGGTGTAGTTAGGTCGTGAGCGACCTATATCTGGTTGATGTGTTAGGTCGTTAGGAAGTATACCTGTTAGGCCGCGTGAAGGCATACTCGTTAAGTCGTTGCTGTGTTAGGTCGGTTGTGTCGTATGTTTGTTGGTCTCGTGTCTTAGTTAGGTCGTGGGACGACCTATGTTAGGTCGTAGGTCGACCAGGCGACTTAGGAAAGGTTGCGGCTGTGTTAGAGTGTTAGGTCGCATATAGGGTTAAGTCGTTAGGTCGCGCGCGTGTTTTAGGTCGTTGGGTTTGTTAAGTCGCTAAGACGCATGAGTTCTTTAACCAGTTAGGTCGCGTAAGGACTTAAGCCGTTGGATCGTGAGTACGTAGTAGGTCGTGGGAAGTCTTAGGTCGGGGACGACTCATGGGGTAAGTCGTGGACGACTTATGGGGGCGGCGACTTAAGGATTCAGCCTATAAATAGAGGGCTTTGGTTCACTTTTTGGCACCGGACTTTGAAGCAACGAAGTGCTTCCATTTTGAGAGCTCGACTACAACACTTCGTCACTTCTTTTCTCCACTCTAATCTAGTACTTACATCCTTCCAAGATCGAAGATCAAGATCGAAGATTCAAGAGCCAAAGTTGAAGATCTACATCCAACAAAGAGAGATTTCATCATTTGGAGCGGAATCTTGTCGGATCAAGCTAGATCCTTCGCTGTCCAGATCTGAAGTTAGTAGCTTTTGAGGTGTTTAGGTGATTCGGTGAGTGGTGGTTATCTCTCACACGGACCCAAAGGAGTATATTGGATCGGTGGTTTGTTTGTGTGTTAAAGATAGTGTTTTCATGCATTTTCCTTAAGTCTGCATGTAGATTCATTGTTCATAAAGTTTTGACATCCATTCTACTACATGTTAACCTATGATAGTTCATTCATCAAGATATTACTTAGAATTCATGCTTGTTAGATTTGGACTGTTTATTTACTAAATTGCCATTATTGTTATAAATGTTTATTTAGATCTTGTTTGAATGATTAATTACTTGGATTAATGTTTGATTTGATTGATTGTTAGAAGTTAGTTGATTGATGATTTGATTTGGATAAGTTTGGTCGAAGATGATTCAAAAGCTAAGTGGAAATGCTCTTGAATAAGGAAAGCTGCCTGTGGCATATGAAGCGGATGATAAATATCATATGGATAGATTTGATGATGATGTTGAGATGGGACTTTGCTATGATGCGATGAAGCAAAGCATGATGTGAGAAAGCCTTGGTTTAATCCAGACGGGATCATCCCAAGCATGTTGATAACTCGGTGATGTGGTCCGGGTTTGTGGATAATGGTTAGCTTGAGAGGCGCTTGAGCTAGTATGGGAATAGTCGTCGAGGAGGATGACTAGAAGGCTGAGATTTCATCATTGTTGAAGGTTCTAGCATGCTCAAAGCAAGAGTACGTTGGGACGGGTCACGATGACGTTCCAAGCACGGGTCACGATGACGTGCTAGTACTCTGGGCAGATGCGATAGTCCTAGGCACGGGTCACGACGACGTGCGGAGCTATGTCTAGAACCGGGGTTACCATTAGCCCTTGGCAGGCGGTCATTCAACTAACGGGGAAATCAAGGCAATGATAACAGTGATAGCCAGAGTCATGGATGTTTGGATGTTTGGTTGTATCGTCACTTGGGTCAAGAGCGATGTTTTCAGGATGCTTATCTGATCTTGGTTTAGGCCTTGGGGGTTTGCACTTGGAAAACACCGACCTTGACTCGAGTGATAATTACTTTGCTTTGAATGTCTGAATTGCTATGTTTACTTCTGCTTAGTGTGTCTGGAGGCTATCACTGTAGAAAGAGGTGGAGTGGGATGGTTGGGTTCCTATTCCTTTTACCCTTTATGCTCTTTTGGTATGTTTGATAGTTGATTTACTGCTCACTAAGACTTTTGTCTGACTCAAGGTTTTATGTTTAACTCTTATAACCTTGGGCTGTTCATCCATGTTGGGATGGGCAGACTAGGTAACAGGTGACAGGTGCTGTTCATAGTAGCCAACGTTGTTGATGACGAGGACGAGCTGGAGGCTTTTGCATATTATTTTCTTACTATATGTACTGGGTGTTCCGCTGTTTGTATATTCTCTGAGTGATATGTAGTGAGGTTAGATGTATTGACTTTGCTGATTGCTGCATCAAACTATTATGAGTTTATATGATGAGATTCTGTTCTATGGAGCTTCACTATGTATATTTTCTATTGTATTTTGTCCATGCGTTGTGAGTAATACGATAGAAGTTATTGTTTTACCTTACCCTGATGATCGTCCATGGCGGCCTGGCACACTTTCCAGCGCACTATTTCCTTGTTTAGTGCAGGAGTCATGGGCAGTCGTCACAGTCCCGCAACACAAGTACGGATTTCCTTTCAAAAGCAATCTTTACAATTACACCCTTGATTTCAAGGCTACGAGGTACACCCTTCAGAATCACAATCCTATGGGTAGAGATACTTGATTTTTCGGGCTACAAGTTCACCCACTTGATTTTACGGGCAACAAGTTCACCCAATTGATTTCCCAAGGCTACAATCACAGCTTATCACGCTTGATTGATTTTCAAGGCTACAATCATACCTTTTCTCGCTAAGTTGATTATAAAAAGCCTATAACTCTAAATAGCACTGAGGATCTTGTTGAGATAGTGATAGAGATTCAAACTACGAATGATCAAGTTCAATTCAATGTAGATTTCGGCAGAGTAATGATAAGAATTTTTATTAAGAAAAGTGGAAGAAGAAAAGGAGTGAAAAACCAGAAAATCTGATATAAAATTCATTGAAACTGACCCCTATTTATAGTAGAACAACAGTCATGTCCATTCGTGAAGAGTTATGGCGAATAGACACTTCTTTTGAAATTGAAATTTTGAACTCAACTTACACCATGTCGACATGGTCACCATGAGTATGTCGACATCCCAAAGCATTTTTTGATGATTTGATTTTCTTTGAAAATAACCTTTATCTTATATTAAAACTATTTTAAACTTTATAAATATACTTGACTATAGTTAAAATTCATAAGTAAATATGGAGAATAATATATATAATTTAACTATAATTTTATATTTAAATCTAAGTATAAATATTTTAAAAGTTAAATATATTATATTAAAAGATAGTTTAAAATCAGGAGTAATGACTTTGAAATTAAAGATGATTTTGAGGCTAAAATTATTTAAAATCAGGATAGATGTTTTTGATGCTTTTAAAAGGAAGGTTTTGAAATCATTTTGAAAACAAGATATGATTTTTAAAAACCATTTTGAATAAAAACTTAGCGAATACAAAACAATGTTCCACTAGATTTTTCGTAGGTTCCATCCTACTTAGGGTTACATCCCTTTAACAGGCTCGAAGTGGATTCCATTCCACGAATAAATTGGATTTTAAGATGCTAGTGTTTTTCCAGGGGTTTTAACAAAATTTTCTAATTAAAGAATAAATTACTTGAATTCTTGAACTCTTGATAATATTGATACTCGTGGGTCTTCAATCTTGATATGTTGAATTTTTATACTGTACAGTCTTCATTCTTAGTACCTGCATAGTTAAATCCTACATATACATACATACATACATACATATATATATATATATATCTAAACTTATAATGTTAGTATTTATATTTTATAATCTATTCTAAGGTTGTTGTCATCAAAACCATCATCTCACGGACTAAGACATACAACAGGACTTTCGGGTAAGTGTAAAATTATATACCATTATATATAATCACTTTACAATTTACTGACTAGGTATAAATGTATAACTTATATTTTTTTTACAACATATATGCAAGGGCAGTAGACTTACAAGAGGAGGACATGTCTCTTTGCCGGTGCTATTGGAACTCAAAAGTGGCAAAGAATTATAAGGATACATTGTCTATGATAAAAAAATGGAAAGAAGCCACAATGGATGGGCGCCAACATCTGGATGCTTGGGTCGTATGGTGGAGTAACGTCGAATTCAAAGTAAGTCTATCAGATATCAACTTAATTTATTCAGTATAGAATACATAATTTATACTTGTAGAATATATTCTTAACTTTTAATTTGTAGGCGAAATCTGACAGGAACTCTGCGAACAGGTAGAAAAATCCAATCACACAACGTGGTGGTTCAAAATCATTTCAACACCATCCGAGGACCTGGTAAATTAATTAATTGCAATTACGAACAGTTATTACATTTTTAGTATAAATTTGTGTGAACAGCAATAATACACATCAATTAATGCAGGAAAGAGGGTGGCGGGGTCCCGTCTCGTATATGGACGTGGTTGAGCATACCCATGTCGTTAGGCAGACAAACGACGAGGGATCGGTCTTGTATGCCTGGCATGGGATGATAGAGCATACGCTGCATATGTAAGTATATTTTAAGTTACAAGTTATTAATAATGATCATTTTAATTAATTAGTTATAAAATATTACGATAATGTCATGTAATATTTATTTGTATTAATTAATTTTGCGTTGCAGGAAAAATTTATGCAGGCACTTGCGCAGATGCTTGAGCATTCCGTATAGGAGCAGTTGACCACTGACGAGGAGGAGATCTTTGACTTTGTTATGAACCCGGCCCAGAGATACAAGCGGTGCGGCAACCAATCGGTAATTTATAAAAATTGACTACGTTGTAAAATTTGCTTGGTTTTATAAAAGTTACGTAATAACTTAAACATATTTCGACTTGTTTTGTAGGCTCGGACATCAGAAAGGGCTTATCGAAGGGCTCAGGACAACACGGAGATTAATAAGCTTCTACGGTAGATTGCACAGCTGTACAAGCAGGACAGCTTCCGGGCAATGCAAATGGAGCAGCTCAACTAGCGTTTAACCGAGTATATGAAGCGTCATGGACCATTCCCTTCGTCCGGTGGTTCCGGAGTCGTTGATGAGTCTTGAGGTACGATTTGCATTTTTTTAAACTGGTGTATATAAACATTGAGTGACGGTGAGGCTAATTTATGGACATGTGGTGTTTGACATTGATTTTTGTGGTTGATTTAGTGGTTGATTTGTGAAGTTGATATGTGGAGTTTGATGTTGGATGTACATATTGTATATTGATGTTGGATGTAAATATTGGAGTTGGATGGGTGAGACTGATGATGAAAGGTTTGGTTTGTATTGATTGAATATGTTTGCGTTTGATATGATGATGCTTGAGTTTTATATCGATATTGATTTCAGCTTATATATCTGACTTATATATTGATTTTGATGGGTTGTGTTATATACTGGTATGGAAGTGGTGTTGTGCTATAGAAAAAAATTACTCAGATTTCCGACGGCTTTCTACAGCCTATTGGTCATTTTTTCGACGGCGAGCGACGACCTTTTGGATAAAATTTACGACGGCTTAATGGAAAATTTTCATGTCACGTGGTAGTCTTTGCCGTCGGAAGAGCCGTCGCTAGCCGTCGGAAGTGGATGAAATGTGTGGTCCGTATACTGACGGCTTTTCCGACGGCTGTGAGCCGTCGAAAATTGCACTTTCTCTTGTAGTGACTACAACTTTATTTTTTAAACGGAACGACAATGCTAATTTTAATTAGCATTCTGGATAGGATAAAATTAAATATAATGCTAGTTGTAACTACAATTCTACATAACGTAAAAATTAAATATAATACTAATTATAACTAGCATGCTTCTTCAGTCAAAAAATAAAACTTAACGTCTTTCAATCTATTTTTTTTTTCAAAGTTTATCATTCTCATTGGTTCTCCATTTCTAAGACTTGTTTTTTTAGAACTGGCGGCTGTGTATATTAAAATTTAAATAAAGTGTTTTACAAATATTCCATTTTCTAAATCAGTCCAGATTATGCCGTTTAGCCTAACTTTATGTTTCAGTTGCCGCTTCAATTAGGTTTCGTCAGTGAAGGATGCATGACAATATACTTTGTATTTACATATGTCACCTTAGATATTTAATTTTTTTCCAACATAATAATCATATACATCCATCTTTATGTCTTATAAATGGGAAATCAAAGTAGAAATAATTCTTCTACCATTTTTAAATTTGTGAAAATGCAAAGTCAAATGAGCATCAATAATTCCAGGAACTTTTGTTTTCTTCAGAAAGGAGGATAAGTATTCAATTTTCACAAAATGAAAAACAATGAAAAAGCTGATGTAATGTACCTCTCAATTTTGTGAAATAGAAAAAATGCACTGAGATGTTCACACATCAACAAACACAATAGATGCTTTCAAGGTACACGAATTATGTGTTTTATTAGAAACCTCGCAAATAACTTTATTTTTAAAGTCCTGTTGCTCAATTTTTAAAGGCCATATAACTAATTTCAACGGTACAATATTGATATGATAAACCACATGAATAATCTAAAGAATTTTCAACTCAAGCTGATCATCTACATACTGTTTCTAAAATGGACTCAAAACCTACCAAATCTGCCAACTCCGGAGCTATTCAACCACTTAATCTACTTTGAAATATGTTTGTATGTCAAACTGATGTTATTGTTAACGTCTAGTGTATTACTTCCATCCTATTACATTAGTTACAAATTAGTGACAGTTAAGTCTGTATTTTAGTATACACTTCTAATCAATGATTGATTATTTGATTCAACTCTCTTCTGGAAAGATTTTTAAATGGGTCTTAAAAGTTACTGTCAATTACAGTACAAAGTAGCTAAAACTTCAAATTGTAATGATAAATGAAACCCCGTCAAAAAGCTAAGCATTTATACATCTTGTCTCCATCATCTATCTTTCAAGTTCATGAAATGGTCTATAGTTAAATGTAGAATGTATACAGGGAGTGAAGTAAAAAATATTATGAGAATGCATATTCTGATATGTGAAGTATAAGGAGATAACATAACTCATCAGAAACCGTTGATAATAAATCCAAGGATCAGCATATTTAGTTACTGCAATACGGGCCTGGGCCTCAACATCTCAAGTCCACCTTATTATGTCTGAAAGTTGTATATAATGTAACATCAATTGTATCAATTGCTTTGATTTCGTTTTTCTTCTATTTCATCAATCTCTGTACTATCAAATACTATCAATAAAATTACTCTTTATCTTTACATCGAAATCTCTTTCATGGTATCAGAGAACAAGTGCTTAACAGCATTGTTAAGCATTAAAGATCCAACGGTAAGAAAAAAATTCATCTGCAAATCACCAGAAAGGACTTATATTGTTCCTCTCATCAGATTATATCATCATCACTTGAGAGGAGGACTCAAGACAACCACCTCTGCCTTGCCAGTACATTTTCTGGCTGCATAAGGGATTGTCATTGAGTCAAGAAAGATCACAAATCAAAATTCAAGAAGAAATCAGAATCAAGAAGAAATTCATCAAACACAAGAAATCAAGGAAAGTGCCTTTCAAGAAAAGAAATCATCAGATCTTAGTCATCATTTGAATCTTCTTTCTGGTTGCACTTACCTCAGGGGGATCTTGATACAAGTCTTGATTCTGCATCTTGAATTTGACTTACAATCTTCTGTTTCTTCTTTATTTTCTATTGCTACATCTGTCCTAAGCAGTCATCATCATGGGGGATGAAGCAAACTCTGCAGCACCCACAAACAGCAGTGATCTGCAACATACTGCATCAAATGTCGAGAAGTTGGTTAAAACCACAGTTAGCCCACAAAGTCAGTTGGTTACAGTTCATCTCAGTGAAGATAACTATCTTCTATCGAGACTGCAAATTGAAACAGCTCTTCAGGGATATGGTCTTGAAGAATACATTCAAGAAACCATATCAGTACCGCCAATGTTCATTGCTGATCAACAAACAAAATGATCAGTAATGAAGAATACATCAATCATCATAGGCAAGATAGGTTAATATGTTCTTGGCTATTGTCATCTATTAATGCAAATCTTCTTACTCACGTTATAGGATGCAAAACAACATATGAGATTTGGTCTACTATAGAAAGAGTGTTTAATTCTCAATCTGCAGCAAAGGTACTGTTCTACAAAAGGCAACTCCACAATATCAAAAAGGAGAATAACAACATGAGAGAATACCTGTTCAAGATAAAATCAATCTGTGATGCATTAGAAGCTGCTAATCAAAAAGTGTCAGATTCAGAACAAATTATGACAATACTTAATGGTCTCAGTGATGAATACGAGGCAGTTGTAGCTGTCCTAACATCTCAGAGAAATTTGCCATCTATAGAAGATGTTCATTCCATTCTATTGTCACATGAAGCAAGAATTGACATCAAGAAACCTCAAGAACCTGACTTATCCATTAATCTTGCAGTAAATCATAAGGGAAAAGTTCAAAACAATAACAGAGGTGAGCAATTTGTTCAAAGAGGTGGTTACTCTAACAGATCAAGAGGAAGAGGTCGATGGAATAATAACAACAGGCCAAAATGTCAGATATGTGAGAAACTTGGCTATACAGCAACAAAGTGTTATTTCAGGTTAAATCTCAACTATGTTCCAAGACAAAGCACACAAAGAAATGTAAATCACAGTGCAAACATGGCACATCTGCAACCTGAATCAGTCAACCATTCTGAAGCAAAGAACTCACATACTGAAAGCACAAGACCAGATCATATTCAGGATGAAGATTGGTAACCTGACTCAGGTGCAACTAATCACATCACAAATAACTTGAACAACTTAAATCTTGAAAGCAAGGAGTACAAAGGTATGAATTCTATTCACATGGGCAATGGCAAATCTATTGCAATTACGCACACTGGTAAGTCATATATTATGGGAAGAAAACAATTATACTTGAAAAATTTATTAAGAGTCCCACACATTAAAAAAAAACTTACTAAGTGTGTCGCAATTTGCAAGAGACAATAATGTATATTTTGAATTTTACCCACACAACTGTGTAGTTAGGGACATTCTAACTAGGGAAATACTTTTGCAGGGTAATCAATGTAAAGGTCTGTACAAGTTCAAAGTGGATAAATCAAGAAACACAGTTACTAAAAGATAGTGGTGTAATAATTCTGAATACAAACAGCAAGGAATGAGTGAGATATTTGAGAAATGGCACTGTAAACTTGGGCATCCAAATGTCAATATTGTGAAGCATGTAATGAATAATAATAATATTCCTTTTAATGACATGTCTTTACCATACATTTGTACTTACTGTCAAATGGGCAAGAGCCATAAACTGCCTTTTTTGGATTCTGAATCCTGTTATAATAGCCCTCTTGAATTAGTAGCTACTGATCTGTGGGGACCTGCCCCAATTCATACTGATTATGGGTACAAATATTATATATCTTTTGTTGATGCATTTTCTAGATATGTATGGATATATTTTTTGAAATCTAAAAGTGAAACTCATAATGCAGTCATGCAGTTTATAGCACAAGAAGAGAATCAAACAAATTGCAGAGTTAAAATCATACAATCAGATGGAGAAACTGAGTTTATGCCTCTAAAGGAGTACTTTCAAAAAAGAGGAATCAATCACAGAACAACGTGTCCATACACTTCAGAAGAAAATGGGCTGGTAGAAAGAAGACATAGACAGATTGTTGAAACTGGGCTTACTCTTTTAGCTCAAGCATCCATGCCAAAGAAATTTTGGCCAGATGCTTTTAGTACAGCAGTCTACTTAATTAACAGACTGCCATCAAAGGTTCTAAAATTAAAAAGTCCTTTAGAAATTTTGACAAATATTAGCCCAGATTATCATAGCCTTAAAGTATTTGGTTGTCTATGTTTTCCTTACACCAGACCCTATAACAATCATAAGTTAGACTTTAGATCATCTGCCTGCACCTTTATAGGTTATGCAAGCAACAAAAAGGGATATAAGTGTCTAGACAATAATGGTAGAATATTCATTTCTAGACATGTGGTATTTAATGAAGCAGTATTTCCATTTAAAGATGTAAACATAAAGGTTAATAACAAAGTACATAATGCAAAAGAATACATATCATCAGTATCTATTCCAGCTGTTGAGATAATTCAGGGTCAGGCTAAGTCAGGTGAAGGAATCACTAATCATGAAAAAGTTTGGTCAGATTTTCAAAGTATAGACACTAATGATGAATCAGATTCAGCAAATGTTCAAACAAGTTCAATCAGTGCTTCAAATCAAAATTCTGAACAAACAACTACTGAGCAACCAACTTCAGATAACATGCAAAGTAATATGCAAGGCACAGAATTAAACTTGCAAGCTGAAAGTGAAAGGGATGGTCAACAGCAAGAAGTTGGGAGATCAAGTCATCACATGATAACTAGATCCAAAAGTGGTATTTTTAAACCAAAAATTTATCATACTACTTTAGATGTAGAGGAACCAACCACATATGATCAGACCATACAAAATGATCACTGGAAAAATGCTATGAATGAGGAGTATCAAGCACTAATGAGAAACAAGACATGGGATCTTGTTCTCAGGACAAAAGATAAAAACATTATTGGGTGTAAATGGACCTACAAGTTAAAGAAAAATGCTGATGGTACAATTTCTAGGTATAAGGCAAGATTAGTAGCTAAGGGCTATTCACAACAGTGTGGTTTTGATTTCACAGAAACATTTTCACCTGTAGTGAAGCCTACTACTATAAGAATTGTCATTAGCATAGCCTTACACAGAAATTGGACCATCAGACAACTCGATGTAAATAATGCTTTCTTAATTGGCATTTTGCAGGAGCAAGTATATATGGAGCAGCCTCAAGGTTTTAAGCATACTGGAAAAGAGAATCATGTGTGCAAATTACACAAAGCAATTTATGGCTTGAAACAAGCTCCAAGAGTGTGGTTTGATAAACTAAAAGAGACAATGATCAGACTTGGTTATCATCTAACCAAGTCTGACAACTCTCTCTTTACAAAATTTGACAAAGACATAACAGTATTTGTATTGATATATGTTGATGACTTTATTATTACAGGTAACTATGAATAGAAAATCAACAATCTGATAAAGCATCTTAATATAGAGTTCAGCATCAAAGACCTTGGAAACCTAACTTACTTTCTGGGAATAGAGGTCAAAAGACTCACAAATGCAAAGATTCATTTAAGCCAAAGGAAATACATAACAAAGATTCTACACAAAGCAAGGATGCATGAAGCCAATTCAATCTCAACACCTATGGTCAGCAACTTACAACTATCAAAGTACAAAGGAGAAGCACTACTTAATGACAGACAGTACAGAAGTATCGTTGGAGCACTTCAATATGTCACAATTACTAGACCAGATATTACATACAGTGTAAATAAAGCAAGTCAGTTCATGCAAAATCCAACTGATATTCACTGAAAAGTTGCCAAAAGGATATTAAGATATCTCAAAGAACACTTAATTTTGGATTAATGCTTGAGGCAAGCAATTCAATCAACATAAATGGATATGCAGATGCTGACTGGGCCAATGACCCAAATGACAGAAAATCTACAACTGGGTACTGTATATATTTAGGTAACAACCCTATATCATGGTGTTCAAAAAAGCAACCAACTGTTTCTAGATCGAGTACAGAAGCAGAATTTAGAAGTGTAGCAAATGCTACAGCAGAGGTTATGTGGATTGAGTCGCTACTTGGAGAGTTACAGGTTAAAACAGAGAACAAAACAACTATCTGGTGTGAAAATCAAAGTGCAGTGCATCTTACAGCCAACCCAATACTACACTCGAGAACAAAACATGTTGAACTGGATATCTATTTTGTTCGTGAGCAAGTAGCAAGAGGGAAATTACACGTAAATCACATACCGTCAACTTACCAGACAGCCGATATTTTGACCAAGCCTCTGTCTAAAGGCAACTTCAATCGCTTCAGAGAAAGACTGAAGGTAAAAGGCATGGAAGACATCAGCGCAGCTTCCTAATTGTTATGAATCAATTTTACATTCTCACGTGTATCTAGCCCATAAGCCTATTTAGCCCATCAGTTGTTTCTTAGCCCATCAGTTGTTTCTTTCCAAAATTAAGTTACTGTTCCGTATCATATATATCAGAGAGTATCTGCTCGTGAAAATAATGCTCTGCTCTCTACTTTCTTCAGATGTAATAAAATTCATGGCGTCTTCAATAAAGTTTTAATGTTTTGTTATTCTGAGTTCTAGATTTATATGAAAATTGATTACATGGTATCAGAGCAGACAACATCGATCTAGGGTTTCTACTTCCAGAATTCAAATTCAAATTCAGATCTAGGTTTATTTCTCAAAGCTCATCATGGCCGAAAACAAAAGCTCAGCAATGATTGATGTACTGCCAATCATGTCAAAAATAACAGATCGGAAATTAACAAGCTCGAATTATATGGAGTGGAGCAAAACTATCCGACTTTATCTTCGCAGCATAGATAAGGATGGTCACTTGACCAAAGATCCACCAAAGACACAGGACCAGGATGACTTAATCTGGTTAAGGGAAGATGCAAGACTATTTTTACAGATACGAAATTCGATTGATAATGAAGTGATCAATTTAATTAACCATTGTGAATTTGTAAAAGAATTAATGGAATATGTTGAATTTCTCTACTCTGGTAAAGGCAATTTAACTCGAATGTTTGATGTATGCAAGTCATTTTACAGAGCAGAAAAACGAGATCAAACACTTACAAGCTACTTTATGAATTTTAAGCAAACCTATGAAGAATTTAATGAGTTGTTGCCTACAAGTACTGATATCGCAGTTCAGCAACAGCAAAGGGAACAAATGGCTATCATGAGCTTCCTTGCTGGATTATCATCAGAATTTGACTCAGCTAAATCACAAATATTATCTGGATCATCACTCATCTCACTTCAAGAAGTTTTTAGTCGCATACTTCGAACTGAAAGCACATCTGTTCCATCTAGTAGCAACATCAGTAATAGTGCTTTAGTTAGTTCTAGCAACAATCCCACTGCTTATATCAGTAATAGTGCTTTAGTTAATTCTAGCAACAATCCCGCTGCTTATCATACTTCATGGAAACCACCATCAGAGTTTAGACCACCATGGAACTCCACACAACGACCAGAATCATGGAGACCACCACCATCACAACCATGGTGACCTCAAAGAAATACAGGGAGACCAAATAATAAGATCTGTTCATACTGCAAGAAACAAGGGCACTTAATTTCTGAGTGTAGAAAACTGCAATACAATAATCAGAAGAATCAAGGAGTTACTAATGCTAACAAAACAGTACTCATGACTGCCGAAGAATTCGATAAATACTTAAAGTATCAAGAATCATTGCAACAGCCAGCTAGTGGTTCTTCATCATCAGTCTCAGTGTCTACCCTAGCTAATACAAACAAGCAAACATCCAAATGGATTATCGATTCAGGAGCCACTGATCATATGTCAGGTAACTGTAAATTATTTTCAGATCTTAAAATTCATGATCAAAGTCAAGCTGTCACCTTAGCAGATGGGTCTCAGTCTAATATTCAGGGCACTGGTAATATAAATATATCACCACCTTTAAAGTCTGCATTGTTCATACCATCCCTTTCTTATAATCTGTTGTCAGTTAGCCAACTAACCAAAAGTATGAATTGTAGTATATCATTCTTCCCTGAAAAGTGTGTCTTTCAGGATCTTATGACGAAGCAAACTATTGGTAAAGGACATGAATCTGGTGGTCTCTATATCCTTGATACTTTACCAGTAGCATGCTCCAGTGTAGATTCAGCTATGAAAGTTCATCAGCAATTGGGACATCCTTCTCTTGCTCTATTAAAACGTATATGTCCCCAATACAATGATATTATTACTCTTAATTGTGAACCATGTCAATATGCTAAACTTCATCGTAGTAGTTCGAAACCTAGAATAAATAAACGTGCAAGTGCACCATTTGAACTTGTACACTCTGATATCTGGGGACCATCATCTACTGTATCTAAATCTGGTTTTAAATACTTTGTAACATTTGTAGACGATCATTCTCGTGTTACATGGTTATTCTTAATGAAGCATAGATCTGAACTATTCTCTATTTTCTGTGATTTTCATACTGAGATTCAAAACCAATTTAAAACAAATATTCAAACCCTAAGGAGTGATAATGCCAAAGAATACACATCTCATACCTTTAGCATATACTTAAGTCGACATGGTATATTACATGAAACTTCATGTGTGGACACTGCCTCTAGAATGGTGTTGCTGAGAGAAAGAATCGCCATTTACTTGAAACCATTCGAGCACTGTTATTCCATATGAAGGTTCCAAAACCATTCTGGGCAGATGCTGTGTTAACAGCATGCTACCTTATTAATAGAATGCCATCAACAGTTCTTGACTTCGAAATTCCATATAAAATCCTATTTCCTAATAAAGAGTTACACCCTATTAAACCAAGGATATTTGGATGCACGTGTTTTGTCAGAGATGTTAACCCCCAACTAGGCAAACTTGATCCTAAGTCTGTAAAGTGTATATTTGTTGGATACTCAAGGCTGCAGAAAGGTTACAGGTGTTTTTGTCCCAGTTTAAACAAATATCTGGTATCTATAGATGTAAATTTCATTGAAGACTTGTCATTTTATCAATCATCCAATGTGCTAAATCAGGAGGAGAATGATCTATCATTCAATTCACAAATCCAGGAGGAGAATGATGATTTCTTAGTTTATTCTACTACGTAGAAAGAATCTGAACCACCTATTACAGTGGAAACCAGACCCACCCTTGATCCTAATCTTGACCTTCCTATTGCTCTTAGAAAAGGAAGAAGGCAATGTACCTATCCTGTAGCTACATATATATCATATAAACATATTCCCTATCAATCATACTCGTTTATTACCTCACTGGATTCCATTAGTATTCCCAAAACTACTGCTGGAGCTCTCTCTAAACCAGAATGGAAGAAAGCTATGATAGAAGAAATGAGTGCTCTTGAAATGAATAACACATGGGATTTAATTAAAATACCAAACTCAAAAAAAGCTATAGGATGCAGATGGGTCTATACAGTTAAAATGAATCACAATGGAACAGTAGCCAGATATAAGGCTCGACTTGTGGCTAAAGGTTATGCACAAGTCTATGGTATGGACTATTCAGAGACTTTCTCTCCTGTTGCAAAAATCACTTCCATTTGACTATGTATTGCATTAGCTGCTAGATTTAATTGGAAATTGCATCAATTAGATATAAAGAATGCTTTTCTTCACGGTAATCTTACTGAAGAAATATACATGATTCAACCTCCTAGTTTCATTACACAAGGAGAAGATAAATTGGTGTGTAAACTCAAGAAAACTCTTTATGGTTTAAAACAAAGCCCAAGAGCCTGGTTTGGGAAATTCAGTGAAACACTTGAAAGCTTTGGAATAAGTAAATGCAAGAGTGATCACTCAGTGTTTCATAAAACTTCAGAAAGAGGTATAATTTTATTAGTAGTATATGTGGATGACATTGTGATAACTGGAAATGATGAGAAAGGAATAGTAAGTCTTAAACAATTCGTTCACACTCATTTTCAAACCAAAGATTTAGGAGAACTGAAATACTTCTTAGGTGTAGAAGTTATTAGAAGCAATCAAGGGATTTTTCTATGCCAAAGAAAATACATATGGACTTATTAAAGGAAACAGGGAAACTTGGTGTTAAACCACAAAGCTCTCCAGTTATACCTAATCTAAAGCTAATATCTGATGGAGAATTATTGGATAACCCTGAAAGATATAGAAGACTGGTGGGAAAATTGAACTATTTAACAATAACCAGACCTGATGTATCATTTGCAGTGAGCTTAGTCAGCCAATATATGGCATCACCAACCAAACAACATTGGTCACTTCTAGAACATATTCTAGGATATTTGAAAGGAACCTCTGGACATGGCATCATGTACACCAATCATAATCATATGAAACTAGAAAGCTTTGCTGATGCTGATTGGGATGAATCAAGAGAAGATAGAAGATCAACCACTGGATTTTGTGTACTTCTTGGAGGGAATTTGGTGTCTTGGAAAAGCAAGAAGCAAAATATAGTATCAAGATCAAGTGCTGGATCTGAATACCGTGCTATGTCTAAAGCAGTGTGTGAGGTTATGTGGATTAAACATTTGTTGAAGGAGTGCAAGCTAGAGTTTGAGCAACCTGCAAAGTTATGATGTGATAATAAGGCAGCTATACACATTGCTTCAAATCGTGTATTCCATGAAAGAACAAAGCATATAGAAGTAGATTGCCATTTTATTCGTGATAAGATTCAAGAAGGAGAAATTGAAAGTCGGTATATTCAAACTGATGATCAACCAGCTGATTTGCTTACTAAAGCAGTGAATGGAGATCGGATTAGGCAGTTGAGTAGCAAGTTGGGTTTATTAGACATGTACAACCCAACTTGAGGAGGAGTGTTATGAATCAATTTTACATTCTCACGTGTATCTAGCCCATAAGCCTATTTAGCCCATAAGTTGTTTCTTAGCCCATCAGTTGTTTCTTAGCCCATCAGTTGCTGTTCCGTATCATATATATCAGAGAGTATCTGCTCGTGAAAATAATGCTCTGCTCTCTACTTCCTTCAGATGTAATAAAATTCATGGCGTCTTCAATAAAGTTTTAATGTTTTGTTATTCTGAGTTCTAGATTTATATGAAAATTGATTACGCTAATCATGCTTCGTCTCTGTCAACATCATTGAAGAGCTCTCCTCAGTTAACATCATTGAAGAAGCAGCGCTATCATGTGAAACCTCCTGATTATTCTGCCTCTCTTCTGATTCTAAGAGCAATCGATCGTCAAAGTTGCCAATTTTTGCTCAAATCCTCTAATTTCCATGGCTATTGTTGTGAAAATCGAATGCAAACTTCACTAAACTACTAATCAATTGCCATTCTGTAATAACAATTGACTAGTTCTTTAGTCTGGCCTCAGATCATCTCAACATCTCTCAAATTTTTTTATTTGGTCGCACAGATTCAAAATCGCCGCAAACCCTAATCCCCTTAGGGTTTGAGGGGGCGTATGAGAATGCATATTCTGATATGTGAAGTGAAGTATAAGAAGATATCATAACTCATCTGAAGCCGTTGATAATAAATCCAAGGATCAGCATATTTAGTTACTGCAATACGGGCCCCTTATTATGTCTGAAAGTTGTATATAATGTAACAACAATTGTATCAATTGCTTTGATTTCGTTTTTCTTCTATTTCATCAATCTCTGTACTATCAAATACTATCAATAAAATTACTCTTTATCTTTACATCGAAATCTCTTTCAAATATGTAATGTTAAAATGAATATTTTCTTAGATAAAGTGTCAAAATTGAAGTGATGAGGCATATTTGAATGAAATGTTTTGTATATAATTTTCAAAATACATTTTCTACCCTTCTTAAAAGCCGGTATTACAAAACATCATTCGAATTAAGTTTAGAAAAATTTGCAAGTTTTACTTGCAAATATATTACATATAAAAAGTGCAAATATTAAAAAATGCAAATATTTGTTGTTTTTAACTAAAATATCCATAGAAAAAACTGCAAATTAATATTTGCACTATAAACTACAAATTTTCACCAAGAATAATTATAGTAATGTTTCTTCAAAAAAAATTTTGGGAGTAGGCAGAACTAATTTATGCTAATTTAAATTAGATGTTAGTGTACAAAAGCACCTGATCCACAGTGTACATAGTATGTTCAATTCATTATTTATAATTATATCAAAGTTTGGGAATTATATGCGATTAACCAATTTAATTTATAAAAGTATAAATAAGCTGGAAAAAAAGGACTTGTGTGCATATTGTTTGATGTTTTGAAAGGAGTAATAATGTTAGTTGTGATGGTGTTCCTGCAAAGCAAAGCAAAATGGGATTAGAACGCGACGATCATATTTTGGGTCCATTCTCACCTACCGCAGTCCACCAACTTATCATTTTCCATTCCTATATATTATTTTTTATTTTATTTCTGTTTACTTGTATTTATTCATAAGTTTCAATATTCTTATTGGTCCAAGTTTCATTGCAGCCACTTCAAATTGTATTTATACACATCATGACCACAGCTATAGTCCATAAAATACAAAAGCAAAAGGTAAAACTATTCCTGCTCCCTCATCTTTTCTTCATCTCAAGAACAATAAAAAAAAAAATGGGAAGTGTTTCAACAGAAAGAACTGTGACTGGTTGGGCTGCAAAAGATGCATCTGGTGTTCTCTCTCCCTACACTTACACTTTAAGGTAATTTACTGGAGAAATTAACTTATGTTTATGAAACTATGTCAAAAGAGTATATGATTTTACATCAATTGTGTGGATCAAATCTATGACTTACAGAAAGAAAATGAAATTTACTAGTTAAAGATTTTTCATCAATCAAACTTGTTTGTTTAATATATGTATATGCGCAAGTATATGGCCAAGACTATTATGACAAATTACATGTTATACCAAAAAAACAAGATCAATTCTGGCTCAGGTAGAAAATTTGAAAATATTATAGCCCTTAAATATATGTTTATCATCCTTGCAGTTTGGAAAAGAAAAGAAAATAAAATCATCCTTGTAGTAAAGAAACCTAAACTGATGCAGGAAAACAGGTGAAGAAGATGTGGTGATCAAAGTGTTGTATTGTGGAGTTTGCCATACCGATATTCATCAAACCAAGAACCATCTTGGAATGTCCAACTATCCCATGGTTCCAGGGTAATTATCCATCAATACATTTACATATTGAAGTAAAATATTTCTATGATATGATACAAGATGTATATGAGTCTGCACTAGTAGTGCAAACTCTTATATGTACCACTGATGATGAGAACTTTTTTCTACAATTTACAGACTGTTTTTAATGTGTTAATTGTATAAGAACTTTAACTTTGAACCAGTTGTATATAGTGGAGAATTGACTGTGATTTATTCCCCAGTATCACTTGTGAAGATTTCTTTTTCTAATAGTACTGAGTTCTGCATGGTTTTTCATGCTCTGCATGATTCATTGTGTTATGATGCAAAATAAGTCTTTTCAACAAATAACATGCTAACCAAATTCAATATTTTTGTAACATGAAGACATGAAGTGGTGGGAGAAGTAATCGAAGTGGGGTCAAAAGTGACCAAGTTCACAATCGGAGAAATTGTAGGGTCGGGTTGCATAGTTGGATGTTGTAGAGAATGTGGCCCATGCAAAGCAAACATCGAGCAGTATTGCAACAAAAAAATTTGGTCTTACAATGATGTTTACACCGATGGCAATCCTACCATGGGAGGTTTTGCCTCTGCCATGACAGTCGACCAAAAGTAAGTTTTTCCTTAAAACTTGAGCTAAATAACAAGTCTCTTACCATTATTATGGTTTTTGGCATATAATTAATCTTACCATTAAGCTAGCGATCAGAGATTATTGTTAGGGTCATATGACTTACGAAACCACCTGGTGTGCACAGATTTGTGGTAAAAATCCCAGCAGGGCTAGCCCCAGAGCAGGCAGCCCCATTACTATGTGCAGGAGTAACAGTATACAGCCCACTTCGCCACTTTCAGCTGACTGACCCTAATCTGAAAGGAGGAATTTTAGGACTGGGAGGCGTGGGACATATGGGAGTGAAAATTGCAAAGGCAATGGGGCACCATGTGACTGTGATAAGCTCATCGGAGAAGAAGAGGAAGGAAGCAATGGAGCATTTGGGTGCAGATGCGTATTTGGTTAGCTCAGATGAGGCTCAAATGGCTAGCGCTTTGGATAGTTTGGACTATATTATCGATACCGTGCCTGTGTTCCATCCGTTGGAGCCTTACATATCGTTGCTTAAAGTTAATGGGAAGTTGATTTTGATGGGTGTTATTAATCAGCCAATGCAGTTTATCACTCCTATGATTATGTTGGGTAAGCTGCTTATTATGCAATTAGATCATTTTCTACATATCTGATTATGTGAATAGCATCTGCCTTTGATCATAGAATAGATTTTACTCGCCTACATTCATTCAACCCAGGGAGGATGCATGGTTAATGAACCTGGGACACTGCCAAATATTTAGTACCAGAAAAAAACAGACTTACTATTAATTTAAACCATAAGTTGGCCACTTTTCTTTTCTATACCATCCATCTTACATGAAAGCAACCCAAAAACAGAAGAAAACAACATAAATTATTGGAAACAAAATCTTTAGTTTTTGTAACTTTGTTTATCCATGTTAGTTTGTTGGAATGAGAACAATCGCACATTCCCAACCAAATCTTTATAAAGAGGGATCGTGAGCTTATTTTTATCATGTGAATTGACAATAACTTTTACTAAGTTGAAGGCATTTTCAAGATAAGGACTTTGAGAGCAATTTGAATTTTGATATTGAAAAGTTTGCCTTTGAGAGTTATATTCAGTAAAAGGAAAACATGGTTGAAAACTAGGATTCAGTCATTGATAAGGAATAGTAGACCTGAAGAGGGGTTCACACTTGATTTTTTGCTTCTTGAGTTTGTCTTTGCACTGGTTTTTTTACCAGAGTTAATAGCTTTATTGCTTAATTTTCATCCATCATCACTAAACATGCGAGGCAAGTTATATACAATGTTACTATAAATGATGTAGGAAGGAAGACGATAACAGGGAGTTTCATCGGAAGCATGGACGAAACACAGGAAGTATTAGAGTTCTGCGTGAAGAAAGGATTGACCTCCATGATCGAAATGGTTAAACTGGATCAAGTGAATGAAGCGCTCGAGAGATTAGAGCGCAATGATGTCAGATACAGATTTGTTGTTGACGTTGCTGGTAGCCTTCTTGATGCATAAAACCTGTTAAACTTTGGATTTTCTAATATGTATAACTGAGGTTATGTATTGCTATGAGTGAATTTATGGCTTTTGCTACTTGTATGTGGTTTGCTGAATGAATTCATATTTTGATTATTGATATTCATATGAATGTGATCAAGCTATATGTTTTGGATTAAGGGTGGTTGTCAAACTTGGATTAATCAATGGTTTCTATCAATTAAACATGCAAGGTTCGTTATACTTATACACTTATGTTAATCAAACATGCTACATGTAGCAGGTACATGAGGGTGATAGGCTATCCATTTATTTAACACTCCAAAAGTAGTCTTATATACCACGTTTTACATAATAAACATTTTGTTACATTTTTGCTTCTACTACATATTTAAACAAATTCAAATTTAAACAATTAAAATCAAAAACCATAAGTCTAAATAAAAACGCAACCTTAATTCTGCATAAAAACGCAAAGAAATGAATTTATGAGCTGCATATATGTAAATAAGGGATATCGTAACATATTTCCAATTTGATATCAGAATAAATTAACCCATTAATAAAAGATTTTCATTTTGAATTAGTAGCAAACATGAAAATCAACTGTACTGCAAATTAACATGTTTTCATTTGGATTTTCTTTCCCTTTCACTACTAGAAAAAAGCGAAATAGCGACGGCTGGGGGCGACGGCTTCCGACGGCGAATTTCCGACGGCTTCCGACGGGCCGTCGGCGGCCGTCGGAAGCCGTCGGAAATTCGCGAATACCTGCAGCCGGCCGAGCCTTTCTTCCTCATTTTCCAGCTTCCCCCAATCTCACCAAAAACCCCCAAATTCACATTTTCCACCTCCATTCGCCAATTTCGTGATTTTTTCTCCTTCCACACTGCTGATTCAACACCTCTTTCTCTCAATCTCAGGTATAATCTCTTATTTTTCTGAAAATTTCAGTTTTTATCCTAATTTTAGATTTGCATAAATTGATAAATTAGGGCGAATTAGCGATTGAAATTGTTTGCATTAGCGTAACAATGGTTTATAGCATCACATGACATACATATTTCATCTTTTATCGTGAAATTGTGAAAAATACGTATACTTTGTGGTTGTTCATGTATATGTAAATTGTTGTATATGTCCTGATTCGACGATTGTATACGTTATTTGGCATACGATAAAATGATTGAATGAACTAGGAGTATTATATTGTGCACGTATTTACTTATGAAACAAAAAAATGCATTACTCTAAATTATAATTGTGCGTATTAAAAAAAAGACAAAAATGTTAAACCAGCCTTTTTGATGCGTAATACGTCGAATAACTGTGTTAAATTTTTATATATTTTTGTAAATGTGAACAGTGAGTAAAACTGTATTTTTGAGTAAAATGCGCGCATGTTAACCGACAAATGTCCCTTAGAGAGTTTTTGGCCCCGTCTGACGAGTGTTGTACATGATCGTTGTATAAATAGTCGTTTTTTTCGAAAAACGACCATTTATATTCATCTGGTACAATGTTTGTCGGATTTGTCCCTGTATTGGACAAGTTATGAACACAGTAAGAATTTACATTTTGTATACTACTTCGTCTCAAACGGTTCATAAAATTTCGCCCTAACTTTTCTTTTTTGTTTCCTGCGTACACGCATTTGTGTACAATGCAGGGAACAAAAGGGAAATGCTGCCGAAATTTTATTGAATCGTTTGGGACGAAGTAATATACGAAATGTAAATGCTTACTGTGTTTGTAATGGGAGGTAGGATGTCTGACCAATGAAAAAAAATTATATATTTTTAATCGTTACGTACGTTAAAAAATGAAATGTGCCCTATTTGAAAATATTTTTAAATTTGTGAAGTTGTTCTTTAAATTCAAAATATTATACGAACATGAAAATAATCTTTTTCGAATGTGTATTCTTCAAAATAAATATTAAATTTTGAACTTCTCATTTTGTCAAATAGGAAAAATGATTGATTATTTTGTTGATCGAAGGAGATGGATGTACCAAAGAAAAGGAATGAGGGGCTCAATAAAAGAAGATTTTTATAACGGTATAAACGTGTTTGTTGAATTCGCCTTAAGTAATAACGGAAACGATCCAGAAATTCGTTGTCCGTGTAGTAGGTGTAGACATTTGAAGTTTTTGTTACCAGATATTGTGAAAGTTCATTTGTGCCAACACGGTTTCACACCCGAATATTATGTTTGGGATCGGCATGGAGAAGTTGTAGCAAATACTTCTGTAGAGTCTGAAAGTGTCGTTAACGAAATAGTTTCAACGACCCGTATAGAAAATATGGTCGAAGATGCAGCACGATCAATGTTTCCTATGGTTGAAGTTGACGACGATGATGTAAATGTTGAAGAACCAAATATTGAAGCTAAGAAAATTTATGATTTACTAGATGCAGCTAAAAAACCTATTTGGGATGGTTGTAAAAGCGGCACGCAGCTGTCAGTAATCGCAGAATACATTGCGATGAAGTCAAAATACAACATCACTGAAGCTGGGTTTACGGCTGTTGTACAAGCTGCAAAAAGACATATGCCGCCCGATAATCTAATGTGTGAAAATCACTACGAAGTTAAAAAACTTATGTCGGCTTTTGGTTTACCGTATCAGAAAATAGATACATGTTTAAAAGGATGCATGTTGTTTTGGAAAGAAGACGCAAACCTTAGAAATTGTAAAGTTTGTAACCAGGAGAGATACAAACCAAGAAAAAAGAAGGGTAAGGAAGTTCCGTACAAGCGTATGCACTACTTACCCATAACTCCAAGACTTCAAAGATTATACGCATCTTCTGTAACTGCGTCTAATATGAGGTGGCATAGCGTGAGAACGGAGGAAGAGGGTACGTTGACACATCCGGCCGATGGAGAAGCATGGAAGCATTTCGATAAAACGTATCCAAATTTTGCAGCGGAGAGTCGAAATGTTAGATTAGGATTATGTACGGACGGTTTTTCTCCATTTTCTCAATTTGGTTCTAAATATTCATCCTGGCCCATTATCGTCACACCGTATAATTTACCTCCATGGATGTGCATGAAAACGCAATATATGTTTCTTACTGTTGTCGTTCCTGGCCCCGACGATCCGACACAAGGAATCGATGTATATTTACAACCGTTGATTGAGGAGTTAAAAATACTGTGGAACGAAGGAGTAGAAACATACGATGTGTCAAAGAAGAAAAATTTTCGTATGTTTGCTTCTTTGTTGTGGACTATAAGTGATTTTCCTGCCTATGCAATGCTTTCGGGATGGAGTACTGCCGGTCGTCTAGCATGTCCATATTGCATGGATGAAACACGAGCGTTTTCTTTACCTCATGGTAAGAAAATTTCATGGTTTGACTGTCATCGATATTTTCTCCATGTAAATCATCCCTTCAGAGGAGACAAGAAAAACTTTTTAGCTAATAGAGTAGAAAATAGACAACCACCGACGATATGGTCAAGCGAAGACATATATGAACTTGTTAAGGACTATCCAAAGATATATGAAACGGGGGAGCAAACAGAAATTGAAGGCAAATCAGTTGTTCATAACTGGTGCAAACAAACTATTTTTTGGGAGTTGCCGTATTGGAAACATCTTCTGCTTCGCCATAACATAGATGTGATGCACAATGAGAAAAATGTATTTGATAATGTGTTTAACACAATTTTGAATGTGAAAGGGAAGACGAAGGATGATTTGAAATCAAGACGTGATATAGAAGAATTATGCAAACGTCCCGAGCTTCATATGAAACCAAATGACAGTAAAAAACCAAAAGCTTGTTACGAATTAGATAATAATCAAGTTAAAGCTGTGTTAAAATGGGTGGAAGGGTTAAGATTTCCTGATGGGATATCATCAAATCTTCGTAGATGTGTTGACTTTAAAAATAGTAGATTGAGCGGAATGAAAACTCACGACTGTCACATAATGATGGAAAATTTATTTCCCGTTATGTTTAAAGAACTACTGCCGTTAAAAGTTTGGAAGGTAGTAACGGAGCTTAGTATGTTTTACAAAGAGCTTTGTTCGACTACTTTAAAAGTGCAACGTTTACGTAAACTTGAAGTGGACATTCCTATATTGCTTTGCAAATTAGAGAAAATATTTCCGCCAGGTTTTTTTAATGTGATGGAACATTTACCTGTTCATCTTCCATCTGAAGCACGACTTCGAGGTCCTGTCCAATACGGATGGATGTATCCATTTGAGAGGTATGTAATATGTTATAACGTAATTTAATTGCATTTGAAAGATGAAGTTAATATAAATTAATGTTGCATAGATATTTGAATCATCTGAAGAAAAAAGTGAGACAAAAAGCACGAGTTGAAGGTTCGATATGTAAATCTTACATCGAAGAAGAAGCTTCGTTCTTTTTCTCTCACTATTTCAGTGACCATGTGAATATTTCATTTCAAAGTGTTCCTCGTAATGATGAAGGCGACGAACAAGAGTCCTCTCAAGCAATGTTATCTATTTTTAGACAACATGGTCGGCCTTCTGGAAAATGTGTGGAAATATGGCTAGACGATAGAGATCTTCGTGTAGCACACACTTATATTCTTCTAAATTGTGCCGAGGTTGCACCGTTTGTTAGGTATTCTGAAATAATAATTTTTGTTTTATTCTTTTCTGTAATGCATGCGCGTGTATAACCTAATGTAATAATTTGTTTATATAAACAGTGTTTATGAACGGGAACATCCGAACGGAGATCTCAGTAAAGAATTTTCCCGTTGGTTTTCAAATTACGTTTATGAGCCGAAAAATTGTGTTGTTGACGAAGGGTTGAAACATCTTGCAATGGGACCAAAAAGAGTGGTCAAGACATATCCAATATATTTCGTCAATGGATACAAATTTAACACTAAAGAATACGGTGCAGAAAAATTAACAAATAATACTGGTGTATTTGTTAAAGGTAGTGACGATCCAGAAAACCATTTAAATGATTTTTATGGCGTTCTAACACAAATTTATGATCCTTTTGTACTAGCCAAACAAGCATTGCAAGTTTATTACGCTCCTTATCCGTCTCTAAAAAGAGATAAAGCAGATTGGTCTGCAGTTTTTAAAACAAAGGCCAGATTCACATTCGATGGGAAGAATATTCCGGACGAACAAGCTTATCAGGCAGATCTTGAGCAAAATAACGAAATAATAATTACAGACGATCATACAGATTTTGGTCCTTTGATCGATGAATCAAATGTTTTGGTAGAAGCGTTTGACAGTGCAGAGGAAAATATCGTCGAAAACGAGACCGAATCTGAATCAGAAGACGATGATGACTGATATAAATTTGAATCTGTTTTTTTGCAATTGATGTAACTATGTTGAATTCTTGATGTATTATGAAATTGATGTAACTATGAAACTAAATCCGTTTACTATTGTTTTATGTTATTTCAATTTGTCATTTATTTAGCAATTTTTATTAAAAATGCAATGAACTCTGCTTATCGTAGGAAGAGTACACCCATCATGAATCAGGTATAACAAACTTACATGTCTATTTACATTTCAGTCATTATAATTAAGCAATTTATACCATTGATGTCATGTTCATATGAAATATATTTCATTATCATGTTTTTATTCTCTTATATAATGATGTGTAAACGTCACAGGTTTATCATTATGTCACATAGAGGGAGGAGCTCTTCCCGTTCTTCAGGAGGCGATGGCAGTGGCCCATCGCAAGCGCCACACCGTCCAGTTGTTACGTTAGCCCCCAAAGCAGATGGGTAAAAATTAAATCTTATTCATCATCTTATTTTTTCTATACTATACGTATGTACTTATCTGTATCGTACTTAAAAACAGGGGGTTCGAGCTACTACCCACTAAGGTAGTGTTGGACGTCTCCAGAGCAGCATATCGTAGTAGGATGAGTGCGTGCTGGCCAAAGTGGGATACCATCCCTCCGCACATCATAGAGTGCATATGGCAGGATGTCCTAGTATGTGTAATTTTTATGTTTTCCATTTTTAATTCGTTTTTGTCGTTTTTCTACCGTTTATCGTTTAAAGTGTAATCTTTTTTTAACACAGGCTGAGATAGACATCCAGACAGATGATATGCAGCTGGCACGAGCATACTGGATGAGGAAGATGCGAAAGAACTACAGAGACACGATATCTGAGGTTAAGAAATCCGGGAAGAGACCACGGTGGATGGGGGAGAGCGTGTGGCAAGCTTGGTTGAGCTACTGGGAGACGGACGAGGCGAAGGCAAGTATACTAATTTTTTTTCAATTATTAATTTAACGTGATTGAAAAATAATGTATCAAATTTTGAATGTACAGGCAGAGTCAGATAGAAACTCTGCAAATAGAAATAAGAATCCCGTTACTCATCGCGGAGGATCGAAGTCGTTTCAGCAGTATCGGCAGGAGTTGGTAAATTTAATTACTGAATAATAAATGTAAATAGTTTATGCTATATGATTTTAAATGTATAATAATTGTATGTAACAATCAACTTCAGGAAGCCGAGGCACATGGTCCTGTCAGCTATATGGACGTGTTCACCCGTACGCATGCTGTTGAGCATGTTAATCCAGACGGGACTGTTTCGTACACATGGCAGGACGATAAATCCAGTAAAAGCCATGTAAGCATATTTCATTTTATTCAGTATTAGTAATTGTTTTAGTTGTCAAATTATTATGAAATAAGATATGATATTATTAATTTGTCAATGCAGGAGATGTTTATGGAGCAGCGACAGAAACTCCTTTCTGATACGGGTCGAGAGCAGCTGACGACCGATGAAGAGGACATTATTTTTGAGTCCGTTATGAGTCCACCAGAGCATGGTCGACGATACGGATTTGGCAATTTAGCGGTAAATAATTTAATTTTTCTTAAAATACTTAAAATATGATATTCTTACCTTTTCAAAACAATAAACTTTGATTTTATTTATTTTTCAATTATTGCAGTCCAGTAGTCAGAGTAGGAGACGGCGGAGTAGACCTCAGAGCGAGCTAGCAAGTATAGAAGAATTACAGACTAGAGTTCAGCAGTTGGAGGAGCAGAACCGCCAACAGGCCATGCAGACGGCACAGTTATTTGAGTACATGCAGCAGTTTGGTGGCCGCTTCCCTTCATCGGCTGGCTCTGGATCTGGGGCAGATTGATTCATTGCTTTCTAATTCGTTCGTGCAGGTATGTTTAGTTTTAGTTTACAATGATTTGGTAGAAGGAACAATTAATTGTTGATATGTATAATTATGTATAATACACTTGGTTCTGTAGCTGTATCAGGATATGCATGATTAGAACAGTTATTGTTAGTATTATTGTTAATGTTGGAATGTTATGTATATTTTGTATTTTATTTTTATTCTAATTTAGTTTATTTCTGTGTCTATTGAATATTTTGGAGTATTGGTTTGCATGTTTGGTTGGATTATTGTTTATTTGATTGTGCAGTATTGATATTGTAGTGTTTGGAAGAGAAATGTGGTTGGAAGGCTCTATTTGCAGCAGATTTTAAAAAAAAACAACAGGTTTCCGACGGCTTCCGACGGCTTCCGACGGCTTACTGGTCGAAATTTTCCGGCGGTTTCCGACGGGTTCCGACGGCTTATTGGCCTGATTTCCGACGGTTTCCGACGGTTTCCGACGGCCGTCGGAAGCCGTCGGAAACCGCCGGAAACCGCCGGAAACCGTCGATAATGTATACGGCATCACCCGTCGGTAGCCGTCGGAAATACTGCTTCCCGACGCCTTCATTTCCGACGGCTTTTTCCGACGGCCGCCGACGGCTTCCGACGGCCACCGACGGTTTTCAGCCGTCGGAAATCCCCCCTCCCCTTGTAGTGTTTGTATCACTTCTAGACATGAACTATGATTTTTTATTAACAAAATTATATTAACTACATAAAATAGAGAAAATGAAGGAAGTTGAAGGGCAAATTCCTGGATTTGGTAAAAGAATAGAGGTGGAAGAAGGGCATTTGTGGAATTATAGCGGATAAAAAGTATTATATGAGGCGTGCATTTTTTTAACGAAATGACAGGGTGTGTAAGGCACATTTTACGGGATGTTGATAGATGTTGCATTTGTTATGCATCTCGTTTGCCTTTCTATCCATACCAATTAATTGCATTATTGCCTTCTTGCTTCTTTGCGCCCCCCCCCCCTCCCCCCCTCCCACCCCCCTCCCCCCCTCCGGTTTTCGTCGTACAAGATAAAGGGTCTTTGTCGCATGGGTTCAACTAGGTAACCATTTATGTTTTCAACATTTGCATGTGATTAGCCCTTTTTACCATTAATTTTTGGTGACCATGGTTTCTTGGTTAGATAACTTCTTACCTTATACGAATTAACGTTCAGATCGATTGACATGTGTGGATTAGTAAATTGACCAGCCTTGAAATCATGATCGAGAGTAGATATTAGCAAATGTTACTCGTTAATACCGTGGCTAAAATGCAGAACGACGAAAAGTGAACAAAAAGCAAAGTAAAAAGAAATGAGACCTAAAGTGGTTTGATCAAAAATGTTCTACTTCCACTATGGTACTAATTTCTATTGTTTTGAGATTTTAATAAAATTGCTTGCTTACAAGAGACAATAATGAGCCCAGCTAATGAAAATACAATCCACGTATAAATGCATTCAATGTTTTATTTATAGCAGCTGAAATTAGGTTAATCCAACTTGGATTGACATGTCAATCCTTTAGTTTCCTCTTAGTCGTTGATGATTAAACGATTCAGTTCTGAACCAACTATGATGTCAACTGGATTAAATGATTCAAATGATGGTCAGTTGATGGGTCGTACCAAACATGTTGTTGTCAGATAGGGTGGAATGGAGAACAAGGAGTTATTGAACATTAACGTCATTGTCATGTGGACAGTGAAGGGCATGAAATGGTTGTTGCACCGTGCAGGTTTTTTCAGATGAACAACGTCATATATGCCAATCATTTTTGTGGAACCCTATAGAGTAGTTGCTTCTGTTTTTGTAGGGATGAACAGATACTTTTGGCAAAGGTCTTCCAAGTCGGGACAAAAAAGGAACACCGAGTAAGCCTCGGATAGGTTATGGGGTAGTGAGAACTTAGCGCCCGAAGAGGAGGGTTGGAGAGTGACCCCTATTTTCAGTTAGGCAGCTCTCTATTGAGATTACTGTCTAGTCAGGCCGCTATTTAAGCCTCTAACCACATAATGTTGCAGTCTTCTGTGGGCTACTTGTGACATTTATGAAGATAATGGGTTGAGCATGGTGAGACCAAGGCAATTCAGGCGAGATGATAACACTAGGAAAGTAGTGGGCTGACTTATTTATTATTTTGCAAGAAAAACGAGTAATATTTTACCCTCCTTAAGTTCACTTCTGTGGCAATGGTGGACAAGTCATTTGTGTATTTAATGCTATCGATACATGTCGTTGATTCTCGAGATGGTTCGGTGATGTAACAGTTGATTTGACAACGTAATCAATTTAACCTAGACTGTCTAGGTCGTTCTCACATATTCAATCCAGCAGCTCGGATGAAAAAACTACATAAACACGGCCGCCCCATCTATTCATTTTTTACTGAGCATTTTATTTATTCTGTCATTTAACGAAGTTTGAGTTTCCTTCAAGCCCTTACAAATTTCTTACTTAGTCCAATCCTTTTAATCTAATCTGCAAGAGACCTCTTCTCTTTGCTCTGTCATGTTTAATGGCTATTTCGTTCGTGTTTTTTGATAGTTGCGTTTGATTTTTGCTGAAGACGAACACTAGTCTTACCTTTGCTCTTGGTTTTGTCATGTGATAAAATAATGTAGGTTGAACGATGCCCCTGAGAATGAAGTTGATTGGTCGACGTTGAGATGTCGACATTGATCGATGATCATCATGAAGTTTCCCGGTAACCTAAAAAACTTGGATAGATACATCAAATTACTGAACATCTCCCTCCCCTTGTTTAAGAAGAAGATGCTTTTCTAATATTATTATGGGTCTCGACTCGTACATTGTATTAAATTGAAAATGTTGGTGACACAGACCGTAAAGCCTACTTAGGATAATAACGAGTTTAAGACGAGAAACTTAATATATCGGTCAACCTTGTGCTCACGAGAAGATTTTATATGGTGCATTGGACTCTAGGTTGGTTATGTCCGTATTGCAGGAAGCTTGGCCTCAAATCTAGTTCGCCCATATGCCTTAGTCGAGATGTTTCGGTAACTAGGTTTTTGATAAGTACAGATGGCCAGAGGAAAGAAAACATCCAATGAGACCTCCTCCAATGGATGCACTTTTGTGGTCGACTCAACAAAAGTCATGGAGGACTAGGATGACTTAGCTAGTACTCTAGCTCAGTATAGAGAGCAAGGGATCGAGCCTATGAATCCCTATTCATAGATAGTCCTAGCTAACCCCTAATCGATCACGTTACCTAGTCACTTCCATATATGCAGAGCGGGTTGACACTTCCTCTTCACCCCTATTTCATCCATTTTTTCAAGGGCTGCGAAATGGCCACTTCATAAACATCTACCAATAGCTAGACCCTCCTGGTGAGGCTATACATTGTCTGCTATGACCTGGGGATTCAAGAGCCCAGCCTGCTCTTTATAAGACATATTTTCAATTTTTCAAAGCAATCTCATGCCCCTACCTGCTGGTACTACCATCTTTAGGCTCATAGCTTCCATTTTTATTCCATGACATGTTACGCAAGGTATTAGCGTACTAAGACCACAACTTTTATGTGCTAGAGACCATCACCCTCACCCTCCTGATGTAGGTGTTCCAGACCCTATGTACTTATTCTACCCCATGTTTTCTTTCAAGTTTGCACTTTTATTAATTAATTTCAATCTTGCCATATTCAATGCAATGACTGCCACTAGAACTAGGGAGGGCTAAGCAATCTTCGTGGATTATCATAAGTGGATAGCAAGGATAGAAGACAAGAGCAAAGACCAAGCCATTATACTAACAGATGAGAACCTAACAGTGTTAGGTCACTAGGGCTTGGCTAATCCATGAAAATGAGGGAATATGTCCCTACTTCTAATAAGAAGACGAGCGGCAGTGCCTACAAGTGTAGTGATAGGAAGGGCACCTAAATTGGTCATGGTGAATGTAGATGAAGAAGATATGGCCACACAGATCAATTCGGGGCACGACACAAGCCTGGTCCGCCAAAGGGAAGAGGAATAGTTGTAGACACATGTTCCTCAACTTTACGAATACCCTAAGTGAGATATGCAGATTACAGCCCTCTGCCAAGCACGCCTGTGGACAAGGATGTTTGTTTTTAAAAGTAAACTCCCGCTTCTTCCAATTTTACAAGTTTCCCTAAGACACGCAAGGTTTTGGGAGGACAAATAGGTGGACATGAGCTCCAAATATGTTGGCAAGTATGGGCTTCTCCACGGAAGTTCATCCAACCCCAGGGCCTCATTGACAGGAAGCACACAACACCACGCCCCACAACACACAAATCTCTAAAGGGGCATAAATTAGCAATAATGACATGGGGTCTCTCTATCCATCCTTTAAGAGGAGAAGGCGGCAGGATAACATGGAGGGTAAATCCATTTGGTTTGCCTTGTAATATGTACAGCCTTATCATATATATTTATTCCTTCTTTATTTATAATTGTCTAACTCTTTCCTTTTTTTGTAATGGTGCAGATTAACTTTGTCGAGTTGGTCGACTCCACTAAGATTGGAAACGCCTCCTCATAGCCCCCTTAGTCACAGCCTTGGAACACCACCAGCTCTCAACAACAGACTCCCCCTCCACCCCTAACAAACTCAACACAGAATCTCTACATTGCGCATCAAATTCATACCGCATTTGGTGCTTCCCCTACAGCACCAACATAGCATCCATAACATATACCCACCGTGGGCCACTATCAAGCCAGATTTAGTTCACTTCAAGAGATGAAGAACTTGTGAGGAACAAGGGAGCTCTGATGGGGAGCCTTCTTTCCAATCTCCTATGAGGAAGAGTTTTTAGGGAACCAAAGGGAGGTGGTTGGGGCCACCAGATTGTCTGTTGTGGAAGCAACGAATGAGATGGACCTTATTGGATTGCTTCAGGCTTTGGTTGGGATGGCCTTTAAGGTCTTAGCACAAGTAGGTAGGCCAAAGTCTGTATGGTCCGACCACTCCGCAGGGATGGTATAACCACTCCGCAGGGACGGTATAACCACTCCAGAGTCAGTGTGGAATGCTAACAGCAGAGAGGCTTTCTTGGCGAGATGCTTTAAACTTACGCTCCTTTTTCCAACCGTTTTCTGATCATTGGTTACTTTTGTAAGATGGGCCACGTGCACTTCATATTCTCTAAGGTATCATATTGCTGAAGAAGTGTGTGGTAGAGGAGGCCACGGAACGATGCTTGGCTTAAGAGCAGTAGGTGGAGGTTTGGAAACTTGCTATGGAGGCACAAGCGGAGGCAAAAGGGTTGTCGTGGAGATGACTAGGGATATAGTCATGAGGGAACATGATGATGAGGACGTTTGTAGGGAAAGGGATAAGGTAGATTTAAGTCGGTTGAGGACCCAAATAGAGGGAAGGAAGAAGGAGGTGAAGGAACTGGAGGCGTTTCTTCTTCTACATCAACGCTGCATATCCTCCAAATGCCATGAGGAGGAGAAGGTCAAACTAGAGTGGGAGCGGGTGAGCGAATTATTGAAATGCTAAACATCATCTTTGATATCAACTATTATAAACCCATAGTTGATCGTCATCAATGCGCCGGTGCCCCCGGCAAAGGAAGTGTTTTTTGACTTAAACATCCTCATAGAGCAATACTCCATGAACGCATGAATCAAGACCACTTTGTCAATGGTCGATCCATTAATGTATCGGTATACCCAATATAGAAGGGAGCGTTGTTTGGCTCGCACATCCGCACAGAGCAATACATCACGGTCAATGAATTGGGAGCACTTTGTGAGTGGTCATGCCATCAATGCGCTGATTCTCCTAACACGGAAAGGCAGTTTTTTTAGCTCGTGCATCCTCGTGGAGCAACAAATTATGGATGCATGAATCAGGTCCACTTCGTGGGTGGTCAAGCCATCAGTGTGATGGCATCCTTTGCATGGAAGGGGGCTTTGTTTAGCTTGCACATCCTCACAGAGAGGTCTAGATGGTTATTGTTGGCACGAAAGGGAGCATTGCTTAGCTCATGCATCCTCAAGAGATAGCCTTAGTTATTATTTTAGTTGGTTTTCTCGAAAAGAACAATAAGAAAGAGATGTTATGTTTATATCGTACAAAAATAGTACACTACATGGAAGTAATTGCCTTATAAGATAACATGCATATTTTGTCTTGCCTTATAACCATGGCTTACACAATTTCTTTAAATGTAATAAGCCCAAAGGTACCCTGGGTTCCGAGTGCACGACACATACCATCCAGGTGGGTAAAGCGGTAAGCCTTACTAGCTAGAACAACACCAATAACATATGGCCCTTCCTAATCTGGCCCCAATGCTCCTTCGTTTAGGCTCTTTATGTTCGCAAAACTCACTGCAACATCGAATCCCCTGTGACGAACTTGCACATCTTTACTTCAGCATTTTAATGCTTTGCTACTTTCCACTTGTAATCTTTTGTTTGGGGTTCAAACTCCTCTCTTCCTTCCAAGGTGTCGAGCCCTAATCCGAGGAGTTCTTCATTTTATTTGGGATTTTGGATGAGGTGCTTAGGAAATATGTCATCCTCTTCTATAGGACAGCATAGCTTTGTACCCATAGGCCAATGAGAAGGAAGAGTGTCTCATTGAGGCCCGACTTGAGATCTTGTATGACCAAAGCATGAGCGGTAGGTCTTTAGCCCAATTTTCATTGGTCATGGTGGCATGCTTCTTCAGCGTTGACTTGATGGCTTTGTTTACTACTTCCAACTATCCAATTTCTTAAGGATGGAAAAGATAAGTAAATCATTTAGTAATCCCGTTACTATTACAGAATCTCTGGAATTGTCCACTTTCAAAATAGATGCAATTATCGGTGATGATCCTTTCCAAGAGTACAAATGACGGACTATGTTCTTAATTACAAAATTAAGAATCTTGGGTGTGGTTACCATAGTTAAGGGCTCCGCCTCAATCCACTTCATGAAATAATCAATGGAAACCATGGCATGATTGTACCCTCCCCCCTGCATTGTGTACTTTTCAAATTAAGGAAATCCCCTATGTGTCAAACGACCAAGAGGATGCCATGGTAGTTAGCAAGTTTGGGAGGCTCCTAAGATATTCATGAAACGCAAGCATCGACACACTTTTTCATTCATTTGAACCTGTGATTATTATTGGCCGGTAATACCTTTACATGGTATCCTATTTTTATAAGCATCTCTCGAGTAGTATCCCTATAGAAGCCCATGTTCAACTATTCAATTACTTGGTTGGCTTCTTCATCTTTGACATAGCATTAGAGGGGAGAGAATAACACCTTTTATATAGATTACCATCTAGGAGGGGAATCAAGGACCTTCTAAGCCTACCTTCGCTCTACGGATAGCTCCCTTCTTACTTCAAGAAGGGGGTTATCCAAGTGTCAAGGTGCCCGCCGTCAATTTCCATGGTGGTTGTCCCAGGTCAAAATACGGGTTGCTACATACTTCTAATCTGCACCCAAGTATTGTTTTTATCAAGATTACTTGTTGTCTTAGCTATATAATTGGCATTTGCATTCTTATCTTGTGGATTTGTTCTAACTTGAAATCGGAGAAGGCTTTGATGAGTTTTATTGCCTCCACAACATATAGGGCCATTGTTTTTCCCTTGACTTGAAGTCACTTGTTGATTTGATTATGACTAGTGAGGAATCACTTAATACGTGGATTGATTCGATCCTTCATTCTATTTCCATCTTGAGACTGCCAAGATGGTTCCATACCCGACTTCATTATTGGTTTCTTTAAAAGTTTAGATGGGCAAAAAATAGAGCTTCTCTCCCTTAGGTGTGATGAGGAACACCGACCCCTGCCCCTTTTTTATTAGATGCTCCATCGATATGTATTTTCCATGAGCGTTGATTGGTGCTTGTTTTTTCCTCGATGCTATCCCGGGAAGGAATTTGCAGCTTTAAAGTTAGCCACAACTTGGTCTTTAATGGACGTGCAGAGGTGGAAGGTGATACGATGTTGCCCAAGTTCCTGGACCATTTTAGGAGTCGGCTTGTTGTATCTAGTTGGCTTATTGTCTTCTTTAGTGGTTGGTTAGTAGGAACCTTTTGCAATATATGCTAGAAATACAGATGAAGTTTGCATGTTGCCATTAGCAAGGCGTAAAGATAGCTTTTCCAACCTTGAATATCTAGTTTTTGGGCGCCCAATATCCTCTTGCTGATATAGTATATCGACCACCAAACCTTTTCTTCATCTTGTACCAGGGAGGTTCTGATTGTATGGTAAGTGACCATAAGGTATAGGAAAAGATCCTACCTATCTATAGGCTTGGAGAGTGTAGGGGTGCGACCAAGTGTTGCGTTAGTTCTTTAAAGGCTTTATTGCATTGATTGATCCATGTGGACAACTTCCCTTCATTACTGAGGTCAATGAATGGGACACACATGTTCGTTGCTCTAAAAGCATAGTGATTAAGTGCTGTGACCATCCCATTTCGACTTTTCACTTTCATGACTATGTAAGGGATCTACATGTTTAGGGTTTCTTGAATTTTATTGGAGTTGGCTTCAATCCCTTTTACTCTGATCATATACATAAGGAATTTTCCAAAGCAGACAACAAATGAACACTTCTTGGGGTTCAATTTCATATTGCATCAGCGGAGGATTTTGAAACTCTTGTCCAAGTTCTATACATACCCCCAGGTCTCCTCTGACTTAAGCTACATGTCATCCACCTATACTTCCACCAATCTTCCAATCTTCTCCATAAACATCCTAATGATGAGGCATTGATATGTCATGCCCGCATTACATAGCTTAAATAGCATTGCTTTATAGTAGCAGAGCCCTTTATTGGTGATAAATGATGGGTGCTCCTATCTTGTACTATGCATGCATATCTGGTTGTACCCAGAGTAAGCTTCTATAAAAGTAAAAAAACTCGCACCCATTGGTTGCATCCTCAAGTTGATCAATGCATGATACTGGAAAGCCATCCTTTGGGCAGGCTTTAATGAGGCCAGAGAAGTCAGTGCATGCTCTCCAAGCCTCGCTTAACTTTTGAACTAACACTAAATTAACTACCCGTATCGTGTAGTTAGACTCCCAGATGAAGCCATTGACAAGGAGCTTTTCTATATCCTCTTTTATTACTCTATATCTTTCTAGGTTGAGGGGTCTTCTCTTTTGATGAATTGGGTAAACCTTCAGGTCGATATTGAAGGCATTGAAAATAATGAGGAGGTCTATGTCGAACATGTCAACATGTCCTCAGGAGAACACGTCCTATCTTTATTTTCATGAAATGTATCAGCTCATCCATAAATTATGAGTCCAAATCCATATCGATTTGGAAGACCTTGCTTGGGTCCTCGTTCTCTATTTTCAAAGTCTAAAGTGAGGTGGTGGGACCACCATCTAGATTTGTACATCCCAAGCGAGGGTTAAGTGGTCATCATCATTATTTTCCATCTATGTTGTAACAACCCGCCTGAAATGGACCTAAATTCCGATCTAGAAAAGGCCCATCGAAACTTAGACTCATGTCAAAACTAGTTATTTATTGGATAATAATACAAGAGCTCTTTATTACATACTCAGAATCTCATAGTGGAAGGATAAAATATAAAAAAAACAACAATACCCATTTTATTATAAATTCAAAATGTCATTTAAAACCATAACCAAATAACCATAATACAATGTTCCAAAATTACATCAACATCTTTATTTCATGGGTACATCAAAAACTATAGACAATAAAAAGAAAATAAACATATTGTTTCCACAAGTCTCATTAATATCTCCACCTTCAGCATCGTCCTTGCAAACCTACATCGTAATGAGCAAGGATTCAAAACAACATATCTCTGGTGAAAAAATCTCAAGCCTTACTATATTAGTATTTCGGCAATATAATTTAAATAGGAATATGCCTAGCATATTCTACATACATCATAAGTCTTTTCAAATATATGTCCAAAGGCTTTACTCAAACATAAATAAAAAGTCTTCCTAAGTATAAACCCAAAACCATCTTGCTTTCAACCCAATAACCCATATTTATCGTCAATAATGTCCTATCAATGTAAGAGAGAGTACTTAAGTCACTTAATACATTTAAATGGAAATTACGTAGACTCTAACCATTTAATACCTTATTTAAGGCAGTCCACATCGTTTACTACCTATAATCCCAAGGTGGACTCCTCACTAGTAAATACCTTGCTGACATTGCACGGATCCCTTTAGCCACTTAATACTTCCTATTGAAGCGGGGCCTTGTTCGAGATATCATCTACCGTCTAATCCATAATCCTGACCATTTACTACTTCCTACATAAAGAAGAGGTGGCCTCTCACACAACCACTTATTATCTTACATCTCTAAAACAAGTCCTTCTATTATGGCCTGTACCTTACAGTGACATCTCACATTAGCCAGACTATTCGTAAATACTAGTAGCCAGATTAGCTAGGTAGATTTACCCTATCGAATTTAGGACTATCTTTGCGTCGCCATAGTTACTTATTATAGGTAATGTCTCACATTAGCCACAAAGTCATATTGTTGGTAGCCAGATTAGCTGGGCAGACTTTCGTGTGCTTTTGACCGACCTTGCATCCCTATAACTAAGTCATAATCTATATACACTCTGCATCTCACTATTTCCATAACCTAGGCCTTATAAGAGATATTTCTTATTTCACCTTTAACATTAATTACTTGTCTAAGGGGGAATTAATAAAATTAATAACCTATTCACTATACAATTATATGTTATAATTATATGTTAATTACGCTAATATATATATATATATATGTATGTATATGTATGTATGTATATATGTATGTGTGTGTGTGAGTGTGTGTGTGTGTGTGCGCGCGCCTAGTAATTTGTAGGCATATGGAATTTACGTATTAAACTAGCGTTTAAATGTCAACTCTTTCAACAATTATACAAGTCTTATCCAATATTATCAACAATACCAAAATTCCAATATTAATGTCCAAAAATTGCTATTACTAGAGTTGTATATAATAAAAATTTAAACTCAACTTATTACATTAAAATAATGGAATATATTGATAATAAAAACTTAAACTCCAATTTTATGCTCTATTCGACTTCTTTTTCACATAAAAATAAGCAAAGGAATTTCTATTTAATTTATGAGAATAAGCAATGCAAATTATGAATAAAATTCATACCTTACACATTGTTCCTTGATCAAAATCCTTTAATCGCATTCAAAGAGAAAGAATAAGAAGTGAAATAGAAGATAAAATTATCAAAATTGCATATCTACATAATTTCCATTATTTTGACATAAAAAATTGAGATTTTAACTAAGAATTGATATTTCGAATTGAAGGAGTTTTAGGGCTTATAATATGATATTTTCGCAAACCAAAACTCCCCAAGACATATTCAAATGTAAAACTATAATAATAAATTACTAAAATAGAAAAGCCAAGACATTCACTCAACGGTATATCCTTAGCTTTGACTCATATGGATTTGATGCGCCTTTGACAATTTCTATAAGATCTCTTCTTTCTGGTATAAGAGATTTTTATATATATTAGATTCTGAAATTTAGAGATTGGATAAGAATAGGTTGGGAAAATAAATAGAAAACTATATATATATATATATATATATATATATGTATGTATGTATATAGGATTTCTAACCTGAAAGTCTAATCGAGTTTTTCTAAATCTATGAAGAGACGAACTGACAGAGCTTCGATAGGTTCTCAAAATAATTTATGAATAAAAGTGAGGGGCCTTAGCTCTTATTTACAGTTGTCGAAATGCTCCAGAATCATCGAATTTAAGTCGGGTAAAATAATAAAAATCTATACGTTCAAAGTGAAAAGCCCTAATTGCAACTTCATAGTTAATGTTCAACCACCCACGCTACAGGTCAACCGCTAGTAGTCAACAAGTCCTAGGGAGCGGTTAACCATGACTTTTTTTGGGAAGATTTTTGTGTCGTTGTTTTTTTCACTAAATTCTTCCTTAATTGTCTTTTAACATTAACGTTGATTTTAACATTTACTTAACCCCCAAGTCCAATTACTATTAACTTCTGAATTTAAAATTTTAAAATTATATTCATTTGAACTTGAATTTTATTATTTTAAAACCAAAAACTTCAAACATCGATAACTTTTCCATTTGAGCTCCGTTTTCAGCATATTATATATGAAATTGGTTAGAATTTACCACAAATGTCATCACATAACTTTCATGGTCAAATTCCAACTTCTGAAAAAATTCATTTTTATCCCTATCTTATTTAATTTAATTTGTCAAATTTATTTATGGTTTATTTTCCAAGATGTTACATTTGTTTCTAGGTCAAACTGATCTAATGCTTGGATCACGTGTTCTATAAGGTCCTCGATTGATATGAACGTATATGCATGAACCTAGTAGCTTTGGATGTCGTGGGCTTTCACAAATGAATCTACTAGTGTTCTGAAGGATTGAGTTGCTGCATCAGCATTCTACTCATTAGCAAGGTTGAACTTATTCATTCCAATTTTATGAATACTCTTGTTTTGTTTGAACTGGCAAGGGAACGATAATCACTAATGCCGTCTCCCAAGCACGAACGGGGGTATTGCGTGGATGCCATGTTCTCTTGGGGGAGAGGGATGATGTAGTTATTTTCTTAACTACTTCTGCTCTATGGGCAACCCTGGAATGAATAGGAGCATTGAATAGCTTTCGCATTGTCTCGTTTTGACAACTCGTGAGCATCACTAATTTTTATTGTAGCATAAGGGCTTGTTTCTTGGCTTGTTGTAAAGAGATGTTTAGCAGTCCCTAGTAGCTTGTTGATTGTTGGGAAAAGCATCATATACCTCCCATGATGGGTATTTCATGGTTATCCGTTGATACACCATAACTACATTTTTGTCCGCTAGTGCTAGTGACCTATTAAGATGTTATTAACATATAGGCAATCTACTATTACAAAGGTTACTTGAATCTTCACAAAGTAAGGTTCCTTACTAATGGTTACCATGTGTGAAGTCAAGCCCAATGGAATGCTAACACCACCAAATTTATAAATGGTCAAGGAACAAGGTGTGAGGATCGATGATAGGAGTTTCATTTGATCAAAAACATTCCCAAACATTAACGAATGGATTTCCCCCATCGTTGAAGATTCGACGTACTTTGGCACTAAAGACATTGATTGATATGTCCATGGGTTCATGGTAGGAGTAGTTGACCCCTCCCTTGCCTTTGGCTGAAAAGATGATGTCCACTGATCGGTGGCCTAATTGTATGTTAGAAATTTCTTTAGCCCCATTATTTTTGTCGTCCGTTGAGGCTAAGAAAGGGGTTTTTTTCTAGACATTTCTTTGTTCAACCTGTTGTTTTAGATATAACACAAGTACACCTTTATGGATCAATTGCTCTATCTCATCTTTTAGGTGGCGACACTTATTTGTGGAGTGGCTGTTAAATTGATGGAATTCGCAGTATTTTCCACTGTCTTGGGGCTTGTCCTTTTTCCATGATTGTGCAGGTGGAGCCTTTGCATACATTGTATGGTCCCATATGGCAAGATAGGTGGTTTCCATATCGAAGTGCAGGCCATGTCTCACTTCCTTTGCCTAAAGGCAATCAAATGTAGAATGCCTTTCTACAGTAGAGAAGCGAGGGGTTGCTTGGGCTCCTTGATGTAGTGCTATAACCTAAAATGCTGCTATCAACATGTTATAAACTATTATCTAAAATTCTACTATCAACACGGGAAGTAGCAGTCTCGGATGCCTTATGTTTTTTTTGACTTTTTATTTTTTCCTTTCAGCTGATTCACTAACATGTTCCATGCAGGATTACCTAAAACATCCTCTAAAGCAGTAGCTTTAAATTCAAAAGGTACCTCCTCGATTCTCATTTTCTGATTCGACCTTGGTCTGTTTATATGTTGCGAATAAGAGTTCTAGTTGGCGAGTTCAATTGAAGGGGCTGTTTATATCATTATTCGAAAGCGTACTTCATCTCCATGTGACAACTTTAAAATATAACCCTTCGATAACTTACTCCATCATCACACGATAGCTCCAAATTGTTATGCCGTGATAGCTTATTTCGTCATCATGTGATAGCCTGTATAAGCCATTCTTCGATAGCCTTCCGTACTCATCATGTGATAGCTTTCAAGAATCACTCCTCGATGGCATTCACATTCACCGTGTGATAGTGTAGTGAAGTCATCACTCGATAGCTTGTATAAATCATCATGCGATGGCATTCATGGCCACCACGCGATAGCTTTGTGAAGTCAACCATCAATGGCTTTTATTAATCATCACTCGACAGTTTGTATAAATCATCATGTGATGACTTCCACAGTCACCATCCGATAACACCGTGAAATCAACTTTCGATGGGTTTTATTTATCATCACTCGACAGCGTGTATAAATCGTCATGCGATGGCTTTCATAGTCACCATGCGATAGCTCTCTAAAGTCAATCTTTGACGACTTTTATTAATCATCACTCGACGGCTTACATACATTATGATTCTACAGCCTTTAGAATCATCACTCGACCGTTTGCGATTTCCAACCCATGATGGGTGTAGTAGTTACCACTCGATAGCCCCAGCACTTCGACTTTTGTCAGTTCCTTTTTAAAAGTTTGGGGCATAATAGGATGCTTGTTTCACTTGTATGAGTATAATGGACCAGGGTATGTTCACTTTATGATCATCTGAAAAATATGGTTGATGTGTGCCAGCCATATGATTCTTGATGGTTTCTAATTATGTGTTGATGATTGTTGCATGTGGGATAATTCCCCTTGTTTCATTTGAGTTTGCTCATACCTGGGCGATCATACTTAGCCATGGTTATGAGCAGTCTTGGCTCAACTGACTGTTGCCTACGTTACCCTCTTATGCATTTCATATTTCTGTCGTCCTTCGATCACACCAAAATTTTCAGCAATTCATGCCCTCTTGATCCCAAGTTAGCAGTTTAAATGCAAAAGAACCATGCCTGCAAAACAAAGTTAACAGGAAGACTTCCAAACAAATTTTAAATGCTATAGTATGCATTATTAAACTGACAGTTTCCAGGATATCCTTGTTGTCAAAAGAAAACAAGGAACTTCTACAAATATAAATCATTAATTCAAAACACAAAAATAAACTATAATAACCGAGGTAAAACGAGTTTTTCCATACAAATTCCAGTTATTATTAAACAGATTCCAGTTATTATTACACAGACCAAATGAAGTACACAACCATCATTGAAAACTATTAAATCGATCAAGTCTGGTGCTTAAGAGGATCAACAGCAGCACCGTCTTTCTCACCAGTAGGATACTCATGAACTACGGCAATCGGCTTCTTTTCTTCTTCCTGCCCTGCACTCGTAGTGTAAGCAACCGTCTCCACCACTTCTACTTCCTTCCTCTCCCCCTCTTCGCCACCTACGCCTGCCTTCGTCGTCTCCGTCACCTTCAAGTGCGTTGGCGGTGTGTCCTTAGACTCCTGAAAATCAAACCAAAATCAACCTTTTAATTTTCCTAAACATGAACTGCTTGTACAGGATAAGTGGCTTGGCTTGGCATGGCTTGGCTTACCTTTGCGCTGGACATTTCTTTAACTAAAGTTGGACGGATGGGTTGGTTTTTGATGTTATGATTGAATTGGAATTCAAATGGTGGGTAGTATGTATAAAGGTCGGAGAGGAAGAAGAAGGTGGGATGATGACCGCAAGATATTTGTTGAGGCGAATGTGTCCCACTGAGAATGCAATTCGTAAGTGTAGTGTTCAGATGCAGACACGTAGCCCCTGCTTCGAGATTCGGAGTTGCTAACCAATGACTTGGTTCCACCTGTACAGGTAGAAATTTTAAACTTATTCGGTGGGGGACAGCTTGAATGATGTCGGCAGCAAAATCATGTTAGAGATGACAGAGTATGATGTGTTCAACTCATGTCGGCAACCACTGCTTGTATATGAAGGGTGATTATTCGTTGGTAAAAACCAAACCTATACGACTACGGCTCACGGGCAAAGAAGCAATAAATTCACCCACTTTAATTTCGCCGAAGTCATATAACTTGAGCCCTTATTGGAGTTCTAATGAGGCAAAAGATAGAAGTATCGAATAATCAGTAATTCTACAGAATCAACTATAATGTAATAACAAGGAGTACAACTAATATGGTATTAAAATTAAGTCTAATACGTGTTTAAATGCTATACATGTTTCACGTCATCCAAAACAATTACACGATTCACTCAAAATGCATCATATGTGATGGATGTGTTGAGAATAATCTTGTATCAAAAGACTAATTTAATTGATGTTCTATGAATATTAGAAAGATCATCATTTGCATTAAAAATCAACATGATGGTAACAAGGGGTTTCAATAATTGGCAACATATAGGATTGCATTGAAATAAGCATGAGACCACCTATTCGAGTAGTTTTTCACCAAACCATCATTCGTCGAGGGATTAGATAGCAATCTATACGAATTGGAAGAGTTTTGACATGACAATAGCAATCATAATTTGAGAATATAAATATAATATACATCATTCGATCCAAGCCAGAACGTAGGCAGTGGCCTAGGGCCCTCGATATTCATAGGGCCACAAATTTTCATTTCTTTCTATTTATATCGTGTGTTAGTTGCTATTTTATGAAATGTTATTTGCTATTTTTTGAAAATATGGTAAAAGCTAGTTTGCACACAACCATGGGTTCAAGTTCCATCTTGACCATTCTTACAATTTTCAAAAAAAAATTCCTCGGTATCATTGGACCAAAAGCTATTTGTCAAAAGTCTTAAACCATACAGGTTCATACCTGATTCGATCCATTAATATAGTCGTTAAGAAGCAATATTAGAAATGTTCATGATGTAGTAGATCATGAGTCTTATTTACAAACATAGCACTTAAGCATAACTTAGTAAGTTTAGAGCATGAACTACGGCACTTACTTTTTAAAAGAAATAATTTAGTAATATACTATTATTTTTTAGGACAAAATAAATGGAACAAACCTAAAGAAGAAAGATGTATTCATAGTAGTAGTAATTATTTATCTCAGAAGCATAAATTGGTTATGATTGTTGTAACGGATAAGGTTAAAGGGTAACTTGGGGTAAATTATGTAATTTGAATCTTAGGATAAATCTTGTTTGAAATAAAAATATGCTTTTATGTTTCTATTGTATTTACTACTAACACACACAATCATCCCCCTTCTCCTCCCCCCTCCAACACGCACTGTAACGACCCGCCCTTTATAATACCTAAAAAGTTGGCGCCTTACAACATCGCCCTAATTTCAAATACCACAAAAGACAGATTGTCGGGTAAGATTAGAACAAAATACTAAACAAAGACATCGATAAGATCTCACAATGGAATGACAACATATAATATACTGAATATACATGAACAACAATAAAAATAATAATATATATAAGTGACAGTACTAGCAGGAGCAACTGACAAATAAATATCAACATAGAATAGTCAGAATACATCAACTCCAAAAGCACGGAGTTCTAAATAAATATCTGATACAACAGTCTCATAGATAAATAACAGGTCTTTTATGTACAATAAAATAACAAGCACATATATGTCTCAAAACATCGATGTCATGCCTCCAAAATGCTCCAGCCGCCCACTCTGCTAGCATAACCCCAAAAGCACCTGACTACCGAACTACTCAATCGAATACCCAAGAGTTGTCATGACATAAGCAAATAAATACAAAACACGGATCAGACATAATGCCTAGTGTGAGGGGAACTATTTCAAAATACTGTATATTAAAACTATATACAAATAGACAGGAATAACAAAATCACAGTCGGCCCTCTCCACAAATATGGCTCAAGGGAAATCTGAACTGCTTATAAACAAGTACATTAAATCCATCTCAAAAGTAAAGGATAGTACCATAACCTACTCTTACCTTGTAACAACAAGTTAGCACAATATCTCATTGCACTATACAAGCCCAAAAACTACAATAATATAGTACCAATATACCATGATTAAACCATGATCCCAAAGCAACAATCATTACCGCTAAGATCGATGAGATATGCCCCCAACGCTTATAGTCCCTACGGCTAAAACCAAATAGATACGCCATAATGCGTATGGTCACTACTGCTAAGATAAAATCGTAGACGACTCGCTACTAGGGAACTCTATATCCCTGCCCGCAATCATCGAAATCGTAGATGACTCGCTACCGAGGAACTCGATATCTCAGCCCGCTACCATCTCGAATCGTATATGACTTGCTACTAAGGAACTTTAAGTCTCAGCCCGCTATCATATAAAAACCTAGATGACTCGCTATCGAGGAACTCTAAGTCTTAGCCCGCTATCATCAAAATCATAGATGACTCGCTATTGGGGAAGTCAACGCCTCAGCTCGCTATCATCACAAATTGTACAGGACAACCACGTACGACTTAGTCATCACGACCTACAACTAATCGAACAACTCTAACAAAACCCCATGCCTACCCAAATTGCATTTTAAATCGAACGCATGACCTTAATGTCATAATACTCTCCTGGTATACCCTCCCGGTCTACCAAAAATCTATAGTTTTGGAATACGTGCCAGGGTAGGTCCCGCGTGAGCCTCAAAATCAATATACTCCAAAACCTACCAAAATTTCCCAGATTATAGCCTTGAAAAATTATGAACAATAGTTTAAATGGCACCTCAATTCAAGTCTGTGAGCGAAATTTATCGCGTTATGAAGTTTCAGTTGAACTAGGCGATCAACAGTAGGCAGTCGACTGAAAAGGAATACCAGACGACTGGGATCATTCGACTGAACCAATCCCTCAGTGGACCAAACCCCATTGCCACTCTGGTTTGAAATAGATCAAATTCAGTCGACTGAATGGGTCCCACTAGTCGACTGTGCCTATACCTGGGCTTTTTTTGCATCTTCCCGAACTTCAAACATTCATAACTTTTGTTCCGTTGCTCTAAACGACTCATTGTTTATTCCATTGCAATGTGGAGAAATCCTTTTCAATTTAGAGACCTCAAATCATGAATTTACATATTTTTAATTGAGTGCTTTTCCTTAAACACCTTCGATACCGAAAACTAACTCTTTGCTCGAGTAAAGTTCAACGGCCAATCGTAATAACCTGGCCTCCTCTAATACGCTAAAATATCATTCCCGACCTTCTTGCCTTATGCGTAGCCCATACATGTGTCAATGAACTCATTTGTGCACGCCTATGCACACACGTTCACGCCAATACACAACAGAACACAAATCACATTTCGGACTTCACCAGGGCAATTGCTCGTCCCGGCATGCAACATACCGCATCAGGTGGTCGCTATGGTTACATGAGACCGCTCACAACATCACCATATACACATATGGACATTCCCATATGCATACCCAATCTATTACACAAAAATTCACCTCTTACAAGCACAACTCTCATTACAATTCTAGCTACAACACTAGAGTTTGTTTCGATCGTTGCTTAACTCTGTATAGAGATATGCGTACACCCGTTCGTGCATGTATACACATACATATATCCAGTAGGCAATTCAACTATTTCTTGTTCAAATATTACTTGTTTTATTGATCTTTCTAATAATAAGAGCGAAACATCTCTTTGTAACATATTATAAAATCATAAACCATTATATAATATGCCATGCTAGCTTATAATCACTTTTTTAAAAATAAAGTATTCACCTTTTTACTATTTTATAAATCTTATACCCATTTTATTGAATATATTCTTTATTTATAAAATCGTGAAACCATTTTATAAATACTAATTAAGGTTTATAGGGTCTTTAATTATTTTAATAAGGGTTATAGAACTCCCAAACCCCTTAATTAGCTTATTAACCTTTTTGCAAATCAATTCAAATGGATTAATTAGTTATTACTAATGATGTGCACATAATTACACTACTTAATTAATCCCAAAACAAACAATAATATCATAAACAATCACTCAGTTATCCCAAACCAAATCTAGTGCTTAACTATTTCTAAAACATAGTATTAGGGTCTTAAACAATTAATTAGCTAAGGGAAACATGTTTATAACATGAATACAAGTCTAAGCTGAACCAATCATTCTCCAGATAACTTCATATGATTCAATATTAAGAAATAAAAGAAAATATGAAGTACAATACATAAATTGATAAGGAGAATCATCCCACTCACTTTCTCTTTCTATAAATTAAGTTTTAATCACCAAAACCCATCTTCAAGCTAACTTTAAAGTTCAGATCTCTCTCCAGAATTCAATTCAAGCTAATTTCTTTATAGGTTTTGTAGAGGGTTGGAAGAGAGGAATTATGGTGATTTTTATTTGAATTTAGAAATTCTATTTAAAGGTGTTAGGATTTAAGGATTAGAAGGTGATTAAGAGGGGATTCGGAGATCATTAGAGAAAGAGAAGAAGGAATGAACGTTAGTGAGAGATAATGAAGGGAGTTAGCCATATATACGCAACTAATGGGCTAAGCTCCAATTTTCTCCATACATCACTATTTATTCTCGAAAATATCAAACTCTAAAAATATCGAACCGTATACTCAAACAAGCTCTAAATGCCATTCTGGACCTAACGGAAAATGTTTCGGGACCCATTTCGATCGTATACAAAAGTTAGCCTTTTGGACTGATTTATGAATCGAACGCATGTTAACAGCTGAAAATCTGTTGGTCGAAATACATCAAGGTCTCATACTCAAACAAATATGCAATATCTCAAAGGATGTACCTATGTTTATATCTAATGTGAAAGTGTAGTAAAATTCTAGCTTATAGTTAACAGAGTAAAGTAAATAATAGTAAGGAAACAATCACACTGGAGTTTTTATACTAGTTGGGACCTCTTGTCCTACGTCCAGTCCCAAAGCTCCTCTTCGGCTTTAACTAGTAAACAACCCTCTCTTTGCCCGAAGGAATAGACTTAATACAAAAGTTCTTTCTGAGACAAGTATGTGTTCTGGAAAACACTGATTTTGACTGCACAGTACAAAACTTCCTATAATCTCTTTTGAGTAGTCTGTGTACGTAAAGCTTTTGATTTTAGGAAGTGATAAAGACTAATATGGTCTGCTTTTAGAAATCTAAGTATGCAAAGAATGTAGATATAGCATTCAAAAAATTCAATTCGTTTAATTCTTAAAATATTTATACATACATACATACATACATACATACATACATACATATATATGATAAATATTTTTCGTGAAGAGTAATACCCATTAGAGTTTTCTGTTTCTATCTAAAGGTTGCAATCAATGAGAAGGAAGAGATGCGGTAAAGAGTTGGGAAAGTACCCCTTAGAATGAAGTAGATGATCTTTCATTGTATATGGTCATTACTCAGCATAGACATCTGTCAATAAGTTCAAACGTCTGGGCATATTTTTTTTTTTTTTGATCCAAAGCTAAGCACAGACATCTGAGGGTTTTAAAAGACGTTTAATGTAAGTCTGGTTTTAAAAACAACAGAAGATTTAGTCAAACGTCTGATATGTAATGGCAAACGTCTGACATATGCTATTTTTTTTCTTTAGCCTTTTGTTATATGAGGAATTGAACGAATTTTTTCATGCAATGTTCATGTTTAAAAACAACTACTAAAGGAGATTTTACAAGTTATATCTATGACATTGACAACATTATATTAGCTTTTCTAGTACTGATGATTCTTCTCCTTTGTTAGTCATCTTCAAGTTGAATTTTGAAAGCTTTTTCTTGCAAGTAGTTTGAATATCTGTCGAATGTGTATAATTGTATAGTTGTTGTCATCAAAATCATAGAATAGTAATTTTAATATTCTCCCTGTTTTTGATGGTGACAACTATATAAGCGCTTTATAAACATATAACCCCCCTTGAATGCAATTCCTTCCCCTATATACATGTAATATGACATTTCTCCCCCTTTGGCATAATCAAAAAGAATATAGATGAACAACTGAAAAAATATAAGTCCATAGTCAATCGAAGAAAAGTTTAACCAGTTATACAGGCATCCAATATTAGAATAAAATAAAATAACAAAGATACATTCATAAATATGACCGAACATACTAAAAACCTTACTGATAGTTATAATATCCCCCGAAGCTTAATGAATCGCCATCATATGTACCTTGTTGCCATCGAGACCGGCCAGCACACTCCTCATCTTCATGAATAGAGATACCCTGGAACTATGGGTAATCGCGTTAGTCCTGGAGGTCATGTGAACCATGAGGGTCTTTTGATGGAAACGATAATCCTTCACTCTCTTCGGTGTCAAGACAATAGGTGCTTTGACAGGACAAGAGTGTTGTGGAGGTTCCAATGAAGGCCCTACGCCCAAAGATTGTCTTGAGCGAAAAATTGGTGGTGGTGGTGCAGGGGATGGATTAGAGGACGAGTAGGAGGAAGAACAACCACGAACCTTTCGGAGATCCTTTCCCAAGGTTAAAATGATCTTATCTAATGTTTTTTCTACTTTGGTCATACGAATAGAAAAAGACGGTTCCAAACGTGACATCGTTTTGTTTAGCATATGTTGATTTAGGGAGAGAAGACGTTGATTTTGTAATGCAATATCTCGATAGTTCTCTCCTAGACCTACTGCTATCCTAGCTTCCTATATTTCAGAATCAAAGTAATACCCTATAGACGCTGAAGCTCTGGGTGGTTGTGAAGGCCGAGCTATAGGTTTTTTTTTATGTTGTTGAGGAGGTTGATAATGAGAAAATGGAATTATGTTCGACGGTTTTTCTAGGAGATGCATTAAGGAGAGAAATCTAATACTACTATCCTTTACAGATATTTGTTCATATTGGGAAAGATATGAAGGAATTCCTAAATGACCATAGAATTTTCATGATGTAGGGAGTGTAAACAATGCTATGATGGGTTGGAGTCCAAAAACTTTTTATTTGGTCAAAAATTTATTGTGCCTAATTTACTTTAATTTGACAAAAAATAACATACAAGGCTTTATGATCGTCATCGTAGACTTGTTCGTGACTTCCTAATCTAGGGATGGCAGTGTTTATTAACATTTGATTAAGAAGTCGTACTTGTGGACGAAAATTAGATGGTTTCAATTTTTGGAAGTCGTCATCCTAGATTAGATGGGTAATAGCATCTCTAGGGGAATAGCGTTTATCAGGAACTTTTTGTAATTGAATTCCCTCGTAAGAATAGTTAAGCATTTCCCCAATCAACATTAAGTTTTATCAATTGACCATAAACACTAGTCCAAATTCAATTATCTTCATCCGAAGGATTACAAAGAGATAACGAGCAAAGATTAATTAAGAATAGAAATACCGCTAGTTGATCAATTTTTGCGGCATTGCCGTCATAGTTGACCAAATGGTAGAGCCCAGCATCTTGATGCCGTTCTCCAACATCTTAGTGGCTGAATCGGTGAAAAGGATAGAAAGATCTGGTATGGAATGACTTTTTCTCCAATTCTTGAAGCCATTGTTTTCCATTTTGCTTCTCCACGATCCATTCCTTGATGTGGTGATTGGTTACAAACTGTTGAGACGGTGGTTGAGGGCTTTGTCCTGAGGAAGGTTTGTGACGTTTTGGTACAAGATTCTTTTGTTTCTGGGCAATTGATTTCTTCTTTTGGGGAGAAAATAGAATTGGGATTTTAGGGTTAGGTTGAGGGTTTAAAAATGAATGGTAAAAAAGAAGGAAGATGTAAAAGATAATTTATAGGAGAGTGAAATGGTGAGGTAGAATCTGCGTTCAGATGTTTGGCGTTATGAGAACAAACGTTTGAGCATGGTACTGTTCGTAGGCAGAGAAGTTTTTCAGACTTTTAGATAGTAGTACATACGTCTGTCTTTGAAAGTGGAATTTTTCTAGTGCGTTTAGGCAGACGTCAGATGACGGACATAAACAGCTGTGCTGAAACAAGTAATAGAGGGATCGGACAGATGTCTGACATGTTCAGACATCTATGCTGAAACTATCGGTGATTTTTCTTCCGAAGAGTTTAAACAGACGTCTGGTGTTTTAGACAAAAGTCTGTGCTGGAAGGATAAAAATATTGATCTTCCTATTTCCTTTTGTGTTAGATGTCCGACTTCAGGGTTAATAGACTCCTGTGTAAAAGTTCAGATGTCTGACTTTTCTTTTCAGACATCTGGTTAGAATTTTTTTATTTTTGCCTCTGTTAATTTATATATATAAATATTTATTGAAAATTGAGAAAATACAAATAATTGAAAGCATATTTATATATATATATGTATATGTTAACCGTCGATAAAATTCTTCTTCATTTGTTAGCTAGGGAATCAAAAGAAAAATTGTTTTTTTCCCAAGAATTCGATTCATCCTTCGTATGCTCTGTTAATGGTCGAAGTAGTGACCAGTAAGGAGGCACAGGACTACGTTGTACTTACGATGTCCCTTCACCGCATAATTGTCCTGGAGTGATCTTGTGAGCTCACGGAGGAGTTTCTCTTAAATGCGGAGACCTTGCGTGTATGCAGTCTTTTGTTGGTGAATGGCTACATATGGCGCAGATGCATTTTTCAAGGAAGTTCAAGTGAGCTCCTTGACGGCGTTGTTCATAGTACATATCTCTATGAACTCCTATCATTTCCTGTTGATAATGATAGATATCATCAACTTTTTCGAAGAGTGAGGCTGATTGAAGGTCAATTCCATGTTTGGCTTTCTTTCGTTTTGGAGAGTAGCCAGTATGGTAAGTTGGTGATGGAATGATGTTAAGGGATGGAGATGATTTAGGCATGACTTTAAATGGAGAAGTATATGTGCTTCCAGAAGAGGGTGAGGCATAGTCAATTGCGGAATATGTAGAATCATGATCTGAAGACATTCTTGATATACCAATTTTGAAAGCTGTTTGTTTGCTTATGTAATAAATTTTGGATAAAATTCTGATAAAGTTCTCATATATATATATATATATATATATATATATATATATATATGCATGTATGTATGTATGTATATGAATTTTTATGTACTATTTTAAGAGTAACTTCCGTTTATTCATTGGTAAAAAATGTCAGCCATAAGACATTGGTTGGTAAAAAAAAGTGGTTTAGAAAATAATTGAAACTTCAGCCAGTGAAAAAAATATATCTTATTATAGATCGTGTAACAATACAATACCTAGTTCATGTCTTAACTTAGTTAAATTTTGTTCGCTTAGAGGTTTTGTAAAAATAGCAGCTATTTGATTTCCGGTGTTTACAAATTCTAGAGTTATTGTTTCTTTTTCGACATTATCTCTTAAAAATTGATGCCGAATATCTATGTGTTTTGTTCGAGAATGATTTATTGGGTTTTTAGATAGGTTAATTGCACCAGTTTTGTCACATAAAATTAGAGATTTGTTTATAATTTTTTTGAAGTTTTAATGGTTTTTTGCATATATATTACCTGTGTGCAAGCTAAAGCGGCAGAAATATATTCTGCTTCACAAGTTGAAAGTGATATACAATTCTGTTTTTTACTAAACCATGAGACTAGAGACTGACCGATAAGTGACATGTACCACTTGTACTTTTCCCATCGGCTTTGCAACCGCCAAAATCCGCATCGCTAAGGGATACAAGTTCGAAGGAGCTATCTTTAGGATAGAAAATACCGCAATTCGTAGTGTCGGTTAAGTAACGCAAAACATGTTTAACTGTCCGATAGTGTGAATCTTTAGGTTGTTTTTGAAGCTTACACACAAACACACACTCATCATGATACCAAGTTGACTTGCTGTTAAGTATAATAGTGATTTATTATACTTCGATATAATTTTTGATCAAAATCCTTTCCATTTTCATCTTTATCTAAATGGGTAGTTGTGCTCATGGGGGTTGGTTTACTTGATGTTTTCTCTATTCCAAAATGTTTTAATAAATTTTGACAATATTTTTCTTGATTTGTAAAAATACTGTTTTGTAATTGTTTAATTTTAATCCTAAAAAAAATAAATTCTTCCATATGTGATATTTCAAATTCATTTTTCATAATATTTGAAAATTCATTACATAGATTTTCATTAGTTGATCCAAAAGTTATATCATCTACTTATTTGAACAACTAAAATAACACTATAATTTCTTTTTATAAATAAGGTTGTATCTATTTTACCAGCATGAAAACCATAATTTATTAAATGTGGTTTTAGTCTATCATTCCAAGCACGAGTTGCTTGTTTTAAACCATATAAAGCCATTTTCAGTTTACACACATGTTTAGGGTATTTTTCATGTCTGAACAAAGGCGGTTGCTCCACATAAACTTGTTCTTTTATAAAACCATTTAAAAAGGCATTTTTTACATCCATTTGAAAAAGTTTAAAGTTAAGATGACATGCAAAAGCTAGTAGCGTTCGGATGGCCTCAAAACGTGCGACTGGAGAAAACGTTTCTTTATAGTCAGTGCCTTCCTTTTGATTATACCTTTGCACTACTAACCTTGCTTTATTACAAATATTATTTCCATTTTCATCAGTTTTGTTTTTATTTATCCATTTTGTTCCAATTACAGATTGATCTGTAGGTCTCGATACAAGTTCTCATACATCATTTCTTTCGAATTGATTAAGTTATTCTTACATCATGATAATCCATGATTCGTTGTTTAAAGCTTCTTTATAATTCTTAGGTTCAAAATTTGAAATAAATGCAATATGACTCATTTGATTTAATTGATGCCTGGTAGAAACTTTTATTTTTAAATCACCAATTATATTGTTAACTGGATGGTTTTTCGTAATATGAGGTGGTGATCTTAATGTATTATCAATGTTAATGATAGTCTCATTATTGTTCTGAATAGTTGGATTATTCTCAACAGGTTTAATTAAAATTTCATCATCATCGCTATTTTTATTAATGGAAAAGTTTTCGTAAAAGGAAACATGTAGACTTTCTTCTGTTGTACTAGTATGTTTATTAAATGTTCTAAAAGCTTTACTACGATCTGATTATCCAATAAAGATTCCTTCGTCGGCTTTTGAACCAAATTTTCCAAGATTATCTTTAGTATTTAGTATAAAACATTTTGACCCAAATATTTGAAAATATAATACTTCGGGTTTTTTACCAAAAAACATTTCATAACAAGTATTTTTAGTTAAAGGGTGTAATGTAACACGATTCAATACACAACAAGCAATAGCCACAGCTTCTACCCATAATTTTTTTTTGTAGATTACTACTGTTAAGCATAGTTCATGCACATTCTTGGAGTGTACGATTTTTTCTTTCCACAAGCCATTCTGTTGTGGTGTTCGCGGAAATGAGAAATTATAGGTAATTCCCTTTTTGTTACAAAAATTTTCAAAAATTTCGTTTTCAAATTCACCTCCGTGATCACTTTTTTTATTTTTTATTTTGGGATTCATTACATTTTTAATTTTTTTAGAAATTTTTTTAAACATTTCAAAAGTATCAGTTTTATGTTTTAGGAATAATGTCTTTGTATATCATGAAAATCATCTACAATAAAGTACATATTTGCTATGATTTATTGATTGTATTTGAGTAGGTCGAAATAAATCAAGATGTAGTAATTCTAAGGGTCGTTTGGGAGAAATTTCCATTTTAGATTTAAAAGAACTCCTTTTCAATTTGCCATATTAACATGCATTACATAAATTTTTAACTTTATAATTTATTTTAGGAAGACCTCTAACCAAATTGTGTTTAGCTAGTTTGTTTGTAGATTTAAAGTTTATGTGACATAATCGTTTGTGCCATATCCATGGGTCATTAAAATCTACGGCTAGACATAAACACTCGAGTTATTAAATTTCATATGACATAGATGTTTCTTTTCCATAATCCTTCGAAAATCAGATTTTCATTTTTATCAAAAATGTTGCATTTATTCTTTTCAAAATCAATTTTACATCCTTTGTCACACAGTTGACTAATGCTTAAAGATTATGTTTTAAATTTTTCACTAAAAGAATATTTGTAATAACATATGAGGTGGACATACCAACATCGGTGACATCTCTAATCCAATGAAAAATCATTTTGAATTATCTCCAAAAGTTACAGTACCACCACCTTTGTATGTTATAATTGATAACATTTGTACATATCCGGTCATATGTTTGGAGTACCCATTTCTCCTTGTTATTTGATTTTCTTTTGGGTACTTGCAAAATAAAAATAGTTTAATTGGTACCTACTTCTTTTGTTTGGGTCCTAAGTATTAGAAAGAGACGGTTGTCATACCCAAGAGGGTTTGGGACCTTTTAAAAAATAATTTTTATTATGAACAACATTTTTCAGATAGTTATCTATGTGTTTTTGTCTAATTAGTTTTTCAGAATCCATATTCTAATTATTTCGGTGTTAGAATTCTTCTCTATAGTATCTGACTTCTTGAACCTATTATATAGTGAGCTATGATTTTTATGTTTTGAAGATTTATTAAATCCTAATCTATTGCGATTTCCAGATGGTTTCGAAATTTTGATCAAGTTATCCAAGTTCTGCTTTCCTTTGTTAAATTTCGAAACATTGTTAGTAATCTTGTCTAACATATCATTAAGATGTGAACTTTTGGATTTTAATGCTTCTATATCATTCTTTAATATAATATTTTCTTTTCTAATTTCATCGTTTTCTAGTTTAACTTTTCCTATTTCACATAATAATGAGTTATTTTAAATAGATAGAATCTTATATTTCTCTTCTGAAGTTTCAGATTCTTATTCTAAAATGGTTTTTCATCTTTTAATAATCCTATTTCAAGTTCCATTCGATTAATTTTAGCCACATATTCTTTATTTATTTTTTAAGTTTCTCTATATTTGTCATCTAATTCCATGCTAAGTTCTTAAATTTCATTATAAATAAGATCAGGACATACCTCTTCAGTATTTTCCATGAAGCATACATTAGCCTGCTTGGAATCACTGTTGCTATCGCTGTCTGATGATGAAGATGAATCTAAGTCATCCCAAGTTACTTGAAAAGCCCATTTTCTTTTTTTGAATTTCTCGAACTTGTCTCTGTTTTCGTCATTATTGAGTTATGAGCATTGTTTCTTCATGTGTCCAAACTTGTTACATCCAAAACATTTTATTGAAGTTTGGTTTGCTACAAGAGAAGTTTTTTTTATAATGCCATTAGATAACATGTTATTAGGTATTGTTATTTTAAAATAAGAATTCACTTGGGAATGCTAAATGCGGGTAATTTTAATCAATTATTTCTGAGGCCGCCAATTTCTCAAATTATTTTTCCCTTCTCTCTTCCTTTCATTCTTTTCTCTCTCTCATAAACCAGGAACTACAAATTCCGAAATTCCAAATCCCTTATTAATTGCTCCTAATTATTTTCAAAGCACGACACTGCCACCCTGATGCCTTTCTTTTTCGAAAATAAATGTGTTGGATGAATAAATTGTTTTGGTTAGTAGGTTGTGCTTGATGTGAGGAAACTTGGCATTTTGTCTCTACTTTTTTGAGCTCTCAGTTTATTGGTTGACATTTTATCAATTTTTTTCTCTTTTAAAAAACCAACTACAACAGTTGGGTAAATATATACATCCTGTCAGAAATGTGATGTTTACATATTGTAGTTTATACAATTTTACTTTTGAAGAATTAAGTACAATCGCAACTTTCACATGGTATATATTTTTCATATTGATAGATTTTGGGTGAACTCCTATTGCAAAATAGGAAGTTAACCCAAACATGCGCATTAAAAATTAATGTGAGTGGATATTGTTTATGTAATAACGATAAGATCGGTAATTTGACATATCAAAATTCTTTATCATTTTTTACTTTTGTAATTTAAAGAACTTTGCTGAATGTTGTTTTATATTGTTATTTTCTTTGGTAAATGGACTATGTTTTTCTTCACTGAGAATATTTTTTGTAATAGACATGAAATTGTTATTGTTACATAAATTTCAGTGTGTGGATGTTTAGGTTCGTTGAAAACTATTGACTAAGACAATCCCTTCACCACATTGACTTTGCAATGTTTTGTGTTTATATCCTACATGTATTGGGAACACACTGAAGCATTGAGTTGAAAGTGAAACAGGTATGTTGTGCGTTCTTACATGTTTTATTATTTATTCTTAGTTTTTTTTTGTCTGTTTTACCTTTAGTAGGCCCGTCGGTTTAGTTATAAAACCAAAAAATTGGAGAGACTATTTTTTCTATTGTTCTACACACAGTTATAAACTACAATAAATCTATACTATCAACCTATCTTTTATTATTATTTCAGTTCTCCTTTGATAAGGTAAGAAAATATAATAATTCTTTAACACAACATCAAATTACACTCATTCATTTATGTCTTTACATAATTTAGGTGAATTAAAGCTCAGTACTTGCTTTTAAGCATATTTTGCATAACATTGCATTTTGAAGCCACAAGAAAGTTTTAAAATGTATTGAAGTTGTACTTATTATTTGCTTATTTTTCCATATGAAAAATGTTAAGTCTTCACCTTAGATTTTTGTTGGTATGCACAATCCCCAAGCTTAAGAATGTCATTTGTGTAACATTACGTAAAATTATGTTAGGTCAGTTTTATCCTTTTTAATAATTTATTTTACATGATATATGATACGTATTCAATCCTTGGTTTATCATTTTGAATTGCTCATGATCTGTATACATTAATTACTTTGAAATATGGACTAAGTTACCAACTTTTGTTTGGAACGCACCAATAAAATTAAATTAATTAGAGCGTGGACATTCATATTTGTATGGATATTTACAATAAGACTCCTTTATACATTCATCCACTCTTCAAGGACTCGATATATTTATTTGGCCATATGACATCTGTTTGTGGTAGTTTCTTGGCTATTTTAGATGTAGGAGTTCCACTGAACTGCTCTATTGTTGGGATTGTAGTGCATATGGTTTTGGATACAAAATAATTCATAGGAGATGAGACCCTACTCATTCTTTCTGATATTACTAGTTCAAAGATGCACCAGGCGATATGTATTTTATGGTTAGAAGTTGAATTTGCCAATATTAGGTTCTCTTCCTTCTCAGGTCAAAGTTAATAATAAAAAGATACATTATTTGGTAAACTTGATAATAATTTAGAAAAAATATAAACAATTGATTGTAGGTTATTGGTGATGAGAATGGTATCGCTGCTTTTCAAATGGACACAAAGGTAATAGTCTATATTGTATGATTTTCTTATATACATGCTTTTAAATTGTCTTTGCATATAATCACTTGAATATTCTCCAACAAAATCACTCTATTTGTACTATGAACATTGTATTTAACATATTAGTAAACGTTGTATTTATCTGTAATCATTATCATATGAATTTTGTTATATGATTCCATCCTGATTGATTCTTTCATAAATTACCATCTGAAAGGAAATGCTGGTTTTCCATGCAATTTTACTATTTTATAAGGTGTATCTTTTGTTAAATAGAAAACATTATCACGACAATATATTTATATTTTTTGCAGTAAAGAAAATAATCATTATGTTATTGATTGATTGAGGTATGATATCGTTAATGTATATGAGAGAAATCTAATACAAAAATTAAAGAATCTGTTATATAAATAAAATATCTCAATTTGTTCAAGATTTTTCCTAATGCTACCAAAATTGCACTTTGCATGAATTGCTTTGGAAAATTAAACCGATACATACTCAAAATATTATTAAATTTTAAGCTCCTAATTTTTTTCTACCAAATATACATTTGTAACAACCCTATATTTTCAGCCATTCGCATCCACACATACCGGACTTGAATTGCTCAAACTACCGCATTGTAATAAAATTTGAAGCAAATGAAATACAATTACAGATATAGAAATATCAGAATAACTCACAGCGGAAATTAAAATACCATAGTAGTTCATAAAGCTATTATAACAAACTCTCAAAACATAATACATAATATCAGTCTAAAAAAATATGCAATAGAAATCTCAAATACATAGGAGTTTATAAATACCAAAGCTGGAATAGAACAACTGAAAATTAAAGGGAATAGATAACTAGACAAGCAGAATCTCCAACGATTCCTAGCTCCAGAAAAAGAAATCCAAAGCTAAGCTGTAAATACTCAGGCTGATCCGAGCGTAAAGTAAAGCACAAAACACTCGAGTCAGGACATACTACTTATATAATGTAAACCAACTCAAGTGAACTATAGTAGGAATGCACAATAACTTAAAGGATGCTTGGTATTTTATACATCTAAATCAAATATCATTTCAAAATTCAATATCATTTCAAATTCATTTCATAATATCAAAATATCATATCATTCCATACGTCATTCATTTTATTTAATTTAAATACCAATCCAAATCACATTTCAAAATTGTTTATAGTTCAAATCAAATATTCCATTTAAAACCAATTAAAATGAAGTTATTATATTTAAAATCAAATATTCAATTCTCAAAATTTTACCGTTTTCAGAATTCATTTATTCGCTTCAATTTATTAAAACGGTGAAATTTCAGTTTTCGCAGCATTTAGAAAATGCTGCGGAAAGTTACATTTTAAAACAGCTCAATTTACAAAGATAGCATTTTACAGAAATGCTGTAATAGTTCATGTTTCAAATAAATCTTTAGTTCAATTCTGCAACTACAGCACCTACTAAGTGTTGTAATAGGCCTTAGTTCATTTTTTCCTTTTAGTTCATTTATATCAGTTACAACATTTACAAAGTGCTGTAATATCTTTAACTTTAGAAATGATAGCATTTCAGAAATGCTGTCAAATTTAAATTCCAAATCTTTCGATTAAATTTCATAAACAATTAAAGTTTAATTTAAATCCATTTTGACTTATAAAAATCATATTTTCTCACTTTAAAAAAATCATTTAAATACCCCTTAATCTATGATTTTATAAAGTGAAATTTTCACAAATAATTATCAAATCTTTTGATATAATTCACTTATGAACATAAATGTACAATTTTATAACATTTTATTTACTTTACATTTTAATTATGTTTACCATTTCATAATTTTATTTAAATTCCATTTTATTTATCTTAACTTAACTTTTATTTTAAAACACATTTCACATTTTCCAAGTTAAGTTATATTTCAAATTTCAATTATAAACATTTATTTGTTTAACTATTTTTAATTTATTGAAAATCAATAACACTTTATAAAAATCATTTTTAAATTCAAATTTAAATCTAATTATCTTATTTTCTTACTTAACTTAAATTCCATTTATAAACAAAATCATAAATTCCAAAATTAACTTATATTTCAATTCTACTCTATCATTTCCTAGAGACAAAGTAGATGGGATTTCAAGCTAACTTAGGCTTTGTTGGTGCAACACCTAACATAGTAATATAAGATGGCATAGACGTATCCCGCTTTATTTTCTCAAAGAGAAGATTTGGAAGATGACTATTTGTAGGAAGTGACCCAGTATATTAATTCGGTTGTCCACTAGAAAGAAAAGCATCTTGCCCCTGGGGATACCCATAAACGCTTTCGGTTACCCCAAGATTGCCTCCAATTAATATACTGGGCTCGGATTAATATACTTGGCCTCGATTCCATCTATTTCGAAAGACGATGCCCTAGTTCGGTGCGTTAGGATGGTAAACCCAAAAGACAACAAGTAAAGGTAAGGAATCTTCTCAATCTCTCCCCTTCCCTAGTGAACTCGCGCCCAGTATAAGCATTGGCCTGCTGGCTTGCAACATGGCTTTCCTTATTTTTTCGCACCCAGTATAAACATTGGCCTATTGATTGTTTTTTCTTCCTGGTCAATCAAGCTTGAAAGAGTGACTATTTATTTATTTCACTTATTTAACTTGTATAAAATCACTAATATTTATAAAAATCATTTTAAATTAAATTTAAATCAAAATATCATAATATTTACATTTTTATAATATTTTATAAATTCAAGAAAATATATTAACCACGGTTCTGTATATAATTTTCTAACCTAAGTTAGGTGATACGGATAATATATCATTTCAATCTGTAAATTACAAAGGAAAAAATTCGGATTTTATCATTTCAAACCCACAATCCCAAGTAAATAAAAATAAATAAAAATCGTTCGGGCCTATCATTTCAGCCCATAACGATTTTTCCCTAATCTAATGTCCGTTCGGGTATATATCATTTCAACCCATAATGATTCTATCTACAGGGAATTTGCAGTGTGATAAACTGATATGAATAAATAGAATAGCATTATATAACAGTAACAGATGATATAACAGGTGTATAAGTAGGGATGAACATCATACGATCATAGCATAGGTAGGTGTAATATGATAATAAAATTTACAGATTCAAATGCTATCAGTTTACTAATTATATAAGTACAAAATGTCTGGTGAGAAATACTCACCTCTACAAGCTGGACATAGCAAATACAGACACACAACAGAGATCCAAAAAGGCGCGAAAACACTACTACGATTAAAGTGTGGAAAAGCCAAAGCTATTTGTCTTGTACATATGAAACAAAATAATACATATAACATGAATTTCAAACCAAAATATGACATTAAACAAGCTAGAATTAAGGAACAACAATTTATCAAACACTTGCACTTGCTTCCACCATCACTATGCTCAGCCAATAGGGTAATAAGGTACTACCATGGGGTGTATTTGGTCAGTTATGGGTCATATAGGCTCGGCCTAACAAGGGTAGTGAAGGTATGGAAGCGGTTTGAGTGATAAAGGGCATAAATATATAAACACAAGGCAAATGTGCATTTTTGTGTAACAACAAGTCACGACTATGGCCTTATATGGCACGGACAGGCCTGGTGGAGGTTAAGGGATGGTGCAGCAGTGGTTTAAGGTCAGGTAGAGGCTGGAGAAGGTGGTGCAAGTGGTGGCCGAGAGGGGTATGTGGAGTGGTGATGCATGTAGAGGTCGGCTAGGTAATTTAAGGGGTGTTTGTTATTGTTTTGTGGAGTTTTCAACTTTGGGATGGCCACGGCCTGTCATGCCAGTGGAGATGGAGGGGGTTGCAGCCGAGTATGGTGATGTTGGAGGTGACGTTGAAGGAGGAGCAGCAATGGGCCGAGCATCATAGGTGAAACAAGGCAAGCAAAATGAATAAAACAAGAAGAAAAATGAGTAAGAAAAGTGAAAAACCATTTACCAAATTTTTATCAGAAATGCTTGGCCATGAGAAGGTGATAAAAATGAGATGTTTCACGTGAAAAATGAGTAAGAAACTCATGGCTAGAGTCATGGAAAGAACGTCCTATGAATTGAAAAGTCTAGCAAACCGAAAGTCATTGTTTTGAAACTTCTTGTCTCTTCAAATTTCCACTTTATATTCACATAAAATAAGAAAATAAAACTCAGTAAATAACATAAAAACAAATTGAATTAAAGTGGAAAAGAAAAATAAAGAATTAATTTTTAGGAAAATAGAAAAATAAATAAAGAAAATAGCTTATATTTTGGGACTAGCTTTAAAAATTGCAAATAAAATATAACTAACATACGAAAATTATAACTCAACAAATTCTCATAATTAAATTCAAAGTCCAAAACAAATAAAAGGTGGAAGTGAGAATAAAATAATGTCTTAGGAAAAATAGAAAATGAATAAAGAAAAATTCATTAGTTAATTTAAACTAGAAATTAAAATTGCAAACAACAATACAACTGACATTGGAGAATTTCAATTACACTTTTAAAAATATTAAAAATAAAATATATATACATAACATGATATATTACACACATATACACAAATTAAAATAAGATATGACAAATAAAAAAATATTATTTATACAATTTGAAATAAATAATATTGTTAAATAAATCAATTTACACACAATATTGTAAAAAGCATAGCTTTCACAATATAAATCGGATTTCAACGAAACAGAAAGCAGTATTCATAAAATTAAATATATTCTCATAAAAAAGATAAAATTAAAGAATTCAAATATTTAAATTTTAAATTTAGAGGTCAAAGTTTGACCAGATTGACCAAAAATCCACTTTTCTGGAAATATTCAATTTATTCAAGTTTGAAATTATAATTCACATAAAAATCAAAGTTTATATTTAAAATAACAAATTTTATTCATATTAATAAATAAAATAAAGTTTTAAAATCAGGAATTCAAATAAAATAATCAAAATAAACCATTAAAATAAATCACAAAAATACAGGGTTGTTACAACATTCCTCTCATCTAAAATTGGATTTGATGTTGCTAAAAATTAAAATGCACAAATAATTATACCTCAATTTTTGGCAATAACTTCTCTATTTTATTTTGAAAAATTAAAGTTCATATTTGCATATGTATTGGACATGCTGAAGCGCAAGTTTATCATATAAATAACTTCAAGCAGAATATGAATTGTACTGAGATAATTAAGCAAGCACACCTCAACTCGGCTTCCCTAGCTAAATTTTCGAATTTGTAATTTTTTCATTTGTGATTGGAATGATAAGAGATACGATTCAGTGATTGTTAAGAAATCATGTACTTAAACATTATTTAAACATGGGAAATGAAGTTGGATCTCTGTTTCAATCTATAATCCTTTACTATTAGTTCCTACCATTCTCCTATTTTTAGGCAACATTTTCCATTATCCTTTATTCGACAAATTAGCGGCGGCTCAATATTGGTTCTTAATATAATTTCTAGGTGAATGAGTTTCTAGCTAGACTTGGGACCACAGCTGTAACAACCCTATATTTTTGAATACAATTTTAAAGTTTGAGTTTATTTTATTTTGAAATTATTTTAAATTTATTTTTATTGCAAGATTTCATTTTTATATATTTTTTAAAGTGATAATAAAAAATTTCCAAAGTTTATTGTATTTATTTTCAATTTTTAAAGCCTAGTTTTTATTTTTAAGCTATTTTCTTAATTTATTTATATTTATTTAAAATTTATTTATTTATTTTTATTCATGCATTATTTTTTGTTTTTTTGTTTTATTTATATTCCTTTTCATATGTATGTAAAAATTGCAAGAAGAATTATGAAATTTGAAGAGTTTTTGACCTTTAAAATACCTAGTTTTTCACTTCACATTGCCTATTCAATGCCAAACAACACTTCCATTCAATTGCCGTACATGTCACCTTTCCTTCAGCCGATTTCTCCTCATTTTCTCATGCACAAAAAAGTTTCTCAAACTCAAAAAAATTTGGCCATCACCTGAAGAAAAAACTTTGGTAAATATTTCGTTCTTTTTTTCCTTGTTTTGTATTGATTCTTGCAATTGCTTCACCTTATGTTGCTCGGCCCTTGCTCCTCCATCACCATGGCCATCTCCACCACCACCATAACCAGCTGCCACCTCCTCCAGTCCACTGTCCAGCCATGGCCATGCACCACTTGTTGCCAAACCCCACCAAATATTGCATTGTTCCTTGAAAACTTCATAGCCGAGCTCCCCTATGACTCCACCACCTCATACAACCCTTGGCCGACCTTTGCACCACTTTCTCCAGCCCACACCTGAACCAACTACCTCTGCCACATCAGTACCTGACCTCACCAAGCCTGGCCGTGCCTATATATGCCTTGGCCAAAGCTTGTGATTGCATAGAAATTCATTTGTTGCCTTGTGTTGGAAATTCATGCACATACCACTTCTACTCCTTCATATCCATGTTATGGCTGATCCTATTAAACCCATACCTGATCCAAATTCACATCATGGTCGTGTATTTTTAACCTATGGCCGAGCATAAGGTTGTTGAAAGCAAATGCAAGAGATTTGGTTATTTGTTATGCATGTATTTCTAGCTTGTTTAATGCTTAATTTTGGTTGTATATTCATGTTGTTTATTTTGTTTTGTTTGATATGTGACAAGACAAATAACTTTGCTTCTCCCTCACTCGAATCATAGTCGTGCTTTCGTGCCTTTGTGGATCTCTTTTTTGTGTATTTGGTTGTTATATCCAGCTTATAGAGGTGAGTAATTCTCACTAGACAATTTATACTTATGTAACTAGTAAACTGATAGCATTTGAATCTGTAAACCATACCATCATGTTATAACTGCTTATGCTATGATCATATGATGTTCACCCCTGTTTATACACCTATTATATCATATGTTACTGTTATATAATGCTATTCTATTATTATGTCAATTTATCACACTGCAAGTTCCCTGTAGATTAGAATCACTATGGGTTGAAATGATACATACCCGAACAGACTTTAGAATAGGTAAAAATCGTTATGGGCAGAAATGATAGGCCTGAACGATTTTTAATTATTTCATTTTACATGGGACTACGGGTTTGAAATGATAAAACTCGGGTTTTCTTTGTAAATTACGGATTGAAATGATTTATTACCCGTATCACTTGACTTAGGTTAGAAAATTATATACAGACCCGTGGTTAGTATATATTTTCTAATTTTTTTGAAGTATTTTAGAAATATAAATATTATAATATTTTTATTTAAATTTAATTAAAAATGATTTTATAAAGTATTGTTGATTTTCTAAAAATTTATAAGTGAAATAAATTAATGGTTAAGTTAGAAATTTGAAATATAAATTATTTTGGAAATTATGATTTAGTTATAAATGGAATTTAAATTAAGTAAGAAAATATGATGAATAGATTAAAAATTTGAATTTAAAATGATTTTATAAAGTGTTATTTATTTTTCTATAAATTAAAAATAGTTAAATAAATGAATGAGAAAAATGTAATTTGAATTATAACTTAACTTATAAAATGGAAAATGTATTTAAAGAAAAAAAGTTAAGTTATATAAAAAAAATGGAATTTAATTTAATTTATAAAAATGGTAAATTAAATTTAAAGAATAAGTATATGAAAATGTTAAGAAATTGGTATAATGAATTTAATAAGTGAATTATAAAAAAATGTATATTTAATTGTGAAATTGCACTTTATAAAATCATAAATTAAAAAGGTATTTAAAATGATCATTTTAAAAGTGTGAGAATATGATTTCATAAGTTATAATGGTTTAAATTAAAAATTTAATTATTTATGAAATTATATTGAATAGTACATTTTGGAATTATTTCTAAGGTAAGGATATTGCAGCATTTTGTAAATGATGTAGTTGATATAAAGGAACTAAATGGATAGAATTTAAATAAAGGCTATCACAGCACTTTGTAAGTGTTGTAGTTACTGAATTTTACTAAAGTTCTATTTGAAACTAAATTAAACCTATTACAGCATTTTTAATGCTGTCTTTGCTAAATTGAACTGTTTTGAAACATAACTTTCCTTCGCATTTTTTAAGTGCCGCGAAAATTGAATTTACACTGTTTTGATAAACTTAAATGAATAAATGAACTTTGGAAAGGCTAAAATTTTGAGAATTTGATATTTAATTATTAAATATAATTACTTCATTTTTAAATGGTTTAAATGGAGTAATTTGATGGGAAAAATAAACTATTTTGAAATGTGAGTTGAAATGGTATTTTATATAAAATGAAATGTGGTTTTGAAAAGACATGATATTTTTATATTTTGGAATGGTTTTGAAATGATATTGAATTGTTGAAATGATATTTGATTTTTGAAATATAAATACCAATTTAAAATTATAACCACGGGTTATAATAACGATTGGTTGTTAAAGAGACCGAGATCGAATATGGACATACTCTCTGTCGATACCGAAAACCACTTTAACAACTGTGTACGTGGTGGAGATTCTAGAATGAAGTAGGATGGTGGCGATGTTCTTGAGGTATATTACGTGGACCCGACTCCCATGAGTTGGCATAAGGTGGCTAAAACAGGAGCCATCACGGGCCAAAAGGGGTAGCTCCTCTGATTGGACACACTTCTTCGATACCATTCTATTACTGTTGTGATTGATTGGGTACACCCCTTGATTTTGGAGTGTGGCTCGAGGTGGGCGTAGTGGCTGATACGTTACCACCAGCCCGTGTGCATAATTGGTATATCTACCCTGGCATTTCCTTGTGTGCCATGTCACCTACCGTACCGAGCTTTACTACGAGTTTGTTTTTCTTCCGTAGCCCATAGAGTATTTAGGGTAGTCTCCCGATATGGAGATATACTGATATTGGATGGACTACTGGGACTACTATGTGTTGGGGGCTATATGGATAACCCTTCGACGCTATTTAAAAGTAAGTTTATTTTACTGTAGACATTATTATAATAGTGAAATATTACTATATAGTAAATAGTTTAACGAATCCTTAGAAGATGGGCTGTCCCAGGCATCCTTTAAGTTACTTGTGTCTTTATTACAGTTCACTTGAGTTGGTTTACATTATATAAGTATATCTTTCCTGACTCGAGTGTTTTGTGTTTTGCTTTACGCTCAAGTCAGCCTGAGTATTCACAGCTTTGGATTCTCTTTCTGGAGCTGGTCTTTACTGGAGATTCTGCCTATATATATATATATATATATATATATTTCAGTTTCAACTATTCTAGTTTATCTCATGTATTAGTGAACTTCTATGTATTTGGGATTTCTATTATGTTGTTTTTAGACTGATATTATGTATTTGTTTTGAGAATTTGTTATAGTAGCTTCATGAACTACTATGGTATTCTATATTCTACTGCGAGTTATTTTGATTGTTATGTGTGAGATTCTGTGTATTTGATTTCATTTGCTCCAAATTTATTTATAATCTATTATTTTGCATCATTCAAGTCCGACATATGTGTATTATTGTTGATTTGAATGTTACGAAATAGGTGGTCGTCACATTTGGTATCAGAGCTTTGGATTTAGGCAAGCCATTGCATGCGTAGCAAAAAGTCATTAGAGATAGGGTAGAAATACCCTAGAATGAGTGAAATCAATCTCAGAATCATATCTTTATGAGAGAACGTATTTTCAAAGTATAAAATGATTTTCAAAATGTTTTCAAAAGATTTTCAAAGATTATTTTGATATATAAAATTTTTCTTGTTTCAAAGGATTTTCAAATGTTTTCTAACTTCCTTCCTTTCGTATCTACCTTGTTAGATTTTTCTTTCTTTAGGATATTCATCCAAGTGAATTTTCCTTATCTTATCATTGTCATCTATATATCTTGTCCTAAATTCATTCTTGAGTTTTCTGGATGAATCGAGGAAATGCCACAGGTAGGGGTCATGGTATTGCCCCAGCCCCTCAGCCTGTTGCTCCTGTTAGATTCACTGTTCTCTGTAAGGAATTCACTCAACTTGGTGGAACCACATTCACCTGTTCAGAGAGCATCATTGAGACTCGGTAGTGGTTGCAAAGTCTAGAGAGGATATTTACTTGTCTCGAGATTACTGATGCCCAGAAGCATCAGTTAGCAGCTTGGCAGTTGCATGAGTCTGCTCTAGATTGGTGGGAGTCCGTTACGGCTAGCACAGTCGAAGCTGATATTACTTGGGAGCAGTTTCGGTATCTTTAGTTTTATCTTGAATTTTGTTTCTATTTTTTTCCTTTCCTTTTGAATCTATCTTAAGTTGTTTTCTATATCTCTTTTCCAAGGAGGCTTTTGTGGCAAAATGGATGCCCGAAGCCAGGAAATCTCAGCTTTATCGTGAATTTATGGATTTTAAGAAGGGTAGAATGTCTTTTGCTAAGTATGAGAGGAAGTTCAATGAACTTTCCAAGTTCGGTCCTAGCCTGATTGACACTCTCAGGAAGACTGAGAAATTCATTGCTGGTGCTCGTAGAGAGTACCATAGTCGTCTCATTTCTCATGTTCATGGCACTTTCACCCAGCTTATGGATATGGCTATTCGGTTTGAAAACCCTACATCTAAGGGTCCTGTTGCTTCTGGTGCTCCTTCATCTCAGACTTCCTCTGCCAATTCCAAGAAGCGTAAGCCTAATTTCCACCAGCAGAAGAAGAATTGGCAAAAGCATCTTGGTTTGGGATTTTCATCATCTGCTTCTGCTCAGAGACAACTAGTTGATCTTTCCTCTATCACTTACTTTAGATGTGATCAAAAGGGACACTATGTCAATAGACGTCCTACATTAGCGGGTGCTGCTGTTCCTCCACCTGCTCAGTTGGCTAGGCGTGATCTCTGCCATATCTGTCTTCAACCTGGTCATTTTAGGAAGGATTGCCCTACCCAGCAGAAGGGTACGCCTTCTGGTATATTTGCTATCACTACCGCCTCATCTCCAGTTCCTCTACCTGCCCCTGCTCCTAGTGATGACCAATGTACTCTCCAGGGTACATTTACTTTATTTCATCATCTTGTTCATGTTTTATTTGATACTGGAGCTTCCCACAGTTTTATTTCTGTGATAAGTTTGAGCATCTCCTTTCTCCTAAGTATGCTTTTATTCCTTTATGTGTTTCAAATCCCATTGGGGCCCCGCTAACATTAATCGGATTTGTATGCAAGTGAAACTTCTCCATTCTGATCATCGCTTTAGTGGTGATTTTTATGTTCTGGGCTTCGATGCTTTTGATTTATTGCTTGGTCAGGATTGATTAGGGAATCATGATGCCCATATCTTTTGTAAAGCCCGATCTGTTCACCTTGTTGATGATCAAGGAAATTCCTTGATTATTCAGTGCCACATGCCTTAGGATTTTGCTGGCACTTTATTTATTCTCTGGATTCTTCTCCTAGTGATCTTGATTTGACTCATGTGGTCAGACTATATCCCGATGTATTTGGTGAAGTCACTTCTTTACCTCCGAAGCAGGAAATTGATTTTCGGATTGATCTTATTCCTGGTGCTCGACCTGTTGTTCTTCCTCCTAGAAGAATAACACCCCATGAGAAGGTTGATATGGGAAAGCAAATTGAGGACTTGTCTTTCAAAGGTCTGATTAGGCCTAGTTTTTATGAATGGGGAGCCGCGGTGGTTTTTGTCACCAAGTCCGATGGTTCTTTAAGGATGTGTGTTGATTATAGGGAGCTGAACAAGCTCACCATGAAAAACAGGTATCCAATGCCTCGTATCAATGATATGTTTGATCAGCTTTATGGTTCCACTGTTTTCTCTCAGCTTGATCTTGCCACAGGTTTTCATCAGCTCAGGGTTGTTGAGGATAGCATTCCCAAAACTGCTTTCCGCACTGAGAATGGTTTTTATGAATGGTTAGTTATGCCTTTCGGTTTGACTAATGCTCATGCTTTCTTTGTTGATTTGATGAATCATGTCCTTCGTGATGTGCTTAGTAAATTTGTTCTAGCCTTTTTTTGATGATATCCTTGTCTTTTCTAAAACCAAGGAAGAGCATGAGTCATATTTTAAATCTGTTCTAGGGACTCGCAGAAATCATCAGTTGAAGGCTAAATTTTCTAAATGCCAATAGTGGAAGGATGGAGTCCGATATCTCGGGTATATTGTTTCTGGTAATGGAGTTTCTGTTGATCCAGTCAAGATCGCTGCGATCAATGTAAGCATTTCTTTCTTTCTCTTCTCCTTTATCACTTAATAATCCTATCTTTCCTTGTAACAACCCGCATATTTATCGATTTTATATTTAAATATTTTATTTAAATATTTTATCGTTCGTCGGATTTTGGTCCGAAAAGCTACTTTTTGCAAACAGTCGAATTGGGACTCGAGACCACCCCCATTGAGTTCAGAATAACGTTTGCGACCTTTTTGAGTATAAACTTCGATATGTTTGGAGATAGTTGATTTTTGCCACTTTTTCACTTAGGGCTTTGGTTTGGGCTGAGCCCAATAACCCCACTTATGTATTCAGTCCCAACCCCTTATCCTCTTCATTCCTTCATAATTTCCTAATACATTCAAGCTTCATCAAAAATGGGGGAAGAGAAAAAGAATTAGGAAATCCTAAGCCCTAGTTTCCATTAGCAAATCCATCTTCTAGCTCCAAACTCAAGAAAACCCATTGGTAAGCATCTCCTTCTTCTTCCCTAACTCATTCTCTCATTGATTTCGGAAAATTCCTAAACCTAATTTGGGGAATGATTCTCTTTTTAGCTTAAAATCAAGCTTCTTGAGTTGGATTTGAAGAGTGGTTGATTCCCCTTTTGCTTTCAAGCTTCTTCTTCAATTGCTTGGGTTCAAAGGTGAGATTTTTATCTCACATCTATGCTTATAATTATCTTTGAATGTTAGGTATGAATTCCTAACACTTATTCGTGTGTATTAGCTTTTGGTTTGGATTGATTTGGTGAATATTCCAATTCTTAGTGTTTTGGGTTCAAACCCTTAAAAACCATAGCTTTGATGTTCAAATGCGTTTTTGGTGATGCAAAGAAGAGCTCATAGGGCCGGGTAGTCGATTGGCATAAATCCTTAGTGCCGATGCTCGAGTGGTTGCGAATTGGTCGTGATTGGCCATAGTATTCGATGGGCTAGGAAGGGACTGGGAACAGGTTCGGCCGACCGAGCCCTGTGGCCGGTCGACCGACCTGCTACTAAGGTGCATAGGCACCTTTCTGTCTCTGGTCCGGTCGACTGGCTACAGGGCTCAGCCGACCGACCTGCTTCCCGAGATTTTTTGGAACAGGGTCCGGTCGACCGAGCTCTGTTGCCGGCCGACCGACCTGATGCAATTTTGCCTATTTCGCCTAGTTGCTTGAATTTCCAACTTTAATCGATTCGTGTTGTTTCCTATTTGTTGTTATCATTTATTATGACTTTGATGACTCCTTTTTAGGGATTTTTGAATATCCATTTCGATGGATTCTCTATCGGTTTCGTTGGATTTTTATTCACATCTTCGTATGTGAATTTTAGTGATTGATTGTTCCTACAATCTTCTTCGTGATTTGTCACTTTAAAAATATAAAGGTTTGCTATACTAGTAGTAAATATCAAAACTCTTTCTTCAAATGATTTCAACACTATTTTATTACAGAGCTCGTTTTCTTAAACCGTTTTCCAATCTATTAGTATATACAAGCCTTTACCTCACTCGTATGAGAAATCTAATTAAACGACTTAGTAAAATGAGTGGTATGAAACGCTTGCGTTTACTTCGTCGGTTAATTCTTGGACTTGTTCGATTGAATCTCTTGTGACAATTTTCTAGTGGAGATCTACAATTTGTTCGTAAATATTTAAGTTAAGCTAGTGGTTATGGGACATGAAGCTAAGATCATATATTTACTAGCTTACTGTAATTGACACTTCTCTTTGATCATGACGATCATTTTATATTTTAGGCTAGCATTGTGCAATGTCTTTTTGATTTGGTTCATCGGATGTCACGCTGTACGACGTCGTTGTTCCCTTAGATTGTTATTTGGTTCATCGGATGTCACGCTGTACGACGTCGTTGTTCCCTTTTGATTGTGATTTGGTTCATCGGATGTCACGCTGTACGACGTCATTGTTCCCTTTGATTGTGTTTTGGTTCATCGGATGTCACGCTGTACGACGTCATTGTTCCCTTTGATTTTGATTTGGTTCATCGGATGTCACGGTGTACGACGTCGTTGTTCCCTTTTGATTGTTATTTGGTTCATCGGATGTCACGCTGTACGACGTCGTTGTTCCCTTTTGATTGTGATTTGGTTCATCGGATGTCACGCTGTACGACGTCGTTGTTCCCTTTTGATTGTGATTTGGTTCATCGGATGTCACGCTGTACGACGTCGTTGTTCCCTTTGATTGTGTTTTGGTTCATCGGATGTCACGCTGTACGACGTCGTTGTTCCCTTCTATTGTTTCTGGATCATCGGACGTCACGCTGTACGACATCGATGTTCCGGATTATTTGATTTCTGGAATTTATGTTTCACCATCTTTTACGATTGGCATTGATACATATGTCATTTATTGTGGCTTGGTGAATGAAATTAGGAGTATGACATTTCTTTTTATCTTTGAGAAGATCTTTGCGATATTGATTAATCTCTTATTGATTTTTCAATTATTTATTTATCACAGCTTGGCATTGTGATTATTATACGTTTAGTCATATCTCTTATTCTATATCATTTTATCTGATATTTATCGCTAGACTGATCCGTTTATTATTTTCTTATTAAATAATACTCGGGTCAGACTGAGATATTACAGGTGCTTCCTCATGGCTTCCTATCTGGAACCATCTTTTGACTTTTGACTAACTACTTTAGTTTAGTAGTTTTTGTTGTATACTCTTGAGATATGGACTCATAGATGTATTCTTTTGTATAGCATGTGTTGCTACTCTTTTGTATTATTGTGGATCTTTTTGACCACTACTCTGATATACACTTTCATGTGTTGGTTATATATTCATATCTTCTTTCGCTTTTGTGATATGAATTATCTGTGACTGATTTGTGTCATGCTTATTTCTATATTTTTTTCCGAAGATTATTATAGCCACTGTGTAATCGCTTTGTGTTTGTATCGGTATGTCGGATTTCCTCTTGAAATAAAATGCATGTTATACTATCTGACATATCGGTGCTCGCGCAAAGCAATTACACGGATGGTCGCTCCTCAACAGCCTTATTCTCTATGCTAGTCGACAGCATTACTTCCTAGTGTTCTTGGCTAGCGTGGGTATAGAGGTGGGGCGTCACAGCTTGGTATCGAAGCCAAACTTCGGAACAATATGGAATATTATAACAAGGATCATCGTCCTAAGTCCATCTTAGGAGTCGTGCTTTAGGATTTAATTCGAGTCTTCGTACCGATTCATCATATTTTCCTTATGATTCCTTGTTTATCTATCAAGATTGCTTGATATTCAATTTGGTGAATAACCTTCTTCTTCTTCCTTCTTTCTTTCTTAAGGAAGAGAAATGGTTAGACCAGGCCATCCCAGTGCCGGTCAATCTAGTGCTACTCCCCAAGATGGAGTTTTTATGTCTGCCCAGCAGCTTCTTGATCTAGTAAAGAATGCTCAAGCTGCCGGTCCCAATTCAGAGCCTACCCATCCTAGATCCGGTTTTGCAAGCTTGTGCAGAGACTACTCCGATTTGGGTGGAAAGTTATTCAAGGGATCTGAGAGTGTTATTGAAATTCAAGCTTGGCTCAAATCATGCGATCGCATCTTTTCTCGCATGAACCTTATTGATCTACACCGAGTCCAAGTGGCTTCTAGCATACTCCAAGAAAGAGCATTAGATTGGTATGAGCTCTTGGTTTCTGAAATCATTGAAGCGGATCTCACTTGGGAGCAATTCCGGGAAAGATTCGAATTGAAATTTGTGCCGGAGGCTGAAAAAGTAACTTTGGCCCGGCGTTTTATTGGCCTTGTTCAAGGTGAATCGTCTGTGACAGATTATGTCGCATCTTTCGAATCTCTGTCCAAATACGGGGTTGAATACATCAACACCCCATTGAAGAAAAATCAGAGATTTGTCTATGGCTTGAATAAGAATCTTAAGAAGCCATTACTTCTGAAACTTGAGGTTTCATTTGATCAGCTTATTGATATCGCTCTTCGTCTTGAAGAGGCCGATAATGAAGGTGATGTTGAAGTTGTGCGTCCCCAACAGAACTTCGACAATAATTTGAAGAGGCCTATTAAATCCAAAGGCCCCAGTTCTAATAAGAAAGGGAAGCAACAAATTCCGGTAGCAAAGACTCCTACCTCTAGTCGTGGTCAATGCTACAATTGTGGTTCCACGGACCATTATGCAAGGGAGTGTTCGAGACCCCTCTTTTGTCACTATTGCAAAGGTTCGGGTCATCTTTTATCTTCGTGTCCTAGGCTTCCTAGCAAGAGAGAGGGAAAGCTGCAAGCCCCTAACAACCCTTCTCTTGGCCAAGGTATTTTTCACTCAATCCTTGATGGCATTGTTTTATTTCGTGATCTTCTTATTTGAGTTCTTTTTGATATGGGTTCCATCTCGCTATTTTATATCAAAAGAACTTGTCGATTCTTTTTATTTGAAAATTTTGGGCTTGATGACTTCTTTGAGAATTGTGAATCCGGATGGTAGATCCGCAACACTCAATTTGTCTTTATTTATGTCGAAATTATTTTATGTGATTTTTCTGTCTGAGCCGATTTTTACTTAGGCTTCGGAATTTATTTTTGTAAGGATTGGCTTAATCGTTGTGAAGCGCATATCCTATTTGTCCCGTGTGGACTATTCATCTTTGACATTTTCAATCTGTTAAGCAGATTTCTATTTTTCCTTTATGATTTTGATTCCAACTTGATGGCATCATTTTATTCCTTAAGCCCACTTATAAGGAAAGTGTTATTTCTCTCACTCATGTAGTTTGAAAAGTTTTCCGGTATTTTTGAGCTTGCCTTAGGAATTATCACCTAAGTAATCTTTTGTGCGGTGCTATGGTCTTTCTAATTCGACCTTGCCACCGATTTTCATTTGGCTACGAGTTGCGGGAATTAGCATTCCACCTACCGCATTCCACACTCGTTATGATTCTTATGAATGACTTATTTTGTCATTCAGTTTGTCCAGCTTATTTCATCCATTTTACAAATTGAATATTCTATGAATATTTCGATGAGACCATTGTTGTATTTATTGATTTTGGATGAAAATAGTAATTTAAAATTTTACAAATCTTTTCCATAAGATTTATTTATAAGTAAAATTGGATTTTGTTCTTGAAACGAACGAAGAATATTATTAAAAGTTTTTAAGAAACATGTTTATTATCTAGAAGGCGATTTTGTGATTTTATTGCCCGTTGAGTGCTTTAAGAATTTTGGTCGATGCGCTTGATCAACATTATCGATAGGAATTTCCTAAACGCTTTGATGAGACAATCAAACACAGCAAAATTCACTTCAATTAAGTAAAATTTTCTAAAAAGATGATTACATAAGTTAATTGTAATTTTGAAAATTTTAGATTTTGGGAAAGAAGATTATTTAAAGGAATTCTTTTCTGATACTCTTAATCTTGTGTTTTCCGAAGGGAACCAAGACTTTGCTATTTGTACCGATACTAGTTGTATTGGTTTGGATGCCGTTCTCTTGCAAAGAAGAACGTGCTATCACTTGTGCTTCTAAATCATTATAGCTTATCGAGACTAGATATGCCACTCATAATCTAGTGCTCGTGGCTATTGTTTTTACTTTTAAAAATTTGGCATCACCATTTTTGGATGAGAAATTTGTTCTCCACCTCGATCATACATCTTGGGAATATTTATCTCTCATAAGGAACTTCATGTTGACTCGAGTTCCTAGCATCTTATGATCTTGATATTCTTTTATTCACGAAAGGGAAATCGTGTTGCCAATGCGTTTAGTCGTAGGCAACAAGTTGTTGATTCTTTGATGTTGTCTGAGTGGAATTATCTTTTTATCAAGTTCATCGAACGTTTTGACGTACTTCGTTTTATTGAGTTTCATCTCACCTCTTTTATGGACTAGCGTCCGATGTTCTTTTATGGTGTTCAGTTCATCGGATGTACTGTTATTATACTACATCGATGTTCCGTCTTATCTGGATCAATGGATGTACCATTATTATACTACATTGTTGTTCCGGTTTATTGGTTCATTGGACGTACCGTTTTTGTACTACGACGGTGTTCCAAAATTATTCGAACTTTGGTTCATTGGACGTACCATTTTTGTACTACGTCGGTGTTCCGAAATTATTCGAACTTTGGTTCATTGGACGTACCGTTTTTGTACTACGTTGGTGTTCCAAATTATTTGAGTTTCTAGTTTCTCGGGCGTACTGTTATTATACTACGTCGTTGCACCAGCTCAATTTTCTGCTATTCTTGACGTTCTCCACGTCTTTTATATACGGAAATGCCTTAGGGATTCCGGTTTTTATTCTTGAGCCCGGTGATATTGTAGAAATTGAAGTTTCACCAGATTTGATTTATGAGCAACATTCCATTCGCATCATTGCTTCGGAGGTTGAGCGCCTTCGGAATAAAGATATTCTTCTTGTGAGAGTTCAATGGTTCCCAAATCCTAAGGATTGCTCTTGGGAATCCAGAGAATTCATCGAGCGATCCCGTTCAGGCTTACTCTTTCATGCTCTTTATGGTGAACTTCTTATTTCAATTTTCTTTTGTGTTGATATGCTTTTATGGTTGTTACTCTTGATTTTCTTCTTGAGTATTGCGAGGACGTAATTTCTTTAAGGAGGGGAGTCTGTAACAACCTGCATATTTATCGATTTTATATTTAAATATTTTGTTTAAATATTTTATCGTTCGTCGGATTTTGGTCCGAAAAGCTACTTTTTGCAAACAGTCGAATTGGGACTCGAGACCAACCCCATTGAGTTCAAAATAACGTTTGCGACCTTTTTGAGTATAAACTTCGATATGTTTGGAGATAGTTGATTTTTGCCACTTTTTCACTTAGGGCTTTGGTTTGGGCTGAGCCCAATAACCCCACTTATGTATTCAGTCCCAACCCCTTATCCTCTTCATTCCTTCATAATTTCCTAATACATTCAAGCTTCATCAAAAATGGGGGAAGAGAAAAAGAATTAGGAAATCCTAAGCCCTAGTTTCCATTAGCAAATACATCTTCTAGCTCCAAACTCAAGAAAACCCATTGGTAAGCATCTCCTTCTTCTTCCCCAACTCATTCTCTCATTGATTTCGGAAAATTCCTAAACCTAATTTGGGGAATGATTCTCTTTTTAGCTTAAAATCAAGCTTCTTGAGTTGGATTTGAAGAGTGGTTGATTCCCCTTTTGCTTTCAAGCTTCTTCTTCAATTGCTTGGCTTCAAAGGTGAGATTTTTATCTCCCATCTATGCTTATAATTATCTTTGAATGTTAGGTATGAATTCCTAACACTTATTCGTGTGTATTAGCTTTTGGTTTGGATTGAATTGGTGAATATTCCAATTCTTAGTGTTTTGGGTTCAAACCCTTAAAAATCATAGCTTTGATGTTCAAATGCGTTTTTGGTGATGCAACGAGGAGCTCATAGGGCCGGGTAGTCGATTGGCATAAATCCTTAGTGCCGATGCTCGAGTGGTTGCGAATTGGTCGTGATTGGCCATAGTATTCGATGGGCTAGGAAGGGACTGGGAACAGGTTCGGCCGACGAGCCCTGTGGCCGGTCGACCGACCTGCTACTAAGGTGCATAGGTACCTTTCTGTCTCTGGTCCGGTCGACTGGCTACAGGGCTCAGCCGACCGACCTGCTTCCTGAGATTTTTTGGAACAGGGTCCGGTCGACCGAGCTCTGTTGCCGGCCGACCAACCTGATGCAATTTTGCCTATTTCGCCTAGTTGCTTGAATTTCCAACTTTAATCGATTCGTGTTGTTTTCTGTTTGTTGTTATCATTTATTATGACTTTGATGACTCCTTTTTAGGGATTTTTGAATATCCATTTCGATGGATTCTTTATCGGTTTCGTTGGATTTTTATTCACATCTTCGTATGTGAATTTTAGTGATTGATTGTTCCTACAATCTTCTTCGTGATTTGTCACTTTAAAAATATAAAGGTTTTCTATACTAGTAGTAAATATCAAAACTCTTTCTTCAAATGATTTCAACACAATTTTATTACAGAGCTCGTTTTCTTAAACCGTTTTCCAATCTATTAGTATATACAAGCCTTTACCTCACTCGTATGAGAAATCTAATTAAACAACTTAGCAAAATGAGTGGTATGAAACGCTTGCGTTTACTTCGTCGGTTAATTCTTGGACTTTTTCAATTAAATCTCTTGTGACAATTTTCTAGTGGAGATCTACAATTTGTTCGTAAATATTTAAGTTAAGCTAGTGGTTATGGGACATGAAGCTAAGCTCATATATTTACTAGCTTACTGTAATTAACACTTCTCTTTGATCATGACGATCATTTTATGTTTTAGGCTAGCATTGTGCAATGTCTTTTTGATTTGGTTCATCGGATGTCACGCTGTACGACGTCGTTGTTCCCTTAGATTGTTATTTGGTTCATCGGATGTCACGCTGTACGACGTCGTTGTTCCCTTTTGATTGTGATTTGGTTCATCGGATGTCACGCTGTACGACGTCTTTGTTCCTTTTGATTGAGATTTGGTTCATCGGATGTCACGCTGTACGACGTCGTTGTTCCCTTTGATTGTTTTTTGGTTCATCGGATGTCATGCTGTACGACGTTGTTGTTCCCTTTGATTTTGATTTGGTTCATCGGATGTCACGCTGTACGACGTCGTTGTTCCCTTTTGATTGTTATTTGGTTCATCGGATGTCACGCTGTACGACGTCGTTGTTCCCTTTTGATTGTGATTTGGTTCATCGGATGTCACGCTGTACGACGTCGTTGTTCCCTTTGATTGTGTTTTGGTTCATCGGATGTCACGCTGTACGACGTCGTTGTTCCCTTCTATTGTTTCTGGATCATCGGACGTCACGCTGTACAACATTGATGTTCCGGATTATTTGATTTCTGGAATTTATGTTTCACCATCTTTTACGATTGGCATTGATACATATGTCATTTATTGTAGCTTGGTGAATGAAATTAGGAGTATGACATTCCCTTTTATCTTTGAGAAGATCTTTGCGATATTGATTAATCTCTTATTGATTTTTCAATTATTTATTTATCACAGCTTGGCATTGTGATTATTATACGTTTAGTCATATCTCTTATTCTATATCATTTTATCTGATATTTATAGCTAGACTGATCCGTTTATTATTTTCTTATTAAATAATACTCGGGTCAGACTGAGATATTACAGGTGCTTCCTCATGGCTTCCTATCTGGAACCATCTTTTGACTTTTGGCTAACTACTTTAGTTTAGTAGTTTTTGTTGTATACTCTTGAGATATGGACTCATAGATGTATTCTTTTGTATAGAACGTGTTGCTACTCTTTTGTATTATTATGGATCTTTTTGACCACTACTCTGATATACACTTTCATGTGTTGGTTATATATTCATATCTTCTTCCGCCTTTGTGATATGAATTATCTGTGACTGATTTGTGTCATGCTTATTTCTATATTTGTTTCCGAAGATTATTATAGCCACTGTGTAATGGCTTTGTGTTTGTATCGGTATGTCGGATTTCCTCTTGAAATAAAATGCATGTTATACTATCTGACATATCGGTGCTCGCGCAAAGCAATTACACGGATGGTCGCTCCTCAACAACCTTATTCTCTATGCTTGTCGACAGCATTACTCCGTAGTGTTCTTGGCTAGCGTGGGTATAGAGGTGGGGCGTCACATTCCTGTTGTCCTTATTTTCTCCATATTCTGTTGCAGGATTGGGAAACTCCAAAGACTCCTTCTGATATTCATAGTTTTCTGTGCCTTGCCGGTTACTACCGGAGATTCATTGAGAATTTTGCTCGGATTGCTACACCTCTCGCTGCTTTAACTCATAAGAATACAAAGTTTATCTGGAGTGATCAGTGTAAGGCTGCATTCAATGAGTTAAAGAGCAAGCTTACTTTCGCACCAGTTCTTACCGTTCCGAATGTAAGTGAGGGATTGACGGTATACACTGATGCTAGTCGTGAGGGTTTGGGTGCTGTTCTCATGCAGGATGGTAAGGTCATTGCCTATGCTAGCCGTCAGTTGAAAACCCACGAGGCAAATTTGGCTGCTCATGATTTAGAGTTGCTTGCTGTTGTCTTTGCTTTGAAGCTTTGGAGGCATCATCTTCTTGGAACTAAGTTTGATCTTTTCACCGATCATCAGTCTCTGAGGTATATCTTCACCCAAAAGGATTTGAATCAGAGGCAAGTTCATTGGCTTGAGTTTCTGGCTTCTTACGACCTCGATATTTGCTATACTCCTGGTAAAGCTAATCTTGTGGCCGATGCTTTGAGTCGGAAGAAGGCTTTATTGTGTTAGCTTGTTGTTTCTTCTTCTTCTCTTTTGGATCGTATCATGGCTAAGCAGGATGAGGATGAGATGCTTAAATTGATGAAGGAGAGTGTTCATACTAGGGTTGGTAGTAGTAGTGGTAGTGGAGCTCAGATCGATGACAGAGGGATTTTGAGGATTAATGGCAGGATTTTTGTCCCGAATGTTGATGGTTTGAGACAGGAGTTGCTTCAGGAGAGTCATTGATCCCGGCTTTCTATTCATCCTGGTGTGTCGAAGATGTATCAATATATGAAGAGGCTTTGTTAGTGGAAGGGGATGAAGAGGGATATCTCTATCTTTGTTAGTCGATGTGCGACTTGTCAGCAAGTCAAAGCCGATCACCAGAAGCCCCTGGTTGTTGCAGCCCCTTGAGATTCCCAATTGGAAGTGGGAATGGGTTTTCGTGGATTTCATCGATGGTTTACCGAGGACTCGGAGGAGCAATGAGAGTATCTAGGTTATTGTTGATAGACTGACCAAGTCCGCTCATTTCATTCCGGTTAAGTCCACTCGTTCTGCTTCTAGCTTATCTGAGATCTACCTGAGAGAGATCGTTCATCTCCATGGTGTTTCTCTCAGTATTGTTTATGATCGTAATCCTATCTTTATCAGTCAGTTTTGGAAAGCTTTTCAGGAATCTCTAGGTTCTCATCTGAATCTGAGTACTGCTTACCATCTACAGACCGACGGTCAAACAGAAAGAGTGAATCAGATTCTCGAGATCTTCTTCGTGCTTGTTTTCTTGATTATGGAGGATCTTGGGAAGATCTTCTCCATCTTGTCGAATTCACCTACGATAATAGCTATCAGGTATAATCTAATCTCCTATTTAACCTTATCTTAATCTTTTTATCTATCTCATTCCATCTTTATATTCAGGCCAGTCTCAAAATGTCCCCGTTCGCTGCTCTATAAGGACGACCCTGTAGATCCCCATCTTGCTGGATTGAATCCGGTAATCATTTTGGTTCTTGGTCCTGATGGGATTTTGGAAGCTTCTAAGAGAGTTGAGGAGATTAAGAGGAGGTTGAAAGCTGCTCGGGATAAGCAGAAGAAGTATATGATAGGCGTAGGTGGAATTTGGAGTTTGTTGTTGGTGATCAGGTTTTCCTTAAAGTCTCTCCCTTGAGGAATGTCATTCGCTTTGGCCGTAAAGGGAAGCTTTCTCCTTGGTTCATTGGTCCTTTCCGCATTATGAAAAGAGTTGGTTCTTTGGCTTATCCTCTGGATTTTCCCGAGAAGCTTTCTGGAATGCATGATGTATTCCATGTCTCGCATCTTCGCCGATATCTTCATGATCCGTCTCTTATTGTCCAGCCTACTGCTCTTGATAGTTTGGATATTGAGTCTAATCTGACTGTCGAGAGGAAGCCACTTCGTATTGTCGACAGAGGTACGAAGCAGCTCAGAAGGAAATCTATTAATCTGGTTAAAGTACAGTGGAGTACCGACGATCGAGATTGTACCTGGGAGACGGAGGAGAGCATTCATGCTTCAAATCTAGAATTGTTCGTTTCAGGTACTATTTTGTTTTTCTATCTTGTTTCTCCTTATTTTCCTTGCCCGTTCTTTTCGAGGACGAAAAGATTTGAGTGGGGGAGAGTGTAACAACCCTAGATTTTTGAATATAATTTTAAATTTGGACTTATTTTATTTTGAAATTATTTTAAATTTATTTTTATTGCAAGATTTCATTTTTAAATATATTTTTAAAGTGATGATAAAAATTTTCCAAAGTTTATTGTATTTATTTTCAATTTTTAAAGCCTAGTTTTTATTTTTAAGCTATTTTCTTAACTTATTTATATTTATTTAAAATTTATTTATTTATTTTTATTCATTCATTATTCTTTTGCTTTTTTATTTTATTATATTCATTTTCATATATATTTAAAAATTGCAAAACGAATTAGGAAATTTGAAGAGTTTTTGACCTTTAATATACCTTGTCTTTTCACCTTCACTTTGCCTATTCAATGGCAAACAACACTTCTATTCAATTGCCGTACATATCACCTTTCATTCAGCCGATTTCTCCTCATTTTCTCATGCATAAAACAGTTTCTCAAACTCAAAAAAATTCGGCCATCGCCTAAGAAAAAACTTTGGTAAATATTTCATTCTTTTTTTCCCTTGTTTTTGTATTGATTCTTGCAATTACTTCACCTTATGTTGCTCGGCCCTTGCTCCTCCATCACCATAGCTGCCTACACCACCACCACAACCGACTGCCACCTCCTCCGTCCACTTTCTAGCCATGGCCGTGCACCACTTGTTGCCAAACCCCACTAAATATTGCATTGTTCCTTGAAAACTTCATAGCCGAGCTCCCCTATGACTCCACCACCTCATACAACCCTTGGCTGACCTTTGCACCACTTTCTCCAGCCCATGCCTAAACCAACTACCTCTTCCACATCAGTACCTGACCTTACCAAGCCTGGTCGTGCCTATATATTCCTTGGCCGAAGCTTGTGATTGCATAGAAATTCATTTGTTGCCTTGTGTTGAAAATTCATGCACATACCACTTCTACTCCTTCATATCCATGTTATGGCCGACCCTATTGAGCCCACACCTGATCCAAATTCACACCATGGCCCTGTATTTTTAACCTATGGCTGAGCATAGGGTTGTTGAAAGCCAGTGCAAGAGATTTGGTTATTTGTTGTACATGTATTTCTAGCTTGTTTAATGCTTAATTTTTGTTGTATATTCATGTTGTTTATTTTGTTTTGTTTGATATGTGACAAGACAAATAGCTTTGGCTCTCCCTCACTCGAATCATAATCGTGCTTTCGTGCCTTTGTGGATCTCTGTTTTTGTATTTGGTTGTTATCTCCAGCTTGTAGAGGTGAGTAATTCTCACCAAACAATTTATACTTATATAACTAGTAAACTGATAGCATTTGAATCTGTAACCATATCATCATGTTATAACTGCTTATAATATAATCATATGATGTTCATCCCTGTTTACACACCTGTTATATCATATGTTACTGTTATATAATGTAATTCTGTTATTTATATTAGTTTATCACACTGCAAGTTCCCTATAGATTAGAATCACTATGGGTTGAAATGATACATACCCGAACGAACTTTAGAATAGGGAAAAATCATTATGGACTGAAATGATAGGCTTGAACGATTTTTAATTATTTCATTTTACTTGGGACTACGTGTTTGAAATGATAAAACCTGGGTTTTCTTTGTAAATTATGGATTGAAATGATATATTATCTATATCACTTGACTTAGGTTAGAAAATTATATACAGACACGTGGTTAGTATATATTTTTCTAAAATTTTTAAAGTATTTTAGAAATGTAAATACTATAATATTTTGATTTAAATTTAATTAAAAATGATTTTATAAAGTATTATCGATTTTCTAAAAATTTATCAGTGAAACAAATTAATGGTAAAGTTAGAAATTTGAAATATAAGTTATTTTGGAAATTATTATTTGGTTATAAATGGAATTTAAATTAAGTAAGAAAATATGATGAAAAGATTTAAAATTTGAGTTTAAAATGATTTTGTAAAGTGTTATTTATTTTCCTATAAATTAAAAATAGTTAAATAAATGAATGAGAAAAATATAATTTGAATTATAACTTAACTTATAAAATGGAAAATGTATTTAAAGAAAAAACACTTAAGTTATATAAATAAAATGGAATTTAATTTAATTTATAAATATGGTAACATAAATTTAAAGAATAAGTATATGTAAATGTTATGAAATTGGTATATTGAATTTAATAAGTGAATTATAATTTTTTTAATATTTAGTTGTGAAATTGAACTTTATAAAATCATAAATTAAAAAGGTATTTAAAATGATCATTTTAAAAGTGTGAGAATATGATTTTATAAGTTATAATGGCTTAAATTAAAAATTTAATTATTTATGAAATTATATTGAATATTTGGAATTTAATCAATTACATTTTAGAATACTATTATTTCTAAGGTAAGGATATTACAGCATTTTGTAAATGCCGTAGTTGATATAAAGGAACTAAATGGCTAGAATTTAAATAAAGGGTATTACATCATTTTGTAAGTGCTGTAGTTGCTGAATTTAACTAAAGTTTTATTTGAAACTAAATTAAACCTATTACAGCGTTTTTAATACTGTCTTTGCTAAATTGAACTGTTTTGAAACATAACTTTCCGTAGCATTTTCTAAGTGTCGCGAAAGTTGAATTTACACTGTTTTGATAAACTTAAATGAATCAATGAACTTTTGTGATATCCCGGAAATTTGGCAATATAAATTTAATAATCTATGTTAGAAATTAATTTGATTTGATAATTTTTGATAATAAAATTTGAATTGATTTAATAATCTTCTTTCAATAAATATTTGAATTGGTAGATTTTATCTTTTAAAAGCTAATAAATTATTTTCTGTTTATAATATATATAATTTTATATATTGTAAATTGATAAACTTTGGTTTGGAATTTAGTAAATGAATCAATTTTCTAATTTTAGTTTATATTTGGTACATTGGAAATTTGATTTAAATTTAACATCTAACTTTTCAAAGCAATTTAATAAATAATTTTATGGTTTATACTTATGATAAATCTTATTTGTTTAAATTTATATTTTTAATTAACTTAAATATGAATTTAAATTAGATTAACATTAAAAGCTTAGTTGTAGTTTCTTTTTAAATTATTGCTTGAATTTATATATAAGAATTAAAAATACAATTTATAAATGATTTTAATTTATTAAGTAGTAGAAGTAATTTATATTCTCTTTTATAAATTATTTAGAATGGTTTAATTTGTTATTTTCAGATAATAATTATAATACTTAGTTTTTATAAACATAAATGGATTTTTATAGAAATAGGATTTGTTATTTTTAATTTTAATAAGAGTTATATATGCATCTATATATAACTTGATTTTTAAATTGGAGTTTTATAATTTAATTTAAATTTGAATTTAATGTTTGAAAATTTAAAAGAGTAAATACATAAAAATATTTGAATAAGCTTTTATTTATAAATTGTTTTTTTTTCATTTCTCTTTAATAAATTTGAAAGGGAAGAGATTCATTTATGTATATACATAAGAAATAGTAAATTAAGATTTAAAAGTTTATAAACAATTTTAAATTAAAATTAAAACAATTAATACATGTGTAAGTTTCTCTTAACATCTTAAAGACATGTGTTAAGCCATGAAGTTATCATTTTGGCAAATGTTAGAAATCAGGAACAAGTGTCCTATTTTTCTTTTTCTTTTATCTTAATGAAATCAAAAGAAAAAAAAATTCTTTTATAAACACATATTTTTCTCACCTCATTTTCTTTTCTATTTTTTTTTCAAAACTTAAGTAATCTTCATCTACAAAATTTTAGATCTGAGATCATCTTCATTTCAAAAACAAAATTTTGTTCAAAGTAAAAATATGTAGTTCCCCCTCACAAACAAATCTGAAAACCAGTATTCCTCTCACCCAAAACAATCTGAAATCATTTGCACATCCTCAAGCCTGAAAAGAAAATCATGTATAAACCTGTAGTTCTTCAAATCATCAAACTGAAGTGCAATTCATAAACCTGAAACAAATTTGCTACTTAAAGGACCTGCATGCATTTTTCTTTTCTGGAAGTCTGCAGTCTCCATTTTAAATCAACTAGGCCTGCATTTTTCTTTCTGGAAACATGCATCAGGGAGCAGTGTAGAATAGAAACAAGATTTAAGTTTTTTTTAAAAAAAAACAAGCATGCAATTGAGTTTTAAAATCTTAAGTACAACAGCAACTTGAAGTTTTGAGATTGAAGCACCATTCTAGTTTCAAGCATTTTCTGAAATAGTTTGCTCTGCTCATAATTTCTGGTAAGTAACATTTTTCATTTAAGCTAATTTAAGTTGCTTTATTTATTTCTGTGATAATTATGTTTGAATTGGATGAATGTGATGGAATTCCCTGTAATAAGTATGTTTTTCTGAATGCATGCTATATTGTGATATGTTTTGCCTGCTCTAGAATTATAGGATCAATCTATGATCATAATCATGATCTTATGTTCAAACTTCTGTTAAGGTTCAAGATTCAAAACAATATATAGTTTATGAAATATAAGTTAAAGTTTAAATTTAAAAAAAAAAAGTAACCTGGATGACTCTGGAAACAGCAAGATACTACAGAACATTTTTTTTATAAGTAAGAATTTAATTATTTAGAATTCTTTGAATTAAGATATTAAACCAATTTCATAAACTAAAACTTGAATTCTAAAACTAAATTTAGAAAATTTAGTTTAAATTTGGAAAAGGATCACTGGTTTGTTTGGAAATGGGGTTTTAGGTTGGGAATTTCATTCTAGAAGATCGGAGTGGCCATGTGTTGAATATGCGCTTATATGATTTTTGTTTGATGATAATAAACATATATACATTTGTTTAAATGTATTTGATAATATACTATTTTATTTTTCACAGATTAAATAAATATTTGCTGAATAAAATAAATAACACAGAATTTGAATTCAAACGAATATTTTATTCAAACAAATATTTATTACAATTTTGAATAGTATACAAATTCAAGCTCTCACTATTCACTATACAACTTTGATTACAATTTCATCACATTACATATTTACAGTTCACCTCACTACATATCACTCACACTCGTATTTATCTTCAACTGCATTCCAGTTTGAATCCAGCAACTGAGCAATCTGCAAAAATATAAACTAACGCAGTAAAATTGAAAAAGAAATATTTTTGCAATTCAAAAATAAAAGATAATTTTTGAAAATATGATTTGCCTCAGTTATTTGGGTTGTTCGTCATAATTTAAATTTGAATTCATCATACACAAACAACTTGTGACATACACAGTGTGTTACTGTATATGCCACAAGGCCGTGCACGCCAATATATACACTTGATTGTTTTACAGGGACAGGTACGCACAGGTCAAACCCAAATGAAAAACCGGGTTCAACTCACGTGCAATAACATTGAAAATCACGACACAAGCACAAGGTCAAATCCGAGTTTTGAAATTGGATTCAACACAAGGCGACATGACATGAATGCAACGAAGACCAACATCAAAATGGACTGCAACAATCATGGAAGTTCACATACATATATACATGAGCAGATACACAAATATACATGTATGCGCTGACACAACAGTTTTGAACAAAGGAACCAATACACAGTGAATTAAAGGAAAATGGAAAGCCTGCACCAAAATCAATATAACCAAGACCAAGATGCAGTATACAAGTACAAGACCAACTCAGTGACAATATGTATGGGGGTACTGGACTACAGCACAACCAAACCAACATGATGACAATGCAAGCAAGAACAACAGAGTTTCAAAAATCCAATGCTCAACATCATATGAATCCAAATCAACTGTACTGGACAATACAAGGAAATGAAGATTGCAGCAATATACAGATGAACAAAATGACCAACTACAACAATGCAAACAATATAAACAGTGAAGAACATGGACTGCAACATTCAAGTGTATATTGAAAACAAGCTGCATGAATACAACATGAAGTACAGCAACACAAAGAGGCAACAAAGACCAAAGTGCATGAATACAGTGAACAACAAAATCTCAAACATATATCAGGTGCACATGGATGTAACAAGCGAAGACCAAGTGCAACTACATGATACAGCAAATACAAACTGCTACAACACCAAGTAAAGGAATCAGACAGTACCAAAATATCAGAGTGAACTATGAAGATCAACAAGTAAAGGCCGCACCAGAATGCATCAAAAGCAAACCGAGTACAGGCCATAACATGTCAATACAAGCACATGAGGTAATGAATCACTGAAGTGATGCATCCAGTACCAACCAGAAAAAGAATGGCCAGACACAAGGCATGGGGGCAGTACAACTAAACCAACATGATGACAAAACAGCATATATACATATGTGCATCTTGAATACGAATACATCAAGTCACGGTAAACAACACTTTGAATGAAAATCAAAGCATGTACAAGTTGTACTATGCATATGGTCATGCTGTTATTCAACACAACAATGCAGCACAATTCAGATAGCCAAAAATGCAATTCGAAGTAATATAACAGCAAGCTACAAGTTATATGAAATCAAGTGACCAAAGTCAAAGCAATAGAGGGAATCATCGATATCCAAACTACAGATACAAAGCTAAATGTATCAAAGCCGTATTTTTAACAAGTCAACAGAAAAAGGAACAAAAACCGTGGTCATCACGAAATTGATTCAAAAGCCGCGTCAACCAAGGAACGTGAAAGATACGCAATTGACAAAGTCAAATAAATCATCATCGTTCAACAAATATCAGAGGGCCGAGAGCATAAAATTGAAGAAATCAGACGAACGAGTTTTTAGGAAATTAACTCCTATATAAACCCTAATCATCATAGGCAATCGATTATGGAGTTCAATCAAGCATAACAGTATAGCATAAACGAAAATCACATACCGAATCGAAGTCGAACTCCATCAACAACAACGAAGCAGCCGAAGTGAGCAACAATCGATCAACAGTACACGCGAATAATCATCGAATCAATCAATATATTATCGGCGCTTCGAAAGCCCTAAATTGGATCGAAGGGACAAGCCCTAATTTAGCTTCAAAGTGGAAACGGCCGGCATCTCCAAATAAACAAAGGAAGATAATAAAAGAGACGGGCTAGAAGATAAAAGGGGCCGGCATTTAATAAGGGCTTTAAATTTAAAATTAGGGTTATTTCATTTTAATTGTTTTTAATTGTATTTTTTTTAAACCGTTTAAATTTCTAGTCGTGTGACTAGGGGACAAGCTACGTGGCGTAGCTTGAGAATTCGCAACTCGGTAGTTGAGTTGTGGCAGGGTTTTGAGCGTAGAGTTAGATTAGTCAATAGCGGGTATAGCGAGTTTACATGTGTAAGCGAGGGACTATCTAATTTCTAGTAGAAACCTTGGGGGCAGCACGTAGGCAGGGTTTTGCCGAAGCTGGGTAAATTCTGTGTTGTTCTGTTTTATTCTGTTATTTATATTCTGCAATATCTGTGCTGCTATTCTGTGATCTGAATTGAAATTAATTTATAAGCTTCCGCGATTTTAATAATTTACACAATCACCCTATTCACCCCCCTCTAGGGTGAAATCGATCCTACAAGTGGTATCAGAGCTAGGAACAAAAGTCGTTTTTGTTTTAATTTTTTTTTACAAAAATCAATTTTTGTTTTAAAAATTCGTGTTTTAAAAAATTGGTTTTTGTTTTAAAATTTTGAATTTTTTAAATGGCTCTTTTATTAATACTTCGGTTGAGGGTCGCTCCAATACTATTCCTCCTATTTTCGATGGAACAGATTTTTTGAATTGGAAATTAAAAATGGAATTTTATTTAAAATCTGTTAATATTAAATGTTGGGATATTATTGAAAACGGGTGTGATATAACAGATAAGAAAATTATCTCGATTAATGCTCTTGCTATGCATATATTATATTCTCATATTAATCAAGACAATTTTAATTTCATCTCTCATTGTGAAAATGCACACGAAATCTGGAATACTTTAATTGCAATATATGGTGCAACAGTCAACAGCAATGAGAAGTCCTCCACAACCGACTCAGTTGAAGAAATGTGCTTAACAGGATTTGTAAAAAGCAGTTGTGATGAGGATGATGATGATGGAGCAGCTGAGCTGGCGTAATAATGAAGAAATTCAAAAGATGGAACCATAAATATGGAAATCCAGCTCTAAATCAAGAATTAAAAAGCAGAATAATCAAAGCACTAGACAACTCGGAAGAACACGAGATCATTTGCAACCAACCCGGACACATCAAGACCAATTGTCCTCAAAATCAACGCGACTTTAAAAAGAAATCAAAAAGGAAAAGTTTTGCAGCCACGTGGAATACAAGTGTTGAAGATAATCAAAGTTCTAGTAGTGAGAGTGAGAAAGCAGATATGTGCCTTCAAGGGAATATAACTGATAGCGACGATGACGAGCCAAGCGAGGTATCAAAACTTACTCACTCTGAATTACTTATTTATTTCCACGAAGTAAATGGCTGTTTTGAACGACTTAGGGAAAAATACGCTAAACTTGAATCTCAAAAGGATACTTTGATAGAATGCAATAAACAACTTGATCAATTAGTTAAGAACTATCAGTGTAGAATCCCTAAGTGTGATAAGTGTCCAACATTCGAAGAAGAAATTAAAAAATCAGAAATCAATATAAAATCACTTGAAAATGAAATTCTGATTTTAAAGGAGAATGAAAATACTAGGAGAGAGAATTCTATTAAAAAGTGCACATAGTTGTTAAAAGAAAATGAATCTCTCAAAACACAAGTCCAATAATTGTCAACGACTTTAGATAAATTTTCAAAAAGTGAAAAATCGTTGAATATGCTATTAGGAAAGCAAACTGTTAATACGGTTAGACAAGGACTTGGATATAATAATTCGAAAATTGTTGAAAGCAATATTAATCAAGTTAATTCTATGTGCACAATTTGTAGAAAATTTGGACACGATCACAATAATTGTTGGTATAGACCCAAACATGTGAAAACTATACCGATTTGGGTTCCAAAAGGCACAAATATAAAAAATCTCAAAGTTAAACAAATTTGGGTGCCGAAGGGAACAATTATAAATAGTTTTGGGTCTCCACAAAATTGTTTTTCAAAATTTTCTGCCACTAACAACCATGGACCTATAAAAACAAATAGGTCACATAAATCTTCCATCGTGTAGGTGTGGTGGCAGGCTAAGGAACAACAACAGTGTTCTCTGGATTTTGGCTGTTCCAGAAACACAACGGGCGACAAAGCAAAGTTTCTTAGCCTAGTATAAAGGTGACAGAATCACAATGGACAACGACGAAAAATATCGTAAAGGTAAAACAGGTAATGGTATGTTTTAAACGATATATTAAATGTGATAATCTGCACCATATTCAGAATTAAAATTAGCCAATAATGAGATGATGAAAAGATGGTGATTTTGACTTTGACTTATTCAACATAGTTGGCCAATTATATTTTATATGCCAAAAACACTACAAATTCTTGAAATACTTCATACAGATTAAATTGGAAAAACGATGGTGTTTTGGTATTAGGAAATTCATTGATTGTTGATAATCCATTTGGCTAACTCTTTATTCACTGTTTTCAATTATTTACACGGCTTCAATTCAGATTCAAAAGAATGTCATTTAAATTGTTGTTAAAATTGAATTTGAAATTTTTGGTGCACACTTTATGTTTTGATCTATAAAATTCAACTGATGATAATTTTTTTTGAGTGAGAGAAATTCAGATGCAGATTTCACTGGTAATCTAGTTGATAGAAAAATTACTAGTGAAACGTGATTATTGTTGAGACATTTAGTAACTGCATCGTTTTTCAAAGAAAATATCTGCATATTTTTCATTTCAAATAATTTTCAAATAGCAGAAAAATTTCTTTTAAAACCCCCTGGAGAAAATCATTTTTGACCATATTTTCAGATTAGTCATTTTGAAAAATTAATTTCATAATTATTTTTGAATTTGATTTTAAATGACTATTCTGACTAATCTGACTCCCAAATGATTATCGAAAAGAAAAATAGTGATTGAAAAAGTAACGAGTGTTGATATTGATCATATATTATAACTCGAGAAAGCATAAATAGAAAATTTCTTTAGAAATTTAAACAAGAGGTATAAAAATGTTTGTTGGTAAAAATTCCATGACCATCTCTATATCTATCATATTTCTAACGACCATCACTCATCAAAATTCTATATAGTTTGTCAATATGTGGTACTTTAAATAGGAATCGTTCGTTTTTCGTTTTTCACATTTTCTTTTTTAAAAAAAGGGTAATAATAATAATAAATACCAAAGTATTCACTCTCATTTAAAAGTCCTCACGGTTATGCATGGGTGAATTACTTGGAATTTGTTATGTGCTTCCATGCTCATTTAAAAGTCCTCACGGTTATGCATGTATGGAACGCATATCAAAAGTTGATTTGTAAAATAAACAAGTTGATTCTAATCCCATTTAAAAGTCCTCACGGTTATGCGTGGTTAGAAGATACTTGAATTCATTTTTCTTAAAATAAAATTGGAATACTACTAATCTCATTTAAAAGTCCTAACGGTTATGCATGGTTAATAGATATTCAAATTCCTGATATAAATATGCCACAAATAGACACAACTGTATGGTTTTATATGATGATATCATTCCTATCATTCTAAAAGTGGAATATGCGCATAACAAAATATTTATGATTTTTGTTTGATTTTTTATTGAAATTTAATATTTATATTCAATTGAGTTTTAATGTTGGTTAATATCGATAACTTTATCTCTATTTTCTCTAACACTATTATTCTTTTGCTGATAACAAAAGGGGGAGAGAAAAGTTAAGATTTTGTCAAATAGAATCAAGCAAAGGTCAAATAATTTTCCATTTGCATATAGGCTCATTTATATATTTCTATTTGTATGAATATATGTAGGGGGAGCTTTGTGTAGAGAGGAAGCATTTAAATAGGGGGAGCAATTAGGATATATCTATGGTCAAATACATTTAACATATTCAAAATCTTAAATATATGTTTGTTATCATCAAAAGGGGGAGATTGTTGAATATGCGCTTATATGATTTTTGTTTGATGATAATAAACATATATACATTCGTTTAAATGTATTTGATAATATACTATTTTATTTTTCACAGATTAAATAAATATTTGCTGAATAAAATTAATAACACGGAATTTGAATTCAAACAAATATTTTATTCAAACAAATATTTATTACAATTTTGAATAGTATACAAATTCAAGCTATCACTATTCACTATACAACTTTGATTACAATTTCATCACATTACATATTTACAGTTCACCTCACTACATATCACTCACACTCGTATTTATCTTCAACTGCATTCCAGTTTGAATCCAACATCTGAGCAATCTGCAAAAATATAAACTTACGCAGTAAAATTGAAAAAGAAATATTTTTGCAATTCAAAAATAAAAGATAATTTTTGAAAATATGATTTGCCTCAGTTATTTGGGTTGTTCGTCATAATTTAAATTTGAATTCATCATACACGAACAACTTGTGACATACACAGTGTATTACTGTATATGCCACAAGGCCGTACACGCCGATATATACACTTGATTGTTTTACAGGGACAGGTACGCACAGGTCAAACCCAAATGAAAAACCGGGTTCAACTCACGTGCAATAACATTGAAAATCACGACACAAGCACAAGGTCAAATCCGAGTTTTGAAATTGGATTCAACACAAGGCGACATGACATGAATGCAACGAAGACCAACATCAAAATGGACTGCAACAATCATGGCAGTTCACATACATATATACATGAGCAGATACACAAATATACATGTATGCGCTGACACAGCAGTTTTGAACAAAGGAACCAATACACAGTGAATTAAAGGAAAATGGAAAGCCTGCACCAAAATCAATATAACCAAGACCAAGATGCAGTATACAAGTACAAGACCAACTCAGTGACAATATGTATGGGGGCACTGGACTACAGCACAACCAAACCAACATGATGACAATGCAAGCAAGAACAACAGAGTTTCAAAAATCCAATGCTCAACATCATATGAATCCAAATCAACTGTACTGGACAATACAAGGAAATGAAGATTGCAGCAATATACAGATGAACAAAATGACCAACTGCAACAATGCAAACAATATAAACAGTGAAGAACATGGACTGCAACACTCAAGTGTATATTGAAAACAAGCTGCATGAATACAACATGAAGTACAGCAACACAAAGAGGCAACAAAGACCAAAGTGCATGAACACAGTGAACAACAAAATCTCAAACATATATCAGGTGCACATGGATGTCACAAGCGAAGACCAAGTGCAACTACATGATACAGCAAATACAAACTGCTACAACACCAAGTAAAGGAATCAGACAGTACCAAAATATCAGAGTGAACTATGAAGATCAACAAGTAAAGGCCGCACCAGAATGCATCAAAAGAAAACCGAGTACAGGCCATAACATGTCAATACAAGCACATGAGGTAATGAATCACTGAAGTGATGCATCCAGTACCAACCAGAAAAAGAATGGCCAGACACAAGGCATGGGGGCAGTACAACTAAACCAACATGATGACAAAACAGCATATATACATATGTGCAGCTTGAATACGAATACATTAAGTCACGGTAAAAAACACTTTGAATGAAAATCAAAGCATGTACAAGTTGTACTATGCATATGGTCATGCTGTTATTCAACACAACAATGCAGCACAATTCAGGTAGCCAAAAATGCAATTCGAAGTAATATAACAGCAAGCTACAAGTTATATGAAATCAAGTGACCAAAGTCAAAGCATCAGAGGGAATCATTGATATCCAAACTACAGATACAAAGCTAAATGTATCAAAGCCGTATTTTTAACAAGTCAACAGAAAAAGGAACAAAAACCGTGGTCATCACGAAATTGATTCAAAAGCCGCGTCAACCAAGGAACGTGAAAGATACGCAATTGACAAAGTCAAATAAATCATCATCGTTCAACAAATATCAGAGGGCCGATAGCATAAAATTGAAGAAATCAGACGAACGAGTTTTTAGGAAATTAACTCCTATATAAACCCTAATCATCACAGGCAATCGATTATGGAGTTCAATCAAGCATAACAGTATAGCATAAACGAAAATCACATACCGAATCGAAGTCGAACTCCATCAACAACAACGAAGCAGCCGAAGTGAGCAACAATCGATCAACAGTACACGCGAATAATCATCGAATCAATCAATATATTATCGGCGCTTCGAAAGCCCTAAATTGGATCGAAGGGACAAACCCTAATTTAGCTTCAAAGTGGAAACGGCCGGCATCTCCAAATAAACAAAGGAAGATAATAAAAGAGACGGGCTAGAAGATAAAAGGGGTCGGCATTTAATAAGGGCTTTAAATTTAAAATTAGGGTTATTTCATTTTAATTGTTTTTAATTGTATTTTTTTTTTAAACCGTTTAAATTTCTAGTCGTGTGACTAGGGGACAAGCTACGTGGCGTTGCTTGAGAATTCGCAACTCGGTAGTTGAGTTGTGGCAGGGTTTTGAGCGTAGAGTTAGATTAGTCAATAGCGGGTATAGCGAGTTTACGTGTGTAAGCGAGGGACTATCTAATTTCTAGTAGAAACCTTGGAGGCAGCACGTAGGCAGGGTTTTGCCGAAGCTGGGTAAATTCTGTGTTGTTCTGTTTTATTCTGTTATTTATATTCTGCAATATCTGTGCTGCTATTCTGTGATCTGAATTGAAATTAATTTATAAGCTTCCGCGATTTTAATAATTTACACAATCACCCTATTCGCCCACCCTCTAGGGTGAAATCGATCCTACACCATGGTCTGTTTCAGTGATGAAGTGATGATCATGTTTCAGAAAAAATGGATGATAATGGATTTATGGAGTGAAGCAGTAGAAATTTGGGATTGAAGTTGATAAGCCCTTGTTTTCAATGTTGATCAGTAAATTGATCACCGCGACTCGAATATGTGATCGAGTCCTTCCTAATTTGAACGGGAGAGAGATGAGGTGTGGAAGTGGATGTGGTCGGCGGCGTTGACTCTCTGATGATCAGAATTTGGAGATTGAGGTGGTTGCAGTTCGACGCATTCTGTTCCAGATTCGAGCTTGATGCTTGGTTTTTGAAGTGGGGTTTCTGCAGTTGGATTGAAGGTAGATTTGAAGTGTGGTGTTGATCGGTGACTTGCTCGTAGGGTCACGAGAGGCCGGAGGTGGCGAGGGTGTTGGTGCAGGTGCACAGCGTTATGTGTGTCAGTTGTTTCGGGAGGAAAGGGGAAACTCGTGCTTGTATCGGGTTGATTTATGTTTTGCTCGAAGGAATGGGGATTGGGATTCGAAGGAGTTGAGTTGTGGTCTCGGGTGAGGTTGACAGTTCCAGGTTTGTATTAAACCTGTCAATTGTTAGTTTGAAAGATTGCAGCATGAAAATTACTCGAGTTTGCTCGAGTTTATTTAGTGTTTTACTCGAGTTGTTTTATTATTTAGCTCGAGTCGGTTTGTTCAAGATTGAACTTGACCTATTTCTCAAACTTAAACTTAAACTGAAATTTAAAATACTAAGCAAAGATTTAAAGTATGATTTAAATCAAATTTTAAATTATGGATTCAAGTTTAATTTGAATCATAGTTGGAAATGAATTAGTTTTTAAATTCAATTTTTGTTTAAAATACTTTAAAGGGTTTATTGTTTAAAAATGTCTTTAAAGAAATTTGAAGTCAAATTAGAAATTTAAAATATAAAGTAATGTTTTAAACAAAGTTTAAATTTGATTCAAATCTGAATTTGAATCTTTGGTTTAAAAGAAATTTAAGTTTTATAAATCTAAGTGTTTAAAACAAATTTGAATGATAATGTAAAATTTAAATATTTTGAATTTAAAAAGAAATTTGTTTTAACTCATGTAAATTTCTTTTATAAGAAAAGTATTATTTATTATCTAATGTATAAGTTTTAAATTGGTGTTCAAACTTGTTGAAATTAAATTATAGTTTAATGATTTGTTATACATTTAATTATTAGGATAATTAAATAAGTAATTATTTTATTTTAATAAATTAATGAATGAATAATTACTTAAAGTAATTAAAGGTTTAATCTTAAAAGTTTAGGATTAATTATTCTTAGAATAATTAACTTGTAATTATGAATCATTAAATAATAAGATTGTTTTTAATTAATGATTAATACTTAATTAATCAAGTAATAATGGATTAATTAAGTTTTGATTAACACTTAATTATTTAATTAATTTGGGATTAATTAATGGATTAATTAATGATTAATAAATTTTGTAATTAATAATGATTAGAATAAGTTAATTATTTAAGAAAAATAATTAATGCATTGTTAAAAATGAAGGTCATTAACTAAGGATTATTTAATAATTAATTAGTTTAATTAATTTTAATTATTAATTAGATTAATTAATTTAAAGATAATCATTTGTGTTGGTTGTTAAGTATAATTACTTATGGAAGTAATTAAGGAATTAATTCCTAATTGTAATTAATTGAATTTAATTTGATTAGATTAAGTTAATTAATTAAGTTTAATTAATTTAGACTAATCATTTTAAGATTTGTGAAGTATAATTACTTAATGTAATTAAATGAAGAGGAATTACTTAGGGAAGTAATCAATGGGTAATTACTGGATGTAATTAATTAAAGGTGATTTGATGATGAAAGTAATTTAAGTATAATTACTTTGTGAATTAATCAAGGGATTAAGTGGAGATAATTAATTAAGGAGTAATTAAATTATTTTGTAAAGTAATTAATGGTAGATAATTACTGAATGAGGTTAATCAAGGGTGATTAACAATTATGGTTTAAATTAAGATTAATTACTTAATGTTTTTAATTTAAATAAGGTACTTAATTAAATTGTAATTAGAAATCATTAATTAATATTATTAATGATGTAATTAAGATTGATTAATTAAGATTAATTACTTAATAATAAGTGATTAAGGGTAATTAATTAATATAATTAATTAATATAATTAATTAAGGATTAATGTAATTAATTATAGCTAATTAATTTGTGAAGTAATTAAGGTTAATTACCGTATTTGGTTAAGTATAATTAATTTGTAAAATTAATTAAAGGATGATTACTTGAATGTAATTAAGAATAATCTAATCAAGGGTGATTAATTAAGGTGATTGATTAGAGATTAATTAATTAATTAATTAATAATGATGTAAGTAAGATTTATATTGATAAAGTAATTAATTTAATTCACTTTAAATTAATTTGAATGATGTAATTAATTTAATTCATTTTAAATTAATTATATTTGGTATGGTGAATCATTGCTTATATGGATGGATGATATTGTTTGCCTTGACTGGTTTGAATCTCGGATATGAGACAAATAATGTTGAGTGATATGGATGCATTGTTGCATTGTGATGATGTTTTGGATTATCTTTTGATAATGATAATATAGATTATCTGTTGTGATGATAATATTGATTATCAATTGTGATTTGTGGATTATCTATCTATGTGTATATAGATAATTGTATTGTTTTAAAACTTTAAAACAACTTGGCCTTAAAAGACACGCTTTGGATTTCGATGAGACTGGGATCGGGTTTCCATATTTGGATATCCGAAAACCACATCGATCCAAATTAACGTTAGGTCGTGAATCCAAGTGGAGCAAGTGAAGACTAGAGGTGTAAGAACTATACGTCAGTATAACTCTGTGGATGATTCCGTAATGAGTTTGACGGAATAGTACTTATAGGTTCGAGATGGTGATTTAGAGTGCAAGGGCTATGGTCGTTGACTCTGAGGGTGATTCCAATATGAGTGCAACGAGATAGTGCCTTCGGTTTCGTTCGAACCCAGAACGAATTTGTATGGATTGAATGCATTCAGAACATCGTCAGGTGGACGATGAGCGTTCTAAGAGATATGTCCTACAAAGGTAATCAAGCCTCATCGACCGGGAATTGCTAAAACAGGGGAGGTGCAGCAAGGCTAGGTGGGTCATGCCCATTTTAGGACAAGATTTTCCCCTGTCTAGAGGTCCCTTTTATTTCGGCTGTGTGGCAGTTGGAACGTACGCCAACTGCGGGGTTGTCTTGTTCGGGACTGTCCTGTAAGGGATGGTTCCGGTCTTGTGTTGCAGGGGAGCGGGCGTACTCCTCGGTACGTTGATCTAGGCCACGTACTGTGACGGACGGTACCCCAGTAGCCCAGCCATTGATGGAATCCAAAATCCAATAATGACAACGGTTTTTATTGTATTACCCACTTTTGTGGCTAGTAGCTGGAATTTAATAGATGTAACAATTTCGGCTATTTCATATTTACATGAAAACCCTAGACCTATTATAATATCACAGGATTTCCTGTCAAATGTTTTGGCTAGCGTAAGGTAAAAACTTTTCCATGTTTATGTGTGGGAAGTCTTACGTGATACCTTTTCTTTTCAAAGGTTTTTCAAAGTTAAGCAACTTTAACCTGTTACTCACACCAGACCCATGTCTGACCCAGAGTTTATCTTTTGTTTTTCATAAACTCTTGGGTACTCAATTTTACGAGTAGCTAAGGGATTCAGGTTAGCTTTGACGAATTGTGGAGGAGCAATGGAGCATAAGGCTTCTGCGTTAGATATATAGTTTCTGCTGTGTATTCTCTGTGTTGTATCTTTTTGTTGTGATGTATTGAGTTTTATAACTAGACAGATGTTTATAACTGTCTAGTATGTGATGTATATGCTGTGTAACTCTGATTAGTGTTGTAAACTATGTAATACTTATGTTATTAATATAATTTATTCGTCCCGCTGTTTAGATTCTGATGTGTTGTTTCTTTATTCTTCTCTTTCTTTCTATTCTCTATCCCTTTCTTTCTTCTTGATGATGCGATTTTCTATACTTAGAAATTCTGGTCGTCACATTGTTTTATCAGAGCGAGGTTGAGTGAATACCTAGGATCTGGAGTGGTGTCTTTCTTGAGAGAGCGTATTTGTAATTTTAAATATATACATATTTATTTATTTCTACCTATCTATTGGGTTACCTGTTCGGGTTTTCCAATATAAGATATAAAGGTAGATAAGGTAGTGGTGTGTGTAACACGACTACTACCATTGGTTGGAGTTTGAATGTTGAGGTTGAAAGTGTATCTGTCGAGACTGTAGACCTAATACCGTCTCGAGTGAGTTTTGCAGCTTGATGTAAGGATTTCATTAATCTCTCAAGGTAACCTATAAAGGTTCGGAGTTCATCTTTGAGTTGGATGAGTAGAGTTTGGATCTGTTGGCTGAGCTAAAGCGAGTGATGGTATCTTGATACCTCAGGAATTAGTAGCTGTATGGTGAGACGAAGTGACTATGGATGTTTCCGAAGATGTTTCTTTGAAACAAGTTTAAGAAGTATGTCTGCTTCGATGTTGTGACTGGATTCAACAGGATGTTTCTGTCTGGTTTGAGGCCAGAGATTCTCGAAGAGTTTTGGATTAGAAAGTCTTTGACATCGGTGTCAGCAGTGTAGCTCAAAGTGTTCTGTGCTGGCAAGAAGATCTTCTGATTAGCAGTTTTTCTGAAAGAGTTCAGAAGCAGCAAAGTGGATCCATTTCTTCGATAGATTGGCTAGTTAAGCATATGATGTTCTGTTTGGAAGAAAGAACAGTTTTCTTTGGATTTTGGACTGGTTGATCGCAAAAGTGGCTTACGATAGTTTGAGGGTTCTCTTAAGTTATCAGAGTTGTGCAGCGGAAGCAGTTTGGGAGTGCTTTTGTTTTATTTTTTATTTTTTTTCTAGATAGGAGAAGTAAGTTAGTCTCTTGATGTTTGTGGAGTAGAGTTGGTGTTCTTGGTTTGGATTGATCTTAAGGAGATCATTCCGTTGGGATGTTTTGGTTCAGTTTGTTTCTAGAGACATCAGCGAAGGTTGAGCTGATCAGGAGAGGTGAAGGCAGCCCAGGATCGTCAGAAGTGTTATGTGAATAAGAGACGAAGGAATTTGGATTCCGGAGTCGGAAATTTGATTTTTGGGTTAGTTTTCTCCGATCTAAGGAGCTATAAGATTGGGTAAGACTGGGTAAGTCAGCTCCGAGGTGTTTTGAATCTTTTCTGTATTCTTGTGAGGATTGATGTCTGATTTTCAAGGATGGATTTCTAGTTTGGATAACTAGGATTGGATGTGTTTCACGTATCTCTGAGGGAGTACGTGTATGATCTATCTCTGGTTATGGAACCAGCAGTTCAGGAAGATGTGATTGTAGAATCAGACTTATCTGAAGTCTGATATCCTGTTTAGTTTTGAAGATCTAGTTGAATAAGAGCTCTGTAACTTAATAGTATAGGTTGTTTGAATTCTGTAGAGCGAGTATCCCGATATTTATATCGGGGAAACTCGTGGAAGTTCTATCCAAAATTTGTTTAATCTGGATAATTAAATTTGTTTTGTTTGAATGAATTGGTTGATATGGTTGTTAGCATATGATTGATATATGCTTGTGTTTTTAAAATAAAATCTTAAGATAGATTATTAAATTACCTTTGTTTTAAATTTCGGGGACGAGATTCTTTTAAGGGTGGAGGAATGTGATATCCCGAAAATTTGGCAATATAAATTCAATAATCTGTGTTAGAAATTAATTTGATTTGATAATTTTTGATAATAAAATTTGATTTGGTTTAATAATCTTCTTTTAATAAATAATCAAATTGGTAGATTTTATCTTTTAAAAGCTAATAAATTGTTTTCTGTTTATAATATATATAATTGTATATATTGTAAATTGATAAACTTTGGTTTGGAATTTAGTAAATGAATCAATTTTCTAATTTTAGTTTATATTTGGTAAATTGGAAATTTGATTTAAATTTAACATCTAACTTTTCAAAGCAATTTAATAAATAATTTTATGGTTTATACTTATGATAAATCTTATTTGTTTAAATTTATATTTTTAATTAACTTAAATATGAATTTAAATTAGATTAACATTAAAAGCTTAGTTGTATTTTCTTTTTAAATTATTGCTTGAATTTATATATAAGAATTAAAAATACAATTTATAAATGATTTTAATTTATTAAGTAATACAAGTAATTTATAATCTCTTTTATAAATTATTTAGAATGGTTTAATTTGTTATTTTCAGATAATAATTATAATACTTAGTTTATATAAACATAAATGGATTTTTATAGAAATAGGATTTGTTATTTTTAATTTTAATAAGAGTTATATATGCATCTATATATAACTTGATTTTTAAATTGGAGTTTTATAATTTAATTTGAATTTGAATTTAATGTTTGAAAATTTAAAAGAGTAAATACATAAAAATATTTGAATAAGCTTTTATTTATAAATTGTTTTGTTTCATTTCTCTTTAATAAATTTAAAAGGGAAGAGATTCATTTATGTATATACATAAGAAATAGTAAATTAAGATTTAAAAGTTTATAAACAATTTTAAATTAACATTAAAACACTTAATACATGTGTAAGTTTCTCTTAACATCTTAAAGACGTGTTAAGCCATGAAGTTATCATTTTGACAAATGTTAGAAATTAGGAACAAGTGTCCTATTTTTCTTTTTCTTCTATTTTAATGAATTAAAAAAAAATTCTTTTATAAACACATATTTTTCTCGCCTCATTTTCTTTTCTATTTTTTTTTCAAAACTTAAGTAATCTTCATCTACAAAATTTTAAATCTGAGATTATCTTCATTTCAAAAACAAAATTTTGTTCAAAGTAAAAATCTATAGTTCCCCCTCACAAACAAATTTGAAAACCAGTATTCCTCTTACCCAAAACAATCTGAAATCATTTGCACATCCTCAAGCCTGAAAAGAAAATCATGTATAAACCTGTAGCTCTTCAAATCATCAAACTGAAGTGCAATTCATAAACCTGAAACAAATTTGCTACTTAAAGGACCTGCATGCATTTTTCTTTTCTGGAAGTCTGCGGTCTCCATTTTAAATCAACTAGGCCTGCATTTTTCTTTCTGGAAACATGCATCAGGGAGCAGTGCAGAATAGAAACAAGATTTAAGTTTTTAAAAAAAACAAGCATGCAATTGAGTTTTAAAATCTTAAGTACAACAGCAACTTGAAGTTTTGAGATTGAAGCACCATTCCAGTTTCAAGCATTTTCTGAAATAGTTTGCTCTGCTCATAATTTCTGGTGAGTAACATTTTTTATTTAAGCTAATTTAAGTTGCTTTATTTATTTCTGTGATAATTATGTTTGAATTGGATGAATGTAATGGAATTCCCTGTAATAAGTATGTTTTTCTGAATGCATGCTATATTGTGATATGTTTTGCCTGCTCTAGAATTATAGGAGTAATCTTTGATCATAATCATGATCTTATGTTTAAACTTCTGTTATGGTTCAAGATTCAAAACAATATATAGTTTATGAAATATGAGTTAAAGTTTAAATTTTATAAAAAAGAAAAGAAAAGAAACCTGAATGACTCTGGAAACAGCGAGATACTACAGAACATTTTTTTTATAAGTAAGAATTTAATTATTTAGAATTCTTTGATTTAAGATATTAAACCAATTTCATAAACTAAAACTTGAATTCTAAAATTAAATTCAGAAAATTTAGTTTAAATTTGGAAAAGGATCACTGGTTTGTTTGGAAATGGGGATTTAGGTTGGGATTTTCATTCTAGAAGATCGGAGTGGCCATGGTCTGTTTCAGTGATGAAGTGATGATCATGTTTCAGAAAAAAATGGATGATAATGGATTTATGGAGTGAAGCAGTAGAAATTTGGGATTGAAGTTGATAAGCCCTAGTTTTCAATGTTGATCGGTAAATTGATCACCGCGACTCGAATATGTGATCGAGTCCTTCCTAATTTGAACGGGAGAGAGATGAGGTGTAGAAGTGGATGTGGCCGGTGGCGTTGACTCTCTGATGATCAGAATTTGGAGATTGAGGCGGTTGCAGTTCGACCCATTCTGTTCCAGATTCGAGCTCGATGCTCGGTTTTTGATGTAGGGTTTCTGCAGTTGGATTGAAGGTAGATTTGAAGTGTGGTGATGATCGGTGACTTGCTCGTAGGGTCACGAGAGGCCGGAGGTGGCGAGGGGGTTGGTGCAGGTGCACAGCGTTATGTATGTCAGTTGTTTTGGGAGGAAAGGGGAAACTCGTGCTTGTATTGGGTTGATTTATGTTTTGCTCGAAGGAATGGGGATTGGGACTCGAAGGAGTTGAGTTGTGGTCTCGGGTGAGGTTGACAGTTCCAGGTTTGTATTAAACCTGTCAATTGTTTGTTTGAAAGATTGCAGCATGAAAATTATTTGAGTTTGCTCGAGTTTATTTAGTGTTTTACTCGAGTTGTTTTAGTATTTAGCTCGAGTCGGTTTGTTCAAGATTGAACTTGACCTATTTCTCAAACATAAACTTAAACTGAAATTTAAAATACTACGCAAAGATTTAAAGTATGATTTAAATCAAATTTTAAATTATGGATTCAAGTTTAATTTGAATCATAGTTGGAAATGAATTAGTTTTCAAATTCAATTTTTGTTTAAAATACTTTAAAGGGTTTATTGTTTAAAAATGTCTTTAAAGAAATTTGATGTTAAATTAGAAATTTAAAATATAAAGTAATGTTTTAAACAAAGTTTAAATTTGATTCAAATCTAAATTTGAATCTTTGGTTTAAAAGAAATTTAAGTTTTATAAATCTAAGTGTTTAAAACAAATTTGAATGATAATGTAAAATTTAAATATTTTGAATTTAAAAAGAAATTTGTTTTAACTCATGTAAATTTCTTTTATAAGAAAAGTATTATTTATTATCTAATGTATAAGTTTTAAATTGGTGTTCAAACTTGTTGAAATTAAATTATAGTTTAATGATTTGTTATACATTTAATTATTAGGATAATTAAATGAGTAATTAATTTACTTTAATAAATTAATGAATGACTAATTACTTAAAGTAATTAAAGGTTTAATCTTAAAAGTTTAGGATTAATTATTCTTAGAATAATTAACTTGTAATTATGAATCATTAATTAATAAGATTGTTTTTAATTATTGATTAATACTTAATTAATCAAGTAATAATGGATTAATTAAGTTTTGATTAACACTTAATTATTTAATTAATTTGGGATTAATTAATGGATTAATTAATGATTAATAAATTTTGTAATTAGTAATGATTAGAATAAGTTAATTATTTTAGAAAAATAATTAATGCATTGTTAAATATGAAGGTCATTAACTAAGGATTATTTAATAATTAATTAGTTTAATTAATTTTAATTATTAATTCATCTGCTTCCTTTTTGAAATTTTAATGGCGCCCGATCCTTCTTCCTCCTCTTTCTCTCTTGATTCCGCCTCGTTTCCACCTCTTGTCTCTTTACACTCCTCCGCTTCAACTTCCTCTTCTTCTGTTCCTTCTTCTACTTCTGCTCTCAATTTGCCTGTTGCTTTGAATTCATCTGATCCTGTTGCTTCTCCTTCTTTAAAATCGAATTGGTCTTCGCTCTTCAAATCTTTACCTAGAAATGCTGGATCTTATAAACCTATTCATTTTGATATCTCTCGTGACAAGCCTACCACTGATTTGCCAGATGTAGTTAAGGAAGAAGGTATTAAGTATTGGAATGATCACCTGGTGGGATTCTTTCTGGATGGTACTCTCTCTTTTTTATCTGTTGTCAATTTCTTGAAGAGATTCTGGAAACTCAAAGGTGATGTTGATTTTAAATCAGATGGTTATAATTTTTACTTCAAGTTTTCTAATCAAGAAGATAAGAATCTTGTTCTTGAGTCGGATCCAATTTTCATTAGGGGTAGAATGTTCATCATTACAAAATGGGATCCATCCATAGGTTTAACGCAAGCTCAGATTAAGAAGGTTCCTATTTGGATTCATTTTCATAAGATACCCATCATTCTTTGGACTTTAGTTGGTATTAATTGGCTTGCATGTCACGTTGGTAGATTGATCTGTTTTGATAGTACCACAGAAAAATTACAAAGATTTAAGTATGCTAAGGCACTTGTGGAGATTTCTCCTGACCGTGCTTTACCAAGTTCTATTCATATTCCGCAATTAGGAAGTAATTGCCCTGATGTACAACTTTCTTATGACTGGAAACCTAGTATCTGTACTCATTGTAAAGTCTTTGGGCACAACAGTTTATCCTGTGAATTTGTGAACAAGAAGTATGTTGGGGGTGTTGATGGTGTATCTGTTGGAAATAATAATCATGTGGTGGGTGTGAAGGTAGATAATAATCAAGATGGTAATAAGGATGGTAGTGCAGTTGATCTTAATTGGAGAGTTGTTAATAAAAAGAATAAAGGAGCTTGGAAACAGAAGAAAGTGGTATCAATAGATAAAAATAATATTCCTAATGTTACTTCTGTCAATCAGTTGGAAGTAGGCAAAGCAGTTGAAACTGTAGTACTTCATAATAATTGTTCATGTCCTTCTGAAAATGTTAATTTCTTTGCAGTTATAAATGATACTTCACTTGTTACTAATAATAATAGTGTCAGTGAAGTACTCTCTTCTAAATCTACTCTTTTTCAATCCATTAGCTCATCTGCTTCTCTTCATAATAGTCTATCAGCTATTAATGATGTGTCTTTTGTCTCTGAACCATCTATTTTTGTATTGGCAGATGGAAAATCCTCCCCATCTGCTAGTTTATTAGCTTCTTCTGCACTTCCAATTTCATCTACATCTACTTCAACTTCTTGTTCCTCTCAGTTTAGCACTAAATCTCCCATCCTTAATCCTGATTCACCTTATCTTCATCTGTCCCCTCCAAATAATTTTGTGTTACCTCCACCCTCTGTTTCTATTGAGCCTTCTGATTCACAGTCTGGTAAAAACAATGTTGTTAATTCTGATGATCTCAATAAAGGCAAAAACTTTAAGCCACATGAAGTCTTACCTTTATCATCTTCCAAAAACAATTCTCATCATAGACATACTAGGAAAAATCCTACCACCATTTTTCCTCCTCTTCCTACTAAATGAATAATATTGCTTTTTGGAATATAAGAGGAGCTAATTTATCTTCAAAGCAAGTTGACATTAAAAATCTTATTTTTGGAAATAATATTCAAATAATGTGTATATTTGAAACAAAGCTTGATACACAAGCCTCTTTGAAGGCTAGGAACTTGATTGCTCCATCCTGGTTATATGATGATAATTTTCTTGAAGCCAATCATGGTAGACTGCTTACTTTATGGAATCCAATTTTTTTCAAACTTTCCAGATTAAATGCTTCTGATCAATTTATTCACTACCTTTGTCTGCACTTGCCTTCGAATGTTTCTTTTCATCTTACCTCTGTATATGCTCATAATTCATTATCTTTAAGGCAAGACTTTCTTAATTTCCTTCCTTCTTTAAAATCAGATTCTACTCCATGGCTAATTGGTGGTGATTTCAATTCCATGTATGCTAGTAATCAAAAATTTGGTGGCTGCCCTTTATCTCTTAAAGACATTTCTCCATTAAACAGTGCCCTTATTCAATCTAATCTTTTCTCTGCTAATTGCTTTGGTCCTGACTTCACTTGGTCTAATAATAATAGGAGTGGTTATCCTACTTTATGTAAGCTTGATCATATTTTCTTAAACATCTCTTTTCTTCAACTCTGGCCAAAATCCTTTTATAATATCTTAAATCCCTCTTTTTCAGATCACTGCCCATTATTATTTCATTGTGGAATGGATGATATACATGGTAGAAAACACTCTTTTAAATTTTTTAATTTCCGGACTAAGCAAGATGAATTTTTTGTTATTTTAAAGCAGGTGTGGAACTTACAATATGGAAGGGATCCTTTGTCAAATACTACTTTCAAAATGAAGGCTCTTAAATTTCATCTTAGGAAGTGGTCTGCAACCATTTTTGGTAAGGATTCTAATCTTTCCACTCAAATTAGATATGAGCTCCATAGAATTAGACTATGCTGACTGAGAGACCATTTGACATTTCCTTAATTCATTTAGAATCACAATTAAAACATTCTCTGGACAATACTATTCAAAAGGAAGTCTCTTCACTTAGGCAAAAGATTCACTTGAGAATGGTAAAGGAGGCTGATAGGAATACTAGGTACTATCATAATTTTCTTAAAGTAAAAAGGAATCATGAATGTATTCTTCAGATCAAGAATATGTTTGGTGACATGGTTAATACTTTTGATGGAATTAATGAGGCTTTTGTTCAGTACTTCAAATCTATTCTAGCTCCGTCAAATTTATTCACTCCTGATATAAATCCTCTATTTCATATTAATCTCCCTACAATTACTACCTCTCAATCAAATGATTTGATTATTGCAATATCTGGAAATGAAATTGAATCTGCTGTTTTTAGCCTGGATGCTAATAGCTGTGGAGGACCAGATGGATTTAATGCTCATTTTGTTCAAAAGAGTTGGAATGTTATAGGATCTGATATTATTAAAGCCATTCAACATTTTTTCCTCCATAATAAACTCCCTGATTGTCTTGCTGCAACAGCAATTACCTTGATTCCCAAAATCAATAATCCATCTTCTGTTTCATATTTCAGGCCTATATCTTGTTGCAACATTATCTACAAAATAATTTCAAAAATTTTGTCAAATAGATTGCAAACTGTTTTACCTTCTATCATCTCAAACAATCAAGCTGCTTATTTTTCTGGTAGATCAATAAGTGATAATATTCTTTTGACTCAAGAATTGTTGTATGGTTATGAAAGAGCAAATATTTCTCCAAGATGCATGCTTAAACTTGATATTAAAAAAGCATTTGATTCCATTGCTTGGCCTTCTATTTTAGCTATTATGTCTAGAATGAATTTTCCCAAACCTTTTTTAGCATGGATCTACACATGTATTTCATCACCTAGGTATTCTATTAATAGAGAAGGTGGTTTGTATGGTTATTTCAAAGGCAAACAAGGTGTAAGACAAGGTGATCCAATTTCAGCTTACTTGTTCATATTAGTCATGGAGCTTTTAAATTCTATATTGAAAGATCTGGTAGTTAAAAACAAGTTACAACTTCATCCCAAATGTAATAATCCATTAATCACTCATTTGCTCTTTGCTGATGACCTTATTATCTTCACAAAACCCACTTTCTACAATATTCAATCTATTACTTCATCTCTGGATCTTTTCCATTCTATCACTGGTTTGCAAATAAATCTTCAAAAATCAAATATCTACATTGCTGGTTTAAATTCAACTCAGAAGAAAGATATCATAGAATTTTCAGGCTTGCTTGAATTACCAAAGAATTCCTTTTATTTGGGATTACCTATCTTGAGTTCAAGAATAACAAAGCATAATTGCTTACCTCTTTTTGAGAAGATCATTGAAAGACTTACTGTTTGGCCCATTGATAAGCTTTCTCAAGCTGGTAGATTAACAATTATTCAATCCATTGCTGTTGCTATGACCAACTATTGGACAAGGCATTACATTCTCCCTGTAAAACTGATTGAAATGATATCTAGTGGTCTTAATAAATTTCTATGGCATGGAGATCCTTTTTCCAGAAAATTAATCCCAATTTCATTTTATAAACTGTTTGAAACTAAGAAGAATGGTGGTCTTGGCATAACTAACATTTTTCTTTGGAATAAGGCTGCAATACCAGTATACTTCAATAAAAAATTTGAATCTGATAGAAGCTTATGGTCTCAATGGGTTAATCATTACTTGATTGGTCATAAGAATTTTTAGACTATGGAAATTCCACAGAACTGCAGCTGGAGTTGGAGAAGTATTCTTAAGCTTAGGCAAACATTTATCCCATTTTTACAATGTAACTATACTCAGATTAAAGGCCTATCTTTCTGGCATTCTCCTTGGGCTAGGAAAGGTTTAATTTTAAGTAATGTTGTGGATTATAATATCAGAAGAAACTCTGGCATCTCTGATTCAGCTATAGTTGATGAGTTTATCCATGATGATAATATTGTTTTACCATACTCTAGCTCTTGTCTGCTCAGGAAGCTCTGGAATGTTATTACTAACAATCAAATTACCAATAATGATAATTTTCTTATTTGGTCTGATAAAGGAAAGCCTCATTCTATTAAACTCGTATATAAATCTCTCTGTGGAGTTGGTTCTTATTTTCCTTGGTATTCAAGAATTTGGAAATTTGGTGGAAGTGCAAAAGAAAATTTACTTTTATGGAAGGTGATGGCAAATGCATTGAATACTAAAGATAAGCTATGTAGATTGGGTTTAATATCAGAGGATGCATGTGTATTATGCAGAGCTGACCAGGAAACAAATACTCATCTGTTTTTTGAATGTACTTTTGTATATCAAATATGGTATAAGCTTTTGTCTAATGGTGGATACTACAAACCATCAACTGTCAGTGCTATTGAGTGGTTTAATGTGTTTAAAGCTACTAGATGGAAAACTAGAAGGACTTTTGTGCTCCTAAAGTTGCTCAAGAAGTTGATTTATGCAGTTTGGATTGAGAGAAACAATAGAGTTTTTGGCATTGATGTTAAAAATACTTCTCAACTCTATAACATGATACATGGCAGTATTCTTTCTGAAATGAAATCAGGTTGTATTTGATGTCTATCTCTATGTCTCCTCCCTGGATGCCAAATTCAAGTACTCAGTTTGATGTTGAAGTTTGATGGATTGCTCTTTTCCTAGCATGAGATTACATTGAAGTTTGTCTTCAGTTTGAGGTTGTAACTGTTTGTTGGTTCAGATAGTTTTTCCTGTACACTTTAAGTTTCATGTTGATTGAGTATGTGTGATTGTGATATTGGTAGTCAGTTGTAAAGTGAGTTTTGGCATAGTGAGTGTTGTAATGTGTGTGTTTTTCTTGTTTTGTTTGAGGTGGCTGCAGGTTGTGTTGTATTGGTGTTATTTGTACCTTGGGTCTTGTAAGTGTGAGTTGTAATTTAGTTTAAGTCAATAAAATGAGCTTATAGCTCTTTGCTTTTCAAAATTTTTTAATTATTAATTAGATTAATTAATTTAAAGATAATCATTTGTGTAAGTTGTTAAGTATAACTACTTATGGAAGTAATTAAGGAATTAATTACTAATTGTAATTAATTGAGTTTAATTTGATTAGATTAAGTTAATTAATTCATTTTAATTAATTTAGAATAATCATTTGAAGATTTGTGAAGTATAATTACTTAATGTAATTAAATGAAGAGGAATTACTTAGGGAAGTAATTAATGGGTAATTACTAGATGTAATTAATTAAAGGTGATTTGATGATGGAAGTAATTTAAGTATAATTACTTTATGAATTAATCAAGGGATTAAGTGGAGATAATTAATTAAGGAGTAATTAAATTATTTTGTAAAGTAATTAATGGTAGATAATTACTGAATGATGTTAATCAAGGGTGATTAACAATTATGGTTTAAATTAAGATTAATTACTTAATGTTTTTAATTTAAATAAGGTACTTAATTAAATGGCAATTAGAAATCATTATTTAATATAATTAATGATGTAATTAAGATTGATTAATTAAGATTAATTAATTAATAATAAGTGATTAAGGGTAATTAATTAATATAATTAATTAAGGATTAATGTAATTAATTATAGTTAATTAATTTGTGAAGTAATTAAGGTTAATTACCGTATTTGGTTAAGTATAATTAATTTGTAAAATTAATTAAAGGATGATACTTGAATGTAATTAAGAATAATCTAATCAAGGGTGATTAATTAAGGTGATTAATTAGAGATTAATTAATTAATTAATTAATAATGATGTAAGTAAGATTTATATTGATAAAGTAATTAATTTAATTCACTTTAAATTAATTTGAATGATGTAATTAATTTAATTAATTTTAAATTAATTATATTTGATATGGTAAATCATTGCTTATATGAATGGATGATATTGTTTGCCTTGATTGGTTTGAATCTCAGATATGAGATAAATAATGTTGAGTGATATGGATGCACTGTTGCATTGTGATGATGTTTTGGATTATCTTTTGATAATGATAATATAGATTATCTGTTGTGATGTTAATGTTGATTATCAATTGTGATTTGTGGATTATCTATCTGTGTGTATATAGATAATTGTATTGTTTTAAAACTTTAAAACAACTTGGCCTTAAAAGATACGCTTTGGATTTCGATGAGACCGGGATCGGGTTTCCATATTTGGATATCCGAAAACCACATCGATCCAAATTAACATTAGGTCGTGAATCCAAGTGGAGCAAGTGAAGACTCGAGGTGTAAGAACTATACGTCAATATAACTCTTTGGGTGATTCCATAATGAGTTTGACGGAATAGTACTTATAGGTTCGAGATGGTGATTTAGAGTGCAAGGGCTATGGTCGTTGACTCTGAGGGTGATTCCAATATGAGTGCAACGAGATAGTGCTTTCGATTTCGTTCGAACCCGGAATGAACTTGTATGGATTGAATGCTTTCAGAACATCGTCAGGTGGACGATGAGCGTTCTAAGAGATATGTCCTATAAAGGTAATCGTAGTCTCAAGCCTCATCAACCGGGAATGGCTAAAACAGGGGAGGTGCAGCAAGGCTAGGTGGGTCATGCCCATTTCAAGACAAGATTTTCCCCTGTCTAGAGGTCCCTTTCATTTCGACTGTGTGGCAGTTGGAACGTACGCCAACTGCGGGGTTGTCTTGTTCGGGACTGTCCAGTAAGGGATGGTTCCGGTCTTGTGTTGCAGGGGAGCGGGCGTACTCCTCGGTACGTTGATCTAGGCCACGTATTGTGACGGACGGTACCCCAATAGCCCAGCCATTGAAGGAATCCAAAATCCAATAAGTGCCAACGGTTTTGATTGTATTACCCACATTTGTGGCTAGTAGCTGGAATTTAATAGATGTAACAATTTCGGCTATTTCATATTTACTTGAAAACCCTAGACCTATTATAATATCACAAGATTTCCTATCAAATGTTTTGGTTAGCGTAAGTTAAAAACTTTTCCATGTATATGTATGGGAAGTCTTACGTGATACCTTTTCTTTTCAAAGGTTTTTCAAAGTTAAGAAACTTTAACCTGTTACTCACACCAGACCCATGTCTGACCCAGAGTTTATTTTTTGTTTTTCATAAACCCTTGGGTACTCAAATTTTACGAGTAGCCAAGGGATTCAGGTTAACTTTGACGAATTATGGAGGAGCAATGGAGCAGGAGGCTTCTGCGTTAGATATATAGTTTCTGCTGTGTATTCTCTGTGTTGTATCTTTTTGTTGTGATGTATTGAGTTGTATAACTAGACAGGTGTTTATAACTGTCTAGTATGTGATGTATATGCTTGTAACTCTGATTAGTGTTGTAAACTATGTAATACTTATGTTATTAATATAATTTATTCGTTCCGCTGTTTAGATTCTGATGTGTTGTTTCTTTCTTCTTCTCTTTCTTTCTATTCTCTATCCCTTTCTTTCTTCTTGATGATGCGATTTTCTATACTTAGAAAGTCGGGTCGTCACAACTTTGAAAAGGCTATTTTTTTAGAATTATATATTTAATTATTAAATATAACAACTTCATTTTTAAATGGTTTAAATGGAGTAATTTGACGGGAAAAATAAACTATTTTGAAATGTGAGTTGAAATGGTATTTTATATAAAATGAATGTCGTTTTGAAAAGATATGATATTTTTATATTTTGAAATGGTTTTGAAATGATATTGAATTGTTGAAATGATATTTGATTTTTGAAATATAAATACCATTGTAAAATTATAACCACGGGTTATAATAATGATTGGTTGTTAAAGAGACCGGGATTAGATATGGACATACTCTCTGTCGATACAGAAAACCAATTTAACTGCTGTGTACGTGGTGGAGATTCCAGAATGAAGTAGGATGGTGGCGACGTTCTTGAGGTATACTACATGGACCCGACTCCCATGAGTTGGCATAAGGTGGCTGAAACAGGAGCGATCTCGGGCCAAAATGGGTAGCTCCTCTGGTCGGATACACTTCTTCGATACCATTCTATTACTGTTGTGATTGATTGGGTGCATCCCTTGATTTTGGAGTGTGGCTCAAGGTGGGTGTAGTGGCTGCTACGTGACCACCAGCCCGTGTGCGTAATTGGTATATCTACCCTGGCATTCCCTTGTGTGCCGTGTCACCTACTATACCGAGCTTTACTACGAGTTTGTTTTTCTTCCATGGCCCATGGAGTATTTAGGGTAGTCTCCCGATCTGGAGATATGCTGATACTGGATGGACTACTGGGACTACTATGTTTTGGGTGGTCCTAAGCATCCTTTAAGTTACTTGTATCTTTATTACAGTTCACTTGAGTTGGTTTACATTATATAAGTATATATGTCCTGACTCGAGTGTTTTGTTATTTTTCTTTATGCTCGGGTCAGCCTGAGTATTCCCAGCTTTGGATTCTCTTTCTGGAGCTGGTCTTTGCTGGAGATTCTGCATATATATATATATATATATATATCGGTTTCAGCTATTCTAGTTTATCTCATGTATTAGTGAACTTCTATGTATTTGGGATTTCTATTATGTTGTTTTCAGACTGATATTATTTATTTGTTTTGAGACTTTGTTATAGTAGCTGTGACGCCCCACCTCTATACCCACGCTAGCCAAGAACACTCCGGAGTAGTGCTGTCAACTAGCACGTAGAATAAGGCTGTTGAGGAGCGACCATCCATGTAATTGCTTATCACACGGTGGCTATAAATAATCTTCGGAAACAAACATAGAAATAATCATATCACAAATCAGTCACAGATATCCATATCACAAAGGCGGAAGAAGATATGAATATATAACTAACACATGAAAGTGTACATCAGAGTAGTGGTCATTAAGATCCACGATAATACAAAAGAATAGCAACATGTGCTATACAAAAGAATACAACTATGAGTCTATATCTCAAGTGTATACAACAAAAACTGCTAATCTAAACAGTTAGCCAAAAGTCAGAGTGATGAATCCCTGGGAAGAAGTCAAGCAGAAGCACCTGTAACATCTCGGTCTGACCCGAGTATTATTTAAGAAAATAATAAACGGATCAGTCTAGCTATAAATATCAGATGACATGATATAACATAAAAGATATGGCATAAACATAAACATCCATAACGACATACCACTATAAGTATGTAAATAATGATCAACAGAAGATCAATCAATAAGAGATAATCAATATCACAAGAATCTTCTCAAAGATTCGAAGAGGGCATCATACCCTAAACTTGTACTCATAACAAGTCAATGACATAAATTCCAGAAATCAACACGAGAAATCCAGAAATCATAAAAAGGGAAAGAGGCCTATCACATGACGGTCCGAAGACCATGGGGAGCTACCCCGCATGTGTGAATGGAATCACACAGATTGAGGTCAAGACTAACCAAAAAGCAGAAAGGTATGTGTGAATGGAATCACACAAGTGGTGTCTAGTCTAACCTTGCAATGAAAGAGACATCGCGCAATTGCTAGTCTAATTCATAAAGCGATCATCAAGATCAACGAGAAGTGTCAATTACACTAAGCTAGTAAATATAGAAGTTTAGCTTCATGTCCCATAACCACTTGCTTAACTTAAATATTTACGAACAAACTGTAAATCTTCACTAATAAAATTGTCACAAGTGGTTCAATCGAACAAGTCCAAGAATTAACCGACGAAGTGAACGCAAGCATTTCATACCGCTTGTTTTACTAAGTCGTTTAATTAGATTTCTCATCCGAGTGAGGTAAAGGCTTGTATATACTAATAGATTGGAAAACGGTTTAAGAAAAGAGCTTTGTTATTAAAAATAGAGTTGAAATTGTTTGTTAAAAGAGTTTTGATATTTACTACTAGTATTGAAACCTTTATATTATAAAGTGACAAAACACAGAAGCAATTGTAGAAACAATCAGTCACAAAAATCGCATACGGAGATGTGAATAAAATCCAAGGAAATCAGCTCAATGTTTTTCAGATAAGATCCCCTACGGAGGGGGGGTCCGGGGGGGTGGCAACCCCCCAAGGTGGGGGTGCGGGGGCAACGCCACCGCTTACGGGGTTCGACCTGCCCGGTCAGGTCGCGGGGGTCCAAGGGGCAGCGCCCCGACAAAACGGTACGACCTAAGTGAAGGCAAGAGGCCTACAACCTAAAGCAAAATGAGGTCTAACGACCTAAGGGTTCACGCGACCTAACACAATGGCTGAGCGACCTAACTAAGTGCGCGACCTGGTGGGTAAGGAGGTCGAACGACCTAATGTTCTTTGCGACCTAACGAGGTAGAGGGGACACGCGACCTAAAGGTACGCGACCTAAGAAAGTTCGCGGGCTAAGGATGAGCGACCTAACAAGGTTTACGACCTAACGGAGACGAGGTCATGCGACCTAAAAGTGAAACGACCTAAGGGCGAAAACAAGGTCACGCGACCTAACAGGAAACAAGGTCAAGCGACCTAAGGGGTTACGCGAGCTAACGTAACACGGGTCAAACGACCTAAGGCATCACAGGACGAACGACCTAACTTCTTAAGGGACGGGCGACCTAAAGAGGTTCGCGACCTAATAGGGTTCGCGACCTAAAGGTGCACGACCTAAGGTCTTTCGACCTAGGGGTATATAGGTAACACGACCTAAAGATGTCGCGACCTAAAAATAGAAAGCATGGCCGAACGACCTATCGAAGTAGAAAGGCATGCGACCTAACGGTCAAAAGGCCAACGACCTACGACCTAAAAGTCATACGATTTACGACCTAAAAGCCATACGACCTACGACCTAAAAGCCATACGACCTACGACCTAAAAGCCATACGACCTAACATGAAACGACCGAACTCCGAAGTGAAGATTCAAGGCAGTGCGACTTAGCGCGATAACACGCGAACGACCTAACTCCGAACACGCAAGAACGATCTAGGAGCTATCTCGTACGCGACCTACGACCTAAGGCCCACACGACCTAACTCCGAACGACCTAAAAATGGCCAGAACGACCTAAATGTAGAAATTTCGCCAAAACGCCAAAAATCGGAGTTTTTTCGCCAATCCAATCCAAACCAAAAGCAAATATTCATGCTAAAGTGATAGGGAATCATTCCCAACAACCCAATATAGTTATAGACTAGATTTGTGAGATAAAAATCTCACCTTTGCACCAAATATCAATGAAAATGAAGTTTTAAGAAAGCAAGAATCAATCCTTCTTCTATCTAAGCACAAGAAGCTTGAATCCAATGTCTTCTTCTTGAATTTGGAGTAGAAAGATGGATTGCAATTGAATTTGAGTTTTGGAATTTTAATTTCCCATTCCCTCCACCATTAGTGCCAAAGCTTGATTAGTTAGGAAATTTATGAAGAGTGAGGAGAAGAGGGTTGGAACTTGGGCTTAATAGGCTAAACTAACCCAAAGTCCAAAGCGGGAAAAGTTAGTGAAATTTCACTAACTCCAAACCTATCGATGTTTATACTTAAAAAGTTGTAAACGACATTTCGAACTCAATGGAAGTGGTCTCGAGTCCTAATTTGACCGTTTGCAAAAAGTAGCTTTTCGGACCAAAATCCGATTAACGAGTTACTATTTAAATAAAATATTTAAATACAAACTCGATAAATATGCGGGTTGTTACAGACTCCCCTCCTTAAAGAAATTGCGTCCTCGCAATATATATAAGATGGAAATAAAAAGTAACAACCATAAAAGCATATTAACCCAAGAGGAATTTTGAAATAAGAAGTTCACCTCAAGGAGCAGGAGTAAGCAAGTCCGGATGTGTACGCTCGATGAATTCTCTGGATTCCCAAGAACAATCCTTAGGATTTGAGGACCATTGAACCTTCACAAGCGGAACATCTTTATTTCGAAGTCGTTTAATCTCAGAAGCTATAATTCGAATAGGATGCTGCTCATAAGTTAAATTCGGCGATACTTCAATTTCTTCCACAACAGCAGGCTCAAGGATAGAATCGGAATCCCGAAGGCATTTCCGTAATTGAGAAACGTGAAACACGTCATGCATGGCAGAAAACTGAGCCGGTAATGCAAGGCGATAAGCCATGGAACCAATACGTTCGGTGATGGGAAATGGCCCAATATATCGAGGCGCTAACTTTCCCGATCGACTGAAACGTACAACACCCTTCATAGGTGAAACTCGAATAAAAACAGGATCCCCAACAGAAAATTCTAATTTCCTTCTTCGATTATCGGCATAGGATTTTTGTCTACTCTGGGCTTCTTTCATCCTATGTCGAATAAGTTCAATCTTTTCCGTGGAATCACGAATAAAGTCTGGACCTAAAACCAGCTTCTCACCGGCCTCAAGCCAACAAGAAGGAGATCGGCATGGCCTTCCGTAGAGTGCCTCGAAAGGTGCCATACCAATACTAGATTGGAAGCTATTATTATAGGAAACTTCAACAAGTGAAATATAATCTTCCCAACTTCCACCAAATTCAAGCACACAAGCACGAAGAAGATCTTCAAGAGTTTGATTCACAAGCTCGGTTTGTCCATCGGACTGGGGATGATAAGCGGTGCTAAAATTAAGCTTCGTTCCTAAAGATTTTTGAAGACTCTTCCAAAATCCACTAGTAAACAATGGATCACGATCGCTAACAATAGAAGTAGGAACTCCATGCAATTTTACAATTTCCTTGACAAATAGTTTGGCCAAAAGAGGAACGGTTCGGTTAGACCGAACCGGAATAAAATGGACGGATTTAGTAAGTCTATCAACAATCACCCATAAGCTATCATGACCCGAACGAGAACGGGGAAGGCCATCTATAAAGTCCATGGAAATTTGATCCCACTTCCAAATTGGAATTTCTAAGGGTTGCAATAACCCACCAGGCCTTTGATGTTCGGCCTTGACAAGTTGGCAAGTCATGCAACACTTAACAAAGTTAGCAATATCAGATTTCATTCCCTCCCAATAATAAAGTCGCTTCATATCAGCGTACATTTTACTACTACCGGGATGAATGGTGAATTTAGAATGATGGGAATCTTCTAAAATATCTTTACGAAGATCTCCAATATTTGGTACGATAAGTCTACCAAATTTTCGAATGCCGCCACGAGAATCAATATCAAAGTCTTTCAAACCTTCAATATCAATTTTATCCTTAACATTTTTGCCAAGAAGAGCCAATTCAGAATCTAGCCCTTGAGCTTCAAGAATGCGGTCTAAAAGAGAAGGATGAGCCTCAAAGCTACATAAAACAAGCGATGAGCATAAATCGGATACGTGCTCTCGAATCTCACAAGTGGATAAGATCTCGAGATCGTTCCATTCGGATATCATCATAGAAACAACTGCTTGTTGCTTACGGCTAAGAGCATCGGCGACACGATTACCCTTACCGGGGCTATAAAGAATATCAAGATCATAAGGTGCAAGGAACTCGAGCCAACGCTGTTGACGTAAATTAAGTTCTTTTTGAGAAAATAAATATTTCAAAGACTTATGATCCGTGTAAAGAATAAATTTCTCTCCCAATAGATAATGACGCCACATTCGAAGGGCGAAAACAATAGCCGCGAGCTCTAGATCATGTGTGGCATATCTAGTCTCGGCCGGCTTCAATTGCCTAGAAGCATAAGCAACAACACGTTCTTTTTGCATAAGAACGGCACCCAAACCAACGTGACTAGCATCGGTATAAACAACAAAATCTTGATTCCCCTCAGGAATAACAAGAATAGGAGCATCAGAAAGGAGTTCCTTCAATTTCTGAAAAGAGGCTTCACATTTGTCCGACCAAATGTATTTAACTCCCTTCTTAGTCAAGCCAGTAAGAGGCACGGCAATCTTAGAAAAGTCTTTAATAAAACGACGGTAATAGCCCGCCAATCCGAGAAAACTACGAATCTCTGTCACACTCTCCGGTCTCTTCCAATCTTGAATCGCTTCAATCTTTGAAGGATCCACGGATATCCCGGATTCGGAAATAATATGACCGAGAAACTTCACACGAGATTGCCAAAAGTGGCATTTAGAAAATTTCGCCTTTAATTGATTACTCCTAAGTGTTTCCAATACAATCCGAAGATGTTTCTCATGTTCCTCCTCGGTTTTTGAATACACAAGAATATCATCAATGAATATGAGAACAAACCGATCGAGGAAATCTTTGAAAACTCGATTCATGAGGTCAATGAAATAAGCTGGAGCATTCGTTAACCCAAATGGCATAACAAGCCATTCATAAGATCCATATCGAGTACGGAATGATGTCAAAGGAATGCTATCCTCAGCGATACGAAGCTGATGGAAACTGGTAGCCAAGTCCAATTGTGAAAAGACCTTAGCACCACTAAGCTGATCGAATTAGATCATCAATCCGAGGTAAAGGATATTTATTTTTAATAGTAAGATCGTTAAGCTTGCGATAATCAACGCAGAGCCTCAGAGTACCATCGGATTTTTTTACGAAAATAGCCGAAGCTCTCCAAGGCGAGGAACTAGAGCGAATAAATTGCCTCGTCTCCAACTCAGATAATTGTTTACGCATCTCCTCATTTTCCTTATTGGACATGCGATAAGGAGGGCGAGTAATAGGTTGAGCTCCAGAAACAAGATTAATTCTGAACTCAATTGCTCGTTTAGGTGGTAAACCTAAAACGGGCTCGAATATGTCGGAAAATTCACGAACAACATGAATACGAGAAATAATATCATCTTCATCATCATCATCGTTATCACGAGGATTTAAAGAATATAAAGATGCCACCAAACATGATTCTGAATCTTTAAGATTAACAGAAATCTGTTTAACAGATTGTGGATGTCGGAGATGAATAGTCCGCTCAGGACATAGGATATGGGCTTGATAACGGTTAAGCCAATCCATTCCCAAAATTATTCCAAAACCTAAGTAACGCATGACATGCAAATCGGCTAGGAAAGAAAAATCGCAAAAAATAATCTCCACATCTTTACAAAGCAAACTAAGAGTTGCGGATCCACCAACAGGATTCGCAATTTTTAAAGATGTCATCAATGCATTAACACTTAAGGAAAAAGTGTCTACCAGTTCCTTTGATATAAAAGAATGGGATGCACCCGTATCAAAGAGAACTCTAATAGGTTGATCATGAAATAAAATAATACCATCAAGAATGGAATGAGAAATACCTTGGCCACGAGATGTGTTGCCAGGGGCTTGAGCCACATTTAACTTTCCCTCATTCCTGCTTTTACGTTTGAGGCATTGATGTATAAAGTGATTTGGGCTCTTACAATAGCGACAAGATTTGGGCTTAGAGCACTTATTCGCATAATGATCCCCAGACCCACAGTTGAAGCAACTCGCACCACTAGGAGAAGGAGACTTTGCCGCAAGGGTAGCCTGCTTACCCTTTTTGTTGGGATAAGGACCCTTGAACTTGTTTGGCCTCTTCTTGTTGTTGAAGTTTGGTTTAGCGCCTTCCACTTCAACATCACTCTCTCTATCAGCCTCTTCAAGACGAAGAGCGATATCGACGAGTTGATCAAATGCGACTTCTAGTTTCAGGAGCAGTGGCTTCTTAAGATTCTTATTTAAGCCATAAACGAACCTCTGGTTCTTCTTCAATGGGGTGTTGATGTATTCAACCCCATATTTGGAAAGCGACTCGAAGGCTGCGACGTAATCAGTCACGGAGGATTGACCTTGAACAAGGTCTATAAAATGTCGAGCCAAGGTTACTTTCCCAGCTTCTGGTACAAACTTTAACTCGAAGCGTCCCTGAAATTGCTCCCAGGTGAGATCCGCTTCATTAATTTCTGAAGTAAGGAGTTCGTACCAGTCCAATGCTCTCTCCTGGAGCATGCTGGAAGCCACCTGAACGCGGTGGAGATCGATAAGGTTCATGCGAGAAAAGATTCGATTGCATGATTTTAACCAAGCTTGGACCTCGATGATATTTTCTGAACCTTTGAAGGGCTTCCCACCCAAGTTGGTGTAATCGCTGCACAAACGTGCAAATCCCGACTTTGGGTGAGTAGGTTCCGGGTTAGCTCCAGCTGCTTGAGCATTAGTTACTAAATCAAGAAGCTGTTGAGCAGTCATAAAAACTCCATCCGGGGGAGCAGCACCAGATGATCCAGTTCTGGGACGGCCTGGTCTAGACATTCTCTTCCTTTAAGAAAGAAAGAAGAGAAAGAAGAAGGTTATTCACCAATGAACATCAAGCAATCTTGATAGATAAAATAAGAAATCATAAAGGAAATAGGATGAATTGGTACGAAGACTCGAATTAATCCTATGGTATGACTCCTAAGATAGACTTAGGACGATGATCCTTGTTAAGTTATTCTACATTGTTCCGAAGTTTGGCTCTGATACCAAGCTGTGACGCCCCACCTCTATACCCACGCTAGCCAAGAACACTCCGGAGTAGTGCTGTCAACTAGCACGGAGAATAAGGCTGTTGAGGAGCGACCATCCATGTAATTGCTTATCACACGGTGCTATAAATAATCTTCGGAAACAATCATAGAAATAATCATATCACAAATCAGTCACAGATATCCATATCACAAAGGCGGAAGAAGATATGAATATATAACTAACACATGAAAGTGTACATCAGAGTAGTGGTCATTAAGATCCACGATAATACAAAAGAATAGCAACACGTGCTATACAAAAGAATACAACTATGAGTCTATATCTCAAGTGTATACAACAAAAACTGCTAATCTAAACAGTTAGCCAAAAGTCAGAGTGATGAATCCCTGGGAAGAAGTCAAGCAGAAGCACCTGTAACATCTCGGTCTGACCCGAGTATTATTTAAGAAAATAATAAACGGATCAGTCTAGCTATAAATATCAGATGACATGATATAACATAAAAGATATGGCATAAACATAAACATCCATAACGACATACCACTATAAGTATGTAAATAATGATCAACAGAAGATCAATCAATAAGAGATAATCAATATCACAAGAATCTTCTCAAAGATTCGAAGAGGGCATCATACCCTAAACTTGTACTCATAACAAGTCAATGACATAAATTCCAGAAATCAACACGAGAAATCCAGAAATCATAAAAAGGGAAAGAGGCCTATCACATGACGGTCCGAAGACCATGGGGAGCTACCCCGCATGTGTGAATGGAATCACACAGATTGAGGTCAAGACTAACCAAAAAGCAGAAAGGTATGTGTGAATGGAATCACACAAGTGGTGTCTAGTCTAACCTTGCAATGAAAGAGACATCGCGCAATTGCTAGTCTAATTCATAAAGCGATCATCAAGATCAACGAGAAGTGTCAATTACACTAAGCTAGTAAATATAGAAGTTTAGCTTCATGTCCCATAACCACTTGCTTAACTTAAATATTTACGAACAAAATGTAAATCTTCACTAATAAAATTGTCACAAGTGGTTCAATCGAACAAGTCCAAGAATTAACCGACGAAGTGAACGCAAGCGTTTCATACCGCTTGTTTTACTAAGTCGTTTAATTAGATTTCTCATCCGAGTGAGGTAAAGGCTTGTATATACTAATAGATTGGAAAACGGTTTAAGAAAAGAGCTTTGTTATTAAAAATAGAGTTGAAATTGTTTGTTAAAAGAGTTTTGATATTTACTACTAGTATTGAAACCTTTATATTATAAAGTGACAAAACACAGAAGCAATTGTAGAAACAATCAGTCACAAAAATCGCATACGGAGATGTGAATAAAATCCAAGGAAATCAGCTCAATGTTTTTCAGATAAGATCCCCTACGGAGGGGGGGTCCAGGGGGGGTGGCAACCCCCCAAGGTGGGGGTGCGGGGGCAACGCCACCGCTTACGGGGTTCGACCTGCCCGGTCAGGTCGCGGGGGTCCAGGGGGCAGCGCCCCGACAAAACGGTATGACCTAAGTGAAGGCAAGAGGCCTACAACCTAAAGCAAAATGAGGTCTAACGACCTAAGGGTTCACGCGACCTAACACAATGGCTGAGCGACCTAACTAAGTGCGCGACCTGATGGGTAAGGAGGTCGAGCGACCTAATGTTCTTTGCGACCTAACGAGGTAGAGGGGACACGCGACCTAAAGGTACGCGACCTAAGAAAGTTCGCGGGCTAAGGATGAGCGACCTAACAAGGTTCACGACCTAACGGAGACGAGGTCATGCGACCTAAAAGTGAATCGACCTAAGGGCGAAAACAAGGTCACGCGACCTAACAGGAAACAAGGTCAAGCGACCTAAGGGGTTACGCGACCTAACGTAACACGGGTCAAACGACCTAAGGCATCACAGGACGAACGACCTAACTTCTTAAGGGACAGGCGACCTAAAGAGGTTCGCGACCTAATAGGGTTCGCGACCTAAAGGTGCACGACCTAAGGTCTTTCGACCTAGGGGTATATAGGTAACACGACCTAAAGATGTCGCGACCTAAAAATAGAAAGCATGGCCGAACGACCTATCGAAGTAGAAAGGCATGCGACCTAACGGTCAAAAGGCCAACGACCTACGACCTAAAAGTCATACGACTTACGACCTAAAAGCCATACGACCTACGACCTAAAAGTCATACGACCTACGACCTAAAAGTCATACGACCTACGACCTAAAAGCCATACGACCTAACGTGAAACGACCGAACTCCGAAGTGAAGATTCAAGGCAGTGCGACTTAGCGCGATAACACGCGAACGACCTAAGGGTTAGGTCGCGAGCGACCTAAGTACTAGGTCGTGAACGACCTAACTCCGAACACGCAAGAACGATCTAGGAGCTATCTCGTACGCGACCTACGACCTAAGGCCCACATGACCTAACTCCGAACGACCTAAAAATGGCCAGAACGACCTAAATGCAGAAATTTCGCCAAAACGCCAAAAATCGGAGTTTTTTCGCCAATCCAATCCAAACCAAAAGCAAATATTCATGCTAAAGTGATAGGGAATCATTCCCAACAACCCAATATAGTTATAGACTAGATTTGTGAGATAAAAATCTCACCTTTGCACCAAATATCAATGAAAATGAAGTTTTAAGCAAGCAAGAATCAATCCTTCTTCTATCTAAGCACAAGAAGCTTGAATCCAATGTCTTCTTCTTGAATTTGGAGTAGAAAGATGGATTGCAATTGAATTTGAGTTTTGGAATTTTAATTTCCCATTCCCTCCACCATTAATGCCAAAGCTTGATTAGTTAGGAAATTTATGAAGAGTGAGGAGAAGAGGGTTGGAACTTGGGCTTAATAGGCTAAACTAACCCAAAGTCCAAAGCGGAAAAAGTTAGTGAAATTTCACTAACTCTAAACCTATCGATGTTTATACTTAAAAAGTTGTAAACGACATTTCGAACTCAATGGAAGTGGTCTCGAGTCCTAATTTGACCGTTTGCAAAAAGTAGCTTTTCGGACCAAAATCCGATTAACGAGTTACTATTTAAATAAAATATTTAAATACAAACTCGATAAATATGCGGGTTGTTACAGTAGCTTCATGAACTACTATGGTATTTTATATTCCGCTGCGGGTTATTCTGATTGTTCTGTGTCTGTGATTCTGTATATTTGATTTCATTTGCTCCAAATTTATTTACAATCTGTTATTTTGCATCATTCAAGTCCGACATGTGTGTATTATTGTCAATTTGAATGGTACGAAATAGGTGGTCATCACAACAGCTCTGTATATTGATGAGGAGAATCCACTATGTAATCAATATACTGTTTACGAGTATATCCAAGGTAAAAATATACTAGAATCTGATGAATTGGAGGCATACTCAATTATTACACCAATGGCCTGAAGTGTAGTTAAATAGCCTGAGGTTTTTGGGTTTGATGCCTAAGCCTCAAATTTTTTGAGTACATACACACACACACACATATAGTATGATGTATATAAGCATATACAAACATGCTTTTATGAAAATTAACTCTGCCAGTTAATTAAGTTTATGAAAATTAATTAAGTTTGTAGTAGTAATAATAATATAAATATTAAAGTGATGAATTATAAAATATTAGCCAAATTAACTAAGTTTGTGATAACAATAAAAATACTAACAGCAACAACAATGAAAACAATAATAATAGTAATAATAATAACAAACAAACTATATTTATAAAAATTAACTACCATAACAATTAGTTAAGTCTAGAATAATAAATTATAGCCTATTAACCATGTTAACTAAATTTTATAAAAATTAACTAAGTTTATAATAATATAGTAAATTAACTATAAGTTTCATAAAAATTAACCGAGTTAATAATGATAACTATAAAATATTAATCAAACAAACTAAATTTTATAAACATTAATTAATTTTATATGATAACGTAGTATTAATAATAAAACATAAAATATTAACCGAGTTAACAAAATTTTATAAAAGTTAACTATACATATAACAACAAAAATAAATTAAGTAATTTTATAAAATTTAACTTCGTTTATATAAATTAATAAAATATTAACTAAGTTAATTAAGTTTTAAATTTTAACCGAGTATATAAAAGTTTAACTAAGTTTGATAATAATTAATTAATTTTTGAATAATATAATAATAAATTATAAAATATTAACCAATTTACTAAGTTTTATAAAAATTAAAAAAAATTGTGTAACAAAAACAACAACAATAAATTAACTAAAATTATAAAAATTATCTCCTTTTGTTAAGTTATAAAAAATTAAATGCTTATAAAAATTAAATAAATTCATAATTAACAATAATAATAGATCAACTAATTTTTGTACAAATTAATGTTTATAATAATAATAATACTAACAACACCAACAATCATAATAGCAACAATAACAATAAATTAAATTTATAAAAGTTAACGATGTTTAAAATAATAATAATAATAATAATAATACTCATAATAAATTATAAAATATTAACTAAATTAATTAAGTTTTATAAAAATAACTAAAATTATTTATATTATAGTAATAAAAATAATAAATTTACTTAGTTTATTAAAATTAATTTAGGTTTATAATAATATAATACTAATAACATCAACGATAACGACGAAAGTCATAATAGTAACAATAAAAATAAGCAAACCATGTTTATAAAAATTAACCAAGTTTCATAACAACTAACTAAGTTTAGAAAAATGATCACAAAAACCTTTTAAAAATAACATTACGAACCATAGGAAACAAGCTTTTACCAAATAAACCAACAAGAATTGTATCGGATATAAACCCACAAGCAGAAGGAAACTGTGTAGAACTCCCAAATAAATTAGCAAGGAGATTCAATGATAAGCTAAAGAGCCTTGTGTTTGAACTGAGTTACAATCTGAATGGTTCTATCATTGTGTACGCTGATGTTTACAACATTATATCGGATATAAATAGGAATTATAGGTAGCTACGGTTTCTAGGTTGTGAACTCTGCATGCTACTACGTGTTTGGGAGGTTTGGTGGGTTGATATCATGTGGCTCGACTTCGAGGGTCTGTGTGGATTGGTCCAACTATGTGTTTTTGGACCCGTGTCATCCTTCGGATGCCGCCAATGTGATTATTACAAAGAGGCTGTTTGATGGGGTTCTGGATGACATTTTTCCTATGAAGGTTAAGCAGCTTGTAAAAGCTTCTGTTTTTTTAGTTTTGATGTGTGTTATTCATATTTTGTTCGTAGTAGTGAATTAACAGGATTTTAGTGCAATATATACAATTTTCCTTATATTTGTAACAAATTTATTTCATTTATCCTTAAAAATATGGAGACATAAGGAACTGGATTTGAAACTTTGAACAACATGCCTTTGACAATGTCAAAAAGATTTTGGTTGGAACAAGGCTGTTATGGATGAAAGCAAGAGGGTATATTTTTTACATTCCCTTTTTCTATTCTATAGATGATAGATTTCTAGTAACTTTTTATGTCAAGAGCCTTCTTCTTAATTGTTGTTGCTATTTTGTAGCAAGGTTTTTAGGAAAGAAAGAATAATGGATAGATATGATGTTGACTTGTCATCTTCGAACACATGACAGTTTGAGAGGAATTTTTTTTAGACTCAATCATCTTTGTTTTACTGTACAATTCGGGTTATTTTTATCATTTCATAGTGCACTCAGGCATGCACTAAATATATCATTTAATTAGCAAGTATTTCAACTGTGTAGTTAACCTAAAGTTAAAAGTGTGTTAATGAATGATTCATGTGGTATAGTATAGGTCTGTAGCACCTGTAATGCGGATTCCACTTCTATATTCATTCTCCATAACAGGATGAACTGTTTTGTGATCATTACCTTGCTAGCAAAGGTCAAGGGTTTTATTTTTTTCTTCTTTCCAGGCAGTACCTATTTCAAAGGGCCACTAATCATGTTTTTTCCTCCTTTTGTGATAGGAAACTTTTGTAAATGAAAGGTGCTCCATATGTGTGTGCACTAAAACGGCAATGCAAAATCTTCTTAGGGTGTACTTAAAACATCTGCTGTTACTTTTTGGTATGTGCTAGAAACATATGTAAAGGATATTATGTAGTATGTTTGAACATATCTAATACAATGGCTGTAGATATTGGTATACTTGACATAATAAGTTACATGTTTTATTATTATATTCTTCGACTCTTATATTGTTCATATTGTTATGTGTTTAAAATAGATTCATTTTTGATATGCTATTATTCAACTATCATATATAGTAGGATGCATCAAACACATAGAAAAATAAACCATGGCGCTTAAGAAGCGTAATAGTTATATGATATAAGCGTGATAAAAATGTACTATAATGCAGGTGCTTACCATCGAAGGATAGCGGGAAAAAAGCGTTATTGTATCTATGCATTTTATAGTGGCATATGCACACTGTAATAATATGTAAATGGCGAATAGATGTCGCTATGGAATAAAATATTAGAGCAGCATATATGCGCTATGAAAGCTTACTTTTTATAGCGGAATTTTTTGTGTTATAAAACAGCACTGTTTTTTATAACATGTTGATATATAGCGTTTATCGGACCTCTATGGTTTTCTTTTATAGCGGTTATATGTCGCTATGGATTACTCTTGTTTTCGTAGTGGTTGGATGAATTTGAATTTCCTTCGTTTTTGGATCTCTTCATCTTTTTGAATTTCTTGAATTTGCTGTATATTTTGGCAAGGAATATGACTTTATCTCATCTAAGTCTGAATTATTATGACTGGCTTGAAAGGCTATATTTTTCTTTTCATCGATTTGTTCTTTTCTTGCCTGCAAATTTGCTTCGTACGACATCAAATTTCTTATCCATTCTTCAACTTTTAGTTGAGATAAGTCATTTGCCTCTTCGATGGCCAACATTTTTTGTTCCTATTCATTTGTTAAGGAATTTAAAATACGTATAACTAAATCAAAATCTATGAATTTGACTCCAAGTTCATCGAGATCATGTTGTATAGTTTGAAATCTAACATACATATCACCAATAGATTCATTTGCTTTTATTTTAAATGAAGAAAGTTTATTTTGTGAAATGGAAATCTTTGTTTGTTTAACTTTGTTAGTGCCTTCATGAGTGATTAAAGTGTACGCCATATATCATATGCAGTAGTGCACAACATGACATGTGACAATTCATTTTTGTCAAGTGAACAGAATAAAACATTCATAGCTTTTGCATTGTTTGTTGCCATGTTCTTTTGAGCATCTGTCTAAGTGCTTATATTTGTTTCTGGTGCTGCATATTTAACTTGTGTTGCTTGCCAAATTTCTAAACCATCTGCTTCCATAAAAATACGCATTCGTGTAGACCAGTAAGCATAATTTGATCCAGTGAATAGTGGTGGATGTGTGGTTGATTGTACTTCCTGAAATATACTTGCCATACTAAATATGTTTCAATCACGTGTTACTGTGAATTGAGATAACCGTGCTCTGATACCAAATCAAAGGATGTATGGATCGTATTTTTATATCTAATAAGCAAGTGTAGTAAAATGCTAGCTTATAGTTAACAGAGTAAAATAAATATTAGTAAGGAAATAATCACAACAAAGTTTCTATACTAGTTCAGACCTTCCATCTTACGCCTAGTCCCGAAGCTCCTCTTAGGCTTTAACTAGTAAACAACCCTCGCTTTGTCTGAAAGAATAGGCTTAATACAAAAGTTCTTTCTGAGACAAGTATATGTTCTGGACAACACTGATTTTGACTATACAGTACAAATCTTCCTATAATCTCCTTTGAGTAGTATGTGTAGGTGAAGATTTTGATTTCATGTAGTGATAAAAACTGATATAGTTTTCTTTTAGAAATTAGAGTGTACAAAGAATGTAGATATAAAAATTCAAGTCTTTTAATTCTCAAAATCTTTACACACACACACACATATATATACAGGATGTAGAGTTTTTATGAAGAATAATATCAATTAGAGTTTTCTGCTTCAATCTAGAGATTGCAATCAATGAGAAGGAAGAGATGCGATGAAGAGTTGTGAAAGCAGCCGTTAGAATGAAGCAGATGACATTTCATTGTACGTGGTCGTTACTCAGCACAAACGTCTGTTAATAAGTTCAGACGTCTAAGCTTATATATATATGTATATATGTATATGTATTTATATATATATAATCAAAAGCTAAACATAGACGTCGGAGGGATTTAACAAACGTCTGATGAATGTTCATTTTTTTTAGATAGAAGTTTTAGTCAGACGTCTGACATATGCTATTTTCTTTTTGTCAGCCTTTTGTTATATGAGGAATTGAAAGAATTTTTCCGTGCAATGTTTATGTTTAAAAACAACTACTAAAGGAGATTTTACAAGTTATATCTATGACAATCACAACATTATATTAGCTTTTCTAATAGTGATGATTCTTCTCCTTTGTTAGTCGTCTTCAGGTTGAATTCTAAAAGCTTTTTCGTGCATGTAGATTGAATATCTATTGTATTTGTATGATTGTATAGTTGTTGTCATTGAAATTATAGAATAGTAGTTCTAACAACATCGATTCGAACCCAGCAGAAGTGGTCTTGAGTCCTAATTCGACCATAAGCAAAAATCCACATTTTGGATTTCTAATTAAACAACGACTTAATTTTTAAATTAACTATTTAAATATATATTATCGTTATCTACGCGGGTTATTACATTCTCCCCTCCTTAAAAGGATTTCATCTACGGAATTTATATGAGTACGAGAAAGTAACAGAACTGACCAAAATTTCTCGAATCTCAGTTTTGGAAAATTTCAGCAGTACATTTCCTTTTGCTATCAGCAATATGGAACTTTCAAATTAGAATGCATCACATACTTTGAAATATGCGACGACCTCCATCATCCCACATTTCCCAAAAATTCATACCTCTCTTAAGGAAGCTTCTTGCTATTTAAATGCCAATCTAAGAAAATAAGCATTTAAACAGCTATACATCAGCTCTTAATTTCCTAATTGTACTATACAAAGAGGACTACACTAACAAAAACAAATTTTAAACATGTATAACCTCGGTTTAGAAACCGGCACTACTAGTTATACATGACAATTAAATGAAGAGTAAGCTTAAGCGAGTCAGTGTCAAAATATACCAATGACTCTGAGTTACATCAAAAGGTAGTGGACTCGTATAGACCCTTTCTTTCCCCATAGCAAGCATAGTTGATATGCGATCTATTCCAAATAGCTAAGGAATTCAAATAAATACCCGTCATTGCTAATGGGCGGAGTCGACAATGGACACTTACCATAATCCAACAAATCCAGATAAATAGGGCCAGTACACTAACATACTCTGACATCTATCTAGATTTAATAATAGGCGTGGCTACTATACAAAGCCAATGGTCTATAAGGCCACCAATACAACGATCGTCAAGCTGACACCTAGAGGTGACCCAAGCTCGACCTACAATACAAGCTTAGGGATAATAGTTACTCTAATTTGAATAGGGATAACGCCATAATCTATCTCACTACTTGGAACCGAGTGTGATTTTAGAAACCCTCCACCACTAGGAATGCAAGGCGGAAGGAACATGCAACAACAAATACCACGAATTCCATTAAATCAGTGATCACCCCATAATAGAGTGTTTGGAGCTTAAGAAAGAAATTGACAAACTCATATGAGATAGAGTACTTTTAGAGTTTGTTTGGCATTGCATCAAATAAAGGGAAAGCCTCAATGAATGGCCAAATCATCTCCCCCACCAAATAAAACAAATATCGGGGATATCAATGAGGTCCTAACCATATGCATAGGCCAGCATATGGCCGACGGTGGTTGGGGGTTCAGCCGCGGTATCAAAAGGAAGTGGACACAACCGGTCAAGTCTACTCATTAGAATCTCGAGCGTCCAAGGCAACCCAAGTGGAATTAAAGCCACCGACCAGCTTCACAGCCAAAGATAAGGAAGTGGTCTCCGACCCTCATCACTACCCCATGGTCACCACTATTTCTTTGGCCAACTCCAGCGTACATTGGGCTTTCATGGATGGGGATAGATCATTTAGCGTAATGTTCAAGAATGTCTTTAGAGCTCTAAAATTTTCTACCTCCAGCCTCACCCATGCTCCTTTCTAATTTATGGTTTTGTGGGTGTAGGCATTGTTTCGACGAGCACCACCTCGCTTGTAACGACATTTGGCCTAGAGCCCCTTGCTTTAAAAATCCAAGAAAACTTTATGGTGGTTGAATTCCCATTTGCTTATACTTTGTTAATATGATGCCTGACACTCGTTGAACAAGATGTCATTGTCTCTTGTATCGCCTCGTCATGAACTTCTCCATCCAAGACGGATTCGGCGGAACCAAAAGCCAAACAGTAGAAGGCATGGAGATATAGGACTTCCCGTAGTAAGCAAAGAAGGAAGTTCTAATGTTTCAGCAAGAGCTTTCATTAATCAATGGAAAATTCCTCAGCAGATCTACTAGGCCGACTAGTGCCTTGGTTCATATAGAGACCATCCACAACTCTGATGCATTAGTGACCACTGAAACCCTCTCATAGTTAAATGACTCATCTTAAAGAGCTAGGGGCATCACTACTTTGACTCAGGTCCATCATTACAGATAAGTTCTCCTTTCTAAAAAAAGTATCCTTGCAAGTTCATGTGAGCTGGTAGCACATTAACCCGTCTCACTATATGCAACTCACTCAGACATGAGTTCTTGAGCTAACAATGCTTTCAGGTTCGATTAGGGATCAATAGTTACATCTTGATTGGCAGTGTGTCACCCAAGAGAACCTCACAGCCTAAATGCACTCAGGTTCGAGGTGGGCTTATCCGCCACTCTATATTTTGTTCGGTTGCCACCCAAGAAAACTCGTAAGTTAACATGCACTCCAACTCAAGCTGGTGTATGTTGCCACTTTGCATCTGGTCGGTACATGTGCTGCACGAATGACCATACCCAATTTACTCTATTATCACCCTTATATTTAACATATCCTAAAAAGAAAAGGCTCTTCTACGAATAATACAGGAATTATTAGCCATCCAGAGTATTATACTCTACAAGCTGTGCATAAATAAATAAGCCAAGATAGCAACAAAATTCTAAGTCAAAATTTGCAACAAAAGATACGTTTCATTTAGTTCCAAATGTTCAGAGGCACAATGCTCGCTCAATTATGTTATGAAGGCATTCTATTGCTTACAAGTTGAAAAGAAGAATATGAAGACGAGCACGTGCCATGAAGAAGCCAGGTTTAGATTGTCGATTAGCACTCCTAGCGGAGCCCATCAGTATTTTCGTATGGAAGTAGGGGTGCGTAGCCACCTTTGAAGCCTTCCATATCGAATCCATAAGAGATCCCAAAAAGCTACTAATTGAGAACGCCAAGGAGCATGCCATGACCATAGCTGTGAAATCAGGGGCAAAGGCGACAACCACTACTTTTTCCAACAAGATGTTGGAGCATCCTAACTGGCCTAGATACGGAGTTGCCAGGGCTAAATAAAGAGGAAATCCTTCAACATCAACTGGACATTGACATGACAACGATGGTCAAGTACCATTGGAAAGTTAGCCAGGGGATGCAAACCAAAGCCAAGTAACAAAGCAAGATCTATCTCAAAATAAGTTCCAAATGATGGTCTGAACGACAATTTGTAGGATCGATTTCACCCTAGAGGAGGGTGAATAGGGTGATACTGTTAATTATAAAAATTATTGCGTAAGTTTATATAAAATAATTGCGGCACTGATCACAGTAGAACAATAGCAGCCCAGATATATAAAAAGTAGCAGAAAATAGAGCACATAGATTTACCAAGCTTCGGCAAAACCCTACCAACATGTTGCCCCTAAGATTTCTAGTAGAAATTAAGTAGTCAGACGCTTACACACGTAAACTCACGACACCTGTTATTGACGAACCTGATTCTATGCTCAAAACCCTGCCAAAACTTGGCCACTGAGTTGCGAACGCTCGAAATACACAACCATAGTTCGTCCCCTAGTCACACCACTAGAAATTACAAAAGTTTAACAATAAATAGAAAATAAAAAAATTAAAACACAAAAACCCTAATTTTAAATATTAAAGCCCAATTGAATTTCCACCCCAAAAATAAAATAGAATGATTCCCTTTTTCCTTTTGAATTATATCAGCCTGTATTCTTTCCCAGAAGAAAATAGCTGCTTTGTTTTGTTCATTCCACTTTGAGGAAATTTACGGCTTTCGATAAATTAAAGATGCCAACTTCAATTGCTCGATCGAATGCTGATTCGGCGTCCCTTGCTTTGTCGCTCGATGGTCTCTTCACTTTGCACACGGCTGCTCCAATTTTGATCGAGTTCGACTAAAGTGGTATGTGATTTATTGTCTTTTCTTTACTGGTTAGCTTGCTTCAACTCGATTTGATTTGAGTGTTAATGATTTATTGTTCTTCTGTTTTACTTGAACTCGAATGATTTGAAAATGCCGATGATGAATGGGTTAAATAGGGTTCAATACCTCTTATTTTATGTTCGTATGTATTTCTTTGAATTCGTCAATAATTTTGTTGGGCCGTTTGATATTTCTTGGATGTTGGTGATGTTTTCTGACTTCTTCAAATTTTCTAATGTGCTTGCTTAACACGGCCTCGATTTTAGCTGCTCCATGAATTTCTTTTCTTGGTTATCACGGCTTTGATTTTGGCTTCGCTCTTTTTGGCATTTGAATTTGTTTTTATGAATTCGGCACTTTGATTATGTGGACTCGTTTAATTCGTGTATCACCTGCTAGTTACCAAGTTGCCCTGTTACCGACCCACGGCTGGATTCTTTGGCATTTGACTTTGTTTACCCTTTCACTTGTAGTTGCATATAGTATGTATATATGTATGCTTCTAATCAATTCATTTAATGTCTCCATACATATATAATGTGTGTAAACAATAAAAAATAAAATGAACATGTAGTCTACTTGAATTTGCCTTTGGTCATTTTCTTGAATCTGAACGCTCGAGCATTCTATTTTCACTTGAAGTTTACACGTGAGTATCGCTTCGAGTTTGAAATGATTGCAGGCTTAAATATGCATTGTTCGACATGTTTGTGTGTCACTGCATATATTGTTTGCATATTATCTGGTTGCCTCGAGTACATATGATATCGTGTTCATTTTGTTTCACCGGTGTCATTTTGTTTCACCAGGCTTACTTGAGCTTGCACTGTGTCACTGTTATCTTGTTGTTGTCTGATTCTTTAAGTGTACTTTGTTTTTTGTCTTCATGTAGCTTATTAATTGATTGTTTGTTGTGGATAGATTTGTTTATGTGCATGTGTATATACATATGCCATTTTATTTTCTGTTTTGGTCTTGTTCATTTGAAGGCATTATATGGCTTTAACTCATGCTTGAGCTTCTGTACTTTTGTTGCTCCTCTGGCTATTGAGTTGTATGCATGCCTGAATTCTTGATACATTTTAGTCTTCATGCATATTGATCATAGTCACTTGCTTTGGGGAAGTCTGCATACAGTCTTTATTGTATAGTTTGAATGGTCGAATATTTTTCAAGCGTACACATTCATCTGGATTTGTTTTTCGTATTGCACTTGAGTTGAATCTAACTTATAGCTTGGGTTTGACCTTGTTCTCATGTCGTGACTTTATTTGTATTGCACTTGAGTTGAACCCGGCTTTTGATTGGGTTTGACCTTATGCTCACCTGTCCCTGTAATTTTGTCAAGTGTATATCGGTGTGCACGACCTTATGGCATGTACAGTGATACATTGTGCACGTCACATGTTGTTCGTGTATGATGAATTCAAAATTAAATAATGAATAATAACCTAAATAACTAAGGCAAATAATATTTTAAAAAATACATTTTATTTTACACTGCAAAAATATTTCCTTTTCAATTTTACCGTGTCAATTTGTATTTTGTATTTTGCAGATTGCTCAGATGTTGGATTCAATCTAGAATAGAGTTAAAGATCAATTACGAGTGAATGAGTGAAATGTAGTGAGGTGCAAATGTATGTGTAGTGAAAAATGTGATGTAATTGAAATTGTAATGTAATTGAAATTTTTGTGTGTGTGTGTATAGTGAGATCTCAAATTTGTACTATTCAAAATTGTAATAGATATTTGTTTGAATTTAAATTCATATTATTTATTTTATTTATAAAATATTTATTTAATTATGTGAAAATAAAATAGTACAATAACAAATACATTTAAATGAATATATATATGTATATGTTTATTATCATCAAACAAAAATCATATACTTCCGTATTCAACACAATCAGCAAAACCAATTTGGCGACAAGAAAGCTTCCTCCTTTCTTATAACACAAACAAGTTTGACTAAATCAAAAAACGTTCAAAGACGTTTGGAGAGGAAGATGAAGTTAGTTACTTTTATCAACAGTGAATCATGAAAAATCTATAAGCTATGGACAAGTTACATTGTAAAGATTTTGTTGATGGTCCAAAACTGAGGAGAAGGGGGGTATTTATGTACTTGCATCATCGATCATGCACATTGGATTCAAAAGGCAAAAGAAATCTCCATCATTCAAATAAAAAGAACACATTGCCATTTCAGGCACGTGAAAGACATTACACCTCCATGCCACATCTGAAAAAGATAATCGTCATAGTCACTGGCACGTCGACTTGGTCGACACATTAAATGTGTAATAGAGCGCTTGATCGGCAGTTCGTGATTATATATGCCCGCACTCATATACGAATATAGATTTAGGGGCATTCCTGACCCTCATCGAGCAGCCCAAACTCAAGTTGGTCTCAAACCAAACCTTCTAATTTGCCAAGCATCAATATATAACCTGAATATTCTTTCCATAGACAGTCTTTCAAAACTACTGAGGAAAGCAGATCTATGCTCGGCCATTCCTTCTCTCTTCTAACCCAGCTCAATGATGATTAACTCCTACATATCCACTCGGATCCTAAGTCGGTCCATCTGCTTTAGCATCACTTCAATCATATGTCGGCACCATTCTAGGTTGTCGCAAGAAATTAGCATACTCAATAAGGCCGGCTCAAGCATGACCCTTCCCTCGGCCCGGCTTCATTGCAGCCATCTACAACCGGTCCTAAGCAGCCCCTTCTTTTGCCTTACATACGACCTAGTCCTTAACAATTCTTAGTTTCTTTCATATCTTAATTTGCTTGCCAAATTAATAAGCCATGCCATATAAGTGTATAAGAGTAAACGATAAGATATCCATTTATGACAGAGTTATGGATATGCTCTAGGGGCAATTCTGTAATTTATTATAAATTAATTAACTCTATAATTAATTCTCGTTTGTAATAAAGTTGTTTTTTCCGTTATATTTTTTATAATATGTCATAAATAATAAAATGTTTAACTAAAATATATTTAACAGATAATACATAAATGGTTTTTTGTGATAGTAATTACAAATAGTTGTAATCATGAGTGTTGTATCACAATTTATAATAAGCACATCATTTTAAATATTCCTAGTCAAGATGCATCGAAATTGGATATCGATGGATCCATTGAGACTAGTGTATGTAATTCTCTCTAAATGTTGAGCAATAGATTACTCATGATAGCTGAAGGCACCAAGCGGTTATGTACCAATACATATTAGATGGCTATGGAATAACTCACTTGATAGTTTCTTGTCAGTCAATATTACTAAGGTCAAATAGAAAATATCGATGTGACTAATTTACAGAATTCTCTTGATTTAAGAATACTATTGGTCTTTAATCTGAAAGCTCTGCTTTGGTTATGGTCAAATTGTGGCACAGTACCCATCGAACGACTATAATTGGGTCAAGTAAAATTATTAGAAGTGAAACACTATTCAAGAGAGGATTCATCCCCTTGGTTATATGGGGTTCGTATCATGGTCGACGAAAGTCAACTTATAGTCAAAATCTCTGACCAGAGTAATTCGGTTAATAATAATTTTTAGTGTTAAATCAAGGACTTTGATAGTAGGGTATAATATGGGCAATATTGGAATTTTGGTTATTACCAAACCCATAAGTCCAATGTGATATACTTCCGATAAAGAGAATTGATGTAAATAATTATCACCGCCGGATAGCACATAATAAAGTAAAAGTGGATTTTACTAAAGCCGAGTAAATGATAAATTTTTCCATAATATCCCCCACTTTCTAAGTGATATATGAACGTTAATATTCAAATTGTTGGATAATAATTGCTGAAATTTTTTACCGCTAAGGGTCTCATAACATTAATGCTAAATGCTCCTTTTATCACCTGATTTAATTAATTTGTAATTGTTATAAATTAATTAATATTTATAGAATATTAATTATATAATTTTATATTTGATGTGCTGAACAATGTTAATCAATGTATTTATAATAGTTATGAATATATTGATCGATATACAATATTGGTACGCATTTAAATTTGGATTTAATTGCAACAGGAATTGTTCGGACTTAGAATTGTTTTAGAGACCTAAAGGGGGCTTGGGAATTTCTCCTATATGCATGCATAAAGGGTAGGCTATATATGACGTGGCTTGGTGGATTTGAATGGAAAGAGGAGTGGAAATTGTAAGAGAGATGTTAGGAATTGTGATCCACTTTTCACTCTCGTATCTCCCTTTAAGTAAATCACTCTATATTCTTCTTTTTAAACTTTTTTGCTCCTCCTTTTACCTGCAAATTTAGCCAGAAATACCCCATTCCAAATCAATAATGCCCAGTCACGTCAAAATACCTCGCTTGATCGTAAGTGGTAAAGAGTTTGGAAGCTAGCATCTCTAGAACTTGGAATTTGATTCAAGGAGTCATTTCACCATTTCAAAGTATGATCTCTTGGCCTTGGCCATAGGCATGCTTCTGGTTTATTAATATTCTTAATTTTTTAGGCAATCAATTGATTATATGTTAGTCAAATATATTTTACCACGAATCGGTATAAAATATTAGTTCATTTGATATATACATTTAAAAAAATTATACACACCTAACACTATTTGATAGTAAAATATAATTAATTTTTCTATGTATAAACACTTTAGTTATTTGTTTGGTTTAAAATTAGAACAAACAAAATATATTTATAATACGTTTATAAATAATATAATTTTTGGGAAAAAATTATAGAATATAAAATATACATTTTAATTTCAAAAATGATTTTTAAATATTTTTTATCATTAAATCTGCAAGGATTTTAATTTTTAAAGTATAGTTTACTTAAAAAATATTCAAACCAAAATAAAATTACAAAAAATTCTTGGCTGCGAGCCACAAAAGATATGTATTCAATAAAAAGTATATTATGTATATATATATAGAGTAAATAATTAAACAGATATGTATTTAATAAAAAAAGTGTTATGTATATATATTAAATAATTAATTTATTATATGTATATATATATTATATCTCTTTGTATGTGTATAAATTTTTAAAAATGGAATTTTTGTTTTTATACTATATAATAAAGGTAATTATTTTATGAATTAATATTTAAAATAATTTTGAAATTAAATTATATTTATATGTGTATTAAATTATATTATATGTGTATATATACACATATTTCACAAATGTTTTGCACAAATAATTTTATAACCTGTATTTTATAATATATACATAATAATTAAATGTAGACCTACGTGTATATATATATATATATATATAATAATTTGATGCGCATATGTATATTCAAACAAAACATTAGTGCATACGAGGGGCTAGTATGTCTATTGCAGTGAAAATCCTAGCATCTCACACGAGCATATCAAATCATGTATACATTATCATATTTCACATATATGCACGCACGTTTGTGCATATGATACACATATGTGAAATATAATACATATCATATAAATAAATAAATTTGTAAATTCATATGAAATATTGATTTTTATTTGAAATAAAATTTAGAAAAGTTCTAAATGAATTAGACTGCATAGGTCCATTTAAAATCCGTTAACGGAAATTTTTCCAAACTTTTATCAATTCCTCCAATGCAGGTTGGCCCAATTCCAATAATGATATCAGAGTCTAATAGTCTATATCTAAAGTTGTCATGTTAGGATTAACTAATTAAGCTCACGGCCTAGATAGTAGGGTGTATAGAAACGTAGTGTCAATGGATTGGGTTTGTGTAATCAAATACTCCTCCCTACCTAGCTACCGGCCTAGCTCAAATAGATATGTAAGCCCAATTGTTGCCTCTAATAGAAAATGTCCTATTTGAATTTTGCCTTGGGCTATTTTTCAAAATTGTTTGAAAATTTAATAATATAGGATTTAAATTTAAAATAAAATATACACATATCATACAAGTTATAATATAATGAAAATTTTCAAATTGTTTGAAAACAAATATAAGATTAATTTATAAAATATATTAATTAAAACTTAATTAATAAATTAAAATACATATATATTCGATACATGTATATTACTACAATGGTTATAATATATAAATATTTAATATAATAAGTTAAAATTGAACAATAAACAATTGATTAAAGAGTTGGTTAATTAAAAATTAATTAAATAAGATTTAATTAATTAAAAATTAATTGAATGAGATTTAATTAATATAATGTTATATTTAAGAGTATTATACATGAGTCGATGTTATTTCATAATAATTACATTATTACATGAGTCGATGTTATTTAATATAATATATTGAAGATTATGAATCTTCAATATAATATTGTCTTTTACCGTATGTGTGTGTATGTTAAAAAATTAATTGCATACCCTTCATTGTTAAGAAAACCCAAGCTCGGGATATTGCGTACGGTATTATTAACATATTTAGTAGACGAGGTAAGATAACTATATATATTTATTGAGCAAACTCAAGGTACATTTACAATGCTTAGGCTATCGCGATATGGTAGGTATGATTGAATAATTTCATTTTGATTTTTTGAGCAAACTCATGGTCGAAGTAAAATAAGGACAATGTGTCATGGGGTAGGAGTTGTATATGATGCAATCGATAAAGAGTTATCCATCATCCATGAAGCTATGACTTGTTGAACAAACCAAAGTTAGAACTCCTAGGCATACGAGTCCTAACACCTATTAGCGAAGTGGAAAGAGTTCTATGTTTTGACTTAGGGTTTGATGAAACTAAAAGAATAGTGGGATCTTATCAGTAAAATGAAACATAAAGTTTAACCTTAATAATATTAAAATAACATTAACTATGATAATTGTCCTAATAATATACCAATTAAAACTTATAGAAATATCAACTCCAAAACTGCTCTCCGAAAGTGAAAACTTACCGGACCAATCAATATCGATTGGGTAAGAGCGATTAAAATAGCATTAAATTATGAGCATCTTTGGTCAACTATTACATATGAGCCTAATGAACAATCCGCCAGTGACGCAGATCCTAAATTAGATTTGCTTATGAAAAATGGGTTTCAGACCTAGAGATCACCTAAGTTTTAGTGTTGTCTACGTTATATGAGCTGTTGTCGAAGTAACACGAACAGATGCTGGTCCACGAGATATTTTATAGCCTCAAGGCCCTGTTTTGTGAACAGTCATATTTCATAAGGTACAAGCTTACAAATAAGCTATCCAATATCAAAATAACTAAAAGACAAAAGGTCAAAAATTACATACTAATGATGAAGGCCAATATTAAAAGATTATCGTAATTGGACGTATAGATAAGCATTGAATTACAAGTTGATTTGATCCTTCGTTCTCTTACATCTTAGTATGAACCATTCATACTGAATTATAAAATGAACCGATTGAATGTGTATCTCGAAGAGCTCCTTTATTTTTTGACGTCGGCCGATTCTGCCTCTAAGGATCAAGGGATTATGCTTTTTGCAAAAGGTGGTGCATTATCTTTGTAAGGTTCGAAGAAGTGGAGAAGAGAAGGTAAGAAGAAAAAAAAGACGTAAGAAGACGAATATAAGGGTGAATGTTACCACAACCATAAGAAAGGTCACTTGAAAAGGAACCATCCCGATTCCTAAAGGTTGCTAGAGAAAGAAAGCATGGTTCTATAGCTTCGTCAGGTACATTGATCATTCAAAGTTTCTTTGTAATTTATAAAATGTCTTGGGTTTTAGATAATGGATCTAAAAATCATATAAATAATTCGTTACACTGGCCTAGGAACTGTCATCACGTTAGAAAAGAAGAAATGAGGCTCCAAGTTGCTAATGGATCTATTGTAGATGCTTCGGCGGTAGGAGATTATCATTTATATTTTCCTAGTGGAGTAGTATTGATATTAAATAAGTGCTATTTTATGAAAGACTTTATTTTGTGGGATTATTTCTGTTTCCAGATTGTCTAAGACTAGATGTATATTTCATTGTATAAATAATGTTATGAACATTAGTTCGAATGGAAATAAAGTCTGGGATGGTATTCTTGAAAATGGCATTTATGTGAATAGTACTAATTATGTGTATTTTATGAATGATAGTTCGAACAATATAAATTATAGTTACCTTTGGCATTGTAGACTTAGTCATATTAATGAGAAACGACAGTACAAATTGAAAATCATAGGTTTTCTCTAGTCACTTGATTTTAAATCATTTGACATATACGAGTCATGTCTCAAAGGGAAAATGACCAAGCACTCCTAAAAGAGTTGATGAACTCTTAGGGTTAATACATAGTGATGTATGTGGTACCTGCTTATAATCACCTAGGATAAAGTTCTTACTTTGTTAACTTCGCCAATGATTTCTCGAGATTAGGATATTTGTATGTTATAAAGAACAAATTTGATGTCTATGAGAAATTTGTTAAGTAAAAAATGTAGTAGAAAACTAAACAAACTGTAAAATTTAGATTCACAATCTAATCGAGGAGGTGAGTATGTTATATTGGAATTCCAATAGTACATAAAAGATAATTGGATTATCTCTCAGATTACTCCACCCCATACTCCACAACACAGTGGTGTGTCGAAGTAAAAGAACCGAACCATACTAGATATGGCTCATTCTATGATGAGTAAAGTTGAGCTACCTTTGTCCTACTGGGCATATATGTTAGAAACCACGGTGTATATGTTGAACCTGTTACCCACTAAATCTTCGCTTAAAATACCATATGAGATGTGGTATTCTAGGAAACCCCAACTTAAGTATTTTGAGGTGTAGGCTGCCCAACGTACATTAAGAATGTTGGTTCGATTAAACTAGAGGCAAGATAGATGCTGAATTTATAGGATATCCAAAAATATAAATGAGATACATATTCTACAATACCGAGGAACGAAGGACTATTGTTTATATCCAAGCTGTCTTTTTAGAAAAGGAATTTTTATCAAAGAAAATTAATAGCGAAGTTGTAGACTTGGATGAGACCCGAGAAGTTAACACTAAGGCTGAACCAGTGGAAGAACCTAGTTCGCCCGCATACGAAAACACGCAACCTATTAGAAGGTCTAATAGGGAATCTCATGCACTAGAGAGATACCATAGTTTTCACATGGGTGGTGAGAAGGAAGACTGTGTCTTAGATGATGACGCTCCTCTATCATTCCAACAAGCAATGCAGAGTAAAGACTCAACACTCTAGCGCTGAGCAACGAAATCCAAAAAGGATTGCATATACGAAAACAAAATATGGACTTTGTCAGATGTACCTAAAGGAATTAAACCGCTTAGCTGCGAGTAGAATTTTAAGAAAAAGCTAAATGAATATGGGAAAGTAGAGGCTTATATGGCTACGCTAGTTAAGAAAGGATTTTGTCAAATTTAAGGTGTTGATTATGATGAGACATTTTCGCCCGTAGCCAAGCTTAAGTCCATTCAGATTATGCTAGCCATTGATGCATTCTATAACTATGAAATATGGAAAATGGATGTAAAGATGATGTTTCTAAATAATTATTCAGAAGAAATTATTTATATGTCGCGGCCTTAGAATTTTATAGTCAGTGGGAGTGAGGCCAAGGCTTACAAGTTATGGAAGTCCATTAATGGACTTAAACAAGATTAAAGATGTCGGAACAAGTGTTTAAATAACATAATCAAATACTTTTGTTTTTACTAGAAGACAGAGAAAGCGTACGTATATAGAAAGGAATAGGGCAATGCTATCATAATCTTAGTGCTATATATCGACGACTTATGTTGATTGGCAATGACATTTTGTTTTTGCAATCAGTTAAAGCTTGGCTTTTCAAGAACTTCTCCATAAAGGATTTGAAGAAGAAGCCTTTATACTAAGTATAAAGATCTATATTGATAGATCTAAGAGGTTGATAGGATTGTCCCAACACTTGTACATAGATACCATACTAAAGAGATTTGTTACTATAACAACCTGTAATTTCAACGATAATCAATTAAAAAGAACCAATTAATAAATAATAACGCCAAAAAATAGAATTTTTATATATATCAGAATTTGGCTATGAAACATACACTGTTGGATTCGAGGCGATTTTTCGATCAATCTTCATATGGAAGGTTTTTCGATGGAGTTCAAACAAAAAAGTTATTAACGTTTGAAGTTTTCGAACTGAAAGTATTTATATATATGTAATTTAAGGAAATGAATATAAATAAATAACGTTAATTAGTTAATGTTTACTTAAATTTTAAGTATAATTAACTTTAATCAAAGTAGAAAGAAATTATATCAGTTGCGCGTTAAAGTAAATTAATCAAAGAATCAAACGGCGAATGATAATTAACAAAAATACGTCAACCAATCGACCCTTAATTGGGACCAGTCGACCGTTGGCATAGGGGTAGTCGACTGGTGGATATGTTAGCTATGAAATTTAACGTGGCCAAAAAACCCGGATTTAAAATAATTTAACCTAACGGCTAACATTTGTTCGAACCTCTATAAATATGGACCTAACCCTGACTTTCTTCTCATATTTCTAAAACAATGATGGAGCTCTAACATTTTCTTCTCCATAAATTCTTAATTCTAAATAAAACTATAGTTTATACGCGCATGTACAAGTGAAATAGCAGAGGATAATTGAGAGGAAGAATAAGGTCGAAACAAATAGTCAAAGTAAAGGTATATCATAAATCCAGATCTAAAACCTAAATTAAATCCAAATCTCTTCTACGATCTAGATTTCTAATAGATATGTGTATGTTTGCGGTATGTGTATCCAAATAGGGAGGACAAAGGGAGTCAAATTGGAATAATGGAAATTATATCTGAAGATTCGAAAAGATAAAAAAGTGAGTGAGAAATTAAATATTTTTGTATAATGTTAGATTTATATCGCTGTAAATCTATTTCTGTACGTCTAAATGTAAATTTGGAACTACAGGATAAACCTGTATACGCGTAATGAATTTAAAAATCCTGCCTATAGATTCTATGATTGATAATTTTAATATTCCATGCATATGAAACTGGAAAGTATTGGATAGTAATAGTCCTTGAAATTGATAAATTATGTGTTAATTCAAGATTTGTAGATTTAAATGACTTATGCAAGATTGTAAATTAGAGACATCAAAATAAATTATGGGGATTTAAGTAATATTTTAATTCATTTAAATATAAAATGTCACGATGTAAACTTCTATATTATCAATTTCAGATTCACATGCAAAATTGTACCGTTTGAAATAAAAGGGAATACGCCTAAAACTAAAATGTATAAAACAGAGATATTTACTATATTTTTTAATGTCTATTTCAATAACTCTGAAAAGAATAATTCCTTGTAATTCTAGCGTAATACAAATTCTTCTTTTGGATAAGATGTAGAATTTTATTGTGTTAATCTTTCCTTTTGAGAGAGATGTAATTCCAATGCATTAAAATGCAGAAATCCCTATGGATTAATTAAAGAATTATAAATGTGATAGTAATAACGTTTTAAGTGAAGGATTAACATATGCAATAGAGGCAAGACGGAAATCGAATAATAAAAATATATAAAGGTAGGCAAGTAATATTTAATTAAAAGGGTATCAGAAGTCCACTGAGTACGGCATGGTAGTAAAGATTAGAAGGGAATAGTGATAGAATTTAGTATGGCATGAGAAGTAAATAGCAAAGATATTTAGATCTTTTAATGGAAGCGATAAATGACATTGAACTGATATTGATGGAATAAAAAGCAGATGCATGAAAAAGTAAATGAGTATTACTAATAGATGAACATATGAGGCGTAATAATTAAATAAGTATGTACACACACAAACACATATACACACATGTAGCCTCAAATATGCGTTTATTGAAATAGTATAGGACCTTTATATAATGCAATTTATATATGAAAGTGTGAGAGTGTAGAGAATAATAACCGAATATAAAGAAGGTAAATAATAAAAGCGATCACGTCGGATATTTTATACTGATTCAGACCTCCCGTTCTACGTCCAGTCCCAAACCTCCTCTTCAGTATTTCCTTTAACCAAATAGTCCTCGCTTCGCATGGAGGAATTGTAACGAACAGGCTTTTCGACCCTCGAAAAACGACAATAATACGTGCGCTATATTTCATGCCAAGAAATCGAATGCCAGAAAACCCGACAGCTAGGGGAAAAGAAAAGGATAAAAAGAAAACTAAACAACAAAGAATCTCATAGCGGAACGAATAATGTATAATATACCACAAATCTTTGCACAAAGAAAAACTATAATATGTGTATATACAAATATCAATCAGAGTATGCTAACCTATTTTAGCCTGGACAGTTATAATAGCTCGTCCTCGCAATTGCTGTTAAACACAACAATGAATACATCGGAAAACAACCAATTACGTGAATACATCACTGGGCCTCCAATCGTCTCCTGAAGCTCCAAAGTATCCCGACCAGTCTGTAATATGCTCGGTCTGACCGAGCATTATAATAAAATAACAACCGAGTCTGTCTAGAAAACAAACGTGAGAAAACACACCCAACTGGATTTAAAGTTATAAGAAAATCTATGAAATCAAAGGTATCTCGTAAGACCATGATACACATGAATACGACGGGTCTTTACCTTATGATAACCAACACATTTCTATAGAGAATCAAGTGATATTACAATATTGTCTAAGGGTTCAAAGAAAAATATTAAAATAGCTGGAATGCTTGCATCTCACGTTCCAACATATTTGGTATACAATTAAACTGTAAAACTCGTATTTGAGAATGGATTCAAACTAATGACTGGGCTACTAAGGTACCGTCCGTCATAGCAGCTCTAGAATAATGTACCGAGACCGTACCTAATGACCCCTGCCAACACAGGGCCAGCCTACCCCTTGTTGGATAATATCGAATATGTTATCACCCCAGTTGTTCCCAACCTTTATGGGGCTCCCTCATGCACAACTGAATCCAAAAATATGAATGGTCATCTAGAAAGGCGATGACATACCCTAATGGCTACGACCCACATAACCCAGCTGCATCTCTCCTGTTTTAGTCGTTCCCGGTTGATGAGGCTTGAAGCTACGTTTACCTTTGAGAACCTTTACACTTAGAATGCTCATTTCCCTCTAATGACAATGGGTTGATAGCATTCATCCATACAAGTCTATTCTGGGTCTGAACGAAACCGAAGGCACTATTCCTATTACATCCATTATGAAATCACCCTCAGGATTAGTAGTGATTAGCCCTTGCACTTCACATTCTATCTTCGATTCCATGCTCTTCACGATGTCTTCACTTCGGAACATTCATTGGATCGAAGTGGTTTTCAGATAACATATCCGATCCCGGTCTCTTCGAAATTGCATTCGATAATTTTCGGTAAACTCAACCCCGGTTCTCTAGGAAATAAGTAGACAAGGATAAGATCGGAGATCACCTCACAAGCGTTTATGGAAGAATTTCCTTATCATTGTCCTAAGAGAACAAAACGAGATTTATACGCACAGTATAGCATTTTCGGCGATGACTGTGCCATATAACTCACGTGTTTCTCCTAGATATTTCCAACGTTACATTGGGTCTATTTTCGATAGGTGGTTATTTAACTATCGAATAAAAAACATTGAATCGGGATTTTATTTCATTGGGAAAAATCAACATTGGTTTAGCATATAATCAACCACTAGCCTCCTTTAATAAACCCTCAATAATAAATTCACTTGATAAATTACTTTGCATATAAACACCTTTACAAAATGTACTCGCAAATCCTTATATTTCAATACTTAAAAAAATATCTGTATACTTATCTCAATGGTATAAGTATATACACAAATTTTAGAAAGTTTTCTTTTATTCGATTCTCCAATCATTTATAAAACTCCTTATAATCCTCCTTAAAATATTTATAACTCATTTATAAATCTCATGGACCATTTATAAGATTCTTTTATACATTCCAATCATTCATAAATTCTTTTTATACATTTTTTAAATTCATTTGTAAGCATTTATAAATCCATAAAACTGTTTATAAAACTTCTTTCATAAATCTATAAACCTATTTCTAAAATTGGTTTATAAATATCTAACCATTTACAAACCCTTTCACCTTGCCAATAACCTTCCCTTGAGTCTTAAAACAATTTTGTAAGCTCTTTCATAGAATCCAAGTCTTTCAATTTCATTCTTGGGTCTCGAAAATATTTATAAACAATTAAAAATCGTTTACTCCAAACCACCATTATATAACAATGGTTACCAATGATAACATTATAAATAAATGGGAATTGTTAACTTTAAACCGTCTTAAATTATAATTAGTAATTCCAAAATATTGTTAGCCGATCATTAATTGATTGACGGGAGAGGATTAGTGTCGATTGCACTAATTAATATAATAATTAATCTTTACCATTATTGTCATGATAATAATTTTAAAAAACTTATCAATAAATCCTTATTATTAATTCCAAACCATAATTATTCTTGAATAATTAATATTTCAATTATTCTTAAATAATTAATCTTTCAATTTATTAACCTTTCATAAACTCTTTAAATATATTAACTATAAACAAATAATATTTAAATAACATTAAAATAGTTAAATAACTTTGAAATAACATCAATATGATTATATGACTTTAAAACAATTTTAATATAATTATATAACTTTTAAAAGAATATTATTATAATCAAATAACCTTAAAAACAGTATGAATATATTTAATTAGCTTAAAAATAATATTAATATATTTAATTAGATAATCCTTAAAAAAAATATTTTCGAATCCCAAATTTGGGTTTTAAAATCGATTCTGGTCTCAAAATCAATTCCGTCTTAAATGGAACATTATAGAATTTTTAAAATACTAATTTGAGGCCAATAGCCACCCGATACTTAACCAATATCGATTTCGATTTTCTATTATCAATGGGTTCTATTTTCAAACGTATAACGATGTTATATCCACAATCATATTTATTTCCCAATAATCAATATAAAGGAAAATATTATTGAAACAATATAATTCAATAATAGCGAGGAATCCCATTGGATCCCTCCAACCTGTTTCACCCTGCATCACAAATGTTATATATCGTAAGATATGATCAACCGCTTCGAGGAGGGATTCGTATACAAAGGGTTATCCTCTCTTGCACGAGAACATAATACGATCTTATCCACTCCAATAGGCGGGAATATATCCAAACCAACTAATAAATAAAATAATTTATCCAAGCAATCACTTAACAATTTTATCAACTATGAATCATACCAATGATCCAAAAAGGTGAGTTTAACTCATCGAATTTTTTGTTGTCGCCGAAGCATTCCGGTTTGAAACTAAAACCAGACAACGTCCGAATTTATCCCAATTTTCAACTATCTCCAATTTCATCCAAACAAGTTCCATTGCAAAGCTTTCTTCAATACAAGCACCACGCAAAAGGTTTCATCTCGATCGGACCTCGTATGAGAGATTTATCAATTTTGTAAGTTATAGATATTTTAAATTATAATTTAATAAATAAACCAAACTTCAAATAATTTCAACTATGCCCCTCAACCCTTCATCCCTAATATCTTCTCTCCTGTACATGATACAGTGCCATAGCCATGCATCACTAACCAAGATATGGAGCTCCGGTCAACGATATTCAATGTGGTCGATTATAATGGACTCCTCTTCGCAATCTTTTCCTGGCCATCTCCACGAGCAACGTCTGAACCACCCAGTCAAATCACGACATGCCCCATACCCCTCTAGCATAAAAATAGGCCGTGACGGCCATCACAACACCGCGCCTCTTCGTACTTCGTCCCCAGGTGCTATTCGATGCTAGAAACACAATGGCACTACCTGATTTCCAATTCGACGACTCTAGCTCCCCTCAATGCTAAACCCTAACGTCGCTGCTCCAGATTGAGTACTCCAAAATCTTGCCACTTATCTCAAGAAGTATACCAAATCGAAGATTTTGGTCAAAGGATCTCGAACATATATGTTTTAGATTTATCATTGAGTATTACTTTTTATTTTAATATTTGAAATCTCGTTTTTCTTTTTCTGGAGATGGTTTAAATAACAGAGGATGGATGGGAGATAATGTAGGGGGTGTGGGATTGTACAAAGTACGGTCTAATGGTGGAGGTGATGGGTCGATGGCTGCATAGTCAAATCTGGATATGTGTGTGTGTATGTGTATTTAAAATCCAAAATATATAGCTGTAAATTTTTAGACCCCAATCGAGGCATGCCGCTTGACATTATATATGTTATACCCCTATTTCGAACGCAATGGAACTTGTTTTGAGACATATTTGATCATATGGAGAAGAGAGCTTTTTGAACCCAATTATTGTATTAGATTTTCAATATTAATTCCAATGCATTTCGATCTCGCACGACTATACGTTACGTCTGGTCGCTACAAAATTTGATGGTGTATTATAATTCATTATTATGGATCCAATGAATCTAGTTTCGTCAAAATTCAAGATTGTTCCCTAGAAGACTATTTTTATATGTTAATTAAAACAAGTTATTTTCAAAATCAGTTAAATCACTTTTATATCCAATTTAAAAGTTTAATTACCTCCATTCTAATTAATTCAAATTAAATAAGCCTTTAAATCATTTTTATCCAAATAAAAATCCAAAATTCAATCATTTTAGACAAGAACGGTTATTAAACTCAATAATTAAATTGTCGAACAAATGGCTATATATGAAATTCAAGTTATTTAACCTATAATTCAATATTTAAAATTAATTAATATTCTAATTTAAAATAACTAAAATTCCGGGTCATTACAAATAAGCTAATATAAAAAGTATTTCTCCGACAACTTTGTGTTCCAAATAACACGTATTTTGACTAATAGTACAATTCTTCCTATGATCTCCTTTGAGTATGTTATTGTGAGTACTTTGAGTTATACAAAGTGGTATAGCCAAAATAATATTTTAGTCGCAAATATGTAAATATGGAGTAATAAGAAATCAAGAGAGTAGATTAGAATAATTATTTTTCAATTATCAATCTTTGAAGTATATATAGGTTTGAGTAGATGCATATGAGGAGTTTTTACTGTTTAAATAAACTCTCTTTTTTTAATGGCTGCAACCGTTGAGGAACAGATGCTATTATTCAATATGAAATGAAGCATCCTTTTAGATTAGAGCCGTTGCTATATGACAGACGTCTGTGGGAAAACCACAGACGTCTGTGGCTTCAGGAATTAAATTCTTGAAAATATTCACAGACGTTTGTAGCTTTCCCACAGACGTCTGTGGATGGCCATATTTGAATATCATAGTTTTTTATGCCAATGTTGGATATATCAATTCATGTGTGTGTGTGTGTGTGTGTGTCTATATATATTTATATATATAACACTCAGGGAGACTTTACAATACATTTCTAAGACTACTTATACACTATTATAACCTTACTAATCATATCATGGACCATAAGTCTTTGTTTGTCTTCGAATCTTTAAATCTTTGAGCATGATGATCTCTTGTAGTATGCACCTGTAATCTTAATAAGATATAATATATGTGACTGTATAGTTTTGTCTTTGAAACCATAGAATTGAAGTTCTAACACTCTCCCCCATTTTGATGGTGGCAACTATACAATTGTTAGTTATAAAAATAACTTGTGCTTAATTTTATCTCCCCTTATGTATTTTCTTATATTTATCCCCCTTTGTCATTATCAAAACAAAATAAAAGAAAGTCTGCAGACATAAAATAGTTATATAATCATAGATATGTCAAATAAAATTAATATATAAAATAAAGTTTTAACAAGAGACATAAGTAATACAAAATGAAATAGAAGTTAAATAACATAGTGTAGAAAAGAATCAAAAAGATTAAATGAATGAAGCTAATTATAAATGGTTTGAAAAATAGGAATATTCGCCATAATTTTCATAATACCCCCAGTATGCTGAAGGATCTTACTCGTATGCTGCCGGCCAATTAGCTTGATCTTTATACTCCTAATTTTTTTGAATGTAAAGTCTTTGAAAATCCATGTAAGGTTGATGTTGAAATTGGTAAGGGTCGATAAGGACATATCATCCCTATCTTCTTCCTCCTCTTCAGGTTGTTCTTGATCATAGTATTCCCTTTGGCTTGAGAAGTTCCTTCAAGTAGTATGAGCATGGTAAATTGGTGTTTGAGTTCGAGGAGGTGGTGTAGATGACGGAGAAGATGATGATCGAGAGAATGATGTACCATGTACCTTTCTCATTACTTTGCCTAAAGTGGAAACGGCTTTTTCTAAAGTTTTTTCCATCTTAGTCATTTGTGTTGAAAAAGATCGTTCCAAGCTGGCCATTTTATTGTTCAAAGCCCGTTGGTTGACCATAATTAACTTTTGAATTTTAAGTGTTAAATCACTGATTGATTCATTTTGCATTGGTTCAATGCGAGCTTCTTGAATCTCCGAATCGGAATAGTATTTGGTAGTATAACTAGAGGAGGTAAGTTGCTGTAAAGGATAAGGTGAATGGGTTTGTTGAGGAGCAGGAGGATGTTGAGGACCCGGATTCATTTGTTGTTGTTGTTGTTGCATGGTCCACTGGGCTAGTAAGACGATTGGAGGTGGTCTCTAGGGAAGGTGTATTAAAGATAAAAATCTTATACCGCTCTCATCGACGGGGATTCTTCAAAATTAGAAAGATAAGAAGGTACCTCGAGACCATGTAAGAGATGAATAATATACTATGCTATATAATTGTGCGTCGGTGATGAGACCAAAAGCTTTTTATTTCGTCATGAATAAACTTATCCCAATTTACTTGTATCCCACCAAATATAGCATAGAGGGCTTTGTGATCATTTTCGTATATTTGTTCATGACTTCCTAAGAGGGGAATTATCGTATTGATTATCATTCGATTTAATAACCAAGCCTTTGGACATAAGCAAACTGATTTCCACTGTGGCATTCTATCTTCCCATATTTGATGTGTGATTTCATTACGAGGCAAATTTCTCTGGTTAGGAATTTCTTCTAAATTGAGTTCGAATAAAGAACAAACTAATATACGACCAATTTTGTTTACGCTTATTTTCAAAATGTGACCAGTCCATAACCAACCGTCATCATTCTTAGGTGTCCTGATACCATTACTACATAAGTTGGCATAAAAAGGAAAAATTGCAAGTTGGTCGATTTGTGCTTCGTTTTCGTCAAAATTGATCAAATCTCGACAACCGGAGGTGATGGTGAGCTATTGAATTCCATATTCGCCAAACTAGCACAATTTATATAATAGCCCGAAATGAAGCTTTTTTGTTTTAGCTCTTCAAATCTCTTATGAGCAATTATGCTATTTCGAAGAAACTCTTAGATGTGGGCGTCGGTGACATGGAGTGTTTGGGAAGATGAAGATTGACCTTGTCAATGGGTATCTTTGCCTTGGTAGCCATTTTAAGCGATTAGAGCTTGGTAAATAGTTAAAAGGGGATAAAAATGAATGCATAGGGCTTGCAGCAAATTGAACTCAAGGCTGATGACAAGCATCTGTGGATCTATCACAAACATTCGTGGTTTCAGGGAAATTTTTCCCGAAACTATTGACAGACATCTGTGGAGTTTTCAAAGACGTTAGTGGTTTCAAAAAATATTTTCCTAAAACCGATGAAAGACGTCTGTGATTTTTCCCACAGACGTCTGTGATTTTTCCCACAGACGTCTGTGATTTTTCCCACAAACGTCTGTACCTGTCTGTGTAGAATATATTTGCTTCGAATTTTTTTTTAAATTCATACATTAATGTATATAAATTACAATATGGAGAAAAAAATTTAGACTAAACGCTATTAAAATCTTAGTTTTTGTTAGAGTGGTTGGACTTTTTAATTTGTTGTAAATCCTGTGAATTTGGATCAACCATTGTTTCTTCTATTGACGGCTTTAATGGAGACCAACATGGATGGGCTTGAGTATCAATCCAGTCTTCATTTGATGGTCTTGGCTTGCATATATTTTTTGGAGCAATATTATAAGCTTTGATAGGAGTTTCTTTGTAATGAGGAAATTTTGATGTATGCAAATTTTTGTTGGTGAATGTCCATAAATTGCTATAGAACATTTTTCAAGAAAGTTAAGATGAGATCCTTGACGTCGTTGTTCATAATACATTTCTCGTTGAACTCCTTTCATCTCTTGTTGATAGTGATATATTTCATCAACTTTTTTGTTGAGAGATATTGATTCTAGATCCATTGACCTAGTGTGATATATAGGTGATGAAATAATGTTTATGTTGAGTCAAGATTTTTATAGAGTTTTGATTTCTGACAAAGGGATAAGCCGTGATCGACAAAAATAAGTTATTCAGACACAAAGAGCTCCATATGATTAGAGGTTGATTATTTTGTATGTTAGTAATGATTATTTATGTTAAAATCTATCCTCAAATAATCTTATGCTTTTAATCTTCGAATATATATATATATATATAAATATATATGAGTGCACATTAACTGTGCAGTCTGGACAAAACCGGTCGACCGGTCGAAACCAGGTGGTCGACCGTTTTTGCCCAGAATGCACAGATAATGTGCACAAGTGAACATAACGTGTATATATATTCAAATTCCTGTCTACCGGTCATTTTTTGACCTGTCGACCGTTTTTAAACAGAGAGCAACCTTTTCCAAAAGACACTTCTTTCTCCAATGGTTGCATCTCTTACCTTTCATCAAATAATCATATCTATTAATGGCAACTGTTCACAAAGAGTTACAACTATTTTTCTCTATATATACTCATCTAAATCATTGATTCAAGAGAAATGAAAACATATTCTTTTTACTCTAATTTTTGATATTACTTTCTAAATACTCCTGCATTCTAAAATCTCTCAATTATTTTAATTGCTTATTGAATCATTGAAATTATTTCATATCTTTTGATTCGATAAGTAATATACTTTCCTTAATCTTCACAAAACATCATTCGCATATTTTGAGGATAAGATTATAGGAAATCTGTACTACAAATGACAAAACTGTGTTAGCAAGAACACATACTGTCAACAAACAATTATATTCATCGTTGTTGAAGTCCTCTGTATTGTAAGAGGCAAGTGTTGAAGTCCTCGGTGTTGTAAGAGGCAAGTGTTGAAGTCCTCGGTGTATTAGAGGCATGAAATCCCGTTAGTTTGCTCGGGTATTGTAAACCTGTTCCTCCGGGTGAAGCGAGGTAGTTAATAGTGAAAATCCAGATAGAAGTCTGGGACTGGACGTAGGACGGTGCTCCGAACCAGTATAAAAATCTCTGGTGTGATTTTTCTATTTTTATTTACTATGCTATTATCATCTATTTCCGCATTTATATTATAGTCCATATTACACGATCCGTGTGTACTATACTAGCACGTGCATTCGTATACACACCGAACTTTCATTTGGTATCAGAGCCTGGTTTTCTAGAGATCGTAACAACATCCTAGAATAAATGGATACAAAGAGATCTAGTCAAGGCAATAAGAAGAGGAAGAACAATAAAGAACAATCAAAGGAGAAAACAAACAAATGCTTCATGGCAAAAGATAACGAGGTCAGTGATCTAACTTTTGATGATATGATAGAAATAAATTCAGAACTTCTAGACACTTTAAAAAGTCTCAAAAGAAAATATAAGGAAGCTCTGGAAAATCAGAAGAAAGCAGAATTCGAAAGAGATATGCTTAAAGACGAGAAGAGAATATTAGAAGAAGAACTTGAGAAAATTCAAGATTCAGACAATTCTCAACTCGCTCTATTAAGTCAAGAAATAGAAGCTCAAAAATAAAAGAATAATGCTCTAGCTTCTGAAAATCATGAGTTAAAAACAAAAATTAAAATTGTTGAGTTAGATAACACTAGTCTCAAAACTAAGCTTGATGACATTACTAAAAATATTTCCAATTTTAATAAAGGGAGAGAAAATTTATGCAGGATTATTGAAAATTCTCAACCTGCTTCAAATAAGAAGGGATTAGGTTATGTTAAGAATTCAAAAGCTCACAATGATAGAAGTGGTGTAGGCTATAAACAAGCTAAAAGTAAAAATAGTACTAGATATGCATTCATGTATACTAACTTTAGTGCTAGTACTAGTAATCAAGATAGTTTTAAAACCAGTTATAGTCATAATAGTACTTTGTTTAGAAATGATAGAAATTATTCTTCAAGTACTAAGCTAATGACTAATAGTATTAAGATATGGATTCCAGCTAATATGATCGATCATGATAAACAACTTTATATTAGCAACTATTATAAGAATGTAATTTGTAATGAAAATTATATTTATAAAGGTTCAACCACACCCAAATGGGTATGGTTTCCAAAGACCTAACCCCCCGGACCCTAACATAGTAAGTGGGTACGGAAAATTATTATTATTTTTTGCAGGTACTCAGAGAAACAAAAGGAAAATGATAGATTTTGGAATTTCAAAGAATGTTCCATATGTTTAATAGAATTACGTGCTTACAATAAAATATGGACTTCGGTAAATATGGTAAAATTTATTTTACTTTTCCTTCATAATTAATAATGAGTTTATCTCGTTATATACAAGATATTTTATATAATTTTATATATTTCCCCATTCTTTTTGATAATGACAAAGGGGGAGAAATTCATATGCATATAAATAGAGGGAGATATTATACTTAGGGGGAGATGTTATACTTAGGTGGAGCTTTAAAGATATTATCTGGCACTTGTACTAAATAGTGTCGTGTTTTAATTCGTACTAGACTTGTGTGTATTACTATCTTGTGTGAATGTTACTCTTGATCTATGGTAGTAGTTTTATGTTGCTTATAATCTCTTTTACATCCTCCATTTAAACAACTCCTTTTTGTCGATGACAAAGGGGGAGAAAATTGTGCTAACAGTATATATGCAGGACACAATCTCAGGGGGATATCTTATACAGGGGGAGATTCATAAATATGTTGTCATCAATCAAAAAGGGGGAGAATGTTGAGTCAAGATTTTTATAGAGTTTTGATTTCTGACAAAGGGATAAGCCGTGATCGACAAAAAGAAGTTATTCAGACACAAAGAGCTCCATATGATTAGAGGTTGATTATTTTGTATGTTAGTAATGATTATTTATGTTAAAATCTATCCTCAAATAATCTTATGCCTTTAATCTTCGAATATATATATATAAATATATATGAGTGCACATTAACTGTGCAGTCTGGACAAAACCGGTCGACCGGTCGAAACCAGGTGGTCGACCGTTTTTGCCCAGAATGCACAGATAATGTGCACAAGTGAACATAACGTATATATATATTCAAATTCCTGTCTACTGGTCATTTTTTGACCTGTCGGCCGTTTTTAAACAGAGAGCAACCTTTTCCAAAAGACACTTCTTTCTCCAATGGTTGCATCTCTTACCTTTCATCAAATAATCATATCTATTAATGGCAACTGTTCACAAAGAGTTACAACTATTTTTCTCTATATATACTCATCTAAATCATTGATTCAAGAGAAATGAAAACATATTCTTTTTACTCTAATTTTTGATATTACTTTCTAAATACTCCTGCATTCTAAAAGCTCTCAATTATTTTAATTGCTTATTGAATCATTGAAATTATTTCATATCTTTTGATTCGATAAGTAATATACTTTCCTTAATCTTCACAAAACATCATTCGCATATTTTGAGGATAAGATTATAGGAAATCTGTACTACAAATGACAAAACTGTGTTAGCAAGAACACATACTGTCAACAAACAATTATATTCATCGTTGTTGAAGTCCTCTGTATTGTAAGAGGCAAGTGTTGAAGTCCTCGGTGTTGTAAGAGGCAAGTGTTGAAGTCCTCGGTGTATTAGAGGCGTGAAATCCCGTTAGTTTGCTCGGGTATTGTAAACCTGTTCCTCCGGGTGAAGCGAGGTAGTTAATAGTGAAAATCCAGATAGAAGTCTGGGATTGGACGTAGGACGGTGCTCCGAACCAGTATAAAAATCTCTGGTGTGATTTTTCTATTTTTATTTACTATGCTATTATCATCTATTTCCGCATTTATATTATAGTCCATATTACACGATCCGTGTGTACTATACTAGCACGTGCATTCGTATACACACCGAACTTTCAGTTTAGAGAGGCTATCCAATTTGATGGAGTTGTGGATTTAGTTGATTATACGTAGGTGCTATTCGATTAAGGTGAGCTATAGTCGGTAGTTGAATAAGTAGAGTCGTGATCGGAAGACATTTTGAGTAGAAATTGTTTACAAATGAATTTTATTTAGTTTGTAGAAAAATTGGTTTATATATAAAAGTTGTTTTACTATATATTAAAGTTTATTTGTTAGAATAAAATTTTAACCATATGATTTTAATAGAAGTTGATTAGTTTTTATGAGGATAAAATTATTTGTAATTAATTGTACAAAATTTATTCTGTGTAATATATATGAGTAAAATAATTTTTTATCTTAGCTTACCAATTCACTGTAAGAACATATTTCTAGATCTCGTCTTAATTATATAAAAGTTAGTTCGCTCAGTGGTTTAGCAAAAATATCTACAATTTGATTTTTGGTATTTAAAAATTCAAGTGTTATAATACCCTTTTCAATATTATATCTTAATAAATGGTGATGAATATTAACGTGTTTTGTTTGAGAATGATTAAGATGATTTTTTGATAAATTTAGAGCACTAGTATTATCACAATATATGGGAGAATTGGTTATGATTTTACCGAAATCTTGAAGAGTTTGTTGCATATATATTACCTGTGCATAGGTAGGGATACTGATATATACTCGGCTTCACATGTTGAGAGAGAGACACAATTTTTCTCTTTACTAAACCACGAAACCAGAGATTGACCAATGAAATGACATATGCCACTCATACTTTTTCTATCTGTCTTGCAACCTCCAAAATCAGCATGACTATATGATATGAGTTTGAATGAGCTGCTTTAGTATAAAAAAGTCCATATTCTTTGGTATGGGTTAAGTATTGTAGAACTCTTTTAACCGCTCGATGATGTGACTCCTTAGGTTGTGCTTGAAATGTTGAACATAAACATACGCTCATTATAATATCTGGTCTACTAGCTGTTAAGTATTTCAAAAATCATATCATACTTCGGTAAAAAATTTGATCGAAATCTTTTTCATTATCGTCTTTATCCGAATGTACAGTGGTATTCATCGGAGTCGATTTACTTGAGATATTTTCCATTCCAAAGCCTTCTAATAAATCTTGATAGTATTTGTAGGATCGATTTCACCCTAGAGGGGGGGTGAATAGGGTGATGCTATCAATTATAAAAAAATTATTGCGGAAGCTTATAAAATATTAAATTCAGATTTCAACACAGCTCACAGCAGAATAATAGCAGCACAGATAATAGCAGAATAATAAATGTAGAAATAGAAACGACATAGAATTTACCCAGCTTCGGCAAAACCCTGCCTATGTGCAGCCCCCAAGGTTTCTACTAGAAATTAGATAGTCAGACGCTTACACACGTAAACTCACGACACCCGCAATCGACTAAACCTAACTCTACGCTCAAAACCCTGCCACAACTCAGCCACTGAGTTGCGAATTCTCAAACTATGCCACATAGTTTGTCCCCTGGTCACACGACTAGAAATTTAAACGGTTTAAAAATAAATTACAAATTTTAAAATTAAAATAACCCTAATTTAAACAATTAAAAGCCCTTTAATATAAAAGAGAAAGCTTCTTTAGAAAAATAGGCCGGCCCATTTTGTAATTCGACCCGATCCTTTTTTTTTATTTGCTCCGGTTCCTTTTGATATAATGGCGGCTTCTTTTTATCTGATTACAATTAGGGCTTTCGTCTTTGATCCAAATTAGGGATTTCGAAGAGCCGACTTTATGTTGATCGATTCAGTGATTATTCGCGTTTAGCCTTGATCGATCGTTCTCCTTGTTGCTCACTTCGGCTGCTTCGTTGATCAACTTCTATCCTTGCTTGCTTCGGTATGTAATTATTCCTTTTTTTATTTCTGATTGAATGCTTGAACTCGATGGAAATATGCCGATGATGATTGTAGTAATTTATAGGAGTCGATTTCATGAATTCTCGTTCGTCTGATTACTTTTGAATTTGTCAAAAAAAATTCCCTGCTGATTGATGTTACTTGGATGATTGAGATTTAATTGACTTTGTCAAATTCGTATATTTCTTTGCTTGATTCCTTGGCTACCATGGTATTTTGAATTTGACTTGTTCATACTTTGACTTCGGCTTGGTCTTTTGATTTCCGTATGGACGTTGATGATGATTTACGACTTGTTCATATGCGTATATATTTTCATTGCTTGTAAATCACGGTGTTGATTCATTTTGTGATGACTACGGCTTGACTATATTTGATTCTTCACTTTCCTGATGCTGTTGACTTCGGTTGCACTGATTTGTCTTGATTCCACTTGAACCTTAGTGTAGTTGTTGTTGCTTCTGTACATTTGCCTGAGTCACTTGTAACTTGATGGCATTTGGTCTCGTTATGTGTTCTTTGATTTGTAGTACTTGAGTATAGTTCATTGTAGTTTGAATTGAATCTGGTATCATTTGTTTCGGTCCGGATTCATGTGCTTCATGTTGTGTATCTACTTTGTCTCTTATCTGTTCATGTCTTATTATTTATTGTGAAGCCAGATCATTTGAACTTCATGTGCATTGATATTAGCTGTGACGAACTTGTACATCTCCAATCATGCTTTGTAATGGTGCACTTGATTTGAGTTCATTTCTTGTTCATGTGTACATCTGTGTGTCTTTTGCTCTGTTCTCACTAACCATGTGGTCTTGGTCGAGTTCATTGCTATATTGTTTCACTTGATTATTTGAGTTTATTTGTCCATTGACATGTGCACACTTTGTTGTTCAATCTGGATATGTGTTCTGATTCTTTGGTGTTAGCTTTGAGCATGTTGCCGGGCTTATGCATATTGTTTCAAGCCAGTTCTTTCATGTTGTATTTCCCATTCACCGTTGCCTGGGTTGAGTCTTGTTTACTTATGTACATGCTTTTTGATACATGTTTGAACTGACTCTGTCATTTGCTTAGTGCATTGTGCATTGGTTTGGACTTGCAGTTAGAGTTGCATTGAGTTGAGTCAAGATTGCAGTGACTTGACCTTTGCATTTTGTTTATTTTTCGAAATTTCACCTGAGTTGAATCCAGCTTAGGTTCGGATTTGACCTTGTGCAGAGAGTTGTGACATTGTTTTATTGCACTTGAGTTGAATTCGATAATTTGGGTTTGACCTATGCTCGCCTGTCCCTGTAAATTTATCAAGTGTATATTATGATGTGCACGACCTTGTGGCATATACAGTGATACGCTGTGTATGTCACAAGTTGTTTGTGTATGATGAATTCAAATTTAAATGATGACGAACAACCTAAATAACCGAGGCAAATATTATTTTCAAAATTCACATTTTATTTTATATTGCAAAAATATTTCTTTTTCAATTTTACGGCGTTAGTGTATATTTTTGCAGATTGCTCAGATGCTGGATTCTAACTGGAATGAAGTTGAAGATAAATGCGAGTGTGAGTGATATGTAGTGAGGAATTTATGAAAATATGAAATTGTGATGTATTGTAATCAAAATTGTATATGTATAGTGAGAGCTTGAATTTGTACTATTCAAAATTATAATAAATATTTGTTTGAATAAAATTTCTGTTTGAATTTAAATTCTGTGTTATTTAATTTTATTCAGCAAATATTTATTTAATCTATGAAAAATAAAATTGTACATTGACAAATACATTTAAACGAATGTATATATGTTTATTATCATCAAACAAAAATCATATAAGCGCATATTCAACAATCTCCCCCTTTTGATGATAACAAACATATATTTAAGATTTTGAATATGTTAAATGTATTTGATCATTGATATATCCTAATTGCTCCCCCTATTTAAATGCTTCCTCTCTACACAAAGCTCCCCCTACAAATATGCATACAATTAAATAATATGCAAATGAGCCTAGATGTAAATGGAAAATATTTGACCTTTGCTTGATTTTATTTGACAAAATCTTAATTTTCTATCCCCCTTTTGTTATCAGCGAAAGAATAATAGTATTAGAGAAAATAGAGATAAAGTGATCGATATTAATTCAACATTAAAACTCAACTGAATATAAATATTAAATTTCAATAAAAAATCAAACAAAAATCATAAATATTTTGTTAGGCGCATATTCCACTTTTAGAATGATGGGAATTATGTCATCATATAAAACCATATAGTTGTGTCTATTTATGGTATATTTATATCAGGAATTAAAATATCTACTAACCATGCATAACCGTTAGGACTTTTAAATGAGATTAGTAGTATTCCAATTTTATTTTAAAAAAAATGAATTCAAGTATCTTCTAACCACGCATAACCGTGAGGACTTTTAAATGGGATTAGAATCAACTTGTTTATTTTAAAAAAAAAATCAACTTTTGATATGCGTTCCATACATGCATAACCGTGAGGGCTTTTAAATGAGCATGGAAGCACATAACAAATTCCAAGTAATTCACCCGTGCATAACCGTGAGGACTTTTAAATGAGAGTGAATACTTTGGTATTTATTTACTTTAATTTTAATTTTTTTTAAAAGAAAAATAAAATGAAAAACGAACGATTCCTGTTTAAAGCACCACATATCGACAAACTATATAGAATTTTGATGAGTGATGGTCATTAGAAATATGATAGAGACAGAGATGGTCATGGAATTTTTACCAACAAAAAGTTTTATAAATCTTATTTAAATTTCTAAAGAAATTTACTAATTATACTGTCTCGAGTCATATTATATAATAAATATCAACACTCATCACTTTTTCAATCACTATTTATCTTTTCGATAATTATTAGGGAGTCAGATTAGTCAAAATGGTCATTTAAAATCAAATTCAAAAATAATTATAAAATCAATTTTTCAAAAATGACAAATTGAAAATATGGTCAAAAATGATTTTCTCAAAGGGGTTTTATAATAAAATTTTCTGCTATTTGAAAAAAATATTATTTGAAATGGAAAATATGCAGATATTTCTTAGAAAAACGATGTGGTTACTAAATGTCTCAAAAATCACGTTCAACTAGTAATTTTTTTATCAACTAGATTACCAGTGTAATCTGCATCTGAATTTCTCTTTCACTCAAAATCATCATTAATTGAATTTGATTGACCAAACCATGAAGTCTGCACCAAAAATTTCAAACTCAATTTTAACAGCAATTTAAATGACATTCTTTGAATTTGAAGTGAAGCCGTGTTAATAATCAAAAAACGTGAATATAGAGTTAGCCATATTATAACCAAATGTATTATCATCCAACAAAACACTATTTTAATCCAAACTGATGTATATGAAGTAATTCAAAGAATCTAGAGAATTTTGTAGTGTTTTTGGCATAAGAATATAATTGGCCAACTATTTTGAATAATTCAGAATCAAAATCATCATTTATTTCATCATCACATTATTGGCTGATTTAATTCAGAATATGGTGCAGATTATCACATTTAATATATCGTCAATATACTTTTACCTGTTTTACCTTTACTATATTTTTCGTTGTTGTCCATTGTGATTCTGTCACCTTTATACTAGGCTAAGGAACTTTGCTTTGTTGCCCGTTTTGTTTCTGGAACAGCCAAAATCCAGAGAACACTGTTGTTGTTCCTTAGCCTGCCACCACACCTACACGGGAAAAGATTTATGTGACCTATTTGTTTTATAGGTCCATGGTTGTTAGTGGCAGAATATTTAGAAAAATAATTTTGTGGAGACCCAAAACTATTTATAATTGTTCCCTTCGGCACCCAAATTTGTTTAACTTTGAGAGATTTTATATTTGTGCCTTTTGGAACCCAAATTGGTATAGTTTTCACATGTTTGGGTCTATACCAACAATTATTGTGATTGTGTCCATATTTTCTACAAATTATGCACATAGAATTAACTCGATTAATATTTCTTTCAACAATTTTCGATTTATTATATCCAAGTCCTTGCCTAACCGTATTAACAGTTTGCTTTCCTAATAGCATATTCAATGATTTTTCACTTTATGAAAATTTATCTAAAGTCGTTGACAATTATTGGACTTGTGTTTTGAGAGATTCATTTTCGTTTAACAATTGTGTGCACTTTTTAATAGAATTCTCTCTCCTAGTATTTTCATTCTCTTTTAAAATCAGAATTTCATTTTCAAGTAATTTTATATTGATTTCTGATTTTTTAATTTCCTCTTCGAATGTTGGACACTTATCACACTTAGGGATCCTTCTTTGATAGTTTTTAACAAATTGGTCAAGTTGTTCATTTAATTCTATCAAAGTGTCTTTTTGTGATTCAAGTTTAGCATTTTTTCCCTAAGTCGTTCAAAACATCCATTTACTTCGTGGAAATAAATAAGTAATTCAGAGTGAGTAAGTTTTGAAACCTCGCTTGGTTCGTCATCGTCGCTGTCGGTTATATTTCCATGAAGGCACATATCTGCTTTCTCACTCTCACTGCTAGAACTTTGATTATCTTCATCACTTGTATTCCACGTGGCTGCAAAACTTTTCCCTTTTGATTTCTTTTTAAAGTCGCGTTGATTTTGAGGACAATTGGGCTTGATGTGTCCGGGTTGGTTGCACTTGTGACAGATGATCTTCTGTTCTTTAGAGCAGTCTAGTGCTTTGGCTATTCTGCTTTTCACTTTTTGAATTCAAGCGGAATTTCCATATTTGTAATTCCACTTTTTGAATTTCTTTATTAATAGCTCTAATTCTGTTGCTGCATCATCATCGTCATCGTCATCACTTTCAGTTGTTCCTTTGAGAGCTATTGATTTCTTTCGAGTATCTCCTCTTTCACGCTCTTCCTTGAATTTCATTTCTAGCTCATAAGTGGTGAGATTTCCGATGAATTCTTCGACTTTCATTTGTTTCAAATCTTTTGATTCTTGAATGGCAGTCACTTTGCCTTCAAAACTTCGTGGAAGGATAAGTATTTTTCGGACTATCTCCAACTCTGTATATGATTTTCCAAGAGCTTCTGATTTGTATACGATATTGGAAAGTCGTCCATGCATCACTTTGACATTTTCTTCCTTCGCCATTGTGAAGTTCTCGTATTCGTTGCTTAGCATGGCAAAGCGAGATTCTTTGACTTGAGATGTTCCTTCGTGAGTCACTTCTAGTGTGTGCCATATTTCCTGTGCAGCTAGACAATGTGAGACACGATTAAATTCAAATTGATCCAATGAACAGATAATAGAATTCATAGATTTAGCATTAGTATTTTGTAATTTATTTTCTAGTTCTGTCCATTGTTCCTTTGGTTTATCTATTTCCTGATTATCTACAGTTATAGTCGGTGCTCTATAACCTGTCTCAATAATATTCCAAGAGTCAATGGTTTTTAGAAAAATTTCCATCCTATTTTCCCAGTAAGCATATCCACCATTGAACATTGATGGTCTAACTATGGATTGACCCTCGGCAAAAGCAGTATTAAAAGAAGCCATTTTAAAAATTCAACTCTTTAAATTAAAAATTGGTTTTTGTAAAATCAAATTTTTAAAACAAAAACGGCTTTTGTTCCTAGCTCTGATACCACTTGTAGGATCGATTTCACCCTAGAGGAGGGGTGAATAGGGTGATGCTATCAATTATAAAAAAATTATTGCGGAAGCTTATAAAATATTCAATTCAGGTTTCAACACAGCTCACAGCAGAATAATAGCAGCACAGATAATAGCAGAATAATAAATGGAGAAATAGAAACGACACAGAATTTACCCAGCTTCGGCAAAACCCTGCCTATGTGCTGCCCCCAAGGTTTCTACTAGAAATTAGATAGTCAGACGCTTACACACGTAAACTCGCGACACCCGCTATCGATTAAACCTAACTCTACGCTCAAAACCCTGCCACAACTCAGCCAATGAGTTGCGAATTCTCAAACTACGCCACGTAGTTTGTCCCATAGTCACACGACTAGAAATTTAAACGGTTTAAAAATAAATTACAAATTTTAAAATTAAAATAACCCTAATTTAAACAATTAAAAGCTCTTTAATATAAAAGAGAAAGCTTCTTTAGAAAAATAGGCCGACCCCTTTTGTAATTCGACCCGATCCTTTTTTTTATTTGCTCCGGTTCCTTTTGATATAATGGCGGCTTCTTTGTATTCGATTACAATTAGGGCTTTCGTCCTTGATCCAAATTAGGGCTTTCGAAGAGCCGACTTTATGTTGATCGATTCGGTGATTATTCGCGTTTAGCCTTGAAAGATCGTTCTCCTTGTTGCTCACTTTGGTTGCTTCGTTGATCGAGTTCTGTCCTTGCTTTCTTCGGTATGTAATTATTCCTTTTTGCTTTCTGATTGAATGCTTGAACTCGATGGAAATATGCCGATGATGATTGTAGTAATTTATAGGAGTCGATTTCCTGAATTCTCGTTCGTCTGATTATTTTTGAATTTGTCAAAAAAAAATCTCTGCCGATTGATGTTACTTGGATGATTGAGATTTAATTGACTTTGTCAAATTCGTATATTTCTTTGCTTGATCCCTTGGCTACCACGGTATTTTGAATTTGACTTATTCATACTTTGACTTCGGCTTGGTCTTTTGATTTCCGTATGGATGTTGATGATGATTTACGACTTGTTCATATGCGTATATATTTTCATTGCTTGTAAATCACGGTGTTGATTCATTTCGTGATGACTACGGCTTGACTATATTTGATTCTTCACTTTCCTGATGCTGCCGACTTCGGGTTGCACTGATTTGTCTTGATTCCACTTGAACCTTAGTGTAGTTGTTGTTGCTTCTGTACATTTGACTGAGTCACTTGTAACTTGATGGCATTTGGTCTGGTTATGTGTTCTTTCATTTTTAGTACTTGAGTATAGTTCATTGTAGTTTGAATTGAATGCGGTATCATTTGTTTCCGTCCGGATTCATGTGCTTCATGTTGTGCATCTACTTTGTCTCTTATCTGTTCATGTCTTATTATTTATTGTGAAGCCAGATCATTTGAACTTCATGTGCATTGATATTGGCTGTGACGAACTTGTACATCTCCAGTCATGCTTTGTAATGGTGCACTTGATTTGAATTCATTTCTTGTTCATGTGTACATCTGTGTGTCTTTTGCTCTGTTCTCACTAACCATGTGGTCTTGGTCGAGTTCATTGTTGTATTGTTTCACTTGATTATTTGAGCTTATTTGTCCATTGACATGTGCACACTTTGTTGTTCAATCTGGATATGTGTTCTGATTCTTTGGTGTTAGCTTTGAGCATGTTGCCAGGCTTATGCATGTTGTTTCAAGCTAGTTCATTCGTGTTGTATTTCCCATTCACTGTTGCCTGGGTTGAGTCTTGTTTACTTATGTACATGTTTTTGATACATGTTTGAACTGACTCTGTCATTTGCTTAGTGCATTGTGCATTGGTTTGGACTTGCAGTTAGAGTTGCAATGAGTTGAGTCAAGATCGCAGTGACTTAACCTTTGCATTTTGTTTATTTTTCGAAATTTCACCTGAGTTGAATCCAGCTTAAGTTCGGGTTTGACCTTGTGCTGAGAGTTGTGACATTGTTTTTTTGCACTTGAGTTGAATCCGATAATTTGGGTTTGACCTGTGCTTACCTGTCCCTGTAAATTTATCAAGTGTATATTTCGATGTGCACGGCCTTGTGGCATATACGGTGATACACTGTGTATGTCACAAACTGTTCGTGTATGATGAATTCAAATTTAAATGATGACGAACAACCCAAATAACTGAGGCAAATATTATTTTCAAAATTCACTTTTTATTTTATATTGTGAAATTATTTCTTTTTCAGTTTTACTGCATTAGTGTATATTTTTGCAGACTGCTCAAATGCTGGATTCTACCTGGAATGAAGTTGAAGATAAATACGAGTGTGAGTGATATGTAGTGAGGAATTTATGTAAATAAGAAATTGTGATGTATTGTAATTAAAATTGTATATGTATAGTGAGAGCTTGAATTTGTACTATTCAAAATTGTAATAAATATTTGTTTGAATAAAATTTCTGTTTGAATTCAAATTCTGTGTTATTTAATTTTATTCAGCAAATATTTACTTAATCTGTGAAAAATAAAATAGTACATTAACAAATACATTTAAACGAATGTATATATGTTTATTATCATCAAACAAAAATCATATAAGCGCATATTCAACAGTATTTTTCTTTATTTATAGGAATTCCACTTTCAAGTTGTCTTATTTGCAAACCCAAAAAATAGTTCAATTCACCCATATGTGACATTTCAAATTCATTTTTTATATTGTCAAAAAATTCATTACATAATTTTTCATTAGTTGATTCAAATATAATGCCGTCAACATATATTTATACAACTAATATGTCATTGTGTTCTCGTTTTATAAATGAAGTAGAGTCTATTTTACTATTTTGAAAACCGAAATTTTGTAAATGAGTTTTTAGTCTTTCATACCAAGCACAAGGTACTTATTTTAATCCGTATAGAGCCTTTTTTAAGTTTAAATACTTAATCGGGATATTTCTCATGAACAAATGGCGGAGGTTTTTTCACATAATCCTTTTCTTTTATAAAGCCATTTAGAAATGCACTTTTTACATCTATTTGAATTTTTTTTAAATTATGATAACATGTGAAAGCAAGTAATGTTCGTATTACTTCAAAACATGCTACTGAGAAAATGTCTCTTCATAATCAATTCTTTCTTCTTGATTATATCCTTGAGCTACTAATCTTGCTTTATTTCAAACAATGTTTCCATTTTCATCCGCTTTATTTTTAAAGGCCCATTTATTTCAATTACAGATTGATCGTTTGGTCTTGGTACAAGTTCCCATACGTCATTTCTTTCAAATTGATTAAGTTCTTATTGCATTGTAACACTCCAAAAATCATCCTTCAAAGCTTATTTATAATTTTTAAGTTCAAAATTTGATATAAATGCAACTTGACACATTTGATTCAACTATTTTTTGGTTGATACTTTCGTATTTAAATCACCGATAATATTATTAATTGGATGTTCCTTTAATATCCTAGGTGGTGAAGTTATCACATTCTCATTATTGTTATTGAAATTATTAATATTATTTTCATGTATAGATAGATTAGATTTTAATTTATTCATCATCATCATTTTTATTATTTGTAAAGTTTTCAACGAATGATACATGTAGACTTTTTTCTATACTGTTTGTTCATTTATTAAAAATTCTATATGCTCTACTTCGATTTGAATAGCCAACGAAAATTCCTTCAACGGCTTTAGAATCAATTTCCCAGATAATCTTTTGTGTTTAAAATAATATATTTTGATCCAAATGCTCGAAAATATGATACTTTAGATTTCTTTTTGAAAAATGTTTCTTAACATGTGTTTTTAGCCATTGTTTTAAGTGCTACACGATTCAATACCTAACATGTGGTAGCAACAGCTTCAACTCAAAAAAAATTTGGTAAGTTACTGCTATTTAGTAAGGTTTGTGCACATTCTTGTAAAGTTCAAATTTTCCTTTCTATAACACCATTTTGTTGAGGTTTAAGTGGAAATGAAAAATTATGACTAATTCCCTTTTTGTTGCAATAATTTGTAAATAGTTCATTTTCAAATTTGCCTCCATGATCGCTTCGTATACTTTTAAATTTAAAGTTCATCAAATTTGTAATTCGCTTAACAAAATTTTTGAACATTTCAAAAGTATCATTTTATGTTTTAAAAATAATTTCCACTTGATGAAAAGTAATGTTAGCATGCTATGGATAACCCATAGAGATCCATGTCAGGAGGATCAAACTATTTCCGGACAAGACTAAAGAAGTGTCATATTGAATATAATCCCAGTTGCAGCAATCATTTATTTAGTTTGCTACTAGTCTGGATATGAGTGCCATCAAGTTCACATACATCAGAATGTATTAAATCTAAAGGTTTGACTCTCTAAACATAGATTTATGCAGGGTCTTTATAATTTTAGCTTGGCTACAAAAATCATATTTTGCTGAATCACTTATGAATATTTTAGGAATTAAGCCTAAGTTACTCATGTTATGAATCAGTCGCTTATTAACATGACAAAGTCTAGCATGCCAAGTATTAAAATCACACAGCATATAAGTAGAACTATTAACTTTACTCAAATCAACATTTAATCTAAACACCCATCTACAGCATATCCTTTACCCATTAAAACACCATTTTTAGTGATGATGTACTAGTCAGAACCAATAGTTTGAGTAAAGCTGGCTTTATTTCAAGAAACCATATACCAAATTTTTCTTCATCTCTAGAGTATGCATCATATCTTTCAGCAGTAAGTTCTTTCCAGAGGTAAACTTTAACTCCATGGTCTTAATTCTAGAAAATATAGTGGTGTGAGAATCTCCCAACATCACTTTCATTTCATTAGCAACATTATATGTTTAAAACATTTCACGATCATAGAAGACATGGCATGAAGCACCAGTGTCTACCCACCACTCTATGGATCCATCGAGTAGTTTGATCTCAGTAAGCATAGCCAAAAGGGCTTCTTTTGTTAGGTTAGCCTGTGGTGAAGGATTTGGCCTATTCCGATACTTTTGTGCCATATGGCTTAGTTTTCCATAGTTGTAACATAAGAACAACTGTCCAATACCATTCTTTAGAGGTGCATTTTGATGTTTGTTCCGAGGCTAATTGTTACGGTTCTGATTCGGTGTAGGATTTTGATTTTTGAAATTTTTCGCATTTAGTTTCAGATCTCTGCTTGTGGATTTCTTAGTGTTGTTAATAGATACAATAAGCACCTCTTCTTTATGGTCCTGTTTTTTGGCCTCTTATTCAATATGAAGATGTGTAATCAAACTCTCTAAGAAAAACTCCTTAGTCTTATGCCTAAGAATATTTTTAAAATCATCCCAACCGTGGGGTAATTTATCAATTAATACAACATCCTGAAACTATTCACTTAAAGGCATACCTTCGAAGATGATCTCATGTGTAATTTTCTAAAGCTCGTATGACTGCGCCTCCATAGATTTGTTGTCCATTATCTGAAATTTCAAATAGCGACTGACAACATATATTTTCGCTTCGGATTCCTCGGTATCATATATATTTTGCAACGTCCCAAATCTCTTTTTCCGACTTGTCTGAGTTGTAGTAATCAAACATATAGTCCCTGAGTCTGTTGAGAATGAAATTTTTGCGCGGATAACTTACGCCATCCAGATCTACATCTCTTTTGATTTTTCTATCCAGGCTCACATCTTCTCTATCTCAATTTCATTGGTTCGTCTATCTCATAGTCAAAAAGAATTTTATCTTTTAGCACCATCGTTTGAAATGAAAGCCCTCGAATCTAAAGGGTGTAGCATACACAATCAAAACATGAAATATTGAGGTTGGGGTGGGAGAGTCGTCAGCAATCGGAGCTATAACATCTTAAAATTGTTGTACCTCGATCTGAATCTGTAGCGTCTTTGTGGCCGAGTCGCGGACTAGATCGCTCTCTTTAAGACATTTTGCCGCTCTGCCAAAATCATGCAAGGCAGTCTCTGATGCAGCGCCGCATCTAGAATAAAACAACCTTAAATTCAATATCAACATCCCCTTGCACAAAGTATGGTGAGCCAATAGCACCCAAGAAAATTACTCGAATCTAAGAAACATCGAAGGCCAAAGAAGAAGAGAACTTGGTTTTGAAATTGATATAAATTTTGTCTAATGGCTTGGTCTATATAGGAAAAAATTTGAACAGAAAATAGGGCTGAGTCATGAGAAAATTTCAGATCTTTTTTTACTGGGTCTTTTTGCCTAATCAAATTCGGTTTAAAAATATAATGCCAAAAAATAAGGAGCTCTACATCACATTAGCCAAGCCAAGCCCGTCCTGGACAAGTCAATCGGACGACATACACATGTGTAATAGCCAGCATGCTCTCTCTCCTCAACACAAGAGAAAACATTAAGTGCCCCCATCCTTTCTCTTGTCAATCCTATATTTAAATAGGACCATATAGTTCCGCACCATGTGGGACTATTCAATAAGAGGGATATTCTATACTCCTTTTAATATTTTTAGCAATTCATTTTAAAATCAATTTTTTCAACAGATCTAGACTTCATCATCTCGAAATTGACAAGCACACACACTACAAAAAAATATTTTTAGCAGCATAGTCTAGCAGCATTTTACTAAATAAGCTGCGATTATCTACATGGATCTTTTAAAAACAAAAACAAAAACTTGTAAAACACTGCGCATAAACATACGCGGAAGAAATAAAAAATTTCCGCACCTCATCTATTCCACTCTCTTTCTATCTTCTATGCCTCCTTTAATTTTTCCTCTTTTAATTAAAAATTCTGACCTACCTCTCCAACATGCTCGACAACATCATCTTTCCGACATCCATTACTCCACCGTAGACCACGCCTATATCTCCCCTCGTTCCCCACATCTACGACTCCACATCCGCTATCGACCACATCCGCGACTCCACCGCACACCTCTATCCCTCAGTGTCGACTTCTCTTCCTCTCTCGCACACATCCACATTATTCAATTAATTGAAAAATATGCCCTGCATCTCGCCTCAAATCATCTTTTACAGGAGAAGATAGGGCAGTTTTCGCTGGATCCTGCATATTTTGGGCACATGGTAGCTAGGTAAACTTACCGATTTGCTAGTATTTTTTAGTTCATTGTTTCTTAGTTAGATAATTTACTGATTTTGCTATTATTTCCTAGTTTATTTTTTGCTATGATTCTCCTGCTTTCGTTTTTGTTCAGTTTATTTTGTATATGATTTGTGAGAGAATGAGTTGTCTTGACTGTGTTCGGTTTTATTTAACCAATGATTGTATTTAGTTCAAGCCCTTTAGTTGTATTTAGTTGGAATGCACCTACATATATTTATATATTACTAGCAGGTGTGTTTTTGATGCTTGTACTTGCTGCATTTAGTCATATATTTAACCAATGCATATATTTATATATTAGCTATATATATTTATATATTTAACTAATGCTTGTGTCTGCTGTATTTAGTAGGAATGTTCGGTATATTAGCTATTAAAAAAATATTTATCCTTTTATACAAATAAAAATTGCTTACATTGCAATGCAGCTACAAGTTGTATCAAAATCTATGTTCAAGCTTGGTTTTTTCAAAATGTATGATTTTACGAATAATCTTTTTGCATATATAATTCAATTTGCATATGCTGCGTATAACATAATTATACACAACACATGACATTGTATTTTGTAGTCCAAATTATACATAAGTAAACACTGAACACTAAACCACCGCAAACAAATATGAAATTGGGACCAATTGTAACGACCCGGAATTTCAGTCATTTGAAATTCGTATATTTAATTGATTTTAAATATGCACAAGTTAATATTATAAGCTAAATAGATTTTATTTCGAATATAATGATTTAATTAGATAATTAAATTGTTGATCTAATATTTTAAATTGCAGAAATAATTGAGACTTGGATTTAATATGAATTAAAATGATTTATAAAGTTGAATTAAATCATATTTGAATTAGATTGATGTTAGAAAACTTTTAAAATCGAATTAAAAGTTGAATTGTAAAAAAAAAATTAATATTTAATTGACGAGTAAAATAGTCATTTTTCACACCATCTCGGATTTCGACAAAACCGGTTTCATCGGATCCGTAATGATATATTATTGTAAGATTTCAAATTTTGTGTCAATCGGAATTACGGTTTGTCTGAGGCAAGGTAAAACGCATAGAAATTCGTTTAAGTGAAATTTTAAATTTAAATAGTCGATTTGAAAACCTATCTTTCAAATACGATCGAATTGGCTCTGATATATATTCCATTACATTCGGGATAGGGTAAAACATTATAAATGCTAGGCGGCATGCTTCGTTTCGAGTTCGAAAAATTTCCGAATGAATATTGTCGTGTAATTTTCTATATAAGGCCATATTTTTCACTATTTTTCACTAAACCCTAACAACATCTAGGGCTAGCTACCATTATACTTTCTATGGCCAGAAATTTGTTTCATTTCTCCCTTGATCCCTCCCAATCCATCAGCTTTAACAAAAACTTTCAATTACAAAGTTGTAGAGCATATCGAGCTCTATAATCTCAACGGTGGAGATCTGAAACGGCGTCGTGTGGAGGCTATAATTTGCTAACATTCTTCCTTCATTTGGGCACAATTTCTTATGCCAATTCGAGACCGAGCTCGTCATGCTCAGGGGTGGTGGTGCGCAAGGATGAGGGCTTCGACGTGGTATTCTCTGATCAACTTCTAGGTGCTCGATTGGATCGCGAAAATTCAAGAAACAAGGGCGGCTAATGGGTTTTATTCACATATAAACCTGGTAGGGAAGATGAAACAAACGTGCGACCCTGATGGATGCTGCAAAATCTAACAGCCAGATCTATTCTAGGGTTTAAAAAAATTAAAATAAATTGTAAATTAATATATATATTAAATTGTGTAATGTTTGAAATGCTATTACTTTGTCATACGAAGTCTGTTTCACACGAAATGAATTGCGTTGGATTCGTATTGACGAGCACTACATTTTAGAGCTAGATTGGAGTTGATTGGAGCTAGTGTGAATTTTGGGTAAAACTAAATTCGCGTTTAATTTTATTCGAAACAAAACACTGCAACTGCTACTGGACGCAATGTGAGTGCAACTCACTCTTTCTGACTCACTGATATTTTTATATAAGTGAGAATAAATATTATTTATGCTGATTGATGATTGTTTGGATGATATATGGTATATTGATTGGTATTTGGATATATACCTGCCTAGTGGAGCAGATGACCCTATACGTTCCCGTATATGAGCGGGTGACCCTTTGTACGTGCGTCTGCCTTGAAGCGGACATTGCACACATATTCTAATATGTATATTTGTTGCAGGTGACAGGTTGGAGGGATCCAACTGGATTCCTCACCATATTGATTTGTTTACAGATATTGTTATATATTCTGTTATCATATGATATATGATGTTCTGGATGCCGTGATTGTTGTATTTAGTGTTGTTGCAGCATTGAGCCATTTTTTTGGAATTTTAAAAATGTTAAAGTGATGATTTCCAAATTTAAAAGGATTTGAAGTGATTTTGGAAATAAAAGTTTTATTGATTTTTGAATTGTAAAGGAATTGAATTCATTTTGAATAAATCAATTTTATAATTTTTATGTTATAAACATTATGATATTTGAGAAATATAATTAAAATGTGATTTTTTTGAAATATGGAGATTACTATTTTGTGAAATAGTATAAAATGAGAATTTTTGATTTATTATAAATGGTTTATATAGAAGATTTATAAAATTTATATTTTATAAATTAAAATATTGGAATTATAAAATGAGTTTTATAAGTGTGAAAATGAAGTTATAAATGGATCTTACAAATGAATACGATTTATAATTGTGGAGTCATAAAATGAATGGATTATGTAAATAAACGATTTATAAGAAATTAACTTATAAATTGGATTTTTGAATGTAAATAATGTGTAAATGGTATTTGTTATTAAAGGAATTTTATTACTTAAAGTTTTTATAAAATATAAATGTGAATTTATAAACGTTGTTTATAAATCCGAAATCAATTGATTTTGGTAAGTTAAATATAGAAGTCTATTTAAAGGAATTTTATTCACGATTTTTGGCACTGGATTATCCTTTAAATTAAATGTTGAAATAATATTAAATTCGGTAAACGGTTTATATTCACGATTTTGGACAGTGAATAATATATTAAAGAATTGTTTTGGAAAGCGATATTCTAAATGGAATAAAATGGTTTAAAGATGTTTTAAAATGTGTTAAGTATTGAAACCATATATTTCAACATTCATTGTTGAAAAACACGTTTTCGAGAAGTAAGGAAATGATGGACTACAACACTGTTGTTATAGTACATGATTTCCGAAAGGAAATGTTTTTGTATAGTATTTGGGATTTATATATCTATCTAATTTTCGAATCCCTATACTAGTGATTTTGGGTTGTCGTAACAATGTTTTACGTAAAATTCGTTTTGACCCAATAAATGTGTTTAAAGAGAATGTTTTCCTTAAAGAATAAAATATATACTTAATCGTGATTTAAGTATATGAAATATTTTCCAAGTGTTGAAAATAAATAGAATTGTGAATTACTTATTATTAAATAAGTATATGGAAATGTTTAACAATGTTGAAATGATTTTGAGAATATATCTTTTTAAAGATAATTTGAAGTGAATATTTGGAAATGATTTAATCGATAAAAGATTAATAAAAGGGCCTAGTGATTGTGTATGGTGCTAAATATTTCTTTGTTTGCTTTGATAGTTAAATAACCGACTATCAAACTTGGCCAAAATTTTAGTTCCTCGACTTGATGTGGGAACTATTTAGTCGTACACTTGTAGCCTTCTGTAAGCTTGATTATCCTTTATTTTGAGGATGTTGATTCGTATAGTGCGGAGTATTATTCCAATCTATCGAGCTTCCTTCTTGGCCCGAAGGATAGCAAGTTGAAAGTTGGAGATGTGATGAGTCTATGGGACTTAGTTTCTGTGTGAGGTTGAGAAACGCTTTAGCGTTGTTGGTGCGAAGAGACCGAGATCGGTTTATCCGAAAACCACTTCGGACCAACGTATATGCGACGATTGTGTAGGTTACTTGTGATGATATTAATATTCTGGATTTTTATAGTGGGGGACTTCTAGTTGATCGTTTGGGGTTAAAATCCCGATATACATCCAGTAGCAGTGATCTTTTCATTATGAAATATCCAATGCAAGGACTATTCTCTACTAATTTTAGGGATTTCCCGACAGGATGTGGTCGGAAAGTACCTTCGGTTTGTCCTGTTCTTGGACAACTTGTATGGATGTTTATCTGACATTGCATTTCTATAGATTACGTACATTGGTTTTTACAAACGTACATTAGTGGTAGCGGAGAAGGCAACTTCTCTTAGCTTAACACCCTTCTTGAGACGTATGAGCTTAAGGGTTGTATTTTTATGGAAGGCAACTAGTAGTCAATGGAAATGGCCGTGTGGCATTTAAAATGATGTGATATGTGATTGTGAAAGGTAATCCTTACCTCATCAAGCCTCATCAACCGGAAATGACCAAAACAGGGTTAGATGCAGCAGGGCTAAGTGGGTCATTCCCATTAGGGTATGATCATCCTCTTCTAAATATATCTTTGCATGCTATGACATCGTGTATCTGATTATTGTGGTTTGTATGCTAGAAGGCCCTCAGTAAAGGTCGGTAACGACCGAAGGATGATATATTCGGTACCATCTAATTATAGAGGTGGGTCGGTCTTGTGTTGGTAGAGGATCCTTTGTGATGGTACTCGGTACATTCTTCTAGAGATGTACTGTCGGAAGGTAATCCCTTCACCTGGTGATTGGTATGGAAATCCAAAACCTACTACGAGCTGCGATTTTGTTTGTAAAGGCGTAATTAATAGCCTCGAAATGCTATATGGGTAACCATTTCAACTATGATTAATATTATTTGTATATACTAGTATAATACAAGAGGATTTGATATGAAAGAAATGCTTTAGTTATATAAGGTAAAAACATGTCCGTGTTTATATGTGGGCATGTCTTACGAGATACTTTTGTTTTGATAAAGCAAAAAATTTGGTAATTTAATAAATTCAGTTGAGTATGTTTCTCACGCTGGTTTACCAAACTGATCCAGCATTCTTCCCTTTCAATGCTCGGGTCAGACCGAGTATATTTACAGGTTATGCTTTGGTGCTTTTGAAGCTTCAGCAGAGGAGCCGGAGATCTACATTTTCGTACATCCGTATTTGCTTGATTTTCCGCTGCATTGCTTAGTTGTTTAAATTATCGGCATTTGTTAGGACAAGTTATATAACTATTCAGGCTAATACTATTGATTGATTGTTGAACTCTGATTGATGTGTATATATATACAGTTTCTGTTTTGTAAAGATCATTGATATGATATTATATATTTTCCGCTGTGATGTGAGATTCTGTATTGTTCTGTTTGGTTCTATCTTCTCTCTTTCTTCTCTTCTCTTCTTCTCTCTTCTTTTCTTTCTTTTGACTTTCCGTCAATCTGTGCTTTTTGGGTCGGACATGTGTGGTTTATTGTCGATTCAAAGGACACGGATTTTTGGGTCGTCACGCCAATGATAGGTGCAGCAATTATGATAATAGGGAAATCATGTGAAATACTAGCGGGATTGTGATGTAGGTTAATATGCTATGCAATTCTTGTTATAGTGAATTAAATATTATATTATTTAACACTTCTCAGAAATGACTTTGCACTGGAAAAAATATCTAGACACTAATTCCGCACCTGAAGACAAGACTATCCGTTGTTGCTGCTAATAAATTGAATTCTAGCACTTGTTCATGTCGAATCTACAAATGCTTGAACCTAGAGAGTTTGTGACCATATATGAGACCCATGACTCCTTAGGCATTATGGATTGATTTGGATTCTTGATCAAATGAGAAACATATCTCCTTAGGCGTTAGCTGAACAAAAAGGATACAGGTACAAAAAACTATGAAATATTCATGAGTAGGTGGAAAAACCTTTTTTTAATTTAATAATAAGGTTCTCGCATCCAAAGGCCTATTTAACTTTATGATATATTGATATTTAATTCTATTAAAGGGAGGTAGCAGATGAAATTTTAAAATAAAATAAAATAAAAAATGTGTTTTTATATGATTAAACACGAAACTGTAAATAATACAAAAAGTTAACCATTATGCATCCATGATGGAATAATCTATAAGAATACTAAACGATATGCACCCGTGATGGCACTGCGCAATCCTTGACACGGTTTAATTTGGGCGAAGAATCCAATTTCCTATACATAAAAGGAAATGCTTCATTATTATTTGGTATTAGGTGATCATTTGAAAAGCAACAGGTCTCACTCATTATATTATCCTTAGATAAATGAAATATATAAAAGGAAAAATAAGGTCCCATTTGTTTTTACTTTCTCTGCCTGATCGGAACTTCTTTTACTTGTTGAGACTTGATAAGAAATTTGCTCGAAAAACATTAAATTTCCATCATAAGTGGAAAATATTACTACCAGAGATACCAGATAATATTAAGTTTTATAAGGGTATGAATGAAGTTTGACATGGCTTTTCAAAGCATAAAATTGTCACTTTTAGCATCAAATGCAGACTAATCCCTTATATGCTAGGGAAATAAGGGCCTTGGATAAAATTTCGTTAGCTGTTTACATACTCTAATATATATCATTATCTTTTTAACAATTATTTTTAGCATAAGTTGACTACTTATTCTGGCTATATCAGCATTTTCCCTTAAACTGATCAAGGCATAACACAATATGCTCTTCATTTTGGAAAATAATAATTAAGAAGCTTGTGATGCTCGTGTTAAAACTTACATTATGACTATACTTTAGTTCAAGTTAATATTTTTCTTAAGAAATATCTAATTCTATGTTAGTAAAATTAAAATACTAATGAATAGTCCTTTGATTTAGGAAAGTAATATATACGAGGTTGTTTTTTATCTTCCTTGAGATGGGCCTTAATTTTTTTTGTCAAGTTTGTTTGTGAGTCATCGTCACAACTGCTAACATAAACTTGGCATTTATAGTTTTCTTAGTATAATAACTATTTGGGCAATAGTTGATCTTCTATCACCATATGTTTTGGCTATAGCAAGTTTTTATAGCTATGTTCCATAAAGCCTATGCCAGTTAGGAGTTGCTTCTACCACATGATATTGGTTACAACTTACGATAGATTAATTTTGATGGGTCTTAAACTTAAATATTTTGAAGATGCAAGTTATTTAAGTGAACAGATTAATGGCCATAATGTAAGAAGTGGACAAAGAAGACTGTAGTGGAATTATACTGAAACATATAATGCAAGCAGCGTATACGAACACTTTTTATGATTTTTTTATTTTTTACATGATTGTATGTTTACCGACAAGAGATTTGTTGTCTAATGAAAAAGAGTAGCGTTTTATTTTATTTTCTTTTGCAAATGTGGATCATTGTACTCATGTAGGACCTTTGGTCGAGCCATCATTTTCATGCATAATTTTTTTTCAATAGATAAATGATTTTGTAGTTCAGGAAGGTGATTGGTTTTTGGATTACTACACCCGTATCATGTACAATGAAATCATACAGTTCTCTTTTATTTTGGTTTCATGAAATAGTAATTAGTTTATTTTGTCATGAACATGGCATGATGGCAATAGCCTTGACTTATTTATAATATAATACATGTGGCATACTATATATATATATATATATATATATATATCCTATCATTATCTTTTTAACATCCCCAGCTTACTCAACTTCACGGTTGCCCCTTCCTTTAATGGGATATATGTTAACATGTTGGTATTATAAATCCACATATTTTATGCCTGTATATATAACTTTAACTAAATTGACTAGTTATGGGCCATTATTACTTTGGCACAACTTGAACAACAAACTAAAAAAATGATATATATATATATATATAATAATTGTCCCAATAAACTAAATTTCAAATAACAAAGGAATATTATTACATTTCAGATTAATCAGAATTACAATCCTAATTAGTCTAAACTAATTGATGTAAAAAACATTAGTTGCAAACAAAAAACAAAATTATACATACAAATTTTATGCGATTTAGAAAGATTTGTGTAGTCAATATATTACTTGTGATTTAGAAAGATTTGCGTAGCATATAACGTTATTACATTTCAAATAACAAAGGGACATTATTACATTTTGAGAAACATCTAGTTATTAATGCGATTATATAAAAAGAAGTAATGCTATGTAATAAAAAGGATAAACAAAAATATACAGCGTAGAACAAAAGATGTTACTTCTCTGTCTTGAGATTTCTATACTGATACTTTTATTTCAAATATATTCTATTTTCATTTTGTCTAACATTTTAGGTGCAGCAGGTTTGTCATGTTAACCATTAACCATGTGTGTTGCAAGAAGACTTATTCCGCTCTCTAAAGTGACATTAATGAGATTCACGTTTTTATCTTTATCTGTTGATTTATTTATTTTTTATTTTTTTTGGTTTAAACGGTATTGAACTTCCATAGTTTTGGGTATGTAGAAAGTATACTTGTATCAGTTCTATAATCCGACGTTAAGTTGTTTTCCATCTTCGGTTGTGTGCAACCAGTGGGCTCGGCTCAAGAATTTTTTTAGATAGAATGAATTTGGTACTATGTTTGCATAGCCTGATTTGTTGCAGCAGCTAGAAATAAAGCAAGGCTGATAAATCAACAATTTCATTGTGTTCGAGTTGTAATTAAGTGTGAACAGCCCAATTAATTAAATCAATTGTGTAATGTTAGAATCTGATATCTGATCTATGCTATTATATTAAAGCTGAGTTCAGTTTGGAGCTCACACAAGCCACCCTCAAATTAAGAACCGAAAGGTCACATCTCTTCTTCCAATTCTACCTGTCATGTAATTTTTTATTTTCAATCTTTCTTTATCGTGCCTCTACCGACAGTAAATAATTTTCTCATTTCGCTTCTCCCTCATGTCTGCTGCCTCCCAAATAACCTTAATCTAATCCATGTCTTCTGCCTCCCAAATATATATCCCTTCTTTCTTGCTTTTCCTTCTACACCCTAGCCTTTATTTCATCTTTTCTCCCAAATTACCCTAATTTTTTACCATCTACAGGCCGGCTAACATTAATTTTGGTCACCTCTTTCTTTGCCACTGATGAAGTGTCTACCTCCTAGGAATCAGTTTACATATTTCTCCAACGCACTAGCAATTTCGACCTTCCTCCTCCCATCATCATCGAAAATCGATCTTCTCCGAGTTTAATTTAGGTCGTAAAATATTTTGATAGCTTACTTCGATGTGGTAGCGATTTCCCTCTTCTCATCCCATCGTCATCATAGAGCTCTCCTACTTTGGTTCAGGTTATTTCTTTAGTATGATTATCCCAAATTTGAGTTGTATTCTCAATTGGATTTAGTAGAATCCAAATATTTCATCACTATTTCCCTAAAACCCTACTAACTGAATGTTTAAATTTGATGTTTAGGTGTCAAAAACAAAAGTTATTGGATTCAGTGGAAGATACCAAGTTACAAACTAGAGCCAAATTCAACATAGTTGCTAAGGTTTTTAAGGGTAATATTTTTCATATTTTTATTTTTTATTTAAATAAAAACCCCTAATTACTGAATGTCCTTTTTAAACTATTTTATGTAGCTACTCTGTATAGGCAGCAATTTTTGTCCAAGCGTTTTCTTTTGCATTTCATCAAACATTTGAAATAATGTTGGAATAAATGTGGTTGTTAACAGGTGGTGTTCGATTTTATTGTTGGTTATGGTGAACAAATGATTAAAAGTGAAAACTTTAGTGCAATTGAAATTTAAAAAACCAAAGTAATTGAATTAATTTGGTTGTATTGAATTTTCTTAGGGGTTTCCTGTACTGGTGTATAGATCATGTTATGTCATTTAATCACCCCATGCAGTAGTATAATTTAGATATGTTTCGTCAACATGATTATGACTTCCGTATTTCAACGCATATAATTCTAAAACAGAACATATGAAGTCCTTAATGTTTGCAAAAACAAACACTCCAGCCACTCAATTAAAAGTTTATTCTGTTAATTTTTTAAACTAAGAGATTTGGGATAATTGTAGAAAAATGAAAAAACAAATAATTATTTTAACAAAAAAGTACAACTACTATTGTCATGTTCATCAAGATAATACCACTTACTTGAGTTTGATTTGCAACAACTATTAGTATTTAGCCATCATAATGGCAAAAGTAAACATTTAAGATATTACAACTTAATATGGTAAATTTTGAATCCCTTAATCTCCAAGTATGATTCGGTTTTATTAATCTTTTTTTGATAATGAAATGCTTCAGAACTGCTATTTTAAAATTGCTTATTCACTTCTACTAATAAGGCAAATACTATATAGCGTAGTCACTTCGAGCTTCCTTGAATACCAATGCTTTATATGTTAAGGTATAAGGTCTATGCATGCCATAATACAATTAAATGATCCACTAAAATCCAAAGTAACACCATCTCATTATCTATATAGTTGCAGCTGTGTTTAATTGATTTAGCATTTTCTGTATATAGAAATATGTTTTTTCAATATATAATCAATTTCGAGGAAGCTCAACCAATAATACCAATAATTGAAGATTGATTAAAATTCAGGTGTTCTTCCTAGCATTTTCATTCCTCTTCAATTTGAAAATAAATTTATTATTAACCAATACCATATACAAATTTTGTTGATAAAAATAGGATTTTACATTTTCAAAATTAATGAACTTCAATTAATCATTTTCTATGAATTTTTATATTCATGTAAAATTGATATTCAATAAATTTCGTTTGTTATTTGGTAAAAGATGGTATGTTGATGGCTGTAAAAAAACTTAGGTAGTAAAAACTATGTTTTTCTTAGATAAAATTTAATTGTGAGTTTCAACTTTTATTGCACTGGCTTGGATTGACGGATGGCTTATGTGAATATGAAGTTATAGATACTTTTCTGCTTCCCGCATTGATCAACTGTTTCTATGGATGATTTGTTTATACTTTTATTATTGAGGCATCAATAAAAATAATCAAGAAAATTATTAGGTATTCAATAGCAGATAAGTAGAACCCAGACGAAAAGTTAATCACTTTACTTTGTAGTAAGACCATAAAACAATGGCTAAGTGTTATAGTTATGTTTAAAAGACTTTTTCTTCTTTATTCAAAGATGGCACATTTGATCCACATAGTGGAGTTGATAGGTAGTATTTATTGGATATCATAGAATCTATCACTTGCGTGAAGGGGAAGTCAATGAATTGGCATAAAACCAGTAAGTTAAACAATAAAATAAAGGTGGTTGTTTTTATTTAATAATATATGCAGCAAATTTGTACTTACCATATTGCTCTTAGTGTTTTCAGTTAATCGGAAAAAAAATCTTTTGTTTAGTTGCATCATCATTTTGTTCATGTTAATCTTTTTTAAACATCTATTGGCTCAAGGTAGATGTTTTAAACAAAATGCTTTTCTATAAGCAATTTGTCATTTAGATAAATCCAAACTTACCAAATTCACACTAATTATGGCACAAAAGTTCAACTGTGATTTCTTTTCTTTTCATAATGTTGCTCCTAATATAAAGATTATGTATTGTAAATTCTTCAATCTAATCAGTATCGCTTTCAAATCTAAACTTGAGTGAATTCTTTATTATGTATCTAAAGTTGATTGGATTTTCAAAGTTGATCTTTGTGCTTCAAACCTATACGTCCAATCTAATTCCAATATCAAATATTTTGGCTCTCGTTTCTTATCATCTAAAGTGGTCGGTTTTATGGACGGATGATTTCCCAAACATTCCTCAGGTTATGACTATTCATACTATAATTTTATTCAGGTTATGAATTAACACATCAACCGATGCTGCTTAAATTCAAAACCAGAATGGATTTAAGTCTTAAAATTCACCTCCTGAATGTCATGCCACCAGAATTTTCATGAATAACAAACCCATCAATTTTCAAACAATTAAATTGAACGAAATAAGATATGTTCTTGCATATATCTCTAAGGTCTAACCCATGATAGCTTAATGAGCATGCCCAATCAAGATAAAACTAAAGAACGATAAATAATTAATATTCTACTCTTAGTTTTGTGTAACATTTAAACATTAAACTGTGTGCTAATTGATATATGCTCCCTTCATTTTTCCATGCGCCTTAAAATGGACAGTGAAATTAATTTCCATCTTCTTTTATCTATAATCCCACGATCAACAAACATATTGTTCTTAGTAATTTTTTATAACACTTTGCAGATCGATTTTCAACAACACTTAAAAAAATTTGATCTTTCTGTTGTTACTTATACAAAGTACAATCATCTACAACATCCAATTAAAATACACTTTTCTGACATCGCAGAGAAATCGATACAAGTAGGACAAAGTCCCTGTTTTTCTATTTTTCTTGATCTTTCATTTTTGTGTACTGTTTTTATAATTGAGAATTATTTTCTTGATTTATTTATTTACTTTATAATATTTACTTCTTCCTTAGTAATTTTACATGATGAAGAAAGAAACATGCATTTATACGCCAATTTCATCTTAGAATAAAACAAATTGTGGATATCCAAAATTTATCAGAATGCAAAACCAAGGTATTTGTTTTGTCCAAATATTTCCCTATTATAAAAAATGGTGGATTAATTTTAATTTATGAAAATCAATGCCTTGAGGCTTAACATTCGGTGGGTAAACGACAAATTGTTTCCATTTTTAGCTCTTTGATGTTATAATTGGGTTTCCACATTAGTAAGTTTATTTGCAGATCTGAGTCCAACTCATGGTATATTTTTAAAATGACATGCTTATTGTTTGGTAATTTGGTATCTTTAGCGGGCAAGTTGTTAATTTTTTTAACTTCAGTATTTGGCATTCATTCAAGCATAAAGCCTAACTTGGAGATGGAAGGGAAAAAATATTTAAAAAAAATAGAATAAGTTGGTGAAGTGTTAATTATGCATTTCTTTTTCTCCATCGTTTGCTTTTATTATATCATATATGAAATTATATGTCATGTATATCATGTATGTAGGACAATCGATGTGCTTTTATAATGGCCAAGGGAATGTATCACTTTGTGTTTATTCTATTATTGTTACATATGGAGTTAAAAAAATAAAGATTTCAGTGCTTTGTTAAATAGGTTAAGTGATTTAATTGTACTTCTTTGAAGAGAACCATTCAATGAATATAAGTTGGTATTGACAATTATTTAGTTGATATAATGTAGCTACTCATATTTATATCCTAAAATGATTTTTTTTCTATCATTCAAATCCATGCTAACTGACTGCTATGCACAAATGTTTATGACAAGTAGCATATGACTCAAATTTTGGCAAATTAGTACAAGTGAACATGTTTATACAATATCGGTATGTGATGCATATACATGTCCTACTCGGTGTGCTTTTTTTTGGTTTACTGTGTGTGATAATCGGTGACATGGAACAATTTCTAATTTTTGACAGTTTGATAAATTTTAAACAGTACATATGACATCTCTAACCGTAAACTCGGTTTGTTTTTCTTCATTAAAAATTAATTTCATTGTATTTTATTTATTGAAATATATAATTAATTGAAAAAATTTGAAACTAGGAACTGATGTGTTTACTTAATAGTAAACGTAACGTACAACAGCTACACCATGATGCTTGAGGTTCAATGCAGTGGTAAGAGCGGATAAAATTATCTCCATAATTCCAGTTCAGTAGTTGGATCAAGGTACTGCCATTCAAAGCTAGACAAATAAGGGATAAGGCCAAGAAAGGTTGTCGCGTTCAGGTAATTTACACTATCATTTTTCTTTGTGCTCTGTTTAGTTTATTTTTTGGTAGGGGTGTATGAATCGTCGATTATTGAACGAGTTTTTTTCATGAGAAGCTCCATGGATATCTTGTCATTTAGACTGAAAATTGTGTTCCGAGTTTAAATTAATCCACTCTGTTAAATAAAATCATGTTTGATGATGGCAAACATTCGTTTTAACATTTCTAATAATACAGATATGATGCTAGCATTAGCAACTGTAAGATTGACATGGATTTATGCATACTGCATTAGTGTTACAAGACTAGTAATTTTACTGCAACACTATATTCATGAAGAAATAAATAAATATTAATAGATGAATTGTTTCAGGTTGATGCTTAATATATAGTACAAAATTGCATTGTCATACTTATAGGCTTTAATAGTTCTGTTTGGGTAAATTATATAATAATTTCATCGGTCTCAAATACAATCATATATAATATATATCTCAAATACAATCATATATAATATATATGATATCCATCACATTTTGGGAAAGATGGAACAAATGAAAAAAGAATGATGTAAAAAAGTAAAGTTTATTTGTTACACATGTTGAACACCATCAACTCAAAATTAAGTAAATAAAACATCACATATGTAAATATATGGTTTTGTAAAGAAATATATGGTTTTACATAAATATTAATTTTAGATATCATATAAATGTTATTTTATCCTTGATTTTAAGCATGTATAATTTGTTTTAATATAGAATAAACTTAACAATAAGTTTGATTTTAGTGAAGATAATATGGTTAAATATTTAAATTCTATTTTAATATAGATTCTATAATGATTTAAATAAATTAAGGTTGGAAGTTAAATTTGAGATTTATTTGAAATTGAATTTATTTAAGAATTAAACTCCAATAAGTTTGATGTTAAATTTATTAAATTTGTAATTTTAGAAGGTATGATTTTATAATTTGATTTTGGTTTAAGGTGAATTAAATGAATATTTCAAGTATAAATAAATTGAAGGAAATAATTAATTATTTGAAATTTGAGTTTTATTTAAATGATTATGGATTTATTAAGTAAAATATTTCGAAACTAAATAATAGAAAATTTAATTGTTGAATCGTAATTACCAAACTTAATTTTGAAATTGTTGAATACTTAAAGTTTGAAATATATTGAATATGAAATGGCTTATTTTGTGGATCAAATCTGTTTTGAAATCGTTAAAATTTGGAATAGTTTATTTGGAAGCTGAATCGAATCGAAATTTATGATTTGGGATTTGGTTAAATATAAAATGTAAAAATTCGAGTTGTTTCGGAATTGATTTGTGAAATTGAAGAAGCTATTGTATTATATAACGTATTTTAAAATTTTAAACCATTTAAGTGGTGGAAGTTATGTTGCAAAGTTATGAGTTTCAAAATATTATGATTTGAAAGTATTATATTTTAAGTGTTTTGATTTCGAAGCGTTATAACTTTGAAAGTGCTATGATTTTGGAAAAGGATATATTTGAAATAAAAATGATATTGTATTGATTTGGGTTTTCATAAACATGATATCATATTGATTTGGTTTTTGAAACAGAAAGGATATCGTATTTCAATGGTTTTGAAATGGATATTATATTCTGGTTTTGAAGTATAATTATTTTGAAATGACCACGGTGTTATAATAACGTTTGGTTGTTAAAGAGACCGGGATTGAAAGTTGTCATACTCTCCACCAACTCCGAAAATCACTTTAACAACTGTGTACGTGATGGAGATTCCATAATGAAGTAGGGTGGCGGCGGCGTTCCTTTGAGGTATATACGTGGACCCAACTCTCATGAGTTGGCATAAGGTGGCTAAAACGGGAGCGATCTCAGACCAAGGAGGTAGCCCCTCTTATCGGACACACTCCTTCGATGTTATATTCTGACTTTGAGGTTTATTTGGTGGCCAGTTTTGATTTTTGATTTGGGGGGTGTGGCTCGAGGTGCGCAGTAGCTGCTACACGTTACCACCAGCCGTGTGCGTAATTGGTATATCTACCCTGGCATTGCCTAGTTGTGCCGTGTCACCTACCCTAGCGCACTTTGTACGAGTTTGGTTTACTCCCATAGCCCATGGAGTATTTAGGGTAGTCTCCCGATCTGGAGATGCGCTGATACTGGATGGACTATTGAGACTATTACGTGTTAAGGTGGAAAATATAAAGCCATAACACTATTTAAAAATAAGTTTATTTTACTATAGACATTATTATAATAGCGAAATATTACTACATAGTAAATAGTTTAATGGATCCTTCGGAGATGTGAATCCCGAGCATCTCTTAAGTTACTGCACTCATGTTAGACACTGGATAGGAGATGCCAAATATCGTAAACATCTCTGATGTCGTTCCACTTATACTATTTACCGTTGATTTAACTTACATAAGATCTTTTAGTTCGGACTCGAGTGTTTTGTCTTTTCAATTCGCTCTGGTCAGCCTGAGCATTTCAGGATCTGAAGACCCTGTTGCTGGAGGACGAAAACGAAGATTGTATTATTATTATTTATTATATTTCACTGCATCATGTATCCCGTTGCATTATTTATTATTCTTTGGTATGTGTAACTCTGATATGTGTTGTATAAGTATAATCAAATGTTTTGTAAAATAGCTTCATGAGCTGTTATTTGATTATTTTATTTTATCATTTCGCTGCAACATTCTATTTTGTTTTTTTCTTTCTCTGCTTTTTCTTATTTACCATATAACAATCCGCCCTTATGTATAGTTTGAGTCTGACATGTGTGGTTTATCGTCGATTTAAAACGTACAAAAAGGCGGGATGTTACATTTAGTATCAGAGCTTTGGTTTAGCGAAAACCGTAGCTTTGTGGGGTCTGACTCTTTATCAATAGGGTAGTAATACCCTGTGATGGGTCGTTGAGTGTATATATATGAGAGAGCGTATTTGCTAATGTTATAAAAGGTTTTGATATTGTGTTAATTTGTTCTGTTTTGTATTTATAAATTATGGTTGGTGCATAGGACGCTATGACATCAGTAGGGATTTCTAAACACTTAATAAGACAGACCGACACAATATTTGTTTTGAATATAGGTAAAAGAAATAATTTTACCTGTTATATTTTCTATATATAAAATAAATTTTTTATAAAGGTTATATTTGGCTGTAATATTGGTTGCTAGGTAGTGAAATTTATAAATATTGACTGGAAACAAAGTTTGAAGGAAATAAAATAAATATAAATTGGAAATTTTAGAACTTAAGTTCCGTCCAAAGGATTTTGTTATATAATAATATTGTTTATAAGTATTTTTTGATACAAATATTTCAATATAATTTCAAAGAATCATTTTAAAGAAACTTTGGAAAGAAATAATTTATGCATTCCCCTCTCTATCGCTTGAAAATAATTTCGGTGATGAGTATACGCATCATCGACATTCATTTTCGAGTTTCAAAGTTGGAAAGCCATTGTAATAGTTTTACTACAGATTTATTTTGATAAACAAATATAAATTTTAATTTTTTTAAATATAATTAGATATATATATATATATATATATAAGTTGTAAGTATATACATTTATCTGTTATTTTAAAATGATTTGAAATTTAACCCGGTATTTAGTTCTTAAGTTCCATTAATTAATAGTTCAATTATTGTAGTGAAATGGAATGTAACTAATTAGTAATCGGAACATCTAATTAAAATAAGAGATTAAATGCTAAGTTATAAATGAAATAACAAGGAAGTTGAAATTGTAACCTATAAAACAAAGGATATGACTATTGAACATTAAATTAGTTAAAAGAAATGAGAAAAACTTGTATAACTTTCAATTACATTCTTAAAGGCATATATATAACTTACCAAAAGATGTAAAAAGTTGAAATGCTAATAAGAAAATGTAATGGATATTATACAAGTAAAACTTGAAGTAATGAAAGTATTCAATGAAATTCTTTAATAAATAGGAATTTGATGTGTAGATGAAAGGCTACTAATTAAGTATAATAGAAAGGTAAGTATTATAAATAAATGAAATGAACACCGAATAAATGAATGGAAGTATAAAAATCAATGAGAAATAAATGTAAATTAAAAAGAAAAATCATTATATGAATTAAAAGGAAATCAAACAACAAAAGTTATGAAATGAAATTGACAAAAATATACTTGATCTATTGTTTGGAATTGTTATTTGTTTGGTTTATGGTTGTTTGGGCAACGATACTTTAAATTTATTTGGATGTATAAAAATCTATTTAGTTTCATCTAAGACTGTTGAGTAAATGGTATACTTTGTAGTTTATTTTCCATTCTATACAATTTAAAGTTTTAAACCCAAATAACTATTTGTTCTGTTTGATATGAATGAATAATTGATTTGTGTTGATTTTATATGATGACTGTGTATTGGTTGCAAGTGATTATTATTGATTTATTTGCTAGTGGTTGAAACAACTTTAAATATTTTATTTTATATAATTATTAACTCTTGTTGGATTATATAAGTGAAATACAGGTTATGGAAACAATTGCTACTGCTTTTAGTTTCATAATATAAGCTTAAATTGCCCGACAAATACGTTCTCGGATTACAGTTTTATAGCGCTATTATATTGTTTTTCCCGTTGCGGGGATATATTATTTTGAGATATTGTGATATATATTGTTATATTTGATATTATATTTTCTCCCAAGCCTCTGCGTACAAAGGAGACTTTGCCGAAATTTTCCATAAATTTTGGACTTAGAAAACTTTTGAAAATGTTTTCCAAACTTTATTAATTTGAGTATAAAAAGATTTAATGGTTATAAGTTGATATGCTTTATTTAAATTAATTAATTTTGTAAATTTAATTGTTTATAAAGTTAATATTTTTGAATAAGATGTATTATTTACTTAATTCATCTTTTCCCTTCTTTTTCCTTTTTGGGGACGAAAAGTTTTGAGTGGGGGAGAGTGTAACGACCCATAAGTTTTGTTGTTTTAAAATTTGTTAATTTAATATGATTTTGGGTAATTAAATCTGGAAGAAATAAAAATTTGTAATTTGAGAATGAAATGATAACTAAAATGAAATATAACAAAGTTAACTTAAGTGAATTATCAATAAGTTAATGGAATTCAAATGTAATAAGGAGATTGAAAGGCTATCTTTGGTTACAAAGTGAATATAGGAAAACAAATGTAATTATTTGAATGACTAATGAGATAACAAATTGTTAATAGTAATTGAATGTGAATTAAGGTAATAATGTTAATGTAAGTTAATAAATAACTAATTTAGTGCAATCCCAATTAATTGAAACAATTGTAAGGTTATACTTGATTGTAATTAGTAAATTGGGAAATAAATTCAAAGTTATATTAATTGTTGAAATAACACGTAATAAATTATAATTTGATAGAATCAATGATAGATATGTAATTATAATATTTGTTATTTAATAATAAAGTATGAATGGGATTAAATTAGGCAAATAGTGATAATTATTAAGTGTTTACCCATTTATTTAATTTATTGAATTAGATCTAAATCCATTGCAATTAAACGTAATTAAAAACTACGTTAATATGAAGTAGTCGATGACTGTAAAAATATTAGGGTAATTAGATATATACTAATGTTAAATTTATCCATAAGATGATGATTGATTGAATAAAGAGACTGAGTACAAATTGTATTAATTTAATTGAAATTACAAATATAATTTATTTAAATTTATTTAAATTGAAGGTAAACAATATAAATTTTGCCATAAATCCTTATTTGATTGATATGGAAATTTTGGTTAATGAATTAGAAGTTTATTTGTAATTTAAAATGATAGAAATGGTAAATAATTAAATTTGAATTGAACAAGTGATTAATTAATTTAACATTAAATTATTAATTAACCTGAAAGATATCCATTTTGGCCACTAACTCGGATTCGACGAAATCAGTTTCATCGGATCCATAACGGGGAATTATTGTAGAATTTCAAGTTTCGTAGCGATCAGGCTTGTCGTTTGATCGTACGGGCTCGAAACGCCTAGAAATCAATTAATTGAAATCAATTTGAAATAAATTGAATTTTGCATAACTTCTTCATATGATGGAATTTGGACTTGAAACCTGTTCCATCGATTTTAAAATATTTAAAAACATCTATTTTGATATGTGATTTGAGCCATTTTCGTTCCGAAGGCAAAACGGGCTTTTCGGGTCAATTATCATTCAATCAAATCGTGTCCATTCATCTTTATTTCTGACCTGCCTATATATAAATCGTTATAAACCCTAGCCTATTTCTTATGATTCATTTTTCTGTACGTACAATTCTATTATCCCCTCCTTATTTCAATGGCAGAAAAACCCTAAATTATCCAATTCAATTCCAATTCAAAATTCAACTTCAATATTCAAACTACACAAACAATGTCAAATTATATATCAATCTAAAGCTCTTGATGAGCGCATCTCAGATCTATAATTCATTTTCCAATTTGAACCATCATTTTTTCAGAAATTCAAGTTGAACCTCAACCGTTCATAGGCCACTTGCTCGATCAACGATAGATCTATGATGATAACTTGATCCGATGGTGCTGCAGAGAAGTGGCGTAGGGAAGTCAATCCATATGGTTTATTCGCCTCAACAGTACACCAAATTGCCGTAGTTGATAATTTCATGGTCGTTTTCTATGCGGCGGAGGCTGCAAAATAGGAGGCCGTGGGGTCACACAAGGTGCCAGTGCTGGCGGCCTGAAGTGGTGGAATCGTCGAGGAGGTTCAATCGTAGTGGAAGGTAGCGTGATGGCAGCATTTTTGACGCAAAGGCGGTCGGCATGCATGCGCAGGTTCGAACGAATTTGCGTTCTAGGGCTTGTGTGTCTCTGGTGAGGTGGCGTGTAACTCTAGTTTTATTATTATTTTGATTTCAAATTTTAAACGCATAACTTCTAATTAGTATAACTTGTGCATACGATGTCCAATCTATACGTGGTTTTCTCTGCTAGGTTCATATAGAAATTCTAGACATTTTAGCGCTGGTTTGGACGAATTCTGAGACTGTTCAAATTTTGGATTTAAATTGGATTTGAATTAGTGTTATAATCCACTCACAACTTCTAAAATTTTTTATGTTTGTTAAATTGATTTATGATATGTTTAGAAATTTAATTACGACTGTTTGGCAGATTTTAAATCATCATCTCAGTTTATTTGAATTTATTTGGATAAAATAGTTATTTAATTTATTATTGGATATAAAATGCCAGTAAATACCAGTTATTTATTATCTGTTCTATATTGATGTTTTGATTGAATTGGATGATGATTGTGATAAATGTTTGATGATTGATGTTAGATGAATGGATGTTGTATTTATATTGTTATAAACTGCAAGTTGTTATGGATTTTTTATTTCATTCGGGATTGTGGTTTGAAATGATATATACCCGTATTTATATTTTAAATTACGGATTGAAATGATAAATATCCATATCACTTGACCATAGGATAGAAAATTATATACAGACATCGTGGTCTATATATAAAAATATTTTGAAATGATTTCTATGGTTTTGTGAAGAAATATAAGGTATGAGATAAATATTGATTTTAGATATTATATAAATGTTATTTATCCTTGATTTTAAGCTATAATAATTTATTTTAATATAGAATAAACTTAACAATAAGTTTGATTTTTATTGAAGATAATATGGTTAAGTATTTAAATTTTATTTTAATATAGAGTTTATAATGATTTAAATAAATTAATGTTGAAAGATAAATTTGAGATTCATTTGAAATTGAATTTATTTAAGAACTAAACTCAAATAAGTTGGATGTGAAATTTATTAAATTTGAAATTTTAGAAGGTATGATTTTATAACTTGATTTTGGTTTAAGGTGAATTGAATGAATATTCCAAGTATAAATAAATTGAAGGAGATATTTCGTTATTTGAAGTTTAAGTTTTATTTAAATGATAATGGGTTAATGAAGTAAAATATTTTGAAACTAAATAATTGAAAATTGAATTATTGAATTGTAATTACCAAAATTAGTTTTGAAATTGTTGAATACATAAAGTTTGAAATATATTGAATTTGAATTGCTTGTTTTATGGATCAAATCTGTTTTGAAATCGATAAAATTTGGAATAGTTTACTTGGAAACTGAATCGAATCGAAATTTAGGATTTGGGATTTGGTTAAATATAAAATATAGAAATTCGAGTTGTTTTGGAATTGATTTGTAAAATTGAAGAAGCTATTGTATTATATAAAGTATTTTAAATTTTTAAACCATTTAAATGACAGAAGTTATGTTGCAAAGTTATGAGTTTCAAAGTATTATGATTTGAAAGTATTATATTTCAAGTGTTTTGATTTCGACGCGTTATAACTTTGAAAGTGCTATGATTTTGGAAAAGGATATATTTGAAATAAAAATGATATTGTGTTGATTTGGGTCTTTATAAACATGATATCATATTGATTTGATTTTTGGAACGAAAAGTATATCGTATTTATATGGTTTTGGAATGGATATTATATTATTGTTTTGAAGTATAATTATTTTGAAATGACCGCGGTGTTATAATAACGTTTGGTTGTTAAAGAGAGCGGGATCGAAAGTTGTCATACTCTCTGCCAACTTCGAAAATCACTTTAACAACTGTGTACGCGGTGGAGATTCCAGAATAAAGTAGGATGATGGCGGCGTTCCTTTGAGGTATATATATGGACCCGTCTCTCGTGAGTTGGCATAAGGTGGCTAAAACAGGAGCGATCTCGGGCCAAGGAGGTAGCCCCTCTTATTGGACACACTCTTTCGATATTATATTCTGACTTTGAGGTTTATTTGGTGGCCACTTTTGATTTTTGATTTGGGGGTGTGACTCGAGGTGGCCGGTAGTAGCTGCTACGCGTTATCACCAGCCCGTATGCGTAATTGGTATATATACCCTGACATTGCCTAGTTGTGTCGTATCACCTACCCTAACGCACTTTGTACGAGTTTGGTTTTCTCCCGTAGCCCGAGGAGTATTTAGGGTAGTCTCCCAATCTGGAGATGCGTTGATACTAGATGGACTATTTAGAGTATTACGTGTAAGGTGGAAAATGTAAAGCCTTAACGCTATTTTAAAGTAAGTTTATTTTACTATAGAAATTATTATAATAGCGAAATATTACTACATAGTAAATAGTTTAACGGATCCTTAGGAGACGTGAATCACGAGCATCTCTTAAGTTACTGCACTCACGTTAGACACTGGATAGGAGATGTCAAATCCCATAAAAATCTCTGACACCGTTCCACACATATTATTTACTGTAGATTTATGTACATAAGATCTTCTAATTCTAACTGGAGTGTTTTGTCTTTTCAATTCGCTTGGGTCAGCCGGAGCATTTCAGGATCTGAAGACCCTATTGTTGGAGGACGAAGACGAAGATTGTATTATTATTATTTATTATATTTCACTATATCATGTATCCTGTTGCATTATTTATTATTCTCTGGTACATGTAACCCTGATATGTGTTGTATAAGTATAATCAAATGTTTTATAAAACAGCTTCATGAACTATTATTTGATTATTATATTTTATCGTTCCGTTGCAAGATTCTATTTTGTTTTTTTCTTCTTCTTCTTTCTCAGCTTTTTCTTATTTACCCCATAACAATCTGTCCTTCTGTATGGTTTGAGTCTGACGTGTGTTGTTCATCGTTGATTTAAAACGTAAAAAAAGGCCGGATGTTACACACCAGGTATATACTTTTAAGGCCATTTCAATATTCTATTTTAGTCCAATGGACGGTTGTGGCCTTGCGAACGTAACAATTTTACAGAACATGGTATTATACTGTTAATGCTAGCTATTTTTCAGGGAAATGGCTTCCAAAAGAAAGAAACTGGTACTTCAAGGATCTCTAAAGGAAGTTGGTTTTACATAGATAAGTGATTAAAATTTAAAAATTGTATTTATAGCACAAAATAATGGGCTGTGGTATCAACCGAAGGCTGTAATATAATTCAAAATTAATGTGCTATAATATCAACCAATAGAGATTAGTGCATAAATTAATGGGCTGTAATTTAAATACTTTTTTCCACGAGCCATTTTATCAATGCCTATGTTATGTTTTTTGTTATTGTATTGATCCATTGTATATTCTTTGCTTTTCAGTGCCAACGCTATATTTTATATTTAACTGAAGTCCGCCCTTTTTTAACACTTCTTTGGTGTTTTCTTAATTTCATTATTCAATTTTGTTTACTTTGTTTCATATAAATTATACATATAATACTACTTCCCACTGGTAAAAAAATCTACAGTCACACACATGGCTATTATCCAAGTAGTCATCCATTTTCAGGGTCCAATTTTGAACCATGACGTCTTATTTAGGTGGTTATATAACCCATCAATTTTCTTATATATAACATGTACCGCCAATTTTGAACAATTTCTCTAACAGTTGGTACTTACATATACACACTATTTTCATTTCTATTACAAAATTGGCAATACCCGTGTGCGAAGCACGGATTCGCACTAGTTATAATAGTTGACATGATTACATTTAATTAATAAAGATCATTTGTTCTTGAAAGCTTCCCCTTTTTTGGTAATTTCGAGCAGTGTGTGATGGATAATGTATGTTCTAAATAATTTTAAAAGAAAATCACCTAATTGACATCCATTCAAGCTATGAACTGAATATATACTTCATGGAGTTGAAAAGGAAAGGGTGAATTATGTTCTAAGTCATTAGTTTGAACTTAAGAACGAGGGAAGGATATTGACTATCATCAAAGTTACGTACTGACTGAAAATATCCTTCCTGATTACAATAATTTATTATTGCTTATTTGTTCCCATGTGAAATTAACTAAGCGTACAAAAGCACTGATCATTTATATTTTGTCAATGTGCTTTTACAGGTCTAAACAAAATAAAAATAAATCAATAATAAAGATAAACCGAGAGGTATGAGCCTTTATTCCTATATGCAGAAAACTTAAGAGAACTGCCTATGTTATTTTCAATGGCATCTCTAATAGCATAGATACTTGAATCTCAAGTAATATCTTCCCTTTCGACTAGTGCCGAGTTATATGCTCGACGGTCATTTTCTAAAATTTTGAATTTGCATATTAAATCAACTTCAATGTACATAATGTTTAATGCAGACAAGTTAATGGGTTATATATGTGGCTCCACAGATAAAATGTATTATAAATATTTATCTAATGTGAAATGCACAATAATGCAAGCATAGATTTGCAACATTAACATTTATGCCTATAGCACATTTTCCTCTTTTGATCCGTTTTTATTTTGTTTAGGAAACATTAAAATTGAAATTGTGGATCAAGATCAGCACATTGAATATATATTTTTGATTGAATGATTTTTCTCAAATATGGTTTTAATTGAGTTTGAATCCAAACGTAAATCGAATTAGAAGAGGAAAGATCCATTATGTAACAGAAATTCGTATTCAAGGTTTTTGATATCAATGATTGGGACCAATGGGAAAGTAGAAAAATTGATATAAACTATATATTTAAAAATGTATATTAGGTTTTAGTTGATATTTAAAAAAACTGAAAGGATTGTCTTGTGTACTTCAAAATGAGATATTAGACTGCATTTTTTATTCTAGACAAATGTCGGTTGCTTGCATCCTTTATAAATGATTCTAAACATATAACGATCTTCTTCCATTGTTTGACTGCAAACTGAAATTGCCAGTCAAACTTTATGTACTTGTTTTGTTGTATTGTATGGTATATTAGATTTGTTATTATTGAGCTACCTAATTTCTGAAAGAGAAGACTAAACTTAGTATGGGGCACCTAATATGTTTGATAGCTAGTTTTCTCTAATTATCATTAATTATGAATTTGATTGATGCTCTTCAGTCATTGGTTTTCACTTTATGGCACCATAATTTCAAAGTTTATTGGCACTTATTACTTATATTCTTGGCTATTGAGTTAATAAAACAATTTTAGCAACAGTTACATTATGGTTTGCACCACTTATAACAATGTCGGTTGAAGGTGATACTTAGGCATCATGCTTTCTCAGGTAAATTTCTTTATTGAAAAATTGGTTGAATGATTTAGTTAGATATAGTTTTGTATTTCATTTACAAATTTTAATGAAAGTGATCAAGACCACGAATCCTTCCATCTTTATGCGCTTTGTCACAATGCACATCAAGTTATGTATGCCTTCAGGCTTCTCAAGGTTGTACCGGGAAATCATTCCACATGCCGCAATTCTTCCTTTAATTGTCATGTTCAAAAGCACTGCATCTAGCATCACTCCATCTGTTATAAAATTTCGCAAAATAGTGTACAACACTTAAATTTTGATGAAACATGCCTTTTTAATGCTAGATTAAGGTCCATCTCCTTCTTATAACTAAAATCTTCATCGAATCCAAATTGGTCTTCATAGATCAACTTACACATGTTATGAAATAAAATAATATGCACAATTCCTAATCTTAACAAGTAAGTGTGTTTGCTACTGTTTAAGTACCTTTTCATCAGAACCGGCACTTCCAACAACATAATAACCCATTAACTTAGCAAACTATCCAATAAGCTGGCCAACTACACCTGAAGCAGCTGACACTGTGACAGCCAGCAAATCCGTACCCCTTAATATCGACACTATTCTCCATCAATCAACTCAAGATGTACGGAAATACGAACCATTTGGGTTAAAGAAGAAGAGGTAGAAGAAGAAAATAGAAAACAACATCAGAATCTAACCATCCCAGCAGAATAAAATATAATAGATAATAGTTGATCTTTACACAAAGAAAACTATATCTGTTTTATACATACATCATCACAGTTCAGCAACATCAATAATATACAACTGGATAGTCATATAAATTTGTCCTCAAACTGAATACACAGTGGAATAATAATAGCAAGTATGGAAGAACGTATCGCCATCCAGCTCATCTCCCGAGCTCCACCGCATCATATCCTGTATCCTATAACACTCGGTCTAACCCGAGCATTATAGTTAAATAACACCCGAGTCAGTCTGGAAAACCAGCGTGAGAAATCACACTCAAATTGATTATTAAAGTTTCAAAAATTCTTTTGAAAACAAAAGCATCTCGTAAAAGGCACGTAGGGAGAATGGATTTCCAACTAATCACACTCAAATTAAAATTCTCTGATATTATAATAGGGTCTATATACAAATACTTATTAAAATAGCTGAAATTGTTACAATATTAAATTCCAGCTACTAGCCGTAGAGTGGGTAATACAAACAAAACTCGTAAAAGGCAAGTAGGGAGAATGGATTTTCAACTAATTACTAGGCACTAGGGTACCACCTGTCATGGTACGTGGTCTAGATCAGCATACCGAGGATCACTCCCGATCCTCTGCAACACAAGACCGGGACTACCCCTTACTGAATAATCCCGAGTAAGATCACCCCATGGTTGTGATCAGCAACCGCACCACTAAGCCGAATAAAAAGGGACATCTAGACAGGGATGACCTCATCCTAAAATGGGTGCTACCCACCTAGCCTTGCTGTATAACCCCTGATTTTCAGTCATTCCCGGTTGATGAGGCTTGAGGATAAGCGTTACCTTTTAGAACGTTTAACTTAGAATGCCCATCGTCCACCTGACGATGTTCCGAAAGCATTCGTCCATACAAGTCCGTCCCGGGTTTGAACGGAACCGAAGGCACTACTCCTACTACATCCTTTTTGGAATCATCCTTGGGATTAGTAGCGACTAGCCGTTGCAATTCATTGATCCATCTTCGAATCCAAACTCGTTTTTCTCACAAAAATGTACAAAGCGGATCGAAATGGTTTTCGAGAAATCAATCCCGATCCCGGTCTCTTCGAAACGATCAGCGCATTGTCCAATATTGATAGTCGGTGATTTAACTATCAATTAACATTCATAACATCCATTAACAATAAATAATTGCCTAAATTATTTATTTTCCTCAAAAATATCTTTGCAAGATATATTTCTATTTTCAAATCCTTTTGGAAACAGTTTTCAAACCCAACTCTTCTCATGGAATAAATTCCCAAATCTTTACTTCCTCTGAAAACATCCAAGTACAATACTTTAGATTTTTAAAATAATTTAAAACACTTTATTATAAATTTTACTTTAAAACATTTAAATTGAAAACTACTTCAATACTTTATTAAAAATATATTCTTCAGGAATATTTAAAACGGGATTACTTTATAAAATATAAAACTAGATTTCTACTTTAAAACAAAATATCAAGTTACCTTCATATAATTATTACGATAATAGATTTGAAAAATATTTACTTTAGAGTTTAAATATTTAGAAATAATAAATTTTCTAAAACATACTTTTTAAAACAACTTAAAACTTTTAACTTATACCTTTAAATTTGTTTGAAAACATACTTGGCTACATAGGAATATGAGCTTTTCTTCCACGTCCTTTACAAATAAATCACTACTTATTTTTAAACAAAATTTACCCGTTCCTTTTATAAATTCCCACCTTGAATTTATTCTTCCCAAATATCCACTGATATATTTTACTTTACTTTTATAAACCCAGTTTATACATTTCATAGTCACAGCCTCCTTTTAAAATCTCAATTCCAACACTTAAATCAATTTTCAGATGGATTTCCAATTTACCTAATTTGAAATAAGTTCCTTTACTTACTCAATTTATTCAAAATCCATTAACTTCATATTTCATTTCTTAATTATAATTAAAAATCCCTTTTAACTAAAAATACCAATTTCGGATTTCCCAAATTCCTTCTCTATTCTTTTGAATAAATTTAAAGCTTAAATCTTTACAATAAATTCTTTTGCTCTTTAAAATGATCCACTTAAGTTTTAAAAATTCATTATTTCCCTGTTTATTTAAATCTAATTTCCCTACTCGATATTTATTTATTAACGTTTAAAATCCACTTTTTTTCAATTCATTCGTAAAGTTAGTCAACTTCTCTATAGTTATTTTTACTTACAAATTCTCTTCTTTATTTTCTTTCCAAAAATTCGATTCTATGTATTTTGATAACTTTGCACCAAAGTATATTAAATCAACCCATAGCATCCAACATTTCCAATTATCAATATAATTCAACCCAGAATAGCAAATAATCATAACATAGAATTATTAGAATAATCCAGATAATTTTGAGGAATTCAGTTGGATCCCTCCAATCTGTTTTCTCTGCATCCACAAACGTTAGCACAATATAAAATACCAATTCCACTTCAAGGTGGAATATCGCGGAATATGGGATTTAAATATAATATCATCCGCTATTATGCGGCGTATAGAGTCTCATCCGCTATATAATGCGGGAAATCAATCATTCCAAGATGTATTATATATTATAATATAGCACATCAAATCAATTCAACCATTCAATCAATTATTTAAATTTAACCATTAAAATTTAAATTAAGCCAGATGAGTGAGATTAACTCACCTTTGCTTTTAATTTGCAGTCCAAACCAACCAGCTTGTTTTCTTCACGATTCAGACCTTGTACAATCATTATATAATTTATTATTATTTGAATTAATTTAATAATCAATTTCCATGTAATAATTTAAATCGACTAATGATTTAATTAAACTATTAATTTCTCTCCTAAAACTACATATAAAAATAAATTATAGATTTAAAAATCTACTTTTTACAAATTCCTCAAACATTTTAAAATCCTTATATATTTCAAAATCTTTTTTATATATATAATTAACTAAGATAGGCATGTACATATTTTTTCTTTACTACAAATTTTCTCTTCTAACCTACATATAAAAATATAGAAATCTGATTTTATTTAAACTGCTCAAAATCACTTTCTTTTCCAAATTAAACAGTAATTCATTTATAAACCTTACTGTTAAAATATATCCCTCTATCTGCATTTCTTCTGCGTGTATAAATACACAAATATAAATTTTAAATTAAATTTAACTAAAAACAAATACCTAACTGCCGAAACCACCTGATCGTGGCCCTAACCACCGAGATCCATCACACCCAGCCATCACAACATACTTTCATGATCCACTTTACGCCAATACAACATACTTCCCTTGATCAACACCTCTGTTTCTCACTAAATCAATGCACTTCATCTCCTCTGCATCACATCACCATACCTTACAAATCATCTCAAACCAACTATACATCAAACAGCAACTCCTTTGCGACTAAACAACACTACTACCACTACACCCATCTACTACATATAATTGTTTTCACACCAACCTGCAACTCAACCTTACAACTACTTCTACCTACCATACAACAACCAACCGTCCCCAATTGCACTTTCATACTGTTTCCCGCATCACAACAGCAACAATCACATCCTTCCTCCTGACCAATCTTCACCGCGAAACCGCGACCCACTTTTGCTACCGCCTCACCCAAAGACAGCCAACTTCGAACGATCAATCGCTGGAACCACAACTCCATTACATACCAAACCACGAACCGACCTTCAGCGATCGTACCCAAATCGAACAATCTGCAACCCGAATTAACATCCTAATCAACCACAATTCCTACCCATAACCCTCAATCGTCGACCACCACAACACGCAAAAGAAATCCCCAAATCCCAATTGCCGCAAGCGAACTACAATTCTTCAAACCAGAAAATCTCCCAAACCAACGAACCAGAAAATCACGATCTCATTTTTTTTAAGTCGCCTCTTGCTGTAATTTTTTTCTTCCTCAATTGTGATTTTATAAGTGAAGAAGGTGGTCTCGAGTATTTTTATATTATTACTTTAGAAGAAAGGAATTCATAAGATTTGAAATTGATAGGGGATAAGGAGCCACGATTTAAGGGTGACGGTAGTATATGGGAGAAACAAGGCTACTGTGTCGTGATGGAAAGGGAAAGTAGCTGATGGGAAAAATAGTTGACGTGAAAGGGTCTGACTGGTCAACAAAGTGTAAATTATCTTTAAATTTAAATTTAAATCAACTTGAACTCGTAGCTAAAAATCTCGACATCCAATCGAGGCGTGCCTCTAGGCGTTTAAAATGCTATACCCCTATTTCGAATGAAATGGAAAAGGTTTCAAGTCCTAATTCGATCGTATGGAGAAGATAGCTTTTTGGACTCAGTTATTATATTGAATTTTCGATATAAAATTTCAGCGTGTTTATATATCGTATGCTCACACAACTACTCTAATCACTATGAAATTTGAAATCCGATAATTATACAATATTACGGATCCAATGGAACTAGTTTCGTCGAATTCCGAGACTGTGCCTCGGAAGGCTATTTTTAAATTTCAATTTAAACGATAAAATTCCAAACTTAACGAAACACTTCCATTTCAATTTAAAAACTTTTATTATCTTCAGAACTATCAATGTAAATTTTACAAGCCTTCAAATTATTTTTAACAAGCTTAAAACTCCAAATTCAACATTTTACCCAACTTCAAATTATTTAATTCAATAATTTAATTATCAAAGAAATAGTGATATTTGAGTTCAAGTTAAAAATTAACTTTTAAACATTTAAAATCAATTAAATATTCCAATTTCAAATGCCTAAAAATTCCGGGTCATCCCATTCCCTCCCCCTTAAAAGAATTTCGTCCCCGAAATCGTTGGTTAGGAAGGATGGTCCAATACCCGTTTACTTTTCCTAAAACCAACAATTCAACATCCTACCAACTATCCTTTTAAAGAAGATCCATTACATTCTTACTAACTTCCCAAACTCTCCCATAGTTTTTAAACAATACTATTTGCTCAATCATTAAAATTTCAATTTTAAACCAAATTTTGAATTATTAAAATTTTCTCAAAATTTTTCCAATTCTCTAAATTTTCAAAAAATTTCGCCAGCGTATCCTTTGTGCGGCTAGCTCGGTACAACTACAAAATGCCTCTATGGACCCCCAGATTACAAAAGAAAACAAAAGGCCAAGTGGCTAGATTAAAAATCCAATCAAATTTCATACAGAGATTTGAACACATACCCTTTTGTCGAGCAATTCAAATTTATCTTCTGAAATCAAAACCAATTTTCATTTTCCTTTATAATACCTGTGTATCCTACATAGCAATAGTATCCAATCATAGGATTCAAAATCATTTTATTCATTTCTTTACAATAGTTCAATATCTATTTCATTCAAGCCTGTACGATGTACTTATACCATCTGTACGCAATATCAAATTCGATCGCTCGCTCGATCACACAATTTCACTTCCAAACTAGTATCGACCACCCGATTTCCTAGTGCGGACTCAGATCTGATTTCTTGATCAGAAATCGTCATTCTCCTTGCATAGTCATAACTATGATAGAGAATTTCCAGAATCAATCAAAATCCATATCCAGGGTTCGTCGTCGAAAATCGCGTGAGAAATCCTAACTCGGATCGATATAGCTATCTCGAAATTCTATGCTCGATTCTAGATCAAATTGCTATGCGAATAAAATAATATACATACATCCTACGTTTTTATCTCAACTGATTATCAACTATGTCAATTCTCTTTTTATTCACATTCATTTTGATTTCTATTCACTTATCAACGCTTAGAATTTCACATATTTGTATTAAATCTTCATCCAAATGCTTATTCAATATAATTTCCCAACACCAATATTACTTAAGAATTCTACCATTTCTTCTTAAGTACAATATAAATATTTTATACGCTTCTTATATCTATTTTCACTTCACCATTTTAGTTTATATCTACTTCTATTCAAATTGGTTCTCCCCTTTTCATATGAATTCAATTTATCTTCAAATCTGAATATTGAATTTTATCTTCCATTTATAACTGATTCATATCGTTATTTTAAATTAGTTTCATCCACTAATTTATTTCAATTTCCAATTTGAAATCGTTTTGTCGCTAATAAAAATTTTCCCATAAATTTTTCTAACTCCCAAAATTTTAGAAAATTTTTGGCAGAGTTTCCTTTGTACGGAGGAGCTTTTACAATTTGACAAGTGATATAAATATATATAGATCGACCCACATGGTCGGAAAAACAAAAACATTTCATATTTTCTATTTTTATTGCGTAGGCATACCTCTATTTAACATTTTTAAGCAAGCGGCTTATTATTTTAGCAATTCTGCACGATCAAATCCAGCCAAACGGCTTCTGGGTACCTATACTTACTTAATTCAAACATATAAGTACTAAATATATGAAATTTATTAACATTTCACTTACTTTCAATAGCTAACACATAAATTTCACATATAATGCACGTTATATAATTTCCATAAGCACATATAAGGTTCCGACACTTATTACTATTGCTTACAACCAATTTTCAAACCATTCCATTCAGTTTAAGTGATTTACAACTTACTCGCTTATATTTAATTCATTCTAAGCAAAACAAACTCATAGTCATTCCAATTTATTTCAACATTATCCTATTTCACTTCTAATAACTAATAGGAATTTATCTAATCTCGTTTACATCGAACGACCCATTTTCCTTTGCAATTTGACAATATTAATGTGAATAAATAATTACTTAAGCTTTATAACCATATAAATTGATTCCAACTCAATTTACACTTGATTCCAAACCATTTTATTAAAGTCGAGAACTAATATATTAAATAACTATCTCACAATTTACTTAAGTTATTTATTTTCTTCAGACTACTCCGCCCAATAACTTAAGTTTATTTTATTCCACCAACCTCCACTTAAATCTTTGATTTGATTTTCCTCTGATCAAATCCTAACCATTTTACTAATTTATTCGATTAGCTTATTCCTTTATCCATTTTTAAATTTTAATTCGCATTAACAATTCATTGTTGAATTTATTGATAATAAGGTCATTCAATTTATGCTTGAGTTGGATTTTTTTTTCATTTCATTTCCAGAATACCAATACATTTATTCCAGCTTATTTATTTCCTTTTTACTTAATATTCATTCACAAATTCATTTTCAACCAATAAATTTAATTTCCAAACATTAATTATTTTTAGTCCATTTTGTGAGAAATGCGGATTACGGATCTTAAGGCTAGGATTAACACTAGAGGGAGGGTGAATAGTGTTTATAAAGAATTACTAAATCTTTTTGAGTTTATGTTAATTTTAACATAGATGTGTGCAATATACAGTCATAGATATGATCACAGAAACAAACACAGATGCAGAAATAAAATAAAAAGCAGTAAAGGAAAGAACACACCGGATTTTATACTGGTTCGGAGTTACCCTACATCCAGTGCCGCAACACAAGTACGGATTTCCATTCAAAAGCAATCTTTACAATTACACCCTCGATTTCAAGGCTACGAGGCACACCCTCCAGAATCACAATCCTCTGGGTAGAGATACTTGATTTTCCGGGCTACAAGTTCACCCACTTGATTTTACGGGCAACACGTTCACCCAATTGATTTCCCAAGGCTACAATCACACCTTATCATGCTTGATTGATTTTCAATTCTACAATCACACCTTTTCTCGCTAAGTTGATTACAAAAGCCTTATAACTCTGAATAGCACGGAGGATCTTGTTGAGATAGTGATAGAGAATCAAACTATGAATGATCGAGTTCAATTCAATGTAGATTTCGGCAGAGTAATGATAAGAATTTTTATTAAGAAAAGTGAAAGAAGAAGAGGAGTGAAAAACCAGAAAATATGATGTAAAATTCGTTGAAACTGACCCCTATTTATAGTAGAACAACAGTCATGTCCATTCGTGAAGAGATATGCGAATAGAACTTCTTTTGAAATTGAAATTTTGAACTCAACTGACACCATGTCGACATAGTCACCATGAGTATGTCGACATCCCAAAGCATTTTTTGATGATTTGATTTTCTTTGAAAATAACCTTTATCTTATATTAAACTATTTTAAACTCTATAAATATACTTGACTATAGTCAAAATTCATAAGTAAATAAAGATGATAATATATATAAAATTTAACTATAATTTTATATTTAAATCTACTTATAAATATTTTAAAAGTTAAATATATTATATTAAAAGATAGTTTAAAATCATGAGTAATTTGACTTTGAAATTAAAGATGATTTTGAGGCTAAAATTATTTAAAATCAGGAGAGATGTTTTTGATGCTTTTAAAAAGAAGGTTTTGAAATCATTTTGAAAAAAAGATATAATTTTGAAAAATAAATCATTTTCAATAAAAGGTTAGCCGATACAAAATAATTTTCCACTAGATTTTTCATAGGTTCTATCCTACTTAGGGTTCCATCCTTTTAACAGGCTCGAAGTGGATTCCATTCCACGAATAAATTGGATTTTTAAGATGCGAGTGCTTTTCAAGGAGTTTTAACAAAATTTTCTAATTAAAGAATAAATTACTTGAATTCTTGAACTCTTGATAATCTTGATACTCATGAGTCTTCAGTCTTGATATCTTGAATCTCTATACTGTACAGCCTTCATTCTTGGTACCTGCATGGTTAAATCCTGCATATACATATATATCTAAACTTATAACGTTAGTATTTATATTTTATAATCTATTCTAAGGTTGTTGTCATTAAACCATTATCTCACGGACTAACAATCTCCTCCTTTTTGATGATGACAACCTTTGTTTATAAAATATTACTTCTATCCTAATAACTCCCCCTAAAACCAATAACTCCCCCTTAATCTATGCCTAACTACCCTATTTTACACTTCTCCCCATTTGTCATCAACAAAAACAAACTCTAAACATTATAACTCCAACCTATATAACTCCCCCTAAATCTAATACCTTATGATATGTGATTATAATGATAGTATTATCATAAATAATCAACACTTAGATAATCTTAATCCTAAACTACTAACTATTCTAAGTGTATGATAACCATATAGTTATATTTATTAATAGGGAGGAATACATATAAGAACACAATTTATTTATTAATCATATAATTATATTTACATTTTCGTTGCAAACATAAGAAGGAATAAATAACAGAGGTAAAGAAAGAAAAGAAACTAATGTGTGTTTCTGAACATAGGAGATCTATGAATCGAACTGTTTGGATAATGGAAACAGAAATTTCCACGTTGTTCGACAAGATTCCCATCTTTGTCAAAACACACTTCTCCAACGCACACAACTTTGTCGTCATCCTCCGCTTGTGCTTCTTCCATGGGTTCTTCTTCTTCTTCTTCGTTGGCCTCTTGTTCTTGATTGAGTGAAGAATCTTCATCAATCAAGAGAGGGTTGGCTTGATTATCCATTAGAAATTTTGCAAATTCCTAAAAATCTTGCCTTATCTCTCTTGTTCCTTTGCCATACGGAGTTGAATCACTTGAATTTCAGTCATCATCTTAAGTGCATCCTATAGAGACTCCTCCATTTTTGTTACACGAGCAAGAGTAGTACGTTGAAATGGACCAGAAGTAGGAGAGAGGATCAAAATTGTTGATTTTATATTTGATTTAGAAGATGATGCCATGATTTTATTTGTTTCAAAAGATAGAATAGAAAGAGAACAGAGAGAATGATCAAAAATTCGAAAATAAGAAGAATATATAACCAATTTTTTGAATTTTGGTGGGAATTTTTTTTTAAAAATAAAGACGTTGTATGTCGACATGGGTATATGGGGGATGTCGACATGCTCCTTTATATTTCTACTATTTGATTTATTTTAGTATTAATTATTTATTATAATAGATATTTATATTTTATATTTCAGTTATTGAACAAATACCTAATTCTCTTCTTAATTTAGTAAATATTGATTCATTTAAGGGTTTTGTTAAAATATCAGCAATTTGATTCTCAGAATTGATATAATCGAGAGTAACTACTTCCTTACTTATATTATCTCTGAGAAAATGATGTCTGATATCAGTATGTTTAGTTCGAGCATGATGAGTGGTATTTTTGGATAAATTTATTGCACTAGTATTATCACAATAAATTGGTGATTTAGAGATATTTAAACTATAATCCTTTAAAGTTTGTTGCATATATATTACTTGAGAACAAGCCAAAGCGGCAGAAATATACACTGCTTCAGTTGTTGATAGAGAAACTGTGTTTTACTTTTTACTAAACCAAGAAATAAGAGAATGCCCAAAAAAGTGACAAGTCCCACTTGTACATTTTCGGTCTGATTTACAACCAGCATAATTAGCATCACACTAAGATATTAAGTCAAAGAATCATTTTTAGGGTAAAATAAACCATAATCGGATGTGTGTTTAACATATCTTATGATTCGTTTTACGGCTTTTAAGTGGGTCTCTTAAGGTTGGGATTGATATCTGGCACAGAGACAAACACTATGCATGATATCAGGTCTACTGGTAGTAATATGGAGTAGTGGTCCAATCATTCCTCTATATAATTTTTGATCTACATCTTTCGAGAGATCTTCTTTACTAAGGTACACATTGGTTGCCATGGGAGTGGGTTTTCCACTTCCAGTAGTCAAACCAAATTTACTAATTAGGTCTTTAGCATATTTTTCTTGACTAATAAAGATACCATTATCTAATTGTTTTATTTGTAATCCTAAAATGAAATTTAATTCACCCATATGACTTATCTCAAACACTTTTGTCATTATTTCAGAAAATTCTTTATTCATTTCAAAATTAGTTGATCCAAAAATGATATCATCTACGTAAACTTGTACTAGTTGAATATCATTTTTATTTCTTTTGATAAAAAGAGTATTATCTGCTTTACCAATTTCAAAATTTGATTGTAATAAATAAGATGTTATTCTATCATACCAGGCTCTAGGAGCTTGTTTTAGGCCATATGAAGCTTTCTTAAGTTTGCAAACATGATTTGGTGATTTATCATTTTCAAAAACTGGTGGTTGTTCAACATATACTTCTTCTTTTACAAATCCATTTAAAAAGGCACTTTTAACATCCATTTGAAATTATTATGATTTCCGAAAGCAAGTAGAATCCTAATGGCTTCTAATCTTGCTACGGGAGCAAAGGTTTCGTCAAAATCTATTCCTTCTTCTTGACAATAACCTTGAGCGACTAATCGAGCTTTATTTCTAACTACCTCTCCTTGTTCATTTATTTTATTTTTATAAACCCATTTAGTTCCAAGTATAGTTTTATTTTCAGGTCTAGGAATAAGTTCCCAAACACCATTTCTAGTAAATTGATTTAATTCTTCCTGCATAGCCAAAATCCATGAATCATCGGTTGATGCTTCTTTTGGATTTTTGGGTTCAATAGTTGATATAAAAGCTACATTACTCATTTGACTTAGTTGATTTCTAGTTTTAACAACAGATTGCATATCTTCCAGTATATTTTCTGTAGGAAGATCTTTTAAAAATTTAGTCCTTTTATTAGGATGATTAATTTCAATATTAGTTTCAACTGATTCTTGATTTTGAGTGATTAAATCCCCTTCATCATTAGTATCTTCAAAAATTTTGAAATTTTCATGAAATGAAACATGCATTGTTTCTTCAATGGTGTTAGTTTTTAAACTAAACACTCTGTATGCTTTACTTCTATTAGAGTATCCGATAAAGATTCCTTTGTTGGATTTAGGACCAAATTTATCTAAATTATCTTTTGTATTTAAAATAAACCATTTACTTCCAAAATTTCTGAAATAAGATACCTTAGGTTTCTTTGAATAAAGAACTTCATAAGATGTCCTATCAGTTAAAAGTCTAATTAAAATTCTATTTAAAATATAACAAGCGGTAGCAACTGCTTCTGCCCAAAAATTCTTTGGTAAATTACTATCTGAAAGCATAGTTCTCGCACACTCTTGAATCGACCTATTTTTACGTTCTACTACTCCGTTTTGTTATGGAGTTCTTGGAAATGAAAAATTGTGAGTTATTACCTTTTTATTGCAGAATTTCTCAAATTTTTCATTTTCAAATTTACCACCGTGGTCACTTCGAATAGTTATAATTTTTAGAGAAAATTGATTTTGAATTCTTTTTGAAAAGGTCTTAAAACATTCAAAAGTATCACTTTTATGTTTCAAAAATATTGTCCATGTAAATCTAGAATAATCATCTACAATTACAAAAACATATTTACTATGATTTATTGACAGAATTTGAGATGGACCAAATAAATCAAGATGAAGTAATTCAAGAGGTTTTGAAGTTGAAATCATATCTTTTAATTTAAAAGAACTTTTTCTAAGTTTTCCTAATTGACAAGCATCACATAGACTATCTATTTTAAAATTCATTTTAGAAAGCCCTCTTACTAGATCATGTTCTGACAATCTAGATAAGAGTTTGAAATTCAAATGCCCAAATCTCTTATGCCAAATCCAAGGGTCACTTGTATTTGCCAACAGGCACAGGTTATCATTTGAAACTTTCATACTATGAATATAAATATTCTTTTTCCTGACTCCCTCAAATAAAATGGTTGAATTATTATCTTCAATGTGACATTTATCTTTTTCAAATTTAATTTTATATCCTTTATCGCATAGTTGACTTATACTTAGCAGATTATGTTTCAGATTCTTAACTAGCGAAACATTTGTAATGTAGGAGATTTAGAATTACCGACTTTGCCGATGCCAATCACATATCCTTTTGAATTGTCTCCAAAATTAACCAGTCATCCGTCTTTGTATATAATATCATTTGGTATATCTGGATTGCCAGTCATGTGTCTAGAACATCCACTATCAAGTATCCATTTGTTCTTTTTGATCTGCACAATTTGTCCGTTGTGGATTGATTCCTCGACGGCCATAAAGCATGATTCCTGCACATCAAATAATTTTGGTAGATAACTTGAATTTGAATATTGATTATATGCAGACTCATGAAACAATGATGATTTGAATATTTCTAAACTAGTATTAACAAATATAGCCATTTTGAAAAAATTTCAAAAATTAGATTATGAAACTTTGAAAACCTTGCTCTGATACCAATTGTGAGAAATGCGGATTACGGATCTTAAGGCTGGAATTAACACTAGAGGGGGAGTGAATAGTGTTTATAAAGAATTACTAAATCTTTTTGAGTTTGTGTTAATTTAAACACAGATGTGTGCAATATACAGACACAGATATGATCACTGAAACAAACACGGATGCAGAAATAAAATAAAAAGCAGTAAAGGAAAGAACACAGTGGATTTTATATTCGTTCGGAGTTACCCTACATCCAGTCCCGTAAACACAAGTACGGATTTCCTTTCAAAAGAAATCTTTTCAATTGCACCCTCGATTTCAAGGCTACGAGGTAAACCCTCCAGAATCACAATCCTTTGGGTAGAGATACTTGATTTTCCGGGCTACAAGTTCACCTACTTGATTTTACGGGCAACAAGTTCACCCTATTGATTTCTCAAGGCTACAATCACACCTTATCACGCTTGATTGATTTTCAAGGCAACAATCACACCTTTTCTGGCTAAGTTGATTACAAAAGCCCTATAACTCTGAATAGCACTGAGGATCTTGTTAAGATAGTGATAGAGAATCAAACTACGAATGATCGAGTTCACTTCAATGTAGATTTCGGCAGAGTAATGATAAGAATTTTTATTAAGAAAAGTGGAAGAAGAAGAGGAGTGAAAAACGAGAAAATCTGATGTAAAATTTGTTGAAACTGACCCCTATTTATAGTATAACAACAGTCATGTCCATTCGTGAAGAGTTATGGCAAATAGACACTTTTTTTGAAATTGAAATTTTGAACTTAACTGACACCATGTCGACATCGTCACCATGAGTATGTCGACATCGTCACCATGAGTATGTCGACATCCAAAAGCATTTTTTGATGATTTGATTTTCTTTGAAAATAACCTTTATCTTATATTAAAACTATTTTAAACTTTATAAATATACTTGACTATAGTCAAAATTCATAAGTAAATATAGATAATAATATATATAGAATTTAACTATAATTTTATATTTAAATCTAAGCATAAATATTTTAAAAGTTAAATATATTATATTAAAAGATAGTTTAAAATCAGGAGTAATTTGACTTTGAAATTAAATATGATTTTGAGGCTAAAATTATTTAAAATCAGAATAGATGTTTTTGATGCTTTTAAAAGGAAGGTTTTGATATCATTTTGAAAACAAGATATAATTTTGAAAAAAAATCATTTTGAATAAAAGGTTAGTGGATATAAAACAATGTTCCACTAGATTTTTCGTAGGTTCCATCCTACTTAGGGTTCCATCCCTTTAACAGGCTCGAAGTGGATTCCATTCCACGAATAAATTGGATTTTAAGATGCAGCTTTTCTGGGAGTTTTAACAAAATTTTCTATTTAAAGAATAAATTATTTGAATTCTTGAACTCTTGATAATCTTGATACTCATGAGTCTTCAGTCTTGATATCTTGAATCTCTATACTATACAGTCTTCATTCTTGGTATCTGCATGATTAAATCCTGCATATACATATAATCTAAACTTATAATGTTGGTATTTATATTTTATAATTTATTTTAAGGTTGTTGTCATTAAAACCATCATCTCACGGACTAACACATTTGAACTAATTCTGCACTTTATTTTACACAATTTTAAATCAAACATCATCCAATATTCAATTTCATTTCATTTGCATACCATATAAATCAATCAGTTACTTACTAATTTTAATCTCAAAACTTTGTTTTATTTAGTCCAACTTGACTAATTTTTTCCATTCAAACTTAAGTTCAACATTCAGTTTCAATTCCCTTTTGCTTACACGTTTAAACTCATTACTAAAAGGTTCCAAATTCAAATTTTGAAAACATATATATCTAAACCAAACTATTCCTCTGCATTTTCAAAATCAACCCAAATTTCACAAACAAACGTTAATCCAAAACATCCAGGTGGCAATCCCCCTCTTGGAAACTCGAAAATGAACATCGATGATGCTTCGGTCGTCACCGAAATTACTTTCTAGCGACCGAAAAGAGTTTAGTGCTTTTGTCCTTGCAAACCATTTCAAATATCTTTAAATTTCAAATCTCACCAGATTTCATATCCAATTCAAAAATATTTCTCAAATATATATTATTTTTCCCAACCTTTTGAGAATCATTTTCAAATTCAAAGGAATTTAAATTTCCAAATCCCAAATTCTTTCAGAAACATTTTCAATATTTCTCTGGAATTCTATTTCAAATTATAAATCACATTTACAAATCCCATTTGTATATGAATTTATTTCTTAGATTTTGGTTATGATTTCAATATCTTATTCAATTTTACACAACAATGATAATAATTTAATATTATCATTCCTAACATCCAAGGTGGCACTAGATTTTGGTTATGATTTCAATATCCAGGTGGCACTAGATTTTTCGTCGGTCTGACCCGAGCATTATAGTTAAATAACACCTGAGTCAGTCTGGAAAACCAGCGTGAGAAATCACACTCAAATTGATTATTAAAGTTTCAAAAATTCTTTTGAAAACAGAAGCATCTCGTAAGACCATGCCACAAATAAACATGTCGGGTTTTTACCTTACAATAGCTAAAACATTTTTTTTAATTAAAATCCTATGATATTATAATAGGGTCTATATACAAATACTTGTTAAAATAGCCAAAATTGTTACATTATTAAATTCCAGCTACTTGCCACAGAGTGGGTAATACAAACAAAACTCGTAAAAGGCGCGTAGGGAGAATGGATTTCCAACTAATGACTAGGCATTGGGGTACCACCTGTCATGGTACCTGGTCTAGATCAGCATACCGAGGATCACTCTCGACCTCCTGCAACACTAGACCGGGACTATCCCTTACTGGATAGTCCTGAGTAAATCACCCCACGGTTGTGATCAGCAACCGCACCACTAAGCCGAATAAAAAGGGACATCTAGACAGGGATGCCCTCACCCTAAAATGAGTGCTACCCACCTAGCCTTGCTGCATAACCCCTGATTTTCAGTCATTCCCGGTTAATGAGGCTTGAGGCTAAGCATTACCTTTTAGAACGTTTCACTTAGAATGTCTATCGTCCACCTGACGATGTTCCGAAAGCATTCGTCCATACAAGTCCGTCCCGGGTTCGAATGGAACCGAAGGCACTACTCCTACTACATCCTTTTTGGAATCATCCTCAGGATTCGTAGCGACTAGCCCTTGCACTTCATTGCTCCATCTTCGAATCCAAACTCGTTTTTCTCATGAAAACGTACAAACCGGATCGAAGTGATTTTCGAGAAACTAATCCCGATCCCGGTCTCTTCGAAACGATCAGCGCATTGTCCAATATTGATAGTCGGTGATTTAACTATCAATTAACATTCATAAACATCCATCAACAATAAATAATTGCCCAAATTATTTATTTTCCTCAAAAATGTCTTTGCAAGATATATTTCTATTTTCAAATCCTTTTGGAAACAGTTTTCAAACCCAACTCTTCTCATGGAATAAATTCTCAAACCTTTACTTCCTCTGAAAACATCCAAGTACAATACTTTAGATTTTTAAAACAATTTAAAACACTTTATTATAAATTATACTATAAAACATTTAAATTGAAAACTACTTTAATACTTTATTAAAAATATATTCTTTAGGAATATTTAAAACGGGGTTACTTTATAAAATATAAAACTAGATTTCTACTTTAAAATAAAATGTCAAGTTACCTTCAAATAATTATTACGATAATAGATTTGAAAAATATTTACTTTAGAATTTAAATATTTAGAAATAATAAATTTAATAAAACGTACTTTTTAAAACAACTTAAAATTTTTAACTTATACCTTTAAATTTGTTTAAAAACGTACTTGGCTACTCAGGGAAATAAGCTTTTCTTCCACGTCCTTTACAAATAAATCACTATTTATTTTTAAACAAATTTACCATTCCTTTAATAAATTCCCACCTAGAATTTATTCTTCCCAAATATCCACTGATACATTTTACTTTACTTTTATAAACCCAGTTTATACATTTCATAGTCACAACCTCCTTTTAAATTCTTAATTCCAACACTTAAATCAACTTTCAGATGGATTTCCAAGTTACCTAATTTGAAATAAGTTCCTTTACTTACTCAATTTATTCAAAATCCATTAACCTCATATTTCATTTCTTAATTATAATTAAAAATCCCTTTTGATTAAAAATACTAATTCTAGATTTTCCAAATTCTTTCTCTATTCTTTTGAATAAATTTAAAGCTTAAATCTTTAAAATAAATTCTTTTGCTCTTTAAAATGCTCCACTTAAGTTTTAAAAATTCATTATTTCCCTGTTTATTTAAATCTTCTTTCCCTACTCGAAATTTATTTATTAACATTTAAAATCCACTTTTATTCTTTTTCAATTCATTCGTAAATTTTGTCAACTTCTCTATAATTATTTTTACTGTGAGGACCCGCAAATCCGTACTCCTTGAATAGAAACTAATCTCCATTCTAAACTCAAGATGAACGGAAATACGCATTCTCAGGGTTTTAAAAAGAAAGAAAAAGGAAGAAGAAGAGAGAAAAGATAGAACAGAACAGAAAGATAACAACAGAACAATATCAGAATCTCATAATTGCAGCGAAAAAACATATAATAGATAAATGAATAATCTTTAAACAAAGAACTATATCAGTTATTACATTTCAACACATTACATTATATCATCATCAGAGTGTACAACAACAAACAACAATAAACAGAACAAACAGCGGAAAAGAGATACTATATACTAGTAATACGCCATGCCATTCAGCTTGCCTCCAGCAACTCCTGAATTCCAGAATATCCTGATAAACCTAACTCTTGACTGCCCGTGGGGAAATTGGTGGGCACCCAGAGTTTAGGAAGGAAAACAATAAAGTACAAGTCAGTCATGTGACTGGTATGAGAACTCAAAACAGTTTATTTTTAAAACAAAGAATAGAATAATTTTAAAATAGATTCGCAATGCTTTTAAAAATGGGACTACCATAAGGCCTCCCGCACACACACACAATGCAAACGCAGAATCGGAGGAGATTTCTCCTTATGATAGTCAAAGATGCTTGATACGCATTAAAAAGAAACATTTGATATTATTACCAGTGCATAGTGTAAGAAAATCATTTCGAAAGTAAAGATATAAATCTTAGCCAGCATAGGCATTTCGCACTTATGCCTACTATAGCTACCATCCAAACAGCGGTAACCACCATAAGTGAATGATAGGTTCTACAACTAAAACCGTACAAGATCGTATTGTTTCTTTGGATTTCCAACAAATGGTCAGGCCAAGGAACTTCCCATCGCCACATGAAAACGCCTCTGGAATGACGTTCCGAGAACAAAACCGGATCTCTGCCAACACAAGGCCGGGTTACCCCTAACTGGGTAACTACTGACACGAATATGCCATCCCACGATCGTAACCGGTCTACATCCGAGGATCCTCGATTTCCAACAACCACAAAGTAATAAGTTTGCAGCAATAACATAGGTTAAGTATCTGGGCTCCATACCATGATACCACCTCTATCTAGAAGGAATGACATACACTAAAGGGCGCTACCCCTAATAACCTTGCTGCATCCTTCCTGTTTTGACCATTTCCGGGGTGTGAGATCCGACGAAGTCTCGTCCACAAAGCCATGCTTTGGTACAAAGCCATTCTTTGGGTCAACAAATGATCAAAGTAGTGATCACAAAGATAAATGATCAAACAAATGATCCTATCACAAATGATCAAACAATGATCATTTCACGGCAACACTCAGCATGTCACATTACCAAATGGAAATATATCGCTGATAACCATCAACTACATAACCTCTGAGCTCGTACGTCTCAGAGAAGGGTGTTAAGCTAAAAGAATAAATTCTCTGCCACCAACAGAAATATATTTGAAAGAAATCAGCTTTATATCTCAATTTGTAATGTCAGACATACAATCAATACAAGTCTATTCCGGGATCGAACAGAACCGAAGGCACTTACAAAGAAGTCCTTGCAATCCGGATATTCACTAATCACGACCCGACTTCCCATCACATATGGATTCTCTATACCGGGGACCAGTCGATGCAAAGACATTCGACGAGTTGTCCTTTCGCTTTTGAAAATATCCGGTCTTCAACACCGGTCTTCAAATGCAATTCATAACGACGTATCACATATTCGGAATGGGTTATACGACCCCAAGGTCCTTTCCCGGCTAACCCGAATAGTGAGCGCTTATTTAAAAATAAGTGTGGCATTCAAATTCAAGCAAATCACAACAAATACCTATTCAAAGGTAAATATTGATAGTCTGTTATTGAACTATCAATGGATATGCACAACATCACTAGATTCCAAATAATTTTCCAAATTATTTATTTTCCAAAAATATCTTTACAAGATATATAATTTCAATACTTCAAAAATAAATCAACGTTTATTTTTAAACAAATTCCCCTTTTCATTTATAAATTCCATGATGAATTTACATTCCAAAATATCTATGAATATACGATTTCAATTATTCATTTTCAATTTATCTTCAAAAAGATAAATTCTCAAAACGTTTCATTTCACATTGGAAAAACATTTCCATACTTATTTATTAATAAGTAATTCACAAATTCATTTATTCTCAACACTTGGAAAATATTCTATATACTTAAATCGAAATTAAGTATATATTTCATTCTTTAAGGAAATCATTCTCTTAAACATATCTATTTGGGCCAAAACGAATGTTGCGTAAAACATCGTTACGACAACCCAAAATCACTAGTATAGGGATTCGAAATTAAAATAGATATATAAATCCCAATACTATACAAAACATTTCCTTTCGGAAATCATTTACTATAACAACAGTGTTATAGTCCATCATTTCCTTCTATTTCTCGAAAACGTCTATTTCAACAATGAATGTTGAAATCTATGGTTTCGAATCTTAACACATTTTAAAATCATCGTTTAGATCGTTTTAATTCTATTTAAAACATCACATCCAAAACATTTCTTTAACATATTATTCACTATTCAAAAACGTGAATATACTTCGTTAAGAAATTTCATCATTCCATACATTTTATTTTAAAAGATTATTCACTGTCTAAAACGTGAATATAACTCCATTAATAAGTTATAAACAATTTACTTATCAAAATAAGCCGTTTGTGGATTTATAAAACAGTGTTTAAAAATTCCATTTCTATTTATTTTATAACAACTTCCTTTTATAAATCTCCTTTATTAAGCTATTTCAATTTATAACTCAATTATATTCTAAAAGTCCATATTATAAGTTAAATGCTTACAATTTATTTGTTTACGAAAATCATTCTTTTAAACTTCCCTATTTATGAATCTTATAACTTATAAGATTCATTTATTTACCCAAATCTACTCTTTTAATAACTTTACAAATTTTATAAACCTACTGCTTATAAAATTCCATTTATAACTTCACCGTTTATAATTCTATGAATTTCATTCATTTACGAAATTCATTTACAATTCATTCTAACACTTATAAAAACTCGTTTTATAATTCAAATATTTCAATTTATAAATATCAATTTTATAAACCTTAATATAAATCAATTTATATTATTATTTTAAAAACGTCTTTAAACTCCTTTATAATTTCACCATTTTGATTTATAAAATAATCAAATTTCATAAATCCTATATTTAAACTTTTTATAATAATTCAAAAATCCCCGTTTAAACTATTTTATAAAATCATTAACCCCATATTTTCAAAAATCAACTTTTAATTATATTTCTCAAAAATCATAATTTTTATAACTTTAAAATTATAACGTTTATTTATTTTAAAATGAATCAATTCCAAAAAATATTTTATAACGTATACTTTCAAAAAAAAATCAATTTTAAAATCCTTTTAAAATTCCAAAATTGGCCCAATGATGCTACACACCATATAGTCAATCACGACAACAACGACATCATATATCGATATGATAATCAATCAAATATCTGAAATCAAATAAATACTGTTGAGGAATCCAGTTGGATCCCTCCAACCTGTTTCCCTGCATCCACAGACATTAGCACAATACCAATTCCGTTCCAGTACAGAATTATCGCGGTATATGGGATTTATAAAATATTATCCGCTTAATAGACGGCGCAATAGGGTCTCATCCGCTATATGCTGCGGGAAATCAATTCCAAGTACATAAATAATACCAATTTCACTGTTTAAGAAATATTCGCGGTATATGTTTTTAATAAATAACATCCGCTTACTAACGGCGCATAATGTCTATTTTAACAATCAATAGATAACAATCATCATTCAAACATACATTCAAGAATTTTAAATTTAACTATTTAAAATAAAAATCAAAACCGATTTTATTGAGTGAGAAGTTCTCACATTGATTTCAATTTCGTTTTCAGCTTTTATTTCGAATAAAATTAAACGCGCGTTTAATTTTACCCAAAATTTTCACTAATTCCAAACGACTCCAATCCAATTCCATAGTGTAGTGCTCGTCCATACGAACGCAACGCAACTTGTTTCGTGCGTTTTCGACCTCGTATGAAAAAGATACGTTAATTTAAAGTTACACGAATTTAAACTATATAAATTTACAATTTATTTTATAATTTTCAACCTAACTAAATCTTGGCCGTGCATTCTCCCCCTGATTCATCCAGGCCGTCCTTCATGTTCTTCTCCCCTACGTTTATTTCACAGTAAACAAAACTCATAGCCGTCGGTTTTGTTGTGAATTATCGTGCCACCCTCGCTGCTTTTAGCGACGATCAGGTAATGTCATTTGGAAGCGCACCTCACCCCCTACCTTCGGCCAGAGAGCGGTGCCGCTCGGCCATCTCCTGCTCATCAAATGACATGTTGAACGCGTGACCTTCACAAGCGATTTCTGGTCGATCCACCGCGAGATTTCCGATCATAGCCGTTCATCTTCAAGATCTCAAAGTGCTCTACAAGTTTCGTTTAGAAAGTTTCTTGAAATATTTGGTGGATTGGAAGATAATTGGAGGGGAAGGTGGATGATTTTTGGCCATTCATGTTATTGGAGGCGGTCGGCTCCTGAAACCCTAGGGTTTGTTATATTTTGCAAAAATGAATTAGTTAGGGGCTTATATAGAAAAATTCTCAAACACTATTTATCCCGGAATTTTCGAACTCCAAACGAAGCTTGCCGGTTGGCGTTTATAAGGTTTACCCCGCGTTCCGAACACAATGGCACGTGTTTCGGGAGCTAATTCGATCATCTGTGTGAGTTATGGCAATAAACGTTCGATTTAAAATTAAATCGGTAAATCAAATTTCTAGGCGTTTTAGCTTGCACCGGACAAACGGTAAATCCGATTGACACGAAATTTGAAACCATTCAATAATATCACATTACGGATCCGATGAAACTAGTTTCATCGAAATCCGAGACTGTTTGAAAAATGGCTATTTTAACTCACCAAATTAATATTAAAACAATTTCGATGCGTTTCGAGCTGCCACAGTCAAACGAAAACTCCGATTGACACGAAAATTGAAATCCGATAATGACAAACTATTACGGATCCAATGGAACTAGTTTCATCCAATTCTGAGACTGTTCGAAAATTGACTAATTTCACTAGTCGATTTAATATTAAAATATTCAATTTTCACAAATTAACTTCTAATTCGATTTTAAAAGTTCTAAAACATCGTTATAACTTCAACATGATAAAATAAAATTTTACAAATCATTTTCAATCATATTAAACTTGATTTTCAATTTTTTCTGAAATTTAACATATTAAATTATCGATTTAATTATCCAATTAAATCAAATTATTCGAAATAAAATTTATTCGACTAATAAATTTCGCTTATTAATATTTAAAATTAATTAAATATACAAATTTTAATTGACAGAAATTCTGTGTCGTTACAGACTTCCCCCTTAAAAGAATTTCGTCCTCGAAATTACCAAGTAAGAAAGAGTTACAGAATTCATTAACTTTCCATAAATCCATAGTTAAACTTGTTACAATAACTTTACTAAGTTTTCAAATCATGCTTATTTATCTTTTCAAAACAACTATACTGTTTAACTTCCAACTCCAAATCAAAATTATAGTTTTCAAAATTTTCCCAATTTTCTCAAATTTTTTCTAACGCCTTAAATTTTCGGGAAAATTCGCCATAGTCTCCTTTGCACGGCTCGATCCCAAAAAAAAAAGACAGTATATATATCACAAATATACATCTCATCAAGTGATGAGGCATCCCGCAGGGGAAAAAGTGTAAAAGTACGATATTTAATCCGAGATATGTAACTTATATTTTATTAGCGAGCATATACGGCTAATATAGCGCGAAAGCGAGCTCCAAATGCAAAGCAAACGCAATCCGCACCTACTAAACACTCAACAAATAGATGAGAATCATGCATATATGAAAATAGTATCAATATACAACGTATAGCAACATAATAACTATATATGCCAACATAGCAAATGCAGTGAATGCAAATATTCAACCATCAACCAACTAGCATCCATAACTAATAAATATTCATTTATATTCTCATTAATATTCAATGAAATGGGTTTTCAATTTAATCATATTTGATTCATTAACAGTGGATGTTTTTACTAACATTCATTTTCAATTAGTTTATATTCACTAATTCATATTCAAGTTGGTTCACTTCTAAATTAAATTCAATTCTACTTAAGATTCACTTAACTTCCAATTGAATTTCAATTACTTTAGCTTTCAATTCCATTAACTCAATTGCATATGGGCTTTTTTATATATACAATCAACTAATTATCACATAACAACCAATGTATATTAATTACAACCAAATTCCTTTGCTTATATTCATTCAATTTGGTTTAACACCTTTACTTCCAATTGATTTAATTAAATTGAGTTTCATTCAATTTTTCAACTTCCAATAACATTAGATTTTAATGAATTACACTTACATTCATTATTTCATATCAACTTTATTTACATTTAATTGATTAACATTCAATCCATTCATTCAATCCAATTACTAAAGTTGAATTTCATTTATATAACTCAAGTTCACATTTATCACTTAACTTTATTAATTTACTTTGATACCAAAATCAACTTCATTAAACATCAGTTAAGTCATATTCCATTTCAACATTATTTGGCTTTACTTAACTTAAATTCTCACTTATAAATCAATTCAGATTCCCAATTCTAAAGTAAATTTCCATCTAACTTTAAATTCATAAATATATTCATATAGTTTCACTTTTTATATATATAAGTTTATTTCACAATTGTAAATCACATTAATTATAATTCCATTTCTTATAATTCTTTTTACTTATACAATATTCTTATATTTAGATTATTCAAACAACTAAACAATCAACTTATATACACTTTAATAATTCTGAAAAATTATTCCTTTATATATAAAATATAATCAAGGTAAAATTATTTCATTTACCCAATTTAAAACAATACCACGTCGGTTTATCTTGTTTAAGAGTTTATAAATCTCTATCTACGATAGTTAGCTAGACTACATCGACCAGAATCTATAAACAATCAACCGATAAGTCAACACAATACAAAACAATTTTATATTCACTAACAAATACGCTCTCATAGCTATTATTACACTCAAACTCATTCTAGAGTACTACTGACTCTATCTCTAATGAGTAATACCCAACAAAGCCACGGTTGTCGCTTAACCATATGCTCTGATACCAGCTGTAAGGACCCGCAAATCCGTACTCCTTAAATAGACACTAATATCTATTCTAAACTCAAGATGAACGGAAATATGCATTCTCAGGGTTTTAAAAAGAAAGAAAAAGGTAGAAGAAGAGAGAAAAGATAGAACAGAACAGAAAGAAAACAACAGAACAAAGAATCTCATAATCGCAGCGGAACAACATATAATAGATAAATGAATAATCTTTAAACAAAGAACTATATCATTTATTACATTACAACACATTACATTACATTATATCATCATCAGAGTGTACAACAACAAACAACAATAAACAGAACAAACAGCGGAAAAGAAATACTATATACTAGTAATACGCCATGCCATCCAGCTTGCCTCCAGCAACTCTTGAATTCCAGAATATCTTGATAAACCTAACTCTTGACTGCCCGTGTGGAAATTGGTGGGCACCCAGAGTTTAGGAAGGAAAACAATAAACTCCGAGTCAGCCGTGTGACTGGTGTGAGAACTCAAAACAGTTTATTTTTAAAACAAAGAATAGGATAATTTTAAAAATAGATTCGCAATGCTTTTAAAAATGGGACTACCATAAGGCCTCCTGCACACACACACAATGCAAACGCAGAATTAGAGGAGATTTCTCCTTATGATAGTCAAAGATGCTTGATACGCAGTAAAAAGAAACATTTGATATTATAACTAGTGCATAGTGTAAGAAAATCATTTCGAAAGTAAAGATATAAATCTTAGCCAGCATAGGCATTTCGCACTTATGCCTACTATAGCTACCATCCAAACAGTGGTGACCACCATAAGTGAATGATAGGTTCTACAACTAAAACCGTACAAGATCGTATTGTTTCTTTGGATTTCCAACAAATGGTCAGGCCAAGGAACTTCCCATCGCCACATGGAAACGCCTCTGGAATGACGTTCCGAGAACCAAACCGGATCTCTGCCAACACAAGGTCGGGTTACCCCTAACTGGGTAACTACTGACACGAATATGCCATCCCTCGATCGTAACCGATCTACATCCGAGGATCCTCGATTTCCAACAACCACAAAGTAATAAGTTTGCAGCAACAACATAGGTTAAGTATCTGGGCTCCATACCATGATACCACCTCTATCTAGAAGGAATGACATACACTAAAGGGCGCTACCCCTAATAACCTTGCTGCATCCTTCCTGTTTTGACCATTTCCGGGGTGTGAGATCCGACGAAGTCTCGTCCACAAAGCCATGCTTTGGTACAAAGCTATTCTTTGGGTCAACAAATGATCAAAGTAGTGATCACAAAGATAAATGATCAAACAAATGATCCTATCACAAATGATCAAACAATGATCATTTCACGGCAACACTCAGCATGTCACATTACCAAATGGAAATATATCGCTGATAACCATCAACTACATAACCTCTGAGCTCGTACGTCTCAGAGAAGGGTGTTAAGCTAAAAGAATAAATTCTCTGCCACCAACAGAAATATATTTGAAAGAAATTAGCTTAATATCTCAATTTGTAATGTCAGACATACAATCAATACAAGTCTGTTCCGGGATCGAACAGAACCGAAGGCACTTACAAAGAAGTCCTTGCAATCCGGATATTCACTAATCACGACCCGACTTCCCATCACATATGGATTCTCTATACCGGGGACCAGTCGATGCAAAGACATTCGACGAGTTGTCCTTTCGCTTTTGAAAATATCCGGTCTTCAACACCGGTCTTCAAATGCAATTCATAACGACGTATCACATATTCGGAATGGGTTATACGACCCCAAGGTCCTTTCCCGGCTAACCCGAATAGTGAGCGCTTATTTAAAAATAAGTGTGGCATTCAAATTCAAGCAAATCACAACAAATATCTATTCAAAGGTAAATATTGATAGTCTGTTATTGAACTATCAATGGATATGCACAACATCACTAGATTCCAAATAATTTTCCAAATTATTTATTTTCCAAAAATATCTTTACAAGATATATAATTTCAATACTTCAAAAATAAATCAACGTTTATTTTTAAACAAATTCCCCTTTTCATTTATAAATTCCATGATGAATTTACATTCCAAAATATCTATGAATATACGATTTCAATTATTCATTTTCAATTTATCTTCAAAAAGATAAATTCTCAAAACGTTTCATTTCACATTGGAAAAACATTTCCATACTTATTTATTAATAAGTAATTCACAAATTCATTTATTCTCAACACTTGGAAAATATTCTATGTACTTAAATCGAAATTAAGTATATATTTCATTCTTTAAGGAAATCATTCTCTTAAACATATCTATTTGGGCCAAAATGAATGTTGCGTAAAACATCGTTACGACAACCCAAAATCACTAGTATAGGGATTCGAAATTAAATAGATATATAAATCCCAATACTATACAAAACATTTCCTTTCGGAAATCATTTACTATAACAACAGTGTTATAGTCCATCATTTCCTTCTATTTCTCGAAAACGTCTATTTCAACAATGAATGTTGAAATCTATGGTTTCGAATCTTAACACATTTTAAAATCATCGTTTAGATCGTTTTAATTCTATTTAAAACATCACATCCAAAACATTTCTTTAACATATTATTCACTCTTCAAAAACGTGAATATACTTCGTTAAGAAATTTCATCATTTCCATACATTTTATTTTAAAAGATTATTCACTGTCTAAAACGTGAATATAACTCCATTAATAAGTTATAACAATTTACTTATCAAAATAAGCCGTTTGCGGATTTATAAAACAATGTTTAAAAATTCCATTTCTATTTATTTTATAACAACTTCCTTTTATAAATCTCCTTTATTAAGCTATTTCAATTTATAACTCAATTATATGCCAAAAGTCCATATTATAAGTTAAATGCTTACAATTTATTTGTTTACAAAAATCATTCTTTTAAACTTCCCTATTTATGAATCTTATAACTTATAAGATTCATTTATTTACCCAAATCTACTTTTTTAATAACTTTACAAATTTTATAAACCTACTGCTTATAAAATTCCATTTATAACTTCACCGTTTATAATTCTATGAATTTCATTCATTTATGAAATTCATTTACAATTCATTCTAACACTTATAAAAACTTGTTTTATAATTCAAATATTTCAATTTATAAATATCAATTTTATAAACCTTAATATAAATCAATTTATATTATTATTTTAAAAACGTCTTTAAACTCCTTTATAATTTCACCATTTTGATTTATAAAATAATCAAATTTCATAAATCCTATATTTAAACTTTTTATAATAATTCAAAAATCCCCATTTAAACTATTTTATAAAATCATTAACCCCATATTTTCAAAAATCAACTTTTAATTATATTTCTCAAAAATCATAATTTTTATAACTTTAAAATTATAACGTTTATTTATTTTAAAATGAATCAATTCCAAAAAATATTTTATAACGTATACTTTCAAAAAAAATCAATTTTAAAATCCTTTTAAAATTCCAAAATTGGCCCAATGATGCTACACACCAAATAGTCAATCACGACAACAACGACATCATATATCGATATGATAATCAATCAAATATCAAAATATCTGAAATCAAATAAATACTGTTGAGAAATCCAGTTGGATCCCTCCAACCTGTTTCCCTGCATCCACAGAAATTAGCACAATACCAATTCCGTTCCAGTACAGAATTATCGCGGTATATGGGATTTATAAAATATGATCCGCTTAATAGACGGCGTAATAGGGTCTCATCCGCTATATGCTGCGGGAAATCAATTCCAAGTACATAAATAATACCAATTTCACTGTTTATGAAATATTCGCGGTATATGTTTTTAATAAATAACATCCGCTTACTAACGGCGCATAATGTCTATTTTAATAATCAATAGATAACAATCATCATTCAAACATACATTCAAGAATTTTAAATTTAACTATTTAAAATAAAAATCGAAACCGATTCGATTGAGTGAGAAGTTCTCACATTGATTTCAATTTCGTTTTCAGCTTTTATTTCGAATAAAATTAAACGCGCGTTTAATTTTACCCAAAATTTTCACTAACTCCAAACGACTCTAATCCAATTCCATAACATAGTGCTCGTCCATACGAACGCAACGCAACTTGTTTCGTGCGTTTTCGACCTCGTATGAAAAAGATACGTTAATTTAAAGTTACACGAATTTAAACTATATAAATTTACAATTTATTTTATAATTTTCAACCTAACTAAATCCTAGCCGTGCATTCTCCCCCTGATTCATCCAGGCCGTCCTTCATGTTCTTCTCCCCTACGTTCATTTCACAGTAAACAAAACCCATAGCCGCCGGTTTTGTTGTGAATTATCGTGCCACCCTCGCTGCTTTTGGCGACGATCAGGTAATGTCATTTGGAAGCGCACCTCACCCCCTACCTTCGGCCAGAGAGCGGTGCCGCTCGGCCATCTCCTTCTCAACGAATGATGTGTTGAACGCGTGACCTTCACAAGCGATTTCTGGTCGATCCACGGCGAGATTTCCGATCATAGCCGTTCATCTTCAAGATCTCAAAGTGCTTTACAAGTTTCGTTTAGAAAGTTTCTTGAAATACTTGGTGGATTGGAAGATAATTGGAGGGGAAGGTGGATGATTTTCGGCCATTCATGTTATTGGAGGCGGCCGGCTCCTGAAACCCTAGGGGTTGTTATATTTTGCAAAAATGAATTAGTTAGGGGCTTATATAGAAAAATTCTCAAACACTATTCATCCCGGAATTTTCGAACTCCAAACGAAGCGTGCCGGTTGGCCTTTTTAAGGTTTACCCCGCATTCCGAACACAATGGAACGTGTTTCAGGAGCTAATTCGATCATCTGTGCGAGTTATGGCAATAAACGTTTGATTTAAAATTAAATCGGTAAATCAAATTTCTAGGCGTTTTAGCTTTTACCGGACAAACGGTAAATCTGATTGACCCGACATTTGAAACTATACAATAATATCATATTACGGATCCGATGAAACTAGTTTCATTAAAATCCGAGACTGTTTGAAAAATGGCTATTTTAACTCACCAAATTAATATTAAAACAATTTCGATGCGTTTCGAGCTGCCACAGTCAAATGAAAACTCCGATTGACACGAAAATTGATATCCGATAATAACAAACTATTACGGATCCAATGAAACTAGTTTCGTTCAATTCTGAGACTGTTCGAAAATTGACTAATTTTACTAGTCGATTTAATATTAAAATATTCAATTTTCACAAATTAACTTCTAATTCGATTTTATATGTTCTAAAACATCGTTATAACTTCAACATGATAAAATAAAATTTTACAAATCATTTTCAATCATATTAAACTTGATTTTCAATTTTTTCTAAAATTTAACATATTAAATTATCGATTTAATTATCCAATTAAATCAAATTATTCGAAACAAAATTTATTCGACTAATAAATTTCGCTTATTAATATTTAAAATTAATTAAATATACAAATTTTAATTGACAGAAATTCTGGGTCGTTACATTTACTTACAAGTTCTCTTCTTTATTTTCTTTCCAAAAATCCGATTCTATGTATTTTGATAACTTAGTACCAAAATATATTAAATCAACCCATAGCTTCCAACATTTCCAATTATCAATATAATTCAACCCAGAATAACAAATAATCATAACATAGAATTATTAGAATAATCCAGATAATTTTGAGGAATCTAGTTGGATCCCTCCAACTTGTTTTCCCTACATCCACAAATGTTATCACAATATAAAATACCAATTCCACTTCGAGGTGGAATATCGCGATATATGTGATTTAAATATAATATCATCCGCTATTATGCGGCGTATAGGGTCTCCTCCGCTATATAATGCGGGAAATCAATCATTCCAAGATGTAATATATACTATAATATAGCACATCAAATTAATTCAACCATTCAATCAATTATTTAAATTTAACCATTAAAATTTAAATTAAGCCAGATGAGTGAGATTAACTCACCTTTGTTTTTAATTTGCAGTCCAAACCAACCAGCTTGTTTTCTTCATGATTCAGACCTTGTACAATCATTATATAATTTATTATTATTTGAATTAATTTAATAATCAATTTCCATGCAATAATTTAAATTAACTAATGATTTAATTAAACTATTAATTTCTCTCTTAAAACTACATATAAAAATAAATTATAGATTTAAAAATCTACTTTTTATAAATTCCTCAAACATTTTAAAATCCTTATATATTTCAAAATCTTTTCTGTTTATATAATTAACTAAGATAGGCATGTATATATATTTTTTTCTTTACTGCAAATTTTCTCTTCTAACCTATATATAAAAATATAGAAATCTGATTTTATTTAAACTGCTCGAAATCACTTTCTTTTCCAAAGTTTTATACTTGTATTAAACAGTAATTCCTTTATAAACCTTAGTGTTAAAATATATCCCTCTATCTGCATTTCTTCTGCGTGTATAAATACACAAATATAAATTTTAAATTAAATTAAATTTAACTAAAAACAAATACCTAACTGCCGAAACCACCAGATCGTGGCCCTAACCACCGAGATCCATCACACGCAGCCATCACAGCATACTTCCATGATCCACTTTACGCCAATACAACATACTTCCCTTGATCAACACCTATGATTCTCACCAAATCAATGCACTTCATCTCCTCTGTATCACATCCCCATACCTTTCAAATCACCTCAAACCAACTATACATCAAACAGCACTCCTTTGCGACTAAACAACACTACTACCACTACACCCATCTACTACATATAACTGTTTCCACACCAACCTGCAACTCAACCTTACAACTGCTTCTACCAACCATACAACAACCAACAGTCCCCAATTGCACTGTCATATTGTTGCCCGCATCACAACAGCAACAATCACATCCTTCCCCCTGACCAATCTTCACGACGAAACCGCAACCCACTTTTGCTACCGCCTCACCCAAAGACAGCCAACTTCGAACGATCAATCGCTGAAACCACAACTCCATTACAGACCAAACCACGAACCGACCTTCAGCGATCGTACCCAAATTGAATAATCTGCAACCCAAATTAACTTCCTAATCAACCACAATTTCTACCCATAACCCTCAATCATCGACCACCACAACACGCAAACAAAATCCCCAAATCCCAATTGCTGCAAGCGAACTACAATTCTTCAAACCAGAAAATTTCCCAAAACAACGAACTAGAAAATCACGATCTCATTTTTTTTTAAGTCGCCTCTTGCTGTAATTTTTTTCTTCCTCAATTGTGATTTTATAAGTAAAGAAGGTGGTCTCGAGTATTTTTATATTCTTACTTTAGAAGAAAGGAATTAAGAAGATTTGAAATTGATAGGGGACAAGAAGCCACGATTTAAGGGTGATAGCAGTATATGGGAGAAACAAGGCTACTGTGTCGTGATGGAAAGGGAAAGTAGCTGATGGGAGAAATAGTTGACGTGAAAGGGTCTGATTGGTCGACAAAGTGTAAATTATCTTTAAATTTAAATTTAAATCAACTTGAACTCGTAGCTAAAAATTTCAACATCCTATCGAGGCGTGCCTCTAGGCGTTTATAATGTTATACCCCTATTCCGAACGAAATGGAAAAGGTTTCGTGTCCTAATTCGATCGTATGGAGAAGATAGCTTTTTGGACTCGGTTATTATATTGAATTTTCGATTTAAAATTTCAGCGCGTTTATATATCGTATGCCCACACAAATGCTCTAATCACTACAAAATTTGAAATTCGATAATAATACAATATTACGGATCCAATGGAAATGGTTTCGTCGAATTCCGAGACTGTGCCTTGGAAGGCTATTTTTAAATTTCAATTTAAACGATAAAATTCCAAACTTAACGAAACACTTTCAATTTCAATTTAAAAACTTTTATTATCTTCAGAACTATCAATATAAATTTTATAAGCCTTCAAATTATTTTTAACAAGCTTAAAACTCCATATTCAACATTTTACCCAACTTCAAATTATTTAATTCAATAATTTAATTATCAAAGAAATAGTGATATTTGAATTCAAGTTAAAAATTAACTTTCAAACATTTAAAATCAATTAAATATCCGATTTCAAATGTCAAAAAATTCTGGGTCGTCACAAACACAAAAACACGCTCTCCTTTCTTTGGAGAACATACCTCATGAAACCCAATGTATGCTATTAGACCTGGCATTCTTGTATCAATTATACGCCCAAGTATATGAGATGAGAGAACAGTTGTTTGTTGTTGAAAACAGAAACTAGTTGAATATTGATTGTATATAAACCTATATAATTTTTCTTCAAATTATCTAGTGAAATAAAGTAAAACTTTCTTCTTCTTCTCAGTTTACAAATTAGTATATACATATTAAAGCTACCGTCTAATCCATGAAGAACATATTCACCCAGAGCATTGAGGTTTCAATGAGAAGTGCAGGAATAGGGCAATAAATATATTTGCCAATTACCTCAAATATGTGTTTCCTTTGACACTTGAGGTACATTTTTTTTGCTATAAACAGTCTATTGACGAAATTTCAATACAAAGTTTTGAGTCCAACCTCTGTGGCATGGATTACTATTATAGATTTGAAATTTTACCCCTTAAGAAAATCCTACATCTGCCTTTTGTTCTATCTAAACTAGAACTGGTTTCGAAATGGCATCGTGAGACTGCATTACTTCTTTGATTGGTTTGTCAATTTGATTTAATCACCAGCCTCATTAATTTGTAATCTTCGTCTGTTGTCAAAGGAGTTTATGTTTGTCTTTGTTATAATTTACTCTTAAAAAAGATAAGACAAAAGAAAATTTAAAAAATATGAATTAAACACAGCCCAACTCGGTCCAAAAGCCCACACTCTAATACAATACCAGCCCATTCTCTTCTCTTAACACAACGTGATTCATTTCGTAAAAATAAAATAAAAGAAAAGGAATAGATGTTAATTTTTAGAAAAGTTGCGGCCTTTCGGTGGTGGAGCCGTCGAATGATTTAGGCGAGATTTGGTCGTATTGAAATTGTTGGAAATGAGGTTGTGGATTTGAGTTGGAGTCAATGAAATGGTTAGGTGTCAATTTTGGTGTTTGGTGATTGATAATTGGTCGATTGGTTTGGGTTGACTTCGGATTTTGCTATTGCCGGAGAAAGCTAAAAGCTTGATTGGATTTTGGTGGGTGATTCGGTGGTAAGATCATTGAGGGTTGTGTCAGCGGCATGTTTTGTTGAAAATTGATGCGATAGAGGTGGAGAGGTGGTTGAACACAAATAAGCTGTAAAAGGGTCGTGGAGTTTATGGTTTTGAAATGGGTGAGGCGATGTTGAATTTGTGATGGAAGTGCTATAGGCTTTTAGGGTTGTAGTGACTAAAGAAATTGTGGGAGGAAGTTTCGGAGAAGTTTACAAGGGAAAGGGGCTGATGATGTTGGAAGGAGGAGTGTAGTGAGGGAGTTGAATGTGCAGGTTGGCTATGATGGTGATGACGGGAGCATGGAGCAGTTCTGAAGTGGTGAGTCAGATGAAGGGGTGACGTGATGTGAATGATGGTTATTGAAGTGATTTGGAGGAGAAAGTGTTGCAATTAAGTTGGATGAAGTAGGATGGAGGCAATAAGGGTGATCACATAGGATGGGAGGTTGTGAATCGAGTTTGGGTTGCAGAAATTGGATGTTGCAAAGTGTTATAGATTGGTTGAGGTAAGCAAGTAGTTGGTGAAATATGTTGGCAGAAGTGATTTACAAGATGGTTACAATGTTTTTTGGCAGAGGGTTTGCCGGTTCGTTCAAACGGTGCCGACTTTATAGATTAAGGCATGCAGAGCGAATAAATTAAGACATGCCGAACATATAAATATAAGCATCCAGAGCCTATAAGTTGAATACAGAAGTAGAGCCTGCTATGCATATCTCTACAACTAATAAAGAAAATTCATTGAACTAATTTACCCGGTGTCTTTTTGAAATTCCAGTAATGCCCTTGCTTTTCAATACAATAACACAGAAAATCCGTGTGCGAAGCACGGGCCCATACTAGTAAGTTAAAGTAGAAATAAATCATGTGTGGCCTGTAGCTAAGGCTCTTGAATCTATATTCATAGCATGACAAGAAATAGGCAAAGGATGGCAAATTTGTATCCAGCAATAATATCAAACTAGAAATAAAAATGTAGCAATGTCGTGCTTATAAAATGACAAGCTTGTAGATCGTAGCAGTGTTGAGTTTATGATGCCAAAAAGTGGAGGTTTCAAATCTGTATCATATTAGACAAGGATTCGGAGCAAATATCATGAAATTTCAAATATATAGTTTCGAATATATAGGTTTTAAATATATAAGTTTTGAAAATACAAGATTTCCAATGTTGTTAAGTTTTGAGATTTCGAATATATAAAGCTTTAAATATATAAGTTTTATATGTATATACATGTCTTCGAATATGGACAGTTTCAAATATTCCAAGCTTTTGAAAATATAAGCTTTAGTGGTTTCGAATATGTATAAAATTTCTTAAATCGACAGTTTTCGATGTATAAAGTTAAATATTTAACAGGCTTCAAAAATATATTATCAAGGTTCAAATATACATTGTTTCGTACATATATGATTTTGAATATGTATATGGTTACAAAAATATGTAGTTCCATACATATAGATTTTGAAAAATATGTACATCTCGAATAAGTATATATAGTATTTAGCTTTTGAACATATGTCAGCTTCGAAAGTACTTGTTTTGTATATATCAGATTTAATGGTGAACGATGAATTGAAATGGTGAACGACAATGTTTGCAGTGGTTGAAATGTGCAATGCACAGTATGGGCACGGCAGTGCAATGTTCATAGAGGTTTAGGTTGTTGAGGGATTTGGTAAGGGAAATGCCGGTTGAGTCTTGCAAGGCAAGAAAGTGGAAGTATTGAAAGGGAAAATGCCTGTAACAACTTGTGTAACAGAACGTGGAAATGTAAATGTGAACACAATAGAAATGCAAATTTTTTGGGGATTTGAAACCTTTTCCTGAATGAAATGAAACTGTAATTCAAGCTAGAATGATATGCAACTGTAACGGTAAATGAAAACAGAAACAAAAAGTGTGGCAAAGAATGAAAATAGTGAATGAAAATTAGATGCAGCAGTGAATAAAGTAAGTGAAACAGAAAACAAATGAAATGTAGAAGAACCGAGACTAAATGAATTGAGAAAATGTAACAGAATGAAATGCACATTTAATTTTTGTTTTTTGTATTGTTTCCTTTTTAGTGAAAACTATCATCGATCGTCAAATTGACATGGTATAGTATATTTATTGTAACGAGCACTACGGTACGGCTTCGCGCGTAATGATGACATATGCTTTGTATAAGAATTGTTCTTCTACAATTTATATATATGATTAACACATTTAAGATAAAATGATTTACAAAAATATTTGATCATGTTTTACGTTGAAATAATGTGTAGTTCATTTAAAATTTTATTTCAAAGTTGCAACATTTTTTTTAGTTTGAATTTTATTTTTGCTATTAATTAATAAACAACGAATTTGTAAATGAAGTTTATTTGTTTAAATGATATTTATTTGTTAGATCATATTCTTAAGCGTAGAGGGATAGTTTGAATTAAAAAAAATTAACTGTTTGAACTTATTTGAATAGTTCCAGTTCAACATAGAAATAATAGACTAAAAATAATAGATAATAATTAAATTATATATGAATAAAGGGTATTTGGAAAGTTCACGGTCGGACCAAATGTTTGCGTTTACAAACCAACTATTAATAAAGATACATAGATATAAAAGTGTTGTACATGTGTGTTTATTTGTCATACATTGTGGCTGCTGGTTAATGAGATCAAAGGCTTTATATGCGTATACAAGTGGAAAACCCGTGTGTTGCATGGGGCTCATGAATTGGTTGTTGGATTATGTTTGGTAAATATTTGGATTAAGCTTTTAGATTGATTGTATATGTCAAACTTTGATGAACTCTGTTGAAATAGTATGAGTACGCAGGTCGTTATTGTTTGAATAACCATTCTTGTTATGTGTGTTGAATGACCATTTCCAAGCACTATATGACATTCTTCCTCCATTCATCCCTAATTGTTTTTCTTTTCTAGTAGGAATGTTGGACTTTTGAAGGAGAAGAGGTGGAACTTTTCTTGATTTATATTATGCTTTTTTAACAAGCTTTTTTGTAAGATTTTATGTCGCTAACATATGAGTTAAATCATGGTTTTTAAAATTTTGTATATGACTAAATCTTATAGTTGATGAAATTGATGTAGCTTTGATTATGTTTAATATTTATAGTTGTTTATTATCTCACATTATATCAATTATTGTGTTACAAATTGAGCAGCTTGTTATTGAATTCATTAGCTATAACTGATTTAAAACTGCTGCAGTAAATGAAAAAATAAGCAAAGTTCTTTTAGGGATGGTCGATTTGTTTTCGTGAGGAGGAAATAAAAAGGGTGGAAGCGAAGATGGTAAGGTCACGTGAAGGGGGGCATTCTTTTAATTGCTAATTAGTTTTTTTGGAAATTTTATTCATATCCACTTCCTAATTTTGTGGATTGCTTTCTATAGTCTTTTTTAATTTTTAAAAATTGATTAGTTAATTCACACAATCTATATTGGATCTTCTTCTCTCATTTTTCTTCTTTCCATTGTCTAATCAAATCACAAACACATCGCCTTACGGTTAAATATAAAAACAACAAATGTAGTATGTCAAATCTGGTCTCTTCTTCTCATTATCATGCAGCATGAAGATGACCTAATGCATATTTGAAGTAGAAAAGTAGAAGATTGAGGAAAGATACCACATTCTCAAGAAAAATTATTTCTTTTAAGATGAATCTTCTACTGTTTTTGAGATGACATTTATAGCGATACCATTACAAAGATAAATCTTCTACTCGGTATATAATGTTGTTATTACAAAGTTTTTCACAGTAGAAGATGAATATGACAAAATATACAAAAAATGATCGTTGCAATAGAGGATTAGACTCTTTATCTCAGTAGAAGATTCATCATGTACAAAATTCCATCACGTAGAAAATTTGATCTAGTTAAAATATGTCAAACCATTCATTTTGTATTATAAGCAGTTCTTCCAATATACTTGAGAAAATCAATTTTTTAGGTACAAATGAAAGTAAATGATGGTTAGAGTATTCAAATTTACAAGTAACGAAACAGATGAAAAGTGGATAGATGCAACTATAAAAGAACAAGGGAATAAGCACAACAATGATGCAGTTCAGCAATGTGTAGATAATCTCGAAAAACCAACTTCTAGTATGATAAATTTTAATTTTAGTGATTGTTTGACATAGAGTGTTTTTTTTTTAGCAAGGCCAGTCGGTTTTTAAAGTATATCGTTCACTTTTTATTACAACAAGTAATAAATACATTTGAGAACCAAGAGATAGGCCGATTACCTAACTACCAATATAGTGGACATACTCCTAATACAGTTTGAACTAGTGTGAAGCACAAAAGCTTCAGCAACAATAGTTTTTAGAGTGGACCAACCACTATACATCTATTGCATAAGCAACCACATTGACACCGGACTCTTTCTATGCTTGAAACATTGGCACTCACATTATATCAGAAGCATAAGCAAATACATTTACACAAGACTCTAAACCAGACTTTAACACAAGCATCACTTATGGTGATAGAAACTTGTTAGAAAAACCCATAGCTGCCTATGGCAGACACACAATCTCACTCAAAGTTGCACTAGATAGGAATAGCTGATCATCACAAAGAGGTAATCCATCCAAACAAGTGCAAAAAACAAAAGATCCGACAAAAAAAACACAATGTCGAGGCAATAACAATCACATAGCTAACCCTCCTCCACGAAACAGAGACCAAGCAAAGCCAGAAAGGCAACAGAGATTTGACAGAGTTTTATTTTTTTAATCTTGATATTTATTTTATCTAAGATATTGAACTACCATGCTCAAAAGATAAAGTACTAGATTAGGATTTCAATTTTGCATTTCGAACTAGTAAGGTATGTAATATTTTTAATTTTAACGTTACACAAAAGATATAAAATCAAATAATTTTTTATTTATAACTCAAATCTTTAATTCACGTGATGAACTTACTGAATGGTGCAAAAATGTTGGAAGTCAAGTGGGGTAGTTGTTATTATTAAACAATATGAAAATCCAAAAAATGGCCGTAGAGATCGAATATCATATTGGTATGAGAGAAGTGGATTTTACGTTGGGATTAACAAAAAGACACTTATTGATAAACAAGTGAAGGTTAGAAAGACAGGAACAAAGAAACGTGTACGTCCTTTCTTATTGAAATGAGTTAAACTGTCAATGCTTGATCAACGGAGAGTAGAAGTTTTATGTGGACTTCATAATCATCGATTGGAAAAAAATACAAATTTTGAAGGACATTCATATGTTGAACCACGACTAAAGCAGTAAGTGGAATTTTCTCAATTTGTGTCAGAAGATTTCAATCTGTGCTTATGTTGAACTTGTAGAGAATTCATGGTTTGATTCAGCAATAGTATGCAATTTTTGAACAAGTTGGTAATAAAATCAATACTCTTTACTAGAATCATATATTGGGTTGAGTTGTGACATATGGTGTTATGTAAGGTTGTAAAAATGAAGAGAAGTGACCATTCTTCTTCACTTCTCTTCATTTCTACAACTTTACATAACACCATATGTCACAATTCAAACCCACTTTTGCATTTCGTTTCCATATTATCTGTTTATCTACGAAATATTTTAAAAAATCACATTCACCTCCAGGGCTTTTTGCACGATCCTCGCATCCGATGGTGGAAAAAGCAGAAAAAATGGACAGTAAGAACGCTACATGATAAAATGATGTTTTGTTTCTCAATTTCCTAGCAAGAACAACTTTTCAAAAATTAGGGACTAATAGAGGGAGAACTTGATTTGAATGGCTCCAACAACAATTTATTGTTTTACCCTCGAACGAGAATTCGGTAACGTATCATCGAAGTTTTAAAAAGCAAAACGAAACTGTTGAAAAATCTATATAAAAACGTTATGGTATCGCGATACAATACTAAGGTAAAGATCTATTGAAATTTGCCTGAAAACACAATATGAATCTACCGTTTAAATTTTACTTGCTGACAAAAATGAGGATGATTACGTAATTGTTTTTATTTTCTCCATATATCCAAGCCCAGTTATATCAGAGTTTTAGGCGGATTCTTAAATTTGTCGAAGAACGAAGCCTGAAGTTGAAGCACTTATGTTTTTAATACATTTTATCCTTGTGACAACAGGATGAAATTCAAAAAGTCTCTTTATTATTATGTCTTTTTGATGATTTAAAATTCGGTCTGCAGTCACATGTTTCGTAGGTCCCTTAAACAATGTTATTTAGCGCCACTGGAAAACTATTCGTAATCTTGTTAAAAAAAAAAAAAAACATACTGGCTAAAATGAATGCTCCTTGGATTGAACGAAAGATTCATGAACATAATATATCACACTTGGATTAATCATAATTGGAAAATATTAGAACTATTTGAAGTTAGAGAAATTTGGATTGGGCTATCAGGATCAGACCCGGCCTATGTCAATTTGGGCCTTGGGCAAGGTTAAATTGGCCTCCAAAAACCCCCTTGGTTGGATCATGAACAGTCTTTGACCATGCACGGTAATAACATCTTTTGTTATAATTTCCATAATACTATTTATATAATATTAACTTTGATGAATGGAGGCTTTCCCAGCTGGACGCTGAGCCGTTTCCATATGGCCCAGGCCCATGACCAGCTATTATGGGTTTTGGGCCGCTAAAATCTTCTTACGGAGATGATGATGAATCCTCGGGATCGCAATTTATACAAGACCTTTTAAAAAAGTTATTCACCTGCTTATAACGATACCTCTCGGTTTTGTTCAGGGTTCTTTTTTAATAATGATAATAACGATGAACCTCATTTGCTTTATACATGTTATGCTGTACAAGTGTGATCTGATATATGGGCCCTTTTGAGCCCGCAAAGTGTAAACTTCACCATTGATGGAAATAAAGGACATATAAATGCCAATATGGTAAAAAATAAAAAATAAAATATTAGACTTCAACTCATTTAATTCGTGAAGTGGTAGAGCTAGCCTGTACGGTCAATATTACAAGTTTCCGCCGGATCTTGGTCCGAACCTGTCCTATTAATCCGAATACGAGTTTTGCCTTTTACTACACAAGCCCGATCCAATCCTGACATAGTTACTATTGGATCGGGTACGGTTTTTCAAAATCCGATCCGGTTAGTATCCGATTCGACTATTAGTTTTCCATTGTATCAAAATATGAGTATATATGTTATTTGTTTAACATTTTGTTTATTTATATGTAGACGTTTTTGCATACTTTTGTTGTGAACTTGATTACATCACCGTTCAATTTATATGTGTTGTAATTCCTTTTAGATGGTGAATGAGATATGTCCCACATCATCAAAAATATGTACATTTTCTTGTATATATTATATACTCTCATCCTCTATATTGGCCCTTAGGGTCAAGTATATTTTGTGCGAGCGGGAGGACCTATATGGCCATGGACTAACACACGCACGCGCTGTCGCCCGTCCGACCGCATCGGGTGCGGGTGCGGGTGCGGTATATGAGCGGACCCGACCCGGTTATATTTTTGGTAAATAAAAGTGAACAGTTTTACTGTTTGAATATATGCAGTTTTTTTTGAACGATGAAGAGATGCGACGTTTTAAACAGCAACAGTTCTGGACCGTTGCAAATGAACGGACGCGACTGTTGCAAACAGCAACAGTTCTGGAGCGTTGCAAATGAAAGGAAGTGACTGTTGCAAACTTCTGGACCGTTGCAAATGAACGGACGCGACTGTTGCAAACAGCAACAGTTCTGGAGCGTTGCAAATGAAATGAAGTGACTGTTGCGAACAATAACGTTTTTTTTGACATTGCAAATGAAGAGATGCGGCTTTTTCCAACGGATGCAGCAGTTGGGAATTCGACTATAAATAAGGAGAAAACCTGATCACTTTCCTCACTCATTTTTTTCCAAACCGAACTATCTCTTCTATCCCTTCATCTCTTAAAATCATCTTCAGTCCTATCACACAGAAGATCATACACATCACAATCTCGTGCAGATTACGTTTGTTGTATTTTGGGAGAATTTTGAATAAAATTCTTAAGGAAATCGTTACGACGAGCCTCAGACATTATCCGGTTAGGATTCTCAATTCTTTCTTCTATTTTGTTATACTGTTTATTCAAAATAGTATAACGCTGTTGCAGTAATTCATTTACAACGTTCATATTGTTATAATATTTACTACAGAATTCCAGTGTAGTGGAAATCTGAGTTATAAACTTGTACGACGAGTTTATATTTGATTATTCTCTGTTTTGGTATACTAGACATATAACATCTTAAGAATTTTACTGTTTTCTTACTAAAACAGAGATGGCAACCGTAGAATTTTCAAAGAATACTACTCACAACAGACCTGAACCGTTCAAGGGGGATGGTGATGATTTCTTGACATGGCAGAATCAGATGTTGTTTTATCTCACCACGCTCGGTCTACAAAAGTATCTCGACGAGGAGGAACCGATTCCTGCACCAGGCAAGGAAGCAGAGGTGAATATGTGGAAGCATTCCGATTTTTTATGCAGAAACTATATTCTGAATTGTCTCGACAAGGTGCTATACAAAGTATATCAGCCTATAAAGACGTCAAAAGAACTCTGGAATGCACTTACCGTAAAATACAAGACGCAGAATACCAGTCTTAAGAAATTTATTGTAGACAAATTCATGGACTACAAGATGGTTGACTCCAAACCAGTAACCGCTCAACTGCGTGAAATGCAAATCATCATTCATGAACTCGAGGCGGAAGGTCATAAGGTTGGAGAATCATTTTTGGTTGAAGCCATCACGGGAAAACTGCCGCCGTCGTGGAGAGATTACCGCAATTATCTAAAGCATAAAAAGAAGGAAATCTCTTTGCAGGATCTCATAGTCCGATTAAAAGTTGAGGCAGACAACCGTGCAGTTACAAAATCAAGCGAGGAGGCATTTGTGGCTGAAGGGTCGAAGACCAAAAACAAAAAGAAGAGTTTCCGGAAGAAAAGGAAAGCTCAAGACAACAAATCAAAAGACAACAAACGAACCAAGAAGTTTAATGGCGAATGTTGGGTTTGTGGAAAAGTTGGACATGCCGCTAAAGATTGCAGACACAAGCAGGAACGCAATAAAGAGGCAAATATAGTGGATAACATGGAAGTAGACGAGTCCAACTTCTCGGCGGTGGTATCTGAATGCAATCTGGTTCAGAATCCTAACCAATGGTGGGTAGATACGGGCGCTACTCGTCATGTTTGTTCTGATAAAACCATGTTTTCTACATATCAGAAATTCGATCACGAAGAAAAACTCTACATGGGTAATTCTGCAGTTTTCATGATCGAAGGCAGTGGCACAGTAATCCTCAAGTTTACTTCTGGAAAAACTGTCAAGTTGAATGACGTGCTCCACGTTCCAGACATACGCAAGAATCTCATCTCTGGTGCAGTCCTATCAAAGAAGGGATTCAAGATGGTATTTGAGTCAGACAAGATGGTTCTGTCCAAAGCTGGAATATATATAGGAAGGGGATATTCACGTGATGGCCTATTTAAGGCAAATATAGCCGTTACCGGCAATAAATCTATGTATTCTGATTGTGCTAATAATAAAATTGAAGTTTCTTATTTGTTTGAGCACGAAATTTTACTTTGGCATGATAGATTGGGACACATAAATTTCCGTAAAATGAAAACATTATCAAACTTGGGATTAATTCCAAAATTCCAAATAGATAAAAAATACAAATGTGAGACATGTGTAGAAGCAAAAATGGTCAAACAACCGTTTAAGTCTGTTAACAAAAGCACCGAACCATTAGGTTTGGTACATACAGATTTATGTGATTTTAAGTCACTACCTACAAGAGGTGGGAAAAAGTATTTCATTACTTTTATTGACGATTATACGCGATATTGTTATGTATATCTTTTAAATAGTAAAGATGAAACAATAACAGCGTTTATAAAATACAAGGCTGAGGTAGAAAATCAGTTAAATAAAAAGATCAAGATATTGAGATCTGATCGAGGTGGAGAATATGAATCACCATTTGAACAGTTCTGTGCCGAAAATGGTATAATTCATCAAACAACAGCTCCATATTCACCACAACAAAATGGTGTAGCCGAGAGGAAGAACAGAACGTTAAAAGACATGATTACTGCAATGCTTTTAACTTCTGGTCTACCGACGAACTTGTGGGGGGGAAGCCTTAAATATGTCTAATCACATATTAAACAAAGTTTCTCACAATAAAACGGGAACAATTCCATATGAGATATGGAAAGGACACAAACCAAGCTTTAAATACCTCAAAGTGTGGGGGTGCTTGGCAAAAGTTCCTGTTCCGCCTCCCAAGAGAGTCAAACTTGGACCAAAAACAGTAGATTGTTATTATCTTGGGCCAGCCCAAAATAGTAGTGCCTACAGATTTTTGGTATTCAAGTCTGATATAAATGATATTCATGTAAATACAATCATGGAATCAAGAGATGCCTCGTTCTTTGAAGATGTGTTCCCACATAAAAGAAACGATGGAAACCCTGTCCCAAAAAGGACAAGAGATAACAGAGATGAGACATGTAAAGATGAAACTCATCAGGACAACGAGGAGGTTAAACCAAGAAGAAGCGTAAGGGCAAGAACTTCCAAAACATTTGGTTCGGATTTTTTAACTTATATGTTAGAACACGAACCTCAAACGTACAAGGAAGCAATGTCATCTTCTGAATCCTCATGTTGGAAAGAAGCAATCCAAAGTGAGATTGATTCAATTCTAAGTAATAAAACTTGGGAAATTGTTGATATTCCACCAGGAATAAAACCAATTGGCTGCAAATGGATTTTCAAGAAGAAAATGAAAGCAGATGGCTCTATCGACAAGTATAAAGCCAGATTAGTAGCCAAAAGATATCGTCAAAAAGAAGGAGTAGACTTTTTTGATACATATTTGTCGGTAACACGAATAACCTCTATAAGAATGTTAATAGCAATTGCATCCATCTATAATCTAGAGATTCATCAGATGGATGTAAAAACAGCATTCTTAAATGGAAATCTCGATGAGGAGATTTACATGGAGCAACCTGAGGGATTTATTTCCAAAGGAAATGAAAACAAAGTCTGTAGATTAGTAAAATCATTATACGGACTAAAACAAGCTCCAAAACAATGGCACGAAAAATTTGATAGCGTCATGATAAGAAATGGTTTTCGTATAAATGAATGCGATAAGTGTGTTTATTATAAACAAATTGGACAATCATATGTGTTGATTTGTCTATATGTAGACGATATGCTAATATTTGGTCCAACTACTCAAGTCATAGAGACCATAAAGAAAATGTTAACTAGCAATTTCGATATGAAAGACTTAGGAGTTGCAGACGTTATTTTGAGAATCAAAATAATAAGAACTCCTAATGGAATTGAATTGTCTCAGTCACACTATGTAGACAAAGTGATTGAAAGATTTCAAAATTTTGAAATTAAAGGAGTAAATACACCTTTTAATCCATCAGAAGTACTGCACAAAAACACTAATGAGAGTGTAATGCAACTGGAATATTCTCGTGTAATAGGATGTCTCATGTATCTCATGAATTGCACAAGACCAGATATAGCTTATGCAGTAAGTCGATTGAGCAGATATACAAGCAATTCAGGGAAGGAACACTGGAAAGCGCTAATGAGAGTGCTTGGATATTTAAAAAATACCACTAACTATTCCTTACATTATGGAAAATATCCTGCCGTCTTAGAAGGATATAGTGATGCAAACTGGATTGCAGATTCAGAGGAATCAAAATCAACGATGGTTATGTGTTTACCCTAGCAGGGGCAGCGGTGTCATGAAAATCTACTAAGCAAACATGCATAGCTCGATCCACTATGGAATCAGAGATCATTGCATTAGATAAAGCAGGCGAAGAAGCAGAATGGCTTCATCACTTTTTAGAAGATATTCCGTTTTGGCCTAAACCTGTACCGGCCATATGCATACACTGTGATAACCAAGCGGCGCTAAGCAGAGCGCAAAACTTTGTGTATAATGGAAAGTCACGACATATTCGTCGACGCCATAATACAGTTAGGCAGTTACTCTCAAATGGAACTATTTCCATAGATTATGTGAGAACAAATGATAACCTAGCGGATCCATTTACTAAAGGTTTATCAAGAGAGAAAATTGACTGCGCATCGAGGGGAATGGGCTTAAAAGCCTAAAACCATCAAGAGTTATCTTATACGGAAACATATCCTATCGACTGGAGATCCCACGGACTAGGATCAATAGGCAAACCAGTTCTGAATAACTCAAGACGTAATGCATTTACGTGGACATAGTCCAACTCCATTCCTATGGTGCAAAATATAAATGCATGCCTACAGAGGTGTTTAAAGGTTAAAACTATGTTTTTTAATGATGACCATATCTTGACAATAACAAGTGGGGTATATATAGGATACTCTTAATGGTTGCGATCACCTATGTTAGTGTGAGCTGGTCGGCTCTATGAGAATATTCAAAGGCTTTTATTCTCTAAAAACGCTCGCAGAACCAAAAATTGTTCAGGACCAAAATGAACACAACCAAGAGATTGGATGTGAAGGGAAATAATGCTTTGTAACGCTTATTGTCTGGTTATACAATAACGACTGACGATTCAAGATGGAATAATTTACCGATTAGCCAAGTATATCCGATAAGTTTTAACTAGGGAAAGTTCAAAGTGAAATATCTATTTATCCTCGATATAGCATTATTTTCATATGAACTGTGTGATATTACACTTTGTGTGGGGGAGAGATATATCATCATTCATGTGGGGGATTGTTGGAATTCCTTTTAGATGGTGAATGAGATATATCCCACATCACCAAAAATATGTCCATTTTCTTGTATATATTATATACTCTCATCTCCTATATTGGCCCTTAGGGTCAAGTATATTTTATGCGAGGGGGAGGACCTATATGGCCATGGACTAAAACACACGCGCGCGCCGCCGCCGGCCCGTCCGACCGACCGAACCGGGCCGGGTGCGGGTGCGGGTGCGGGTCTAATATGAACGGACCCGACCCGGTTATATTTTTGGTAAATAAAAGTGAACAGTTTTGCTGTTTGAATAGATGCAGTTTTTTTTGAACGATGAAGAGATGCGACGTTTTAAACAGCAACAGTTCTGAACCGTTGCAAATGAACGGACGCGACTGTTGCAAACAGCAATAGTTCTGGAGCGTTGCAAATGAAAGGAAGTGACTGTTGCAAACAGCAACACTTCTGGACCGTTGCAATGAACGGACGCGACTGTTGCAAACAGCAATAGTTCTGGAGCGTTGCAAATGAAAGGAAGTGACTGTTGCGAACAGTAACGCTTTTTTTGACATTGCAAATGAAGAGATGCGGCTTTTTCCAACGGATGCAGCAGTTGGAAATTCGACTATAAATAAGGAGGAAACCTGATCACTTTCCTCACTCATTTTTTTTCAAACCGAACTATCTCTTCTATCCCTTCATCTCTTAAAATCATCTTCAGTCCTATCACACAGAAGATCATACACATCACAATCTCGTGCAGATTACGTTTGTTGTATCTTGGGAGAATTTTGAATAAAATTCTTAAGGAAATCGTTACGACGAGCCTCAGACATTATCCGGTTAGAATTCTCAATTCTTTCTTCTATTTTTTTATACTGTTTATTCAAAATAGTATAACGCTGTTGTTGTAATTCATTTACAACGTTCATATTGTTATAATATTTACTACAGAATTCCAGTGTAGTGGAAATCTGAGTTATAAACTTGTGCGACGAGTTTATATTTGATTATTCTTTGTTTTGGTATACTAGACGTATAACAATATGTTAATATTGTTTATATATAAATTTTATCAAGATGCAGTTTAAAATAGGCTTTTATCATAAACATTTTGAGTTGGATATACAGGTATTACGCAACGGATTTAAAAAAACTCCGACGCGCCTAGCTTGAGTATTGGTCTGAAATACCCTACGTGTTTGTGCTAGGCTCGAGTGTAATCGGACTCAGGTCCGGATTTCATGATATCTGGAACAAACCCAGCCGATTGACGGGCCTAGTTACAACCTCTGTTGTAACAATCTTTTCTGCCACCCGTCAAAACGTTAGGATAGTCTTACCGTCTACGTTTTTGCCTAGCTCGCGCAAATGAGACTTACTGCATTATCTAAGCGTATAGATATGTTTATAGATGTTATTAATGCATTAATTTAGATCGGTGTCTCTTATAAGTACCAAAATATTTGTTTCAAACGGTTGTGCCTTCATGGTAGTTTCCAAATCCATGGTATTCTATTGTTGGATCAGTTAATATATAAAAAATACTATAATTTTATCCAAAATGCACGAGTTTATCACATAAGCTTAGCTCCGATTAATCCTTTGTTAATCCTCGTCTGGACTATCAATCTCTGATTCATGCTTACCGTCGAAAACATTCGTCTAGCTACTTTTACAACTTTGGTTACATCAAAACACATACATGATGCATGAGTAACATTGTTTTAGTGTTCATAGCAAATACACTAACATAAAAGGTTACATCTTTTCCTAATGCAACAGCAACAAAAGTATATTTATCCGTAAACTTCTGCGAAAATATATCATAAACTCTCTTCTTCGAGTAATTAACAAATGTAGTTACGCTTCCTTTGAAAATCAATCCCTCCTCCTCTTCAATATTTCTACTGTATATACTTATAAGTATTTACATTATGATGTGCTTCTCTTTTCCCTACACAACGTTGATCCCAACGCAAAATCATATGCTTATAAGCTCCAAAAGCCAGAAAAAGGCTCGCACACAAGTATCAGAAAATGTAAATCATTGCGATCTATTACAGTCCTTTATTTTTCGCAGCTTTTGTAAAAATCTTTTAACTTTGTATTAATCTAGAGAGCATCGTACCATACAATATTTACAATACATATATTAAAATGTATATTATTGCAGTTACCTTAATTGTTTCAGAATCGCGATAGGTCGTTGTTGGAGTAGTTGCCATGCATTTTGTATTAGCATCGACCATTAGGCAAATGATGCAATGAAAGGCATATCTAAACAAGATGATTAAGTTAATTAATCGACGTTATTGGAGAGGGTTGGTGTTTGTTTAAAGATTGATGCCTACAGCTTCCTCTTTTGTTTAATTTCAAATTAACTATTAATAAAGAGAGGACACCTCACCTACAAAGATATAATTAAATATTACATGCGTACGTATATGTTTGGACTTGTACTTAAAATATCATCATCAAGTTTGTGCATGGTTTCGACGGTTACTAAATATAATTTTGGAGTATTTATTATATGTATGTATTTGATCTTGGTTTTAGTAGGAGGGGGGGGGGGGGGGTGGTTTGATTAGCAAAAATAATTATAAAGTAATTAGCTTAAGCAAAAACTTAAAATAAATTAAGTTTCACGTTCAAATATTAGTTTTAAGGAAGGAGGGATCCATTTCTTCTTCTCAAAATCAGCTTTCTCCCTCCTCCTTCTCCTCTTTGCGGCCACTGATTCCTTCGCATAACACTCACTTCGTCATCTCGTCGGGCCTCTTTGTTGCACTTTACGTGGCAATTGAAAATGTGAACGAACTAAGGATGTGAAGAATATTTTTAATACCAAATGGGTTTTGAAGGGTAAAACTTTAGAAGATGTATTTTCTCATGGCCGTTGAAATGGTGGCTTTTGGAATGAACAATTACAACCGATAAAATAAATTGATATGATCGTTGTAAAGAACATGATTATTTGCTGTTTACAAATGGATCCCAAAACAAAAATATTCCCCCTTCTTCTTCTTCAAAACTTTGTTTTCTTTTAGTGCATCATCGGCCGTTATAGAAATTAAAGTGTTCTTGATATGATCAAAGTGGTACAAACTTTAAATCTGATTTTGTTGTTTAATGGTATCAACGGATCTCGATATTAATAATTTGATAACTAATTTATAACCAGATGGTAGAATTATTGTCTAAAAGAATCTTTTATAAAGATCCTTAAAGTTAGAAATATAGTTTGTATCATCATCATCATCATCCTCGAACGGTTTTAGACAATAACTAACCATCGAAAGGTTCAAGCAGCATCGATGCACTACACGTCATGAATCAACTCTGTTTGGATCATTTTGAGGGAGATATTCCATTTGTTGGCAACATTACAAGATTAAACGGCTATTCCAACGGCTCGTAATCGTTGGCGGCCATTGAAAGCCGTTGGAATAGCAGTTGGAGTAGAATCAACGCTTTCCAACACTTTTCAACGGAACCAACAGCTATTTTCCAATGGAATTTCCAACGACCGCCAACGGTTACTTGCCGTTGAACACCGTTACAAGCCGTTTGAATAAAATATCCAAAAAGTCGTTGGAAACCGTTGGAAATCTGGGTTTATTTTACTGTACAACAGCAAGTCTATTCACCTTCTAGCCCCACCATTTCCAATCCATTCCATTTCTAATACATTTCCAATCCATTCCACACACACACACACACACACACACACACACACACACATATATCAATATCAATATAAACAACACACATAAATCAATTAAACACCAATATAAACAAACCAAACATTCAAACATCATAAACCGTACCATCAACATAAATGCCATCAAAATATGTCAACAAACCACATACATACCATCAAAATATCGTTCTCACCCACTCCGTACCAATATATACAACATTAAAACACATAATAACCATCTCCAAGTCAATATATACATCGTTCAAACACAAACATTAAAAAGCATACCTCCTCAAGCATCTTCGTCGTTGCCTCCGAAAGTACCAGACGACGAAGGAAATGTGCCATGATTCTGCACATACTCCGCAAGCTTTTCATTAGTTGCTCCATCTGTACAGCTCGCAGACGATTCTCCTCCTGTAGCTGCTTAATCATAACTCTAAGCTCCTTAATTTCTTCTTCGTCTTGGGCCTTTTGAGCTTGTCGAGCCTGCAAATAGAAATAATAGCAAAAGGGTTGTCTCAACATATAAAATATTATAACACTATATATCTAAACGCTAATTTGTTGTACATATGTAAAAGGATTAATTACCGTTACGTTCCCGAAGCCATAACGTCTAATCCGCTGCGTCGGATCCATAACAGCGTCAAATATGTTATTTTACTCCTTCAGTGTCAACTCATCATGACCAGACCGCTGAAGCGCATAAGCCCGTGCCTCCTGTAACCTTGACTATAATGAAAAAAACAATTTCAGTTGAAAAATAGTAGAATGTAATTTTTATTTTACATAGCTAGTAATCAATAAAATTATTGATGTAAGTATTAGAAGTTAAAAACGCATACGTATGCCTCAGTCGCCCTATCCTGTCACCACACTGATATATGATTTTGCCAGACTCGTCTACTTACCTAGATGCGTGGGTGTGAGCAAATAAGTCCACTAAGCCAACGGGATGTGCATAAGCTCGTTCCTGCAATTGATAATTTGGATAATTTAACTCCACATAACTAATTACTGAACCGATCAATATACAAATGTGATAATAGATAAATTTAGCAAATCTTCGCGGTGATGATGGAAAGATTTGGAGCCTCCACAATGAGTTACTGGATTCCTGCTCCCGTTTGCTGAGTTCCTTTCTGACTCATCCTGTAAATTTACAATGAATAATTATTTATTAAATGTTAAAAAAATTACTGAGATTCATTATAGATTTACCTTGAACTCCTCAGAGTTCCACCAGTCAACTCACCTATCCCATACAGCCGCGCTCATCCACTTTGGTTTCTTCCCCACTTTTTTAATCTCTGACATATTCTCCCTACAGTTCTTAGCGATCTTTGAGTTTCAGTGTCGCTGAACTAAGTTGATGTCGGACTCTTGCAAATCTACTACGTCTTGTACAATGAGAAAATATTACTAATTATTTATTTTTATTTAATTAATCATTTTGTAAAGTGGTATAAACTTACTATAAAATCTTGCCAAATGGTCTCTCTCACATCATCGGGGATCTTGCTCCACTTAGGCTAGCAATCACTCATCCCGCCTATATACGCCTGCTTAGAAATGTTCAGAACTGCTTTAGGTGGCTCCAACTCAAACCCACTGCGTTAAATATAAAATAGAACTTTAGACAATTATAGATATATCATATACAAAAAATTAAATTGCTATGCTAATAATTATGATACTCATGCCTGATCAGCCTTTGGCTGCAAGTAAACGACTAGACGAGCTGGTGGCTCACCACTACTCTCTCCAATCTGCTGGAAAGAGCCACGTCGCCGAGAGCCAGAGCCACACATAATATACCTGCCATATACATACATATACATTTCATAATAATTATGATATGACGAACCATTAAAAATGTAATACAATATGCTACAAATGTGTCATGTTGTGTGTATGTGTTGAGCGTGTGAGTATACACTTGTTGTCGTTAAAATTGTATAACTTTGGATAAATTCATTGTTAATCAGAGATAAATGTAATGTGAATAATTGTAAAAATTACCGGATATTACTCAGTCGTCTCCATCGTTTTGTGATTCAGACTCGGTTTTGTGTTCTATGTCCTTTTCCTCTACACTCTCAAATGCTTCGACTAATACATTTGTCTCATCATTTAAAGGTCCAAAATCAGTTTGATCGTCTGTAATTGCTATTTCAAAATTTTCCTCCAGATCAGCTTGATAGGCTTGTTCGTCTGGAATATTCTGTCCATTGAACGTAAATCTTGCTTTGGTTTTAAAAACCGCAGACCAATCTGATTTATCCATTTTTAGAGATGGATAAGGGGCATAATAAGCTTGTAGGGCTTGTTTGGCTAGTATAAAAGGGTCGTACTTTTGATAACGCGATGTATGTTTAATTTCTATAAGATTATAATTTGGATGCACGTTAATACCAGAACCTGGAACATTGCTGAATCAGTTGCATCTAAACAAATAAACATCCTCCGCGGGTCTTGTAAAATATGTCAACTGCAAAATCTGAGTTAACACGCCATAAAAATCATTTATATGATTATTAGGATCATCGCTGCCTTTAACAAATACACCAGTATTGTTTGCTAATTTTTCAGCACCGTATTCTTTGCTGTTGAATTTATATCCATTAACAAAAAATATTGGATACGTTTTAACTTTTCTTTTCGGTCCAAACACCAAATGTTTCAGTCCTTCATCGAGCACATTATTTATGGGATCAGAAACGTATTTCGAAAACCAAGTACTGAAATCTTTGCCTAAATTGCCGCTTGGATTTTGTGATTCAAAAATACTGCAAACACAAATATGATATATTACATCATTATTTATTTACACGTGTAGTATTAAATTTAACAAAACGTGGAAGGTGATAATTATCTAACAAATGGTGTAACTTCAGGACAATTAAGAAGAATATATGTGTGTGCTACATGGTAATCTTTATCATCTAGCCATACTTCCATACATTTTCCAGCATGTCGGCCATGTTGTTTAAAAATAGAAAATATTGATTCAGAAGAAGAATTTTGTTCAACGACCTCATCATTACGCGGAACACTTACAAATGACAAGTTCATCTGATCATTAAAATAATGAGAGAGAAAGAAAGAAGCTTCTTCTTCGATATATGATTTGCAAATAGTACATTCAACTCGAGCTTTTTGCCTCACTTTTTTCTTTAAATGATTTAAGTACCTAATAAGAAATATTTCGGTTAAGTATTAACTTCTATTTAAAATTAAATTAACATTTACATACTCAGTATAGTAACATACCTTTCGAATGGATACATCCATCAATATTGCAAAGGACCTCGAAGACGTGCTTCATATGGAAGATGAACAGGTAAATGCTCCATTACATTAAAGAAACCCGGAGGAAATATTTTCTCCAGTTTGCAGAGCAGTATAGGAATTTCTTCTTCAAGTTTAAGTAGACAGTCAACTATTAACGTAGTTGAACAAAGCTCCTTGTAAAATAAACTAAGTTCTGTTATTACCGTCCAAACTTTTACCGGTAACAATTCTTTGAAAGCGATGGGTAACAAATTTTTCATCACTACATGACAATCATGCATTTTCATTCCACTCAGTCTTCCATTTTTATAGTCGACAGATCTACGAAGATTAGAGGAAATTTCATCGGAAAATCATAATCCTTCCATCCATTTTAACAGTACTTTAACTTGGTTGATGTCTAGTTCGTAGCATGCTTTGGGTTTTTTTACTGTCATTGGGCTTCATAAGAAGCTCGGGATAATTTCATATTTCCTCTATATCACGTCTAGATTACAAATCGTCCTTAGTCTTGCCCTTCACGTTCAAAACTGTATAAAACACATTATCAAATACGTTTTTTTCGTTATGCATCACGTCAATGTTATGACGGATTAAGAGATTTTTCCAATAAGACAATTCGCAGAATATACTTTGTTTGCACCAATTATGAAACGTCGATTTACCTTGAATTTCAATTTGTTGTCCGGTCTCGTGTATCTTTGGATAATCTTTTCCAAGTTCATATATATCCTCGCTTAACCAAACCGTTGGTGGTTGTAGAGTCTCATGCCTATTAGCTATGAAGTTTTTTTGTCTCTTCTAAAAGGATGATTAATATGAAGAAAACATCGATGACAATCAAACCATGAAATTTTCTTCCCATGCGGTAAGGAAAATGCTGGTGTTTCTTCCATGTAATAAGGACAAGCAAAACGACCGGCCGTACTCCAATCCGAAAGCATTGCATATGCAGAAAAATCACTAATAGTTCATAATAGAGAAGCGAACATCCAAAAAAATTTCTTTTTTGATATGTCGTATGTTTCAACTCCTTCATACCATAATATTTTCAGCTCTTCGATTAACGGTTGTACGTAAACATCAATGCCCTGTGTCGGATCATTAGGGCCAAGGACGACAATTGTGAGAAACATATATGGAGTTTTCATACACATCCACGGGGGTAGATTGTAAGGTATGATTATTATAGGACAAGATGAATATTTAGAACCAAACTGAGAAAACGATGAGAAGCCGTCTGTACATAAACCTAGTCTAACGTTGCGGATCTCCGCTGCGAAATCAGGATATTTCTTGTCAAAATATTTTCATACTTCTCCATCGGATGGGTGTGTCAACGTACCTTCTTGAGGTGTTCTCACACTGTGTGATCTCATATGATGCGCTGTTACAAATAATGCATATAACCGTTGAAGTGTAGGGGTGATGGGTAAATAATGCATACGCTTGTACGGAACTTCTTTTTCCTTCTTTTTCCTCGGTTTGTATCTTTCATGATTACATATTTCACAATTTCTAAGATTGATGTCTTCTTTCCAATACAACATGCAACCCTTTAAACATGTATCTATTTTTTGATATGGCAAACCGAAAGATGACATAAGTTTTTTCACGTCATAATAATTTTCGCACATTAAATCATCGAGTGGCATATGACGTTTAACAGCTTGAACAACAGCCGTAAAACCAGCTTCTGTAAGGTTGTATTTTGATTTCATTGCAATGTATTCTTCAGTTACCGATAATTGAGAGCCGCTTAAACATCCATTCCAAAGGGGCTTTTTTAGCATGATCTAATAAATCATATATATTTTTAGCTCCAACATTTAGTTCCTCTTCGACGTTAACATCGTCGTTATCAATTTCAACGGTAGGGAACATTGATCGTGCTGCATCTTCAACCATATGTTCTATGAGGTTCGTACTAACTTTATCACTAATGACCTCCACCGACTGTTCTTGATTATTAGGGGCTACAATTTCTCCATGACGATTCCACGACAAATAATTGGGTACGAAATCGTATTGGCGCAAATGAACCTTAGCCATATTCGGTACTAAATAGGTCAACAATTTGCATCTACTACATGGACAACGAATTTCTTCATCATTTGCAATATTACTTATAGCAAATTTGATGAACACTTATACCCATTTTAGAAAATGTTCACTTATTGCGCCATTAATTTCCCTTCTTTGATACATCCAGCTCCGATCATTAAAGTAATTAACCATTTTTCCTACTTGAAAACCTATGATAAAGTAAAAGAATTATAAATCGTTCATTTTATATTATGTTTAAATTTTATTTACTGATTTAGTAAACGTGTACTAAATTTTATATTTTTTCTACAAACTTCATTTTAAATAAACAACTATTGATTCATTGCCACTTATGTGTCTTCTTTGATGGTCGGTCATCCTACTTCCCATTACAAACACAATAATAATTATATTCCGTAAATCATATCATTTTAAACGATTTCACAAAATTTCGGCAGCATTTCCCCCGTGTTCCTTGTATCGTACACAAATGCGTATACACAAGGAACGTAAAGGAAATGCCGTCGAAATTTTGTGAACCGTTTAAAATGATATGATTGACGAAATATAATTACTTTATAGTGTTTGTAAATTGTCCAATACAGGGACAAATCTGACAAATGATGTATCAAATGAATAGAGTTGTCCGTTTTGTGGAAAAAACGAATATTCCGAAAACGATTATATACAACACTTGTGAGACGGGGCCAAATATATCTAAGGATTTAAATATTTGTTTATACTAAATTTAAATATATAACTCGTTTAATTAATATTGGTTTATATTTTACCATTTTATTACATAAGTACTAAATTCATTTACACACAAAATTTGTACATAAAATTCATTTATTACAAATTCCTTTATACACTAAATCAATTCGCGTGTTTGCACAATAAACTCGTGTTCGCACAAATGCAATAACCGTTCTAACGGCTTCCAAATGCAATAAACTCTATCACACACATACGTTTAATACTAACCAAATCAACATAAACTTATGCAATATGCTAAATTACAAAAATTTCAATCGGTAATAACTTGTTCATTATGGGATAATAGTTGCAATTAGGGGATAACATGATGTAATATGCATACACTAACAAGTAGGAATCAATCAAAATTCAAATTAAACCCTAAATCAAAAAAACATAAATATTAGGTTTAGCAAAATTACGGTTTTGGAGGGCTAAAAGGGTGGAGATGGGCCGGAGCAGCTTCTAGATGGCGTCTGAGGTGGTTGGGATCGTGTTTGGGGCGGCGATAGCAGACTAGGAGGTGGTGGAATGGGGGAATTGGGTGAAAATGTAGAATTGAGGAAGAGATAATAAGCTTCAAGTCGGTTCTCTGGAAATATGCAGGAAATTTTCCAACGGCCGCAAACGACTTCATTCCAACGGTTTCCAACGGCTTCAGACGGTTACGACAAAATCCAACGAGCCATTGAAAGTCGTTAGAAATGTCGTTGGAGGCCGTTGGAAAATGGACGTTGGAATACATTGCAGTTCTAGTCGTGCAAGAAAGCATGAAATTCTTTTTGATAATCGTTAAACTATTTTATATAGAAGATGGCTTGAAGGAAATGCGTGATGAAACTCCTACGGACAATGGTGACCTCAAGATAAAACATGCAAAACGTAAATGTAACACTCCACCTCTATACCTATACTACTAAAGAGAATTACCAGGTAATTATTTCTGATAATACAACGAATGAGACTTGTAATTAGGAGCGACCACAGTGAATATTTTTTGGGTTAATACCGTTATGAGCCGCTCACCTCAGAATATATCAATAAATATATGTACCTGGTATAACTTAAAGCAATAAACATATGGGCTTATCAGGACAGAACGATATACAATATATACAAATGACATAAAGTCATAAATTGCAGTAGAAAATATAATACATAACATTCTGATACCAAGCTGTAAACGGTTTGTCACCGCGATAATTATACCAAGTCAAGTTCACAATACACAACTCTTTCCTATCTCATCAAAACAAAAATAAGGATACATCCAAATAGAACAAATATGTAGTCATAATCTCAAATTACGATATAATAAACATATGATATCTCCTCTAAAGCTTAAACTAACAAAATGGCTAATGTCCATGTACCTAAAAAGTCTCAGACTGACCAGAGTATTATATAAATATAAATGGATCAAACTATATTTAACTTCAAGATTAATACATAACAATAAGCATGGTAATAACGGGCAAAGGTCCAATTCGACACAGCGTAACATCTATCATAACATCATAAGAATATACCATGCCTCAAATCTCAATATCACCCACGAAAAACGTATAAGCAAGTTAGGATCACGACAACTATAAATGGGGTGATAACAATTAAACACATCAAAATAGCAAAATATTATGGATAAGCAAGGAATGTATCCACAAATCAACAATAAAAGAATAAATCTCAAATCAAACCAAATCCAAGGATTAACAACCAAAATGTCTATCACGACTTATAGTCCCGATGGAAGTAAAGACTTCCGACTGTCAAGCTTTAAAAGATAGATCAAGAAACATGGAATCCCAAATAAATAATCAAAGCATCAAACCTCGACTCACAGCCCTAATAAAAGTAAAGCTTTCGACTGTTAAGCTATAGAAGCTAAACCAGGAAATATGGAATCCTATTAGAATGTAATCCAGATCATATACAAAAATCAATATCTAAGAATATTATCTTGACTTTCAGTTATAATAGAAGTAAATACTTCCACCTGTTAGTCCTACGGGATAGCAAAAAATAAAAATCCCAAATAAAACAAATCCATGCCAAATATTGAAAGAAATATCTAAATAATTATCTCGACCTACGGCCATAACGAAAATGATAACTTACGACTGGTAGGCTCTTAAAGATATCTAGAAACACAGATCAAATCAATATCAAAGTCAACCAAATAGGCAATGTGCAAAATCATATATCTCGACCCCTAGTCCTTGGAGAGACAAAACTCTTGACTGAATGGTCCTAGGAGACAAAAACAATAAATCAGACAAAAAGGAGACCTCTCAACCATATGCTCTTAGAGAATGACAGAAAAGCTCAGAGCAAATCTCTAATGTCTTGGATATACAACATGCAGTTGTCTTGGGTTATGGTATCTCAAATGATAGGCGGACATGCACCAGCCTCTAATGTCTAACAATCATCATCTCTAATGAGGTGATAATATCAAATGTTTCATAAATAATGGATCTACCTAAGTTATCCAGATGAGTGACTGACATACCACGACACTTCTTCAGGAAACTCTAATGACCGTAGCTTGATTCGTACAGTCCCTAAGTTACTTCAGAATATGACACCCGTATACATCGCATATCATAAACACGTTGCAGGACTACGTTATGCATTGGCCATGGTTCCTACTTACCCTTGGTAACAGATTGTTGGTCCTTAGGTGAGTTGGGGAAATGACTCTAATGAGATAAATAAATCTCAACCTACAAACTCAACAAGATGACATTACATATTTGGGGTGCAACCCTGCAATCAGGACCCTTAAGATGGATAACTAGCCTATCTAGTGGGTTCAATTCATGCGCTCTCCATAGTGTGTGAACCCTATGATGTAGTTAGAATGAGAGTAATAACTAGCACTCTCGACTTTAAAAGTCCCGATGAGAGTGACAAAAAACTCTCTAGACTCGATAAGCCCTATCGAGACTGATAACTTTGATGACTCCTAATGAGAGCCATGTCAAATACTCTCGCCTCTAAGAGTCCTTCGGAGAGTGTCACTCTCGACTATATAGTTCATGTTGATAGTATCCCAATATAAAAAATCCTCAACCACTAGCCCTAAGAATGTATAATGATACTCGATTAATTAGTCCTTAGAGGATGCAACAAAATATACCCGACGAGATGAGTCATGCTGAGAGTAATAAATAGTATTCTTGACTCCATACGTCATAATGAGAGTGTCATGAAAGAATAATTGCTCGACTACTAGCCCTAAGAGTAAATAATAATATACTCGGCTAGTTAGTCCTAGATGTATAAATCTATAAATTCTAGCATCTCTTCGGCTTGTAGACCTTGGAGAGTAACAGAACTCTCGACTACTAAGCTCTAAGGAGTCACATCTAGACGATATTACAATTTCTAACCTAACTTAAGAATATAAGCGACGCTTACTGTCCAATTGTAAGCAAATAAATATTACTTGAGCGTCCCATTCTACTCTACTTGAACGTTTACCAAAAGCTAGTAAACCACACTCACCAAGACAACATATATTCTATAGTACAAGTCAATAGAGTAATTGGAAGAATGTTACCGAATGCTCTATCCTAGAGAGTATTACTAATCCGTTTATTCAATATCCATATTATATAGAATTAAGACACAAAACCCTCAAATATTTTGATTTTTGAACAATAAATATATAAAATGGGAATATATTTCGAAGCTTTGAAAATGCACTTTTATAATCAAATATCCTCTTTTAAATTTTGATTAAATTCCTTTAAAATATTTCACAATTTGGTTTATCTCCAAAATAAGCCCATAAACTCAAAATCCCCTTTGTAAATATTTCGTGAATCCATTTATTAAATATACACTTCACAAAAGAATTTACCTTTAGGAAAATATTATTAAAACCCTTCATTGAACTTATAACAAATTTCATACATTCAATTATTCTTGATAATCCCTATTGTCACTTTCAAAACAACTTTTATTTCCAAACAATTTCCAACAAATCATTTTACTTCAAGTCCACTTTTATTTATTTATAAATATACTTCAGATAAATTTTAAAACATCATAAATAATTTTCCAAAGCTTTCAAAAATATTTTTAAAATTGGGAAGTAAATAAATCCTCTAAAATAAAAATCATGGAGCACAATTCTTCAAATTAACAATGGATCATCAATACAAATGTTATCGTATGACCGAGTTGAATTCCATCGAATTTCGACCATCCATACAATGCACACACAATACAAATAAACCTCATAAATCAAAATGCAATTGGACAACATTTCCTTTGCATTTTGATGATCTAACATACACAAAACATCACCATCAAATCCAAAATCATATCCAATATTGCAATAATCAATCTAGTATCCCAAGTGAACATTTCAATCAAGCAATTCAACTAGACTATTTAATCAATACAAGTATATATGTAATAACTCGCTAACTGAAATAAACATAGATGTGAGTATATAACTCACCTCAACCATTTTCTTTTCTAGATTCTGCATCAGCGCTTCAACCTGCACCAAATTCCTAACCAACTGCTGCCTCCACAACAAAACTTTTACTACATTTTCCCATAGCTACAAGCCATTTTCCATGAAGAGTCCACTACCTCCTAGAGCTGCTAGTATTGTTGCTCCATCAACCATTGTTTAGGACATGTCATCAAATATTGCCAATGCTGCTCCAAAGTGTGTGCGCCATTGCCGAGCCTGCAAACGCATGCCTTAAACTTCACAAATGCTCCACCCATGATGTGTGTCGTCATTCGTAGCCACGCTCGACTGTTGTGGTCTGCCCTATTCGTCTGTGCACCTCTCGCTCTATTTTTTTCCTTGCGATTCAAATTTTGATTTTGAGGTTAGGGAAACTATGGGAAAACAATTTTGAGTTGGGGATGGGTGAGACAGGTTTTGAATGAAAAGGAAAATGATTTGAATTTTTAATGAGCTTAGGCTCTTTGTTTTGGGTTTTATTCTTTTAATTTATATTTTGCCCATTTGTTTTAATTTTATTTTCACTTATTTACTATTTTTTTAAAATAATCTTCCCAATAATTTGTATTTAAATTCCAATCAAATTGATCTATGCTACATTCTGCAAATTATATTTTGATAACTGTCCAATTTCATTCAACTCGATGCCCACTTATTTATTTTTTTACTATTTTAATTATATAACAATTATTTTCACTTTAACAATAGCCTGTATTCAATCAAAATATTATTCAAAAAGAATTTATCAATTTAATTCAATTTGTTAAAACAAAAACCTCTCACTAAATAGAACTTCAAATAAATAAGAATTTATTTTCAAAATAATGGTTATCAAAAATCGAATTTGGATATTTTTATTTTTATTAAATATGTTTATTTTAGGACGAAGAAATTGGGGTTGGTACAGTAAAGAAGATGGGTTTCTACATAGAGGATGCATTCTAAGTACACTATCAACTTTTGTCTACAATGCATATTAAAGGCTAGAAACACCAAAAGCAATCTGGATAGACTTGGAAAGCAAATATCTTATATTAGAGGAAGTTAAAAAAGTTCTTTATATGCAGCTTTATGGATCTCAAAATGATTGACAATAACTAAATTATTGGACAAGTAAAATTGAATAATTTTTGTTTAAATGGCTAGATAACCCATATGTTTAGAGGTTCGACAACCTAATTGGGCCAACATTTTAGGGGTTCGACAAATTATATGTTTTAGAAGTTAGGTACCCTCATTAGGATACTAATGAATGTAGATTGAGTACATTTGAATGAATAATGTTATAATTATTATATGATTTATGATGGATTCATGGTCATCCTAGAAAAACTATGAGATGTGTGATGGATAGTCCACACGATATACGAGATGGATAGTCTCTATAATTTGATGGGTTCATAGTGATCTCAGGAAAAATATGGCATGTGTGATGGATAGTCCACATGACATTAAGTAGATAGACCATGTGTGACGGGCTTTCCGCATAAACTGAGATAGATAATCCATATGATATGTGAGATGTGTGTCCACACGAATTGAGATGGATAGTCCATTAAATTTAAGACATACAGTCTATTTTATGAAATTAGGTAGGGTGAGGGAGTACATAACCCTATGAAGATAGATTAGCCAGACTTATCCAAATTGCATGCCTGCATATGATTATGTGATGATGTTCTCACCAATGCAGTTATAGGTGCACAGTTTATAATTGACATATTTGATTAGGATACTACTGAGGGGAAAACCCGTTTCGCTCAATGGTGTGGTCTCACTAGATATCTAATTTGGTTCGGGATGGTGCATTACTATTCACACCAGACTTTTTGTCTAATCTGAATTTTTTGTTTTTTCTCATAAACTCTCGAGCACTCACTTGAGTAGGCCAGGAGTAAGGTTTTTAGATTTTCAAGTATGGCGAATAAGCTTCCGGAGACGTACAGTGTAACGACCCGAATTTTAACTACTTTAAATTATGGAATGTGGTGTAATTAGTAAATAAAAATGGTTAAAAATAAAAAATTTAATGATTTTGAATGTAAGTATTAGATATGATCTTGAATAAATTTTGAAATAAACAAATTTCGAAGATTTGGCGATAACGAGTATTGAAATGAAATTATATATATTAACTGGGTTTATAATCAATAATTGAAGTTGGATAATAATTGTGAATTATTTAGATAGAAATTAAATGATGCTGATAACTAAAAATTCATTTGGGACTTAATGATTTATTTATAGGATAAACAAATTGATTAAATTCAGTATTGGAAATTTATTTGAATAATTGAATTCTAAATTTAATATGATTGAAAATGATATCGAAAGTTGATGTAAATTTTATTTAAACAACAATGAAAATTGTTAATATTTAAAATTGGATTTAAAAGTGAATAATTAGAAATTGGAAATTTTATATTATAATTGAGACGTTGAAAATAGCCTTCTGGGGCACAGTCTCGGATTTCGATGAAAGTAGTTCCATTGGATCCGTAATAGTGCATTATTATTAGATTTCAAATTTTGTAGCGTTTGTAATTATCGTTCGGTCGTACGGGGTTGAAATGCGCTGAATTTAATATCTAAAATTCAAATATAGCAATTGGGTCCAAAATGATATCTTCTCAATACGATTAAATTAGGCCTTGAAACATGTTCCATTATGTTTGGAATAGCAATAAAACATTATAAAAAGCTAGACAACATGCTTCGTTTGGAGTTCGTTCGGAAAAAATACGTGAGTAGTGTTTTAAGAACATTGCCTATATAAAGGACTTAGCGCTTCAAAACCCTAACCTGTAGGTCAAAGCCGCCACTAAAAAAATTTAATGGCCTAGAGAGCTCAATTCTTTCTCCTCATTTTCCTCTTAATTCATAAACAGTCACAAAGTACTTTCAACTACAAAGTTGTAGAGATCAATGAGCTCTTCAAATCCAACGGCTGTGAAGTGCTAGTTTGTCAAGTAGAGGCCAGAAATCGACTGCGTGTTGGCTGCAATCATGCATGTTTTCCTATGTAATGGTGCATTCGAGCTCGTCCATAGTTGGGGTCGTGGTGCTGGGTAGTATGGCACATCGTTCTATATCTTCTGGTTATCTTTTAATGGCATGTGGAGGGAGCGGCTTTAAGCTGAAATGTGTGCGCGTGTTAGGTTGTTTCTTGTCCTGGAAGCATAATCGCAAAAGAAGAAGAGAACAACGGCCATGATCTGCTTAGTTCAAAATGAATGGCCTAGACTGTAGGTTAATAATAAAAAAACAAATTACTTATATATAAATTGTGTTCAAATGTTTAAAATTGTATTTCTTTGTAATGTGAGGTTCGATTGAGGCGAAACAAGCGGGGTTGGAATCATAACGACGAGCACTACGTCATGGAACTGATTTGGAGTTGTTTAGAGCTAGTTAAAATTTTAGGTTAAATCGAACGTCGTTTGATTCAATTTAAAATTGAAAATTCAAAGTGAGGGTTTTATAACACTCGCAACATACTAAAATTTTTTATTGTAGTTAAAATTGAAATTACTAAGTGATATGAATTTATTGGTCATTGTTTGATAAATTTGATTGTCATTTGAAATAACTGTTAAAAAATAAAATTGATAGATTCGAAATTGGAATTGCCAGTAAAATACCCGACATTGATAACTATGAAGTTGTTGTGAACTATATTGTATGTTTGTATGATTGATTATGATAGTTGCTAATTGGTTAATATTTGGATGATTGGATGTTTATTTATTTTATATATACCCTATTATTACCAAGTAAATTACTTATAGTGTATAAAACTGTAAATTGAATCATTTCAAACTAATTAAGAAATAGGTTGAAATGATATATACCTTGGTATTTATTTTGGATTGAAATGATACATATACATCACTGAAATTAAAATTAAAATAACTGATCACTTGACCATAGGATATAAAATTATATATGAACACCAGATTGGTTAAATTAAATAATTTTAAAAGTCTTGGTTTTGATATTATATAATGATTTTGAAGAAATGAAAATCGAATTTATGATATTTGAATCAAACATGAATTCGAGTTTGAAATGTCAAAATTTAATTTTGGTTAAAAGAAATTGTTTAAATAATCAAAGTTGAGATTTTGAAGTTATAATCGAAATATGGTTGAATTTCATTAATTGATTTGTTTTAAAATATTGGATTTTTATTCGTACATTGAATATTGCTAGGTAAAAGTGATATAAAAAGATGTTTCGAAATTGAGCTCGGAATTGAATTATATTTGAAAATTGGGATTTCTAAATTTAATTGAAGGTAAATTTGATTTAGTATTTTAGATCGATATTTTGAAAATCGAACTTTGAATTGATACAAATCGAAATGGTTTAATACTGAGAATTTAATTAAGACTAATTCAAATTGGAATTGAAATCGAAATTGAATTATTGGAACAAGGGTTTAAATTGATTTTAATTTAAATTGAAATTGAATTGATTGAATGGAAATTGGAATTGACATGAATTGAGAAGTTGGAATTGAATCAGTTTGACTTTGAAACTATTTTCCAATGAATTATTTTAGTATAAACCGTTTTGAATCTATATTTTTAAATTTTTATAATTATCATGATTTTCCAAACTATTATACTATATAAACCATTTTAATATTTAAACAAAATATTTTAACAATTTAAACTATTTTTAACTATTTTAACTATATACACTACTTTAACTATTTTAATCATTAAAATATTTTTAACTATTTTAATTATTTAAACCATTTTAAACTATTCAAACTATTTTTCAAAAATATCAAACTGGTAAAGGGTGGAATATTTATTTTTAAATCATGGAACTAAATATGAATTGGGTTAAAATGAAGTTATAACCTAAGTTGAAATTCGAAATAATTTTGGAATCAAAACAGAGATATTAAGATGAATATGATTCTAAATTGAATTGGTATATTTTGAGTAAATGTGATATTTTGATGTTAGCACCAAAATTGGACACTAACACCCAAATCCTTTTGAAAGCACCAAGTACCAGTCACAGATAACAGATAGAAAGTACGTAGAGAGTAATAATATGAAGAATAGTCAAAATTAAAATAAAACCAGTAGAGAACAATAAATTTTATAGCGGTTCGGCTAACTCCGGCCTACGTCCACTCCAGAAGTTCTCTTTTTATTGCTGTGATAATCGATTACAGTTACAACATTGTGGAGTAGTCCTAGCCTTAGAAAATAAAAAAAACCAGAGAGCCGAAGGATCATCTCTTTTCTGAACCCCTCACGTTGTATTTATAGGCAAACCTGAGTTGTTGGGCTTTCGGAATGGTACAAGACCATCAAAACTCTTGCCGAACCATTATTACCAAGCAACCCTGACCAGACCTCAACAACGAGCGACCCATGCCAAGCTGCCATGCCAAACGACCCATGCCGAGCCACCATGCCAACCGACCCATGCCGAACCACCTTGCCGAACGACCCATGCCGAGCCGCCATGCCAACCGATCCATGCCGAGCGAGGTATGATGTCGAGTGAGGTATGATGCCGAGCGACATCTAATGCCGAGCGAGGTACGATGCCGAGCGATGTCCAATGCTTAGTGGCCCTGACCTCACCAATGCCGAGCTGTCTCATCAATGCCGAGCGACCCTGACCTCACCAATGCCGAGCCATCACACCAACGTCGAGAGACCCTGAACTCACCAATGCCAAGCGACCCTGACCCCACCATTGCCGAGTCGTCTCACCAATTCCATGCGGCATAACCTCACTTTAATGTCGAGCGACATATCCTCACTACAATGCCGAGCGGCATAAATTCACCTCAATGCCGAGCGACATAACCTCATCTCAATGTCGAGCGGCATATCCTCACCACAATGCCGAGCAACATAACTTCACCTCAATGCTGAGCGGCACATCCTCACCACAATGCCGAGCGGCATAACCTTATTTTAATGCCGAGCGGCACATTTAGGCGAACTTCATCCCTCTAAATCAAATCCATCATATTTCAACCTCGATAATTGTGAAGTCAACTTAGTTAAATCCGTCTGTCGGTGGCCTTGCAGAAAGGCGGGTTAACATTTTCCCCCCAAAACATGCATTGCTGCTGTAAGGTGTTTTTTGAATAGCCTCAAGTCCGATATCTGAAGTATGTATGTTAGTTACGTCCGTACTTTCCAATTCATAATCTAATCCATTTTATCCAAATGCCATTGTCGTATCCTTATCCGAGTCTACGACTACTCTGAGTCAACATCCGATTTCGAATCTAGTAACCAAATCCTTAGCCAAATACATATCCATCTGAAATCAACAATAGAGTTCTAATCCACCCATATCCAGCAACCAATAACCACGTCCATGACCTCTCCGGGTCGATGTCCAAATCCTGAACTGTTCTAGGTCCACGCCCAAATCCTTAGCTGCTTATAGCCAGTATCCAAATTCTTAACCTCTCCGGGTTCTTGCCAAGTGCAATCCACACTTGGCAATCTATTTTAAGTAATTCCGTGGTGTTCCTGGTTTAGTGCCCCTGAACACCAAATAATTTCGTAGCTTAAGTCCTAAGCCGAATCCTAGTCACTCTAGACCCTTGCCGAGCATAGTCCATACTCGACAACCTATAATAATAACCGATAACATAGGGCCTAAATCCTAGGCCGAATCCTGGTCTCTTTGGACCCTTACCGAGCATAGTCCATACTCGACGACCTGAAATAATAACTTATAATATATGGCCGAGTCCCGGTGTCTTCGTACCCTTGCCGAGCATAGTCCATGACCGACGACCTTTTAGCCAAAATCCAAAGGAAACTCTAATCAGAATCCATTCCGAAATTCAAATCAACCAGATAACTAGAAATCCATATAAAAAATACGAACCCAAAAAGGAGCAAAACAGGGAGTTAAACCAAACTCCAAAACCAAACCAGAAAAAGCAAATTTCCAAATCAAAGGAAAAAAACAGATTTCACAAACTGAGGCATCTCGGTAAATCATCATCTCAGAGCATGCCTGAGGGTTATCTCCAATCCCATACATGAGGAAGTGATTTAGCCGATTTCCTAGAGTTTCTTACTTATTTCAAACCATCAAGATTAGTTGATGACCAACCGACCACCATTCCTAGGCCTCATACCCTCGTCGTTCAAGGTAGACGTTGGTTGCTCCTGTTCCACCGCCGCATTTCGATTTCCAATATATTGTCGCGACTGACCATTCCTAACATGCTCCTCGATTATGTCCTTCAAATGTCGTTAGCTGTTTATATCATGCCCGTCCAGGTCATGAAAAAGACAGTGCCTTTCCGACATCCTTTAACATTCTGAGGGCTTCCTCCTCGCCGGCCTTCGATACGGAAGGCGATCTCAGTATCCAAGAATATCCATTCTAATATTGCGTTCAGTCCGGTGTAAGTGGAGAACTTTAGTTCTCCCCAGCGCTTCCTTTTCCCTTTATCTTTGTCCTTACCCGAGCTTTCGCCGGGTAGTCCTTTATCCTTGACCAGGTTTACTTCCTTTGACCTCATGTCCAAACATGCATCCTCTTGTCGGAGAAATCCCTCGGCTTCATGGAAGAATTCCCCAAGATCCAACAGTGGGTCCTATATCAATGATACTTTGAAATTCGAATTATCTCTAACTTCTGATACCGCAGCCATCAGAACCATTGATGGATCCGGCCAATCCACCGAAATAACTGCTGCATTAAATCGATTTAAGAATGTCCCGAGCAATTCATCCTATTTAACTGACATCAACGTCATCACGTTCTTTGGCCTTTTTATGTGAACTCGAAACTGACTTAAGAACCTGTTCACCAGTTTCGTCCATGTTCCAATGGATCCATCCTCCAGCTGCCTTAACCACATGACAAGTATATCGTTAGGTACAGGGGGAAACATAAGGCCATAACCTCCTCTGTTGCCTCAAGCACTTCCATATTCCTAGTGTATCTCGTCAAGTGGTCAGTGGGATCCGTCTTCCCGTTGTACACTTCCAGAGTGGGCAGTTTGAAATCGGGCGGATTCCTAGCTGTCCTGATGTTCCGGGTAAACGGACTTTTGTTGACTTCTGTTAGTCCGTGAGATGATGGTTTTGATGACAACAACCTTAGAATGGATTATAAAATATAAATACTAAAATTATAAGTTTAGATAAATATGTATATGCATGATTTAACCATGCAAGTACCAAGAATGAGGACTGTGCAGTATAGAGATTCAAGATATCAAGATTGAAGACTCATGAGTATCAAGATTATTAAGAGTTCAAGAATTGAAGTAATTTATTCTTTAATTAGAAATTTTGTTAAAACTCATAGAAAAGCACCGACATCTTAAAATCCAATTTATTCGTGGAATGGAATCCACTTCGAGCCTGTTAAAGGGATGAAACCCTAAGTAGGATGGAACCTACGAAAATCTAGTGGAACATTGTTTTATAACCACTAATTTTAATTCAAATGATTTTAAAAAATTATTTTGTTTTCAAAATGATTTCAAAACTTTCCTTTTAAAAGATTCAAAACCCTCTATCCTGGTTTTAAATAATTTTAGCCTCAAAATTATCTTTAATTTCAAAGCCAAGTATTTATACTTAAGATTTAAATATAAAATTATAGTTAAATTCTATATATATTATTCTTTATATTTACTTATGAATTATAACTATAGTCAAGTATATTTATAAAGTTTTAAATAGTTTTAATATAAGATAAATGTTATTTTCAAAGAAAATCAAATCATCAAAAATTGCTTTGGGATGTCGACATGCCTATGGTGACCATGTCGACATGGTGTCAGTTGAGTTCAAAATTTAAATTTCAAAAGAAGTGTCTATTTGCCATACTCTTCACGAATGGACATGGCTGTTATTCTTCTATAAATAGGGGTTAGTTTCAACGAATTTTATATCAGATTTTCTGGTTTTTCACTCCTCTTCTTCTTCCACATTTCTTAATACATTTTCTTACCATTACTCTACCGAAATCAACATTGAATCGAACTCGATCTTTTCTAGTTTGATTCTCTATCACTATCTCAACAAGGTTCTCAGTGCTATTCAGAGTTATAGGCTTCTTTGTAATCTATTAAGCGAGAAAAGGTGTGAATGTGGTCTTGAAAATCAATCAAGCGAGATAAGGTGTGATTGTAGCCTTGGTAAATCAATTGGGTAAATTTGTGGCCTGGAAATCAAGTATATCTACCCAGAGGATTGTGATTCTAGAGGGTATACCTCATAGCCTTGAAATCGAGGGTGTAGTTGTCGATTGTTTTTGAAAGAAAATCCGTACTTGTGTTGCGGGACTAGATGTAGGGTAACTCTGTACTAGTATAAAATCCAGTGTGTTCTTTCCTTTATTGCTTTTACTTTATTTGTGCATTTGTGTTTGTTTCTGTGATCATATCTGTGTCTGTATATTGCCTACATCCATGTTCAATTCAACGTAAATTCAAAAAGATTTATTAATTCTTTATAAACACTATTCACCCCCCTTTGGTGTTAATCCTAGCCTTAAGATCCGTAATCCGCATTTCTTTCAATTGGTATCAAAGCGAGGTTTTCAAAGTTTCATAATCTGATTTTTGAAAAAGTTTTTAAAATGGCTATATTTGTTAATACTAGTTTAGAAATATTCAAATCATCATTGTTTCATGAGTCTGCATATAATCAATATTCAAATTCAAGTTATCTACCAAAATTGTTTGATGTGTAGGAATCATGCTTTATGGCTGTTGAGGAATCAATCCACAACGGACAAATTGTGCAGATCAGAAAGAACAAATGGATACTTGATAGTAGGTGTTCTAGACACATGATTGGAAATCCAGATATACTGAATGATATTATATACAAAGATGGATGACTGGTTAACTTTGGAGACAATTCAAAAGGATATGTGATTGGCATCGGCAAAAGTCGGTAACTCTAAAACTTCTATTATTACTAATGTTTTGCTAGTTGAGAATCTAAAACATAATCTGTTAAGTATAAGTCAATTCTGCGATAAAGGATATAAAATTAAATTTGAAAAAGATAAATGTCACATCGAAGATAATAATGCAACCATAATATTTGAGGGAGTCAGGAAAAAGAATATTTATATTCTTAGTATGAAAGTTTCAAATGATAACCTGTGTCTGTTGGCAAATAGAAGGGACCCTTGGATTTGGCATAAGAATTTTGGGCATTTGAATTGCAAACTCTTATCCAGACTGTCAAAACATGATCTAGTAAGAGGTCTCCATAAAATGAATTTTAAAGTAGACAGTTTATGTGATGCATGTCAATTAGGGAAACTTAGAAAAAGTTCCTTTAAATTAAAAGATACGATTTCAACTTCAAAACCTCTTGAATTACTTCATCTTGTTTTATTTGGTCCATCTCAAATTCTATCAATAAATCATAGTAAATATATTTTTGTAATTGTAGATGATTATTCTAGATTTACATGGACAATATTTTTGAAACATAAAAGTGATACTTTTGAATGTTTTATGACCTTTTCAAAAAGAATTCAAAATTAATTTTCTCTAAAAATTATAGCTATTTGAAGTGATCACCGTGGTGAATTTGAAAATGAAAAGTTTGGAATTCTCCAATAAAAGGGAATAACTCACAATTTTTCATTTCCACGAATTCCACATCAAAACGGAGCAGTAGAACGTAAAAATAGGATGATTCAAGAGTGTGCGAGAACTATGCTTTCAGATAGTAATTTACCAAAGAATTTTTGGACAGAAGCAGTTGCTACCGCCTCTTATATTTTAAATAGAATTTTAGTTAGACCTCTAACTGATAAGACATCTTATGAACTTCTTTATTCAAAGAAACCTAAGGTATCTTATTTCAGAATTTTTGGAAGTAAATGCTTTATTTTCAATACAAAAGATAATTTAGATAAATTTGATCCTAAATCCGACAAAGGAATCTTTATCGGACAGAGTGTTTAATTTAAAAACTAACACCATTGAAGAAACAATGCATGTTTCATTTGATGAAAATTTCAAAAATTTTGAAGAGACAAATGATAAAGAGGATTTAATCACTCAAAATCAAGAATCAGTTGAAACTAATAATGAAATTAATCATCCTAATAAAAGGACTAAACTTTTAAAAGCATCCTATAGAAAATATACTAGGAGATATGCAATCTGTTGTTAAAACTAGAAATCAACTAAGTCAAATGAGTAATGTAGCTTTTATATCAACTATTGAACCCAAAAATCCAAAAGAAGCATCAACTAATGATTCATAAATTTTGGTTATGCAAGAAGAATTAAATCAGTTTACTAGAAATGATGTTTGGGAACTTGTTCCTAGACCTGAAAATAAAACTATAATTGGAACTAAATGGGTTTATAAAAATAAAATGAATGAACAAGGAGAGATAGTTAGAAATAAAGCTCGATTAGTCGCTCAAGGTTATTGTCAAGAAGAAGGAATAGATTTTGATGAAATCTTTGCTCCCATAGCAAGATTGGAAGCCATTAGGATTCTACTTGCTTTCGCAAATCATAATAATTTCGAATTATTTCAAATGGATGTTAAAAGTGACTTTTTAAATGGGTTTGTAAAAGAATAAGTATATATTGAAAAACTACCACTTTTTGAAAATGATTACAAATTTAAGAAAACACTATATTGTCTAAAACAAGCTCCTAGAGCCTGGTATGATAGACTAAGAACTTATTTATTGCAATTAAATTTTGAAATTGGTAAAGTAGATAATACTCTTTTTATTAAAAGAAATAAAAATGATATTCAACTAGTACAAGTTTACGTAGATGATATTTTTGGATCAACTAATTTTGAAACGAATAAAGAATTTTCTGAAATAATGACAAAAGAGTTTGAGATGAGTCATATGGGTGAATTAAATTTCTTTTTGGGATTACAAATAAAACAATTAGATAATGGTATCTTTATTAGTCAAGAAAAATATGCTAAAGACCTAATTAGTAAATTTGGTTTGACTACTACGAGTGGAAAACCCATCCCATGGCAACCAATGAGTACCTTAGTAAAGAAGATCTCTCGAAAGATGTAGATAAAAATTATATAGAGGAATAATTGGATCACTACTCTGTATTACTGCCAGTAGACCTGATATCATGCATAGTGTTTGTCTCTGTGCCAGATATCAATCCCAACCTAAAGAGACCCACTTAAAAGCCGTAAAACGAATCATAAGATATGTTAAACACACATCTGATTATGGTTTATTTTACCCTTAAAATGATTTTTTTGACTTAATATCTTACTGTGTTGCTGACTATGCTGGTTGTAAATCAGACCGAAAAAGTACAAGTGGGACTTGTCACTTTTTGGGGCATTCTCTGGTTTCTTGGCTTGGTAAAAAGCAAAACACAGTTTCTTTATCAACAATTGAAGCAGAGCATATTTCTGCTGCTTTGGCTTGTTCTCAAGTAATATATATGCAACAAACTTCAAAAAATTTGGTTTAAAATTTTCAAAATCACCAATTTATTGTGACAATACGAGTGCGATAAATTTATCCAAACATACTACTCAACATGCTCGAACTAAACATATTGATATCAGACATCATTTTCTCAGAGATAATATAAGTAAGGAAGTAGTTACTCTCGATTATATCAATTATGAAAATCAAATTACTGATATTTTAACAAAACCCTTAAATGAATCAATTTTTACTAATTAAGAAGAGAATTAGGTATTTGTTCTATAACTAAAATATAAAATATAAATAACAAGTATAGTTAATAATTAATATTAAGATCAAATAGTAAAAATAAAAAGGACTATGTCGACATCCCCCATATATCCATGTCGACATACAACGTTTTTAACTTTTGAAATTTTTCCCACTAAAATTCAAAATAATTGGTTATATATTCTTCACATTTTTGAAATTTTATTCATCCTTTCTGTTATCTCTCTATTCTTCTCTCTGAAACCAAATAATCAATGACCTCCTCTTTCAAATCAAACATAAAATCAACTTTTTCGTTCCCCTCTAGTACGTCTGGTCCATTTCAACGTACTACTCTCGCTCATGTGACTAAAATAGAGGACTCTCTGAAGGATGCACTTCAGATGATGACTGAAATTCAAGTGATTCAACTCTGTATGGCAAAGGAACAAGAGAAGCAAGGTAAGATTCTTAGGAATTTTCAAAAATTTATAATGGATAATCAAGCCAACCCTATCTTGATTGATGAAGATTCTTCACTCAATCAAGAGGCCGGCGAAGAAGAAGAAGAACCCATGGAAGAAGCGCACCGGAGGATGATGACCAAGTCGTGTGTGTTGGAGAAGTGTGTTTTGACAAGAACGGGAATCTTGTCGAACAACGTGGAAATTTCTGTTTCCATTATCCAAGCTGTTCGATTCATAGATCTCCTATGTTTAAAAACACACATTAGTTTCTTCTCTTTCTTTACCATTGTTGTTTATTCCTTCTTACATTTACAACGAAAAATGTACATACAACTATATGATTAATAAATTAATTGTGTTCTTATATGTGTTCTTCTTATTAATACATATAACTATACGGTTATTATATACTTAAGATAGTTAGCAGTTTAGGATTAGATTTATTATTAGATCTAAGTGTTGATTATTTATGATAACACTATCATTATAATCACATAGAATATTAAAATAGGGAGAGTTATATAGTTTGGAGTTATAAAGTTTAGAGTTTGTTTTTGTTGACGACAAAGGGGGAGAAATATAAAATATGATAATTAGGCATAGATTAAGGGGGAGTTATTAGTTTTAGGGGGAGTTATTAAGATAGAAATAAATATTTTATAAACGAAGGTTGTCATCATTAAAAAGGGGGACATTGTTAGTCCGTGAGACGATGGTTTTGATGACAACAACCTTAGAATAGATTATAAAATATAAATACTAACATTATAAGTTTAGATAAATATGTATATGCAGGATTTAACCATGCAGGTACCAAGAATGAAGACTGTACAATATAGAGATTCAAGATATCAAGATTGAAGACTCATGAGTATCAAGATTATCAAGAGTTCAAGAATTAAAGTAATTTATTCTTTAATTAGAAATTTTGTTAAAAATCATAGAAAAGCACTGGCATCTTAAAATCCAATTTATTCGTGAAATGTAATCTACTTCGAGCCTGCTAAAGGGATGGAACCCTAAGTAGGATGGAACCTACGAAAAATCTAGTGGAACATTGTTTTGTATCCATTAATTTTAATTCAAATGATTTTACAAAATTATCTTGTTTTCAAAATGATTTCAAAACTTTTCTTTTAAAAGATTCAAAACCCACTAACTTGATTTTAAATAATTTAGCCTCAAAATTATCTTTAATTTCAAAGTCAAATTACTCTTGATTTTAAACTATCTTTTAATATAATATATTTAACTTTTAAATATTTATACATAAGATTTAAATATAAAATTATAATTAAATTCTATATATATTATTCTCTATACTTACTTATGAATTATAACTATAGTCAAGTATATTTATAAAGTTTTAAATAGTTTTAATATAAGATAAAGGTTATTTTCAAAGAAAATCAAATCATCAAAAATTGCTTTGGGATGTCGACATGGCTATGGTGACCATGTCGACATGGTGTCAGTTGAGTTCAAAATTTAAATTTCAAAAGAAGTGTCTATTCGCCATAACTCTTCACGAATGGACATGGATGTTGTTCTTCTATAAATAGGGGTTAGTTTCAACGAATTTTATATCAGATTTTCTGGTTTTTCACTCCTTTTCTTCTTCCACATTTCTTAATACATATTCTTACAATTACTCTACCGAAATGAACATTGAATCGAACTCGATCTTTTCTAGTTTGATTCTCTATCACTATCTCAACAAGATTCTCAGTACTATTCAGAGTTATAGGCTTCTTTGTAATCTATTAAGTGAGAAAAGGTGTGATTGTGGCCTTGAAAATCAATCAAGCGAGATAAGGTGTGATTATAGCCTTGGTAAATCAATTGGATAAACTTGTGGCCCGGAAATCAAGTATCTCTACCCAGAGGATTGTGATTTTGGAGGGTGTACCTCGTAGCCTTGAAATCGAGGATGTAATCGTACAATTGATTTTGAAAGGAAATCCATACTTGTGTTGCGGGACTGGATGTAGGGTAACTCCAAACTAGTATAAAATCCGGTGTGTTATTTCCTTTATTGGTTTTACTTTATTTCTGCATTTGTGTTTGTTTCTGTGATCATATCTGTTTCTGTATATTGCATACATCTGTGTTCAATTCAACATAAATTCAAAAAGATTTAGTAATTCTTTATAAACACTATTCACCCCCCCTCTAGTGTTAATCCTAGCATTAAGATCCGTAATCCATTTTTCTTTCAACTCCCTCCGAATCCCTGTTTGTCAGGCCTCCGTGAATAGTCTGCCTGATAATATCATCCAATCCAGTGTTCCAACCAAGGGTTGCACCCTATCCATGTTTCCAAACTGTCCTGCAAGTCCCCGAGGAAATTCTAGCATATATTCCTCGTCACGTACTCCTGCACTCCTATTGGCGTCGGGCCGCGTAGCGTCATCCGGTATTCCTCCATGAACCGGTCCAGCATTACCTGGCGGCGTGCCCCCGACTCTAAGTCCACCCAAATTGTTAGTTGTTTGTTGATTGGGAGCTACCCCCTACTGAATCACTCCATCTACCTGCTGGTTGAGTTCCCCTGGTCCAGTTCCCAGAATTTGAGCACCCGTAGTTCCTCATTGTCCAAATTGCCTTAGAAGAGCCCGCATCATCTCCTCTTGCCATTTCATCATCTTCTCCTGCATAGAATTCATCATAACCTTCATCTCATCCCGAGTTATGTAGACGAATGCATGATCCTCTCCAGCTCCAGAAGAGGCCGCTTGACTTCCTTCCTGATTGCTCCTTTCCGCTGCTTGCTTCCTTGTTGGTGCTACCCATTGCTTTCCAAAATCCAAGTTCCTAAGCTTTTTAATCCAAAATCCAAGCTCCGAAATTCCCGAGTGCTAGCTTTCTTAGTGAAAACACCAAAATGTTAGCGCCAAAATTGGACACTAACACCCAAATCCTTATGAAAGCACCAAGTACCAGTCACAGATAAAAGATAGAATGTATGTAGAGAGTAATAATATGAAGAATGGTCAAAATTAAAATGAAAGCAGTAGGGAACAACAAATTTTATAGTGGTTCGGCTAACTTCGGCCTACGTCCATTCCATAAGTTTCCTTTTTATTGCTGTAATAATCGATTATAGTTACAACACTGCGGAGTAGTCCTAGCCTTAGAAAGTGAAAAAACAGAGAGCCAAAGGACCATCCCTTTTCTGAACCCCCTCATGTTGTATTTATAGGCAAACCCTGAGTTGCTGGGCTTTCGGAATGGTATAGGCCCATCAAGATTCTTGCCGAACCATCATTACTGAGCCATCCTGACCAAACCTCAGCACCGAGCGACCCATGCCGAGCCGCCATGCTGAACGACCCATGCCGAGCCACCATGCCTACCGACCCATGCTGAATGACCCACGCCGAGCCACCATGCCAACTGACCCATGCCGAGCCACCATGCCAACTGACCCATGCCGAGCGAGGTACGATGTCGAGTGGGGTACGATGCCGAGCGACGTCCAACGCCGAGCGAGGTAAGATGCCAATCGATGTCCAATGCCAAGCGATCCTGACCTCCCCAATGCCGAGCCGTCTCACCAATGCCGAGCGACCCTGACCTCGCTAATGCCGTGCGACCGTGACCTCACCAATGCCGAGCCGCATAACCTCATCTTAATGCCGAGAGGCATATCCTCACCACAATGCTGAGCGGCATAAATTCACCTCAATGCCGAGCGGCATAACCTCACCTCAATGCCGAGCGACATATCCTCACCACAATGACGAGCGGCATAACTTCATCTCAATGCGGAGCGGCACATCCTCACCACAACGTCGAGCTGCATAGCCTCACCTCAATGCTGAGCGACACATCTAGGTGAACTTCATCTTTCTAAATCGAATCCATCATATTTCAACCTCGATAATCGTGAAGTCAACTTAGTTAAATCCGCCTGTCCTTTGCCTTGTTGAAAGGCGGGATAACATTTGATATCAGGTATGAACTATTTTTGAAATCGAAAAGAACCAACATACGTAAAATGACGTTTGGTTGTTAAAGAGACTAGAACTGGATATGGGCTACTCTCTGTCGATACTAGAACCACTTTAACAACTATGTACATGGAGTGATTATGCAGAATGATGTGGTTAGAATTGGCGAAAGTTTGCTGGATTTGAAGAAAGAGAACGATGATGATTAGCCTAGCACTTGTGCCAATTTGAAATGACTAAAACAGGAGCCGTACAGGCTAATGAGGTTAGGTACCTCCAACGGACATACTTCTTCGTATTACCATCATTTATATTGTGATTAATTGGTGCACACCCTCTGAATTATGGGAGTGTTGGACGCAGTGGGCGTGCATAGTTATGATGCGTTATCACCAACCAAAAAGGGTAAACTGGTAGTATCCTACCTTGGGCATTAGCTAACGTGTCTTGTCGTACCTCTATCCCTAGACGAGACCCATACGAATTTGGTTTAGTGTTGTCATATCACGACGCATCCCTATCCACCGACCGTTTAACTGGACTTTTATATGCAGACTATACGACAATGCTTAAAAACACTTTAAGGGGGATCAATGTAAAGCCTTAACGCAAAATAAAAATATTTATTTTATTGATTAGACATTATATATGTAGCATATTCTACTATATATAAATATTTTTACGGATCCTTAAGAGATGGAAAATCCCGTAACTTCTCTTGAGTTATTGCACTCACGTTATACACTGGATAGGATATATGAAAACCCATAAGCATCTCTGACGCTATTACACTCATGTTATATGTGATATTGATTTGACTCACATAAGAATATTTTAGTCCTGACTAGAGTGTTTTGTCTTTTCATTATGTTTGGGTCAGCACTAAGTTTTTCGGTTTATTGAAGATTTATTCTGGAGGATGAAGACGAAATTTTGGTATATTATTACTATTATGAGTTCTGCGTCATGTTGTCTGTTGCATTATTTATTTATCTCTGATGTATATATATATAACTCTGATGAATGTTGTATAGATTATAATCAAATGTAAAATATAAACAGCTTCATGAACTGTTTATTTGATTATTATTATTTTTCATTCTGCTGCGAGATTCTGTGTTTGTTTCTTCTTCTTTTCTTATTTTTCTTATTTAATCCTAATGATTATCTATGTTTTGGATTGTTTGGATTGAACATGTGTGGATTATTGTCAATTTAAACCTTCCAAAATATGGGTCGTCACATATAGGAGGCAAGCTCACTGTTTCTGGAGCTTTTAACTTCCGCCGGGTTGTTTTTCTTGTTTGAATGGATGTAACGACATGAATTATAACTTTCAGTATTTAGACTCTGATTAGCCAATGAGGCATCTTCATATGTCGCTCCTGGAGTATTATGTAATTATTACATTTACTTTGAACGAGAGCAAAGAGTGGGATTATGTAATGAATATGAAAGTTTATTGATGAAATAAGTTTTGAAAATTTTCATATTTCTATGCTTCCAACATTATTAATATTATTAATTGATCTCATTTTGTCGCCAAAGAATAATATTATTAATGAATACAACATCGATAGTGCTTATTTTTGGACCTCGAAATAGAGGATGTTACGGGCCCTATATCACTATCACTGTAATTATGTGTAGATCCTTTTTTGATCTCATTTATACGCTTCACACTTGTTGCACATGTCACCATTTTTATGACAATAATAATAAAAGATACTTTTCGATGTACCTTAACCATCAACGACCTTTTTCTTCGATTTTATATCCACTTTGAGTCTCTTGCTATCATAGCCGTATCTTGAACTGATTTCAAGATTGACCCTTTCCTTCTAAGTGCTTTATTCAAAAGAATATTCCGGAAAGTATCCAATGAGATAGCCCTATTAGCATTGGAGTTACATAATGACATAAACAATGTTTTCCATAAGCGTACTCATCAACAAAAAAGCTCGTAATTCATCATCAAATTTGACATGCATATTTGTCAACTGATTTATTATATCTTGAAATTCATTAAATATTCCACCACAAACTCTATCCAACCTTAACTGAACCAATTTTCAAATAAGAAAAGCCTTACTAGTAGCACTTTTCAACTCATATAAAGATACCAACTTACAAAGCTTTCGTGGATTTACGGCTAGCCACAAGATGGAAAAGCAATCATCAAGGAACCGGCGAATCAATGCAATGGTCTTCATGTTCATCTTCTTCCATTTACCCTTGTCTATATTAGATGGTCTCTTCCTATTACCTTCCATCGGCTGGTGAAGATGGTTGAGGTACAAAACATTCTCCACCATAGGCTTGCAAATATGCTCATTTTTTCCATTTAGAAGAGCCATCCTCGAGAACATAGCAGGTTAAATAGGTGAATTTCAAACAAATTACCATTTTAGATTTTATTAGGCATATGAAGCCTAACTTGATTTAGATCTAATCTAAATAATTTTAAATAAAATCAATATTTTATTTAATTAATTTATATAAAGGTTTGATTTTGTATAAATATGTAATATATAAAGTGTATTTGTGTATCAAATATACACATACGTTTGAGTTTGCATGCAACATATAAATGTGTATATTGTATAATATGTCTGTATATATTATTCAGATTTACACTGCAACGGATACATTGGCCCTTTATATGGACACTATTGTCCAAAACACATTCAAACTATAAATATGTACATATACATACATATATAAATACATATATCTGTGTGTATAATATTTAAAATTTAGAATATCTATTTTGTAATAAAATAATTACCTTTGAATAAGTTAATAATTTTAAAATTCAAAATTAGTTTTAAATATCTAATTTGTTTAATTAGTAAAATGGTTTTAAAATAAACCTGGATCTATAGATTTAAGTTAAATATATATACATATAATATAAATTTAAATAAAAATATCATAAATATAAATAAAATAACATATTTTGAATAAGTTAACAATGTTGAAATTCAGAATGGCTAGTTTGTTTAATTAGTAAAACAGTTTAAAACAGATCTGGATCTATGGATTTAAATTAAACAAATATATATATATATATATATATATATTATAATTAAATAAAAATATAATAAATATATTTATATCATATAATTTCTGATAATGAATTATATATGTATTTTAATAATAATACATTAAAATAGTTAATAAGATAATTAAAATCTTGGTATTTAAATAAAATACCTTATGGGTAAAATCAAAACTAATATATGTATATATATATATATACTACTAATAAAGAAAATTGATTGAACTAATTTACTTGGTGTCCTTTTGAAATTCCAAAAATGCCCTTTCTTTCCATTTACATGTTTGCATTCAATCAAAATATCAACTATGTAATAATACAAACAACTCGTGTGCAAAGCACGGGCACATACTAGTATATATATAATTGTTTTTTCAATTCTGTAAATAATAAATTATAATTTTATAATATATATATATATAATACAAGTTTATACATGTTACATTAACATTAATACACATATTTATATATAAACTTTATATTTAAAATAAAAATAAATTTTGATTTCATCTTTGTATCGTTAGTATATAATGCATAATAAAATAATTTTGGATATATAATTACATATATTTATCTGTTCATTCGTATTTATAGTTAAGACAATGTTAAATCAATTTAAATAGTTTTTAGTGTTTAAAAATCATTGAAAATTATATTTAAAACCTCGTTACTTTGATATATATATATATATATATATATATATATATATATATAATTTCTTTTAATAGTTCAAATTAATAGAATTGATAGATAATGAAATTTGTGGATTTATATTTACATATACATATATACGACAATACAATTAGACAAGACAATGATTGTGCCAATAAATTCATTCAAATATATATTAATTAACAATTGACAATAATGATATATTAATCATATATGATGTTACTTTAGAAAATTTGCCTTATTTTTGCATCTTGATTGGCAGACTTTTCTAGAATCGATCCTGATTCACGCTCCTAGCTTCGCAATTGCTTGGAGAACCACTTTTGATTTTTATCTGACTCTGGATCTGATATGTTTGGCTTAAGGAGGCTGGAAATGGTGACTATCATAAAGGAAAGTGAGAGCAAATAATGAGGAATAGTATGGCCTTTTATTGAAAGAGTGAAGGAAGTATTCTCCACTTGATACTCTTTTCCGATTACCAAATCTAGTTCCAACTTTTTTAAATTTTTAGCCCATTCCTTGCTCTCTATAGCGGCTAGATAAAGCAATATAGGCCTTAAATCATTCCAAATCCATTAGAAATTAATTATATTTGAATCCAATTTAAATGCATGTCAATATTAAATATTGGTTCGTACATATACAAAATTTTATATACACACCTAATTATACTATTAGCACCAAACACATCAAACAATTTTTTTTTATATTTCATAATTATTAATTAGTTTAAATAATTTATAACAATTATAAATCAACTAAATCATGCGGTATATCAAAAAATCTACCAATGCGATTGTGCGATATGTAGGTATGAATTCAGTCAGCAATTTATGTAGAACAGTTCGAATGTTAACATTCATATGTCACTTCAGTTAGTGGTGTAACGGTTTGGCCAAATTTATTTTTATACATTTTTTCGATAAAGTCCGATTTTACTATTTTAAGCGATACTCGTTAGTGATAATTATTTACCCTAATTCTCTTCGTCAAAACTATATCATTTTAGACTTATGAAATTTGAAAATGGTCAACATTTTAGTATCGTCCATATTCAACTTTATAGTCCAAATATGAAGTCCTTGGTTCAACAATAACAATTATCATTAATCATACTGCTCTGACCAAAGACTTTAAATTTGAGTTGACTTCAGTTGACCGTCATACTAAACTCCCATAACTGAGGAGACAAATCCTCTCTTGAATAGTGTTTCACTTCCAACGCTTTCACTCGTCCAACTATAGTCATTCGATGGACGTCGTGGTATGATATAACTATAATCAAAATGGAGCTACCACATTGAAGATCAATAATATTCTCAAATTAACAGAACCTTATAATTTTATAACATCGATATTTTTGTTTGACCTTGGCTATATTAACCAACAGAAAACTATCGAGTATGTCATTCCATAATTATCCAATAACTAACAATACGTAATCAGTTGGTGCCCCCAACAATTATGATTAATAGACCGCTCAATATTTATAGAGCATTACGTAATCCAGTCTCAACAGATGTATCGATATACAGTTTCGATAGGTCTTGATTAGGAATATTTAAAATGGTAAGTATAGTTTCATTGTGATAAATCATTCAATATTATAACACGCTGTTACTATATCACAAAGCATACCATTTATGGATATTAAATATACTTTTACTTAAACTGATTAATTAATGTAACACAAGTATATAATAGAAAGAAAACACCTTTAATTTTAAACAAGATTGATTGAGTTAGATATATACGATTACATAATTGTCACTAGGGCATACTTCTAACTTTGTCATTATTGCTGCGCAAAACCTAACAAAGGGTAAAATTGTTGCAAGGACCTACCGTAGGATCTTATATCATCCAAGTCGCAAAGGGATAATATTGGATAAAAAATAATGATATTTGAGGACAAATAATGGTGATGACAGTTTCAAAACACAGAGAAATAAAAGGAACCAACACATAGAATTTTGCCTCAATCACTCTTTGAATCTTAAAAGACATTTGTTTATAGTTAATCTTACAAATAAAAGTAAACAAAACAAATAAAACCAAATCAAATCCTAATTGAGGACAGAGTTTTGATCTATACGGTAATAGCTTCTTAGTGTTTGAAGAAGAAAAACAATGATGAAAAAAACAGGGAAACACTAAATAATTTTTCACACTTTTCCACTCTTTCTTCTAAGCTATATTTATAACAATCAATTACTTAATGACCAAGTTAATATGTATATGATAAAAAGTAAATTGATTATGAATTAGAATGAGAAATAAGCATAATCAAATATGCATATTAATTAGGAGAAATTCAATTTTCTCTTTTCTTCTTTGTATATTTATTCCTCTTTAATCGTGTTCTTGTGTCATCAAATTTAACGGGACTAATGTAGGCATTTAGAACTTAAAACAAAAAATACGTACTTCGTAGATTTAAACTTAAAATTTAAAACTAAATATTCTAGAATAAAATAATCAACATAACAAAACTAAACGATGACAACACTAAACTAAAACCACGATGAAAGTTAGGGTAAGCTTTCCCTAGCGGTAGATTGACAGAGTGAGGCAAACACTGTGATAGTGAGATGTACGCCAATCGACCTACGATCACAGTCAAATAATTTTCATTTGAAATTAAGGATTGAAATATGAAAAGGAAGATGAGAAATGGACGAGTTATTAATTGTTTATTTATTAACAAACAAGATGAATGTTAAAAGACAAACAGTAAGTAGCACTAAACAAAATGTATACTTATTCGATTAGAATTTTTTTAAAGATTATGACCGCAAATTGTTCTTATAAATCAGGAAGGAATATATGAGTTCGGTTTCAATGGAAAATAAGCATACAAACAGTTCATGTTTTTTTTTAATATATAATAAAATGTATTTCGTTTGTATAAAATATAAGATTGTCGTAAAATAAATAAATAAAATTGTTGGATCATGGAAATAGAGTACAAATTGATCATCATTTTTTTTCTATTTTACTCTTTCCCAATGGGACTTCCATTGTAGTACTCAAAATCGATGTAGACTCCCAACTTCCATACATCATTAAAAATTGTTATCTTGTATGACGGAGACACCGTAAACAAAGGAAGAAACGTTAAGGTTGTGTAAAAGCCAAGTGAAAATGATCTATAGCAAGGTTGTTGAAGACTTGACTTTGAATATTGTCACTACATGATTCTCTTTCTTTCATACTTAACTGGATTTTTGGCTTTCGGTTGCTCACCTTAGATCCTTCCACCAAGCAAGTTAGAAATAAATCTAAAAAAAAGTTAAATTGAAAGAAATTTTATTTTATTTTTGAGCTGAACAGCAAATGACTTATAATTTATATTATATTTAATTTTCACACTGTACATAATATAGTTATAACCAGCATTATATTCACATTTACACTATACAAAATGCCAATTACAGCTGATATTGTACTTCCATTCAAAATATAAACTCCTTGTGTATGGTTTTTTTTTTTTTTTTTTTTTTTGGCCTTTTTTATCTTCATGGAAATCATTCAAGCGACCGTTAAATATAACTACTGCTTCCATTTCCTTTAACGTTAAGTAACTCTAACGTGTAACGTTATGCTTCTGCAGGTGCAAAGAAATGAATATGAATAATAAAAAGCTGATTCGCATAACATGGCGCAAAAAAAGTAGAAAAATAAAGCTGCTTTTTAGCAAGTTCTTGCATGTTCTATCTTTTAAGCAAGTTATTTTGTACTCGGTACATGGATAGATAGCGAAAGGAAAGATGAAGAAATAAGGCGTCCATACGTTTATCAATTCGAAGACACTGTATATAACTATGATAGTTAAAAGTTGAAATGACTTTTCTAACGTGGACAACTTTTTAGCAACTATGCATAGATGGGATGCTTTTTATGTATATATCCAATGAAAGCAGCTGCCTACTATAATTGAGTACTTTTAAGTTGAATATATTGAAAATGGTTAAGTTGGACGGAAGAATAGAACCACGTCTCATCGAGGCAGAGAGTATGTAGACAGAAAATTATTGTCAAAGACAAAATTTCTAAACGTTTTAACCCTATAAATAGAGCTTCGGTATTTTAGTTTGAAAGACAACTTTCTTTATATATCAATTTTTAGTTATTGATAGCAGATTTTACATATTAGTTTGTAGTTATCGGTAGCAGTACGTTGGTATCAGTTTTTAGTTCGATAACAGTTTTAGAAGAATGTTTATCTTATGAATAATTTTCCAAGAATGTTTGTCTTTATAAATAACTTTTAGAAGAATGTTTGTTAAAATATTGAAGTCGTGTTCTTGAGATTAAAATATACAAATTTTTGTCTTTTAAATTAATTCTTCTTTTCGTATATCTGTATTTACTAGAATATTGGATGCACTAAAATGGAAAGGAACAGGGGCGTAATTATAAAAATGACGCAACAACGAAGCCATGTGAGGTTGGGATCATAATACTTGTAAGTTGTCGGCCGCAATTAAGCATTTTTGACCCACAATTCATTGCTTTTCTGATTCCGACCCCTCATTCACGCAACTATGCTTTCAATTATTTTACAACAAGATAGCTGAAATTCGCTAGACAGCTTTACATGCTTTCAGATTATCAAATTGTCATCTTCACATAAGTCTGTTAAATTTAGTGTCGTGTGTGTGTGTATATATATTGTGTATACACTATTTTCTCTGCAAAATTGGTGTGATAAATTCAATGACAATTTATATTTTATTAACTATGGTATTTTACAATTTTAATCATCACGGTAGAAAATTCAATTATCGTGTAAGAGCTTAAAATAGTACAGTCAACATTTGATATGTAATTCATTGATTCATTCCTTTGACTTATTCCTAATGTTTAATCTTCCGTTTGAGTTATTGATGAGAATCTGCGCTGCGCATTCGAATTGTAACTATGTATTTTCAAATCGAGTTGGGTCATTTTCAGAATTACCTCGAGCATAACCATTGTTCACAGGATGTATTCTACATTTAAATATTTTTTATATTTTGAGTATGCAAAATTAATTGTTCGAAAAATACGTTTATGTGTCGTTGTGTACATCTGTACATGTGTAGTCATGCATCAAACAAAAAAAAAGGTGAAAAGAATTACGTAATACATTTACAAATAATTATGTAAACGCACACATCAAATTTTAAACTTAAGGCTAAAATATTTTTTGATGGAAGTGATACTTAGTTTAAGAAAAGCACTAACTTTGTTGTCTCGGAGGAGAGAACCCGAGATCTCTAGAATAATAATCTAAAGATCTTATCACTTAAGCTAAACGGTCATTAATAATTTTAATGCTAAAACGTTGATTTGAGAGATCATTGTTTATAAAATAAATTCATACACAACTGCTCAACTTAAATTACTACGCCCACGGATATAAAAAAACATAAAAACATTGCATCATGCAAACACTGATATTGTAAATTAAGGGAAAGAATTATAAATTAGTCTACATATGACTAGTAGATGAAAAAGAAACAATGTCAATACTACAAAAAATAAAACTATCAAATAAACTACAACAAAATTAACATAGCTTAGGAATGTCCGATCGATAATGCATAATTATTTGGTTTTTCTTTCAAATATTGTTTCATAACCCACAAATTTAGTTGCTAAGGAAACCAATATCGCCAGTCAATAAGATAAAATTACAATATAAAAAGTCGAAAATAGTAAAATATGAAAGAACAAAATTAAAGAGAAACAATAACATTCGGACTTCCTCAAATCCTCTAATTGCATCCTTGTCCCATATCTCCTCTACTATTTTCTTGCCTTAATTAATATCAATTAAACACCAAAGGAACTAGACGAATTTCTTTTATCGGATCAAGTGAAATCAGTACAAAGTTGCTTAATATTCAAAATCTAGAAAACTCATCACAACCTCCGAAACTCTCGTTGAGCATGTAAGTGATAGATTTGGAAATATGTTTTTTGATGAATGTCTATGTCTAGCTAAGTTTTTATATGGCTAGGATATAGAATATAATCTGGAACTTTATATACACATATGTATGTATATATGTATATACATATACGTATATACATACATATGTGTGTGTATACGTATATACATGCATATGTATATATATACATACATATGTATATACATACGTATGTATATATATTATACATGTGTGTGCGCGCGCGCGTGTATATATATATATATATATATATATATATATATATATATTCATTTTTTGTTATACTATATCTAAGTTTTTATATGTAAAATTGCTTTTATTAGGTAAGGTATCAATTGAATTTGCTACTCTTTTTATGAAGTTCATTATTCTTTAAGTGAATGTTATTATGCCTATTATTCAATATATACTAAAAATCATTTTACTAAAGTGAATAATAATTTGATGAATTACAGGTTTTTAATTATGCATGACAAATTTCTTTGGATAAATTAATGATACATTTGTAATTGAATAGTTAACATCAATCAAATTCCTAAAGTTATAAATTAGAAAAGACCAAGGTGCAAATATTTACAATGATTTCGAAGTGATTGGATAAGTAGAAGATACAAAGATTTTAATTTAGAAAGAATAACGGACATGCAAAAAGTTTAGAAGTACGAAGGATGAAAATGAAAATATTATAAGGGAATTAGAAAGAGAAGAGAAAGTTCTTTTATTTACGATCATATAATAGATTTAAGTTTAAAAGTCATTGTGTTATCTAGCATTTGAACCAAACAACTTCTTAATGGATCTAGACTCCAAGATGATAAAAGAATGAATCAATAAACTCAACAGATGTAATGAATAATGGAAAGAAAAAGTAAAAGAAGTTTGGTGCAAATTTGCTTAAGTCAAATCATGTCGGTATCGACATGATCAATCATTTCGGTCCCAAGTTGTTTTGTGAAATGAGATATACTTTGCACTGTAGAAGAAAGAGGCATGTACTTTGAATGAAGAAACAAAGATTCATATAAGGCAAATAATATCGGTACCAATATGATTTGTAGAAGAAATTTTGTCAACGAATCTTGAAAACTTGAAGACTTGAAAATATATGAGAAGAGATCGAAGATGAGAGATGCAAAATCATGTTCGCACTGACATGATCATGTCTACATCGGCATGATTTGAGTTTCATGTTTTACTCATTCTTCATACCTAAAGGAGCGGCTTTGACTTTTTACATTGTCATCCATGAGTTAACAACTTTGAGGGATGAATTCGTCTATAAATATCCCTCCTTTCGCAATGAAAATGGATCTTGGATTCTCTAACTCAATTTCAACCACGATGTGCTGCAGAACTCGAATTTCAATGGCTTTCTAGGTCTAAAAGCTTTGTAATTCGATTTTACTAGTGCAAAGTCGTCTGAAATAAAATTAATAGTTGAAGTAGGCAATGATTTGAGGTCGAAGTTAAAAATTTGTGTATTCGTACTTCTATTTTCATTTTTAGATCCGTTCATCTCTTTTTTAGATAATCTTAGGTGTTGTGCCATTTTTTGACGCAACAGTTTTGGTATTTTCATTGAGAATGAAGATTCCTAATGGTGGATCCACGCTTTAACTTTGGATGGGAACATTCTAAAAAGTAGATCTAGAGCTTTATTGTTGAAGGCCTGTAGTTATTTAGATTGAAGAAGAATATACTAGTAGGCATGATAAAAATGAATTTAAGGAAATATGCTCGAAGTCGGGAACAATTGTTGAAGGAGATCAATAAGGATCTCAGCATGCTGAAGGTAAGACTACCCAATCCGTGCCTACTTTATTGGCATCCTCATCTCGGCCGACTGAATTCCTAGTAAGGGCTAAAATGGAGAGTATAATGCTTGATATGAATACTAGGATGATGGAGCAGCAAGGGAATCAAATGAATTTGATGAGAGCTATGCAACAGCAATTGACAATGCTGGCTCAGCATTAGTAGAGGGTTGACTCGTGAAGGTGAAGGAAAAATAGAAGAGGATTGTCATCTTTTGATTCTAATGAAGAAAGCTCACCTTCGAATGAATAGAACAAAAAAGATGGAAAACAAGCAACGCAACAAGATGTTGTGGTAGCATAGATGAGAACTTAAAAATATGGTGCAATTCCGGTTATGTCAAAACATGTCGATACCGACAAGTCCGATCAGGTCAGTACTAATATGATTGCTGAGGCAGTAAATCTTGCTGATTGTAAAGTGGAGTTGCAGGATGTTGGCGTTGATAATGGACAGGCTACTATTGTTCAGACTGGTGGTGTTTAGATGAACACTACATAACCTGCATGGTATCAACAATTCGAATATTAAAGTTCACACATCACCTTAGCTAGTGTTGTGACATTTTGGATGGAATTTATCATTACAAATTTTTTCTACAAATTCCAAATTTACTATTATACGTGGTACTTGTTAGTAACAATTATTTATGCCAATTTTCTCTGTCAAAAATTTCACTTTTGGATTTATGAAATTTGATTTTGATTGAATTTCCAATATTGTCCACATTCAACTTGTTTAATCCAAACAAAAAAAATTTGGTTCAATAATAACAATTTTTATTAACCGTACTACTTCGGTCAAAGACTTTAACTTTAAGTTCACTATGGTTTACCGTGATATCAACCTTATATAACTACGGATTGAATAAGGTTTCTCTTTCAATGCTTCAACTCAAACCATACTATAGTCGCTATGTGACGGCCCGATCTTTCGACTCTCTAATGTTGGCACTAATATACATCCACGGTATTCATATGCAAACACCCAAGTACTGGAAAGACTGATAGTTAGGGTAAAGTAGGAAGAAAAAGAAACATAACAAAAGGAAGAACACAATATCAAAATCTCACATTAGAACGATAAAATAAAATATCCAAAATGACAACACAAAGGGTTACTCTAAAATAGAGAGTAATTTTAGAGTTACAAAATCTACGTACTATCATCAGCTTGAATAGTTATAACTACCTACCCTCACAATGCTGATATACACATAATAATAATGCAATAGAAATAGAAATAGCTAGATAAATGGAAGTCTCCAGTTCATCTCCTGAATCTCTGAAGCATCCAATGTAAAATCTTCTTTACTCAGCCTATTCGTAAGAGTACACGAAGAATTTAGAAAAAACAAAAACCAAGTGTAAAACATAAGTTTGGTATGGGAAACTCCAGGTACATGCATACATGCAATAGTAACTTTTGAGGCCGTATGGATCACAGTTATAATTTTCCACTCAAAAGAAATCAAACCATATACTACGTTAATATAGTGATATAATAAATAACGTCTAAGGTATTGAATATAAATCAGAAAATAGCTCTACTGCTTGCATCTCAGAACATAAAAATATTAGAAGTACATCTGAAACTGTTAAGGTATGTTCACATATGGAATTTCCATGGAGGCGCCTCTAGTAAACTAAAGCGGACCTCCATGCACAAGGATCAGAAGTCACCTTCTGAGTCGTATAAAACTAGATAAAATATTCCATAAGAAAAACACAGCTGGCCCATGCCCTAACATGTGGAACCAAGAATCAACGACTCCCTCTAGCAGCACCAATAAGGAAAATCTAGAAATGGAGTTGATATACCTTATCACGGATCAGCTAAACCTCAGGTTATGCAGTCTACTCTGTCTTTAGCCATTTCCAATGTCCAGTTCATGTTCGTCCTCTCTTACATGAGTCTACATCTCTCGAACAGAACACAAATCCTTTCATGGATTTCAACACAAGTCGATGGACAAATGCTAATGCTAATCTCTCCTTTGGACTTAAGCGTAGGATAGGTAGTTCAACTCTATAGCATTAATTTGAAATGTTAAATCTAACCTCTCCTTGGAAGTAACTTTAAGATAGACGATTCAACTCTATAGCATTAGTCTAAAATGTTAATGTAGGCCTCTCCCTTAGACTTGATCTTAAGTTGATGTTTCAATTCTATAATATTACACTTCACAACCTCTTCCAAAAACTTAAAATTGTATGCAAGTTTTGAAGTGGTATTTGGTAAGTTAAACACTTATCAATCAGGACTCTTTAAAGCTAAATCGATGAATTTTCGATAGACTCAATTCAGATTCTTTTAGAAGTATCGAACTATATATAAATGATTCCTTCCCGGAGGATCTCATACACACACACATAGATACACACAATTCTTAAAGATAGAGATGTTTCATACCAACGAGTCCTCCCCCGGTGATCTCAAACCATATGAAGCCATGAAGTTTTCATAGACTTCCTAAGTTATCAAGTTCAATTAGTCAACTAATTGACTATTTAGTTCTAAAAATTATCGCTTATGGAACATTTATCCTAAGTTATCAACAGTGAAGCTGGTAGGTTAGAGGACTGTTTATTCTAAACCTTACTTGAACGTCATTCTTAACTTTTGTAGATTAACAAGCCTACTTCATCGGTTTTTAGTGTTAAGCATAGTTAACTACTTTCCATAAACAAGTAAACAAAACAAACCACGATCAAACAACTACTAGACCTCTTTTATAAAACATTTGCTTATAGTTTTAAACTCTCCTAAAAATGATAAAAATGTGTATATAATAATCTATTTATAAAGCTAAGATATTTAATAAAACAATTCAAAAGGTATTATAAGTTAAGATATTTATACTTAATAAATAATTAACTAATTTTCTAAAAAACTATATATACTTAAAACATACTTTAGAATATTTGCAATATGGTCTAAAATATTTATTTAAAAATATCTAATTTCTAATTTATTTAAAAACTAAAAAAGCATGTTTTATTTTATATAAATATAAACCTTCTAATTTAATAATTCGTAATTAATTATTAAAAATATATAAAAAATTCCAAACCATTTTTAAAATTCTCTAATAGAAGATTAATATAAGTAGAACTACAACATTTTCGGAGTGCTGTAAAAAAGAGGTTTAGAGCTACCATGGCTTTTCTAAAGTACTACGGCTTACTGTAATAAAAGCTAGGAATTGGGTTGGTTTGGTTTTTGGAAGTTTTGATCGATTTTCGACTTGAAAACAAACCTTTTAGCATTCAATCTTTTTATAGTAACCAATGTACAAATAATACATCACAACCATTATGAGAAACCTCAAGAAGACAAAGCTGAAAAAAGGTATTTCCGAAGCGCATTTATAATAACTATCATTACAAAACCACTTCCAATTCAATCTGATTCAACCTATGTTCAACCAAACCTTATGTTCTTTATTCAAGGCTATGCAACAAGTCATAGAAAGTCATACAAGTCCATATCTGTTAAATACATATGTCGTTTGCTTTCCAAAGCAAGAATCAAGTAGCAACATAAATTCAAGCAACTATAATATAGTTTAAACAACTATATAACACTTCATATTCATTCAAATGGCTAGTTAACCCACCCTTCAACAAGAAAACAACAAAGTACAAGCTTCCACTTTCTACCTCAACCTTGCAAGCTCCTAAACTTCTTACACCAACCCCATTTTGCTCAGCCTAAGCTAAATGGCCTTCCCAATGCTTACGGCCCAAGCTTGTGTGGACTTGCTTACTCCAAATCTTTTACTTTCAAGTTACTAAGAGTTTTTTTATGTTGTTGTAGGCTTCTAGTTTGAGTTTGGTGAAGTGTTGAGCTGTTTTGTGTTGATTTGTTTATCGAAAATTTATAAAGAGAAAAGAGTGAAGAGTGCTCTGATTTATTTTGTTAAAATGTAAAAAGTGATTTCAAGAGGTATATAGGATTCAAGTAGGTAAGCTCACCCTTCTCCTCAACCCCTAGCGGGCCAAGACAATCCCTCCTCCATGTTCCTCCATGTGCTTGCTTTCCACTTACTGGCTAAAAGAAATATCTCCTCTCCATTCACAAATATCCACTTTTTTCTAGAAGCTTCTCTAAAGCAATTTAGTGCAAAATATTTTTATTACTTATTAATGATTTCCTAAGTTATTTAGACATGTACTAAAATGTTTGAATAACTTGAATCGAAAAAAGCTGTTTATCAATAAAACGATTTTCAGTCACATTATTGTTATTTCTTTAGTTTTTATTCTTGTAAACCAATTTCAAAAACAACTTTCTTATCATTAATTATTAATTAAAAGGAATTTAATTAGGTTATAAAATCACATTTATAATACTTAACCATATTTCAAAAAGTTATGATTTTCAAAGACAAAGTGTTCGAAATTACGGGTCGCTACATTCTCCCCCATTTAAGACATTTAGTCCTTGAAATCCAAATAAGAAAGACAATCAAAAGAGAACAGAAAAAAGTGTATGTGTGTAGATACAGAGTAACGCTGAAGCTACATATTAACCAAAATGCATACATAGTGACTCTACCTCGAGCAGTGAGTATACTACAAAAACTATACGGTACTAAGATAAGAAGAAACCACTAGTCTAAAAGTAACTTCGGATAGGACCCCTTATACTATCCTCCGTCTCCCAAGTATAATCCCAAGCGTCCTCTCTCCAATATACCTTAGCCAACTTTACAACTTTAGTCCTTAATCGCTTGATATCTCGATCAAAAATCTGAATATGTTGCCTCTGAATAGTCAAATTAGGCTCAATCTCTAGGTTCTCTTGCTGCGACACTTCCACAATCAATGAAGGATCATGTACAAACTTCCAAAAATGTGATACATGAAACACATTGTGCATACCCGATAGTCCAGTCAGTAACTCAAATCTATACTGAAGTGTACCAAACCTCTCCAAAATCGAGAATGGACCTATATAAGGAGGAGTCAACTTCCCAAATCTTCCAAGCCAAACGACACTTCTAATTGGAGAAACCTTAATAAACACAAAGTCCACAACTAATAACTCCAAGGATATGTGCCTCTCGTCTGCATAACTCTTCTAACAATTCTACGCTTTCTTAATGTGTCTCCGAATCTCCGTTACCTTATCAGAAACCTCCTGAATCATATCCGAACCAAGTACTAATCGATCCCCAGGTTCTCCCAACACGATGGAAATTTACAAGGTCTATCATACAACGCTTCAAAAGTTGCTTTTCAAATGCTAGCTTGGTAACTGTTGTTGTAGGAAAACTCAACAAGTGGTGAATGCTCTTCCCACTAACCACCAAAATGTGATATAAAAGACCGAAGTAAGTCCTCCAAGACACAGTTTGCCCTCCCTGTTTGCCCATCGGTCCGTGGATGGCAAGCAATACTCAAACTCAGCTCTATCCCCAAGGAATCATGTAACCCTTTGTAGAAATTGCTTGTGAATATCAGTTCTTTATCGCTCACGATATCATAAGGAACTTCATGTAGTCTGATGATTTCCTTAACATATAACTGAAGCTAAACTAGAAGCCATCTTCGTAATATTTACGGTAAAAAGTGCATGCTCTTAGTCAATCGATCCATTATAACCCAAACACCTTCTTTACCTTTCCCCAACCTCAGTAGCCCATCAATAAAGTCTATAAATATTTGCTCCCACTTCCACTTAGGAATCTCGAGTGGCTGAAGCAGTCCATCTATCTTTTGGCGGCTGCCTTTAACTTGTTGTAGTTATAACACCTACTCACAAAGATGGAAACGTCTCTCTTCATGCCTTCCCACCAGAATGTCTGCCTCATATCTTAATACATTTTAGTAACTCCAAGATGTATCGTCAATTGTGAATGATGGCTCTCTGTTTATACCTATTGCCTAATACCATCAACATATGGGACATGCAATCTTTTGTTCATCCTCACTATACCATGGCTATCCACCTCGAATCCTGGCCACCTCTCTGATGCTTCATTCTCACTTATGCTTTTTCTATCCTAGCAATACAAAGATCTCTAAGTTGACTTCATTTGATACGACTAATCAGGGTCGGAAGAACCTCTACATATGACACAATTGCATACCTTCTACTGAGCGCATCAGCTACAACATTAATTTTTCCTTGCATACATTAAATATCTAGACCATATGCCACAAGAAACTCCAACCACCATTGTTGCCTCATGTTTGATCCTTTTGAGTCAAAAGATACTTATAGGATTTAAGGTTCGTGTATAACTTGAACTTCTCACCTAGAAAGTGATGCCATCACATTTTCAACACAAAAAAACCACTAACCATTCCAAGTCATGATTCAGATACCTTGATTCATGTGGCTTGAGCTACTGATTACATAATAAATAACCATTCCATGCTGCATCAACATAGCACATAAACTGTCAGTATAAATAGTTAAACCCTCACCTCCATCCAAAAGAGTAAGAACATGAGCGCTAGTTAATCTTGCCTTTAGCTATTTGAATGCTCACTCGCATTTGTCAGTCCAAAAAAATTTGACGTATTTCTTCGTCCAATTCATCAAACAAGAAGCATTCATCAAGGAATCCTGAATAAACCTCCTTTAATAACCTTCTAATCCCAAGGAGCTCCTAACCTCAAACGCACTTTCTGGCATTTTCTTATCCTGAAAGACCACAACCTTCGTCGGATCAACAGAAATACCCTCCATCGAGACAACGTGTCCTAAGAACCTCACTTCTGACCGCCAAAAGTGACAATTCAAGAACTTAGCCTTTAATACATGCTCTTTTAATATTTCCAATACAATCCAAAAATGGCAAGTATTCCTCAGTCTTAGAGTAGACTAGAATATCATCAATAAACACAAGAACAAACTTATTCAACACATCATTCGTTAAGTCCATGAAATATGCTGGAGGATTCGTTAGGCCGAACAACATTACTAACCACTCATAAAACTTATCGGATTTGAAAGCTTTCGAGGGTACACTCTCATCCGCTACCCTAAGGTGATGAAACCTTGTAGCAAGATTAAGCCAAGGAAACACCCGATCATCATGAAGTTGATTAAAAAAATCATCCATCCTAAGCAAAGAATACTTGTTCCTAATAGCCCACTTAAATAAGCTCATGGTAATCCATACACAGTCTTAAGGAACTGTTTACCTTCGTAGCAAAGACGATGGGCACTCTCCAATTCGATCGACTCGGATGGATCAAGCCTTTTCACAATAAATCGTTGACTAGGCTAGTTATTTCCAACTTCTCCTTTGGTGCTATCCTATGAACATGCAGCAAAATAGGTTTACCATCCTGAACCAAATCAGTACAAAATTCTATTTCATGATGAGGCGGTAAACCGGGCACCTCTTCGAACACATCTGCAGATCCTACCCAACTCCTCTTCGCCACATCAATTGAACAAAGAAAACTACACATAAGCGAGCTAGGTCCTTCACAATTCACTATTAGAGCCTCTCTTCCTTTCTTCAATGCCACAGTTTGCTTAACACTATCTAAGACGACATTGTTTTGAGATTTAATCCATCCCAAGCAAAACATCAAACCTTATAATATCAAGAACATACATATCGCAAGGAAAGAGTTGGTCAAAAAAAGTGTCTGGAACTCCTAAAAAATCATACTAAGTTGGACAGCCCCTACAGGATTCGACACACAAATAGATTCGGAAGCCATAACTGGCTCCAGTCTCAGTCTATCAACAAGGCTACTAGAAATGAAACAAAAAGAAGTACTAGTATCAAACAAAACATGAACATAACTGCTGTTAACAGATAAAATACCTTCCAGAACCTGCTTTCCCTTCAACTGTTGAAGTAGAAGGTGCTAAAGCAAGTGCAAAACTCTAGACTATTGTCCCTTATAAAGCATCAGACAATCCCTAAAAAATGACCTGGCTGAAGGAAGTTGCAGCAACTCCTCGATGCAAACTATGCCTTGGCAGTCTATGGCTCCAACTTTGGTGCCTTAGTAAATGGTGCTTTAATTAATAGTGCTTTATCCACTTTTCCTCCCCCACCCAACCAACCAAGAAAAATGCCCCTTCTTCCTACACTTATGGCAAACTAAATAAGAAATATACCTTGGTGGTTGAAATTATGATTTTCTCCAGTTGGTACAGAAATAGATGGCTTTGGAGCCAAATTCTTGAACCTCAAATCCATGTTTACTAGATTCATGAATGATCCTTGAATATGATTTTTCATATCCCTCTAAAACTATGGACAAATACATACAATGAATATCCCATTCTTCTTTAGCAGTATGTCTACTAACCCAAACCCAAACTGAGATAATGCATAAAACCTGCTTTCATACTCAGAAACTGACATAGCCCCCTACTTCACATCTAGAACGTGGGGTGCAAAATTATGGTCTTAAGGCTAACTTAACACTAGAGGGGCTGAATAGTGTTTGCTAACTTATATAAATCTTTTTAATTTTCTTTCAAGATTAATACTTAATCATGGCTTATGAACATAGAATTATACTAACAATCAGTCAAAGATGCAATAATAGATAAAAAATAAAAGCAACAAAGTAAGGAGTTAGAGTGATAATACTAGAGATTTTATACTGGTTCAGATTTCTCCTACATCTAGTCCCATATAATTGCTTGTAGGGATTTATTTTCAAATTTAAATCTTTAACTAGGCAAAATGCCAACCTAAATACATTCTCGATTTCGAAGCTACGAGACACATCCTTTTGACACACCCTTTTGAATTTCCAAGCTTAGGGTAGACTCACTTGATTTGATTAAGCTATAGGAGCACCCACTAAATTTGAATGGGCTATTAAACACACCCGCTAGATTTGAATGGGTTATTAAGCTTACCCAAGAAAATACAAATAGAATTGATAGTTTTTCCAATGACATATTCTTGTACTTTGGATACAATGGATCCTATAGCCTCTTAGATAACACTTTGATCTTTGAAATGAGAAAGAGGTGTTTCCAAAACAGTAAGAAAGTAGTATTAAATCAATATAATAAAATATCAATTGATTATGTGTGATTTTGAAGAGAATAGTGTATATTTCTTAAGAGAGTTTTCAAGAATGTAAGAGAGAGTAAAGTAAGTTATCAAAAAAATTGTTTGCGCTCTACTTTATATAGTAAATGAGCAGATGTGTCCATTGTTGAAGAATGGTGACGAACTGACCCTTCCTTTCGAAATTTAAAAAATTAACTGATGACAAATATATCGACATATATTGTCTAGGTATGTCGACATACCTTAGTTGAAAATGAAAATTATTTTCATAAAATTAATTTGAAAATTATATACTTTGTAAAATAGATTGAACATAGTTGTTAACCCAAAAAATTGATAAACACCCTGGATTGAGTGTGAAAGCACCAGCCCTGTTCTCACAGAGCAATAATATAGAGAAAAAATGTAAAAGAGCTGAATTAAAAAGAAGACAAGAGAACTTTTATACTGGTTTGGTTGTTAATGAAGCCTACATTCACTTTATAGTTTTTATTATTGACTGATTGCTGTTACAAGTTGTATTTGATTACAAAGCTCTTGAATACCCTTAACTAGATTAAATCTCCAAGGTTGGAATCCATTGGAGAATTACAGTAAACTCCTTTGAAGACCATTATGAGGGAGGTAAGGAGTGAAGAAAGCTTCCAGCAGAGTTTTGGCCACTAGTCCTGAGAGATCCAGTTTATATTGCAGGTAAGATTATATTTATAGAGGTTGGAGAGCTATTAGGCTAAGCCTATTTGCCAAAATGTTTGCACACGACCACATGAAGGCACACTGGAAAATGTGTCAGGAACCAAGCTAACTCTGTGGATCGCTAGCGATCCATAGATTAAGCTCGAAAGCGATCCATAGATTAAGCTCGAAAGCGATCCAATGCCTTCGTGCATTCCCCTTACTTTGTTGTAGCAGGGAACTTATAAAAATGTCTGGATTGCTAATGATCCATATACTTTGCCATTTTTTGTCTTCGCCTTCTGGATCATGATGTAGGAAAATAGATGGGCTCATGAGCAAATGCTATGGATCGCCGATGATCCATGTCCTTAATGTTTTTCTTCTTTCTTCTGGCTTCTTCTTGGCTTGCTGTTCTAGTCCTTTTGGTTGATTCTTAGTTTGTTCTGACTCGACGTAGATGTTCTGACTTTCTTTTACCTGACTTCCTTTGGATTCTGCTAGGTTTAAAACCTAAGAAGCAATAGTTAATAAACATTTTAAACATTGAAAAACTTTTAGAAAATATTTTGAAACTAATTTTAGTTAAAAATATAGAAGATCGGAAAATTGGAGATAGAGATCAAAGATTGTAATCAACGACTTGAACAATATGTGCTATGACTCTACACGCTAAATTATAATCTTGATATATTTGTATCTTGGTCTTTGAACTCACGAATCTTCATATCATCTTTATCATGAGTTTTTATACTATACAGTCTTCGAGTTAGCACCTCCACAATATTCTGCACTATATATTATATAACCTAGAAAAACAGTAGTTCTACATTTTATATGATTATATATGGTTGTTACCATCAAAATCGATAACTGAAGTATTAACAATCTCCTCATTTTTGATGATGACTACCATTAAATATTCCTACATATAAAATATAATATAACCCCCCTAAATATATGCATGTATATTTTATATTTTTCTCCCCCTTTGTCATGAACAAAAATGGGAGAAATAAAAACTCCCCATTAAAATGAAATACTTATAAACCGTAGAGTCAAAAAAATCAAGTTTTAAGTAATATGATAGTCAAAACGGGTTTATCTATATATTTGGACTAAATTAATTAGAGTATATGTTTAAATGAGATATAGATGCAATATGATATGATTATTACATATAAATGATTATTAACCATCTAAGCATTCAATTAAATGCAAACCAAATCAAAGCTACACCTATTTATTTTACAATCAAACTTAGCTTAATCAATCTAAACAAAATTATTTACATTTTACTTTTGAAACAAAATAAGTTTAATATACAAACTTAGGAATTTATTATAAGTGGAAATCTAGACATTCCTAAGAACTTCAACACAACCTTCATATCCATTGATCAGATTTGCTTTGATGGCATCCCAATCTTCATTGTCTTTTGAGCATTTTGGATTGTTGGTTTGATCATCTTTGATCAAGGAAAAGAATAACAATCAAAGAGCATCAAATTGCTTATCTTTCTCTTTTATAATTTGCATTTGGCTCAATCCAAATGCCTTTAGTTTCTTAGAATAAAAGAGAGAATATCTTTGAATTATTGGAGAGTTTCCTCATGGTTTTCACAGAGTTTTAAGTGTGGAGAAGAATTTTTATTAAAAAATGTTTGAAAATGAAAAGGAAATAGAGAATGAAATGATGAGTGAACTTTTCTGAAAGAAATAGGCTTTTATAGGAGTGAAAAAGTTGATCATGTGGATTTCTCTTAGAAAAGTTGGTTGGTTCTTTATTGAATTTGATTACGATCACTTACAAAACCATTGATTTTGCCTTGTCTGAAAAAGTTGATCACCGTTCCTTCTAGTGCTCTATGTTGATTTGTTTTATGCCCATTCATCATATGATAGTAGAAATAGAATCCTCCCCGATTCCTTTTATATTTAGGCCTTTTCTTTTGGGATGGCCTATAGTTGAGTTCCTCCTTGGTTAGCAAATAAACATTCACAATTGATGTAGTCAGATTATATTCCTTAGGAACTCTCGACTTGAAGCTTGTCTTTTGGGGATGATTGCTAGATTTTTTATTGCTTGGTTCCAAAGCTTCTCCTTCAATGACTAATTTTCTTCTCAAAACCTTTTGAAGCTCACATGTAGGCAATGTAATACTTGTTGCTTGATGCCATTTTTGTGCAAAGGTGTTTAATCAACCATCATCTCTTCTTCAAAGATAGTGCCTTTGGTATATTGTTAAATTATCTTCTTTATTTGATCAAACAAGTTGTCACTCATATCTTTTATCCCCCCTAAGGAAAAGATATGTGTAGGACCAATGTGAAAGGGGTTTAAACCCGCTTGTTTGGGTCATAAAATACAGCTCTCTTTCCCTTTATGATCTTTAAAGCATCCAATCTCAACATTTGCTCTACATATAGTTTAGAATCTTCAACAGTTCCATGGGAGAATCCAATTGAGTGTAGCTTCAAGGACCCTTGCTCGGACTTTCCAATTTTACTAAGCATAGTGGTGTAAAGTCTAAAATAGGTAAGCTTGGAATAGAATGGGGTTAGAGGAAATAAAGTTGGAAGTTCAAGAAGGTCGGAGGTTCTAGCCCTCCTTCTAGTGCCAAAATGTTAACAAGAAAACTTGCCAACACCTCCAAGCAAAGTTCAAAGTATAAGTAAGCCTTTCAAAACCACCTTTCGTACAGATGAAGATAGTTTATACCTTCCGAATCCCTTTACCAATACAATCTAGAAGACTTAGATTTCCTTTAAGTGCACCCTTCAAAAAGTTTGCGACAATTGAAAATCCTTCTAAACAACCTTCCGACGCGGTCGAGACACTTGAATCTCTTATGAAAATACCTTTCGAACTAGTTGAATAGACGTAGGATCCTATCAAAACCTCCTTTCAATGTGGTCAAGGTGGACTAAGGTTAAGATCTAAATACCTAAAGGTTTTATTTGAATTAAAGAGTTTCGACTCCTTTGAATGGTAACCTTTCGATCACATTGATACAAGCAGATCATAACCAGAATCATATAGAAACATTAAATCAGCTAATATATCTAAATATTCCATATACTTGCTTTGATAATATTTTCCTCTATTACTAGAAGCTTGAGTGATACAAAGAAGTCAAATTCCCAATCTAATTGTGGAATTAGGGTTTAAAAACTCAAGCAAGGAAAAATGTTTAGTGAATGGGATCAGATCCCCAAAACAAGCCCCTAGGGTCTTATTTATAGGTGCTGGTTGATCCCCTTTCACACTAATCCTTTCGACTTAGTTGGAAGGAGGATTTGAAAACCTTCCATCGTTGTTGGATTCAGGACGCCTTTCCTACTCCGCTTTTGAGTTAAACTTGAGTGCTTTCGACTCCACCGAAATGTATAGGAGTGCTCTTTACCTAGCTGTTAATGTTCCATGTAAGTTGGAAAGGACATTGGCTTTCGACGCTATCTAAACGTGCACGTTGTGGGCATCGAATGAGTTGAAGCATAGTAGAAAGCTTAGCTATAGAAGATAACATTCGAAAGCATCCTCTTTGATTAGTGCGGAACCCCATCTTTTAGTGTTTGTGGAAGTTACATTGAACGAATATAAGCTTTCTTTTATAATTGTGAATGGTCTTAACTGGTTCAAAAGGCTAATTTAAGCTTTCGAATGGGAAGCTATGGCCAAATGTTCTTCTGTGGGATGCGAATGAAGGCAAAACCCACTGTTTCTAAGGGTTTGGTGCGCATATGATAGCCTGTAACCTGTTGCCTTCGAAAGGTGTTCCTCGCCTCATTCAAAATGTCTTCCTACATGTGGAAGCTACGGTTTTGGAAGGAAATAATTGAAGTGAAAGAGTGCTCTTATCCCCTTTCCAACTCTTCGAAAGCTGATAGCATATCCAACTTTTGTAGAAGCATCATTTTTGAATCTTTCGAAAGGTTTTGTATATGCTATCATTCCTTGTGAATCCCTCTTTTATATTTTTCATGTTTTCAACAAGGTTGAAGTGAAGATTGAAGGTAATATCTTGTACTACGGATATGTGACGTTATTGTTGGTATTATGCATGGGTTTATGACATTTGAAATTTAAACGAAGTGGAACTATTTCTGCTATTATATTTTATCCTTCTGCTATGAGCTCTGAATGTGTATATAAATTACTATGTATTATTATTTATACTAACCAACAACTAGCTATAGTTCTGAATTCAGAATTTAGTTTCATTTCAGGACGGGTTGTTACAGTTGGTATTAGAGCTTAAGCCACTTGATCAATAGAGATAGGTATATGTATGCGAGGTGTACTTGTTATTTTTGAAAATGTTTTTCAAAAATCCTACTATATATATATATATATTCTTATTTTAAACATATGCAAAAGCACTAGAAAAATATTTACTTTAACATATAATACCGTCTTAGGAAATGTAGAAGGAAAAGATTGTAACTCCAAAATTAATAACGAAACAAGTTTGTAATAAATAGGGAGTTAAAAGAATTTAACAAGGATATAAATGGACTAATAAAAGAGTTTATTAGAGTTAATATGGAGAGATAAGAAACGCATAATATGAAAAAATTAGAATGAATACATAAATGCCTTCAAAAATTGTCTATTAGAATAATAATCATTTTTTACGGACAACTGACATTTATAGAAATACCAGATAAACATGTTAGATAGTAATTTATATTTTATCTCGTCAAAAATTTCCGATTAAAAGGGTTTTCGGTAAAAAGGATTTTTCATTTTTAAAATACTAGTTTAAAATTAGTTGAGTCGAATAGTTTTCGATTTTTGGGGATTTAAAATAAATATAAAATAGAGCATAGGTTGGAATTGATGAATTTTCTTCTATTTCATAATTTATAAAGTCCCTTTTTTTAAAATTATTTTTAAAAATGGGGAATAAACGGAAATGGAACTTAATTGAATTAAGAAATAGAGAATAGAGGGATAAGATTAACTAGGATAGGAGGAACCTTTACGTATTTGGAAATGGAGAAAAATATCTGAAGTAGGAGTTAATTAATCAAGAGAAATATAAATAGAGGCAATATTGGGATATTTGGTTAGAAATAGTATTAGGAATTTATATAAAACGGGATCGATAATCTATTTAGAAATTAATAGGATAAATGTTATCATTGTCTACTCAACTTTTCATTATATAAGATTATAAAAGATGTTTGTGGAAAGATTTTTTTTAACAACTGGATGGAATTAAATAATGATAATTAATAAATAAGTTGGGATAATTTTGTGAGTATTATAATGAAAAGCATTTTTTTGAGGACGAGAATTTTATATATAGATTTTTCTATTTAGAACTTGTTTGAATAAAAATAAAATACTATTGAATTTAAAATGGTAATGAAAGAGAAATAAAATGGAATTGATAAGAAAAAATTGCGAAAGATAATAGCAGTTTATTTAAGGCTGAAACAAAGTTATAAAAATCATTAGTTAAGTGAGCTTGTTGATGTATATTTTTGGGGTAATATAACAATTAGAAATTAGAAATTTGGCATGTATGTGGTCTACTAAAATAATTGTCTTATAACTAGAAATATCTTTGAAATAATGCATGTCTAATAGAGGAAAACATGTTATTTTGAAATGCTACCGAAGTTATAATCTTTGTAATAGATTTAAAAGGAGCTAATTTTGGAAAATTATTTTGTATGTTGTAGAAGGTTTTTGAGAAGGAAAATTATTTGCTTCTTTATCGAATTAAGAAATTTTTGAATTTTTGATTTAATAATAGTTTGGTTTAGTAATAGAGTTTTAAATGTTTTGAATTAAAAGTTCAAATTTAAAAAAAAATTGTTGTAGAAAGTCCTTAAAAAGGAAAATTTAGTTAGAAAAAAGAAAATATTTCATGGCTTCTTTTGGGAACTAAACAATTTTGAAATTGATAAAAAGGGTTACAAGTTTATATTTTTAAAGATAAAGGTTGCAGATAAAATACTTATATATGTGAATTTTAGTCTTAAGAATGGTGAGCACTAATTCAATTTTTTTTATGAAGTAGATAGGGGTCACTACCTAGGTATGGTGGTGAAGATAGGAATAAAATAGGATTAGTACCAAATATTTAAGTGCAGAATGTTGGTAAAAATTTTGTTCCAGATTTATAATTAAGTTACAAGTTAGGTTGCTCTAGTTGACATGGAATGTGAATTCTATGTTTTGATTTATTCGAAGCGGTTTCTGTGTAATCCATAAATTTTAAAATTCCAAATTATTTAAAAAATGCAATGTTTGAATTAAAGAATATACCAAAAATAGAAAGAGATGTGCTAGGTATGGATATTATTTTCTATAGTTTACACTGTTTACTTCATTAAAAGGAAAGAGGTAATTCCTTGTAATTTCAAATGAAGCAAAGATCTTACTTTGATTCATTTATGGAAAATTATAAGGGTAATCCCTTTTGGGGATAGCTTTGATAAATTAAAATGTGGAAATGAATGTTTTAGTTTAGAAATTGATGATTAGAAGTAAGGAATACACACACGTATAACCGAGCTTAACGTATTAGTTAGTAATTAACGGATTAGTATTTATGGACATTTGTCACAAATTTAATGGACAATAAATTTGTAGTTAATGAAAGGAATTAAATAGGGATTGATCAATGAATTTAATATGACATTTATGGAGGAATTGAATCGGTATAATAGAGGGATCTTGAAACTGATAAAAAGAAAAGGGATCAAGTGAGGATTAACTAGAGATGGTCCAATTTTTATAATAATGTTCGTTTGTTAAAGGTGTGTAACTGAAGTAATGAAAGGACCACATTCATTAGAAACCAATAAGGAAAATTAAAAAAGATGGAGAATTAAGTGTAATGACATACTAAGAATGTTCATCTTAATTTAATAAGGTGTTGTAGGGCCCCAACATTACTAATACCAGTTAATGATAAATGGTAACTTCCAACAATTTTTTTATAGAGTATTTGATATTGTTATTGCTAGTTGTCTCTCTTATGTCATTGGAAAAGCGTATGATATAGTATAAGATATGTTCCTATTTTATCACTGGGTTGATTTTATGGATGGGAGTAGAATGCCGGATACACACACACACACACACATAGGAACATCGTATATAAGGAAATTTCATAAGGAAACTTAAGTCGCAATAGACTACATGTATGACAAAAAGTTAATAAGGAAATTATGTTAGCAACCGGAAATATAAGTCCCAAATATTTTAGGATTTAGGGGAAAAAATTTAGTTTACGGAGAGACACTATTCAAGGATGACCCTTCACCATGGAGGGGATAAGATAAATAGAGATATGAGGATAATTTTATATTGTATAGTGATAAAGAATAAGGTGGCAGAAGTTTCCACTAGGGTTTGATGTGCCAAAACGAAAAAGATAGAATTAATTGGGCATCAAATGAAAGACGCACAAGAACGTCAGAAATCTTATGTGGATAAGCGAAGAAAAAGTTAGGGTTTGAAGTATGGCATATGGTGTTTATCAAAGTTTCCCCTTTGGAAAGATCATGGTATTTGAAAAGTTGGCACCAAAATTTGTTTGGGCCTTTCCCAATTTTAGAAAGAATAGGAAAATTTTCTTACCGCAAAGAGCTACCGGATAAGTTGGTAGGAGTCTATAACGTTTTTCATGTTTCACACTTGAGGAAACGTCTTCATAGCGTAGCCACTATAATAGAGCCTAATCAATTGGTGGACATTGAGATAGAGCTAATAGCATCTCATGCTACCGCACGCAGTATGGAGCACGGAACTAAGAAACTCCACAACAAAGAAATTAGGCTAGTTGGAGTATGATGAGGGGAAAATCCAATGGAAAGCACGAGGACTTCTCATCCTGAGGTTTTTACCGATGAATGTTTCTCACTAAATTTAGGTTTTGGTTGCATCGTGGTTGCCAGATTGGATGAGAGGAAATGGTTGCTACACTTTTACTATCACTTTTACAATCACAGAACATTTTTCACATGTTTCAGATGTTTGCATGCATGCTTATATGTCATAACAGTTACATTCATGCTAGGATTGAGCTCACCTAAAGTATGTTTGCACACAAAATCACATTGCACTTTTGCTTGAGTAGATGGTTGCGTTGATAACTTGGTTGTATGACATGGATGTTTATTGCGTGTTACCTTATCCGCCTTTGGAAAGATTTCGAGGACAAAATCCTTTCAATTAAGGAGGATGTAACAACCTGTAAAAATTAATAAGAAATAAGTAAAATAAGATAAATTAAGTAATAAGATAATGCTAAAAATGAAAATTTTCAAAAGTCAGAATTTGACCATGGAAGTTATGCGTTGCGTTTGTCGTGATTTTCTAATTAACTTCCATATATAATATATTAATAATAGAGCTCAAACGGAAAAGTTATGGACATTTGAAGTTTTCAGATTCAAAATAATTTAATAGAATTCAAATTCAAATAATTAAATAATTCCTAAACTTGGAATTCAAAAAAGTAGTAGTAATCAGACTTGGGGTTAAGTAATCATTAAAAGTAATGTTAACATTGAAGGAGTAATAATGGCATGAAATAAATAAATCAACGACAATTAAAAATGTTTCCTGAAATAAACAAACCGATTAACCGCCTACCTTAGGCCGGTCAACTGCTAGCGATCAGTCGGTAGGGTAGGGCAGTCAACTGGTAAGCAAGTGACAACTAAGTTTGTTTGCACAATGGACATTTTAGATTTTATTATTTTAGACTGACTTAAGTTTGATAGTTTTGATGCATTTCAACCACTATATATAAGGGTATAGTCCTCTCACTTTTATTAACACATTATTTCGGAGAACTTAGCGAAGCTCTATCAGTCTCTCTCTTTAAAGATACAGAAAAATTCCTTAGGCTTTCAGGTAACAGATTTTAGATGTTCATTATTTTATTTTCTAATTCGATGTTCCTTCAATTCCTGAATTTCTGATTCTAATATATATATATATATATATATATATATATATATATATATATATATGCTTACAAATCCCTTGTTTTATATATTTAAAAGGAGAGATCTGAAAGAGATTATTGAAGTCCTGACAAAGTTAAAAAGAGGAAGAGCTAAGAACCTATTGTGGGTAAAAATCTTAGTCTTTCTATTTTAGTAATTGAATAGCGTAGTTTGGATTCGATATATGTCTTGAGATATTTTGGTTAACGAAATTGTTACATTAAAACCCCCAAAATTTCCCAAAGAGAAATATCAATTCTTAAGATGGAATCTCAATTGTTTTATATTAAATAATGCAGTCTATGTATATTTTGCAATTTCAATATTTTAACCTCTATTCCACTTCTTATCTTTTTCTTTGGATCTGATTAAGGGTTTCGATTAGGAAATTGTTCATAAGTTATGAATTTTATTCGTAGTTTGCATTGCCTATTTCCAAAATTTGAATAAAAATCCCCTTTCAATAATTTCATGTAAAAAGAAGTTAAATAGAGCACAAAAGTATGTAATTATAAGTTTCTACTTTTGATTTATTCCATTGTTTTAATGTAAAATAAATGGGTTTGGATTCTATTTTCATATAGGTCTATTGATTTGATTTTGGATATTGAATTTATGGTATACGTGTTAATATAGAAATGAGGCTTGTGTAATTTTAAAGATTTGACATTTAACCGTTGGTATAGGGCGTAAACTTCTCACGTTATAAATTTACTAAGTGCATATATACGTATATGTGTGTGTATTAGCGTAAATGACATAAGATTATAACGTATTAATGATGTGGTTAATAGGTTATTAATTATTATTGAATTCCCCTTTAGGAAAGTAAGTAATTGTAGAGGCAAAAAAAGAAGTTTTCTTATAAGACCTTAGTTATGGATACGGTGAGATTTGTGATAATATGTTAAGAGAGTTTATAAATCATGACTAAGCTATTAGGATGTGAGATCAGTCAAAAGTACACAAAAGTCTTTCCAATTAATTTGGCTATCAGTAGTGTGAAATTGGGGCTAATGTGAGACATTGTCTATAAAAAGTAGCTATGTATGATGCAAGCCCAAATTATGCAGGGTAAATCTTCCAGCTAATCTGGTTACCAGTACCCATGGATTGTCAGACTAATGTGAGAAGTCACTATGAGGTACGGGTCATAATATGAATGACCTACTTTAGGGATTCAAGGTATTAAGTGGCTATATGATGGCCTACCACTTCCCCATCTAGGAAGTAGTAAATGGTTAGGGTTAAAGTTAAGGGTTAGGCACGGTAGTGGATATCTTGAAAAGAGCCTGCTTCTATATGGAGTATTAAGTGATCGAAAAGATTCCATGCAATATCAGCTAGATAAGTACTAGTGAGGAGTCCGCATTGGGATATGTATTAAATGACTAGGGACCAGCCTTAAATAAGGTATTAAATGATCAGAGTATGTCTAATTCTCAATAAAAAGGTATTAAGTTGCTTGAGTACTATCTCTTACATTGATAAGACATTACTAACGACAGATGTGTGTTATTGGGTTGTAAGAGTAACAATTATAGGATTGGAATTGGGAAAGCCTTAAGGCTAAAAGTTGGAAAGAATTAGAATAAAGCTAATACAAAAAGACATGTTCCTATTTAAATTATACTACCCAAGTACTATTATAGTAAGATGCGAGATTTTTATGCACGAGACATATGTTGTTTTGACTCCCTTCCCATAACAATATAGAATAGGAAAGGCGATGTTGAAGGCGAAGGCAAGGAGGAAACTTGTGGAAGTTTATCTATTTATCTACTTATGTTACTTTCTGGTGTACCCATTAGAGATAATGATGTATTTTGAAAGTGTTGTACTATAGATATGTGACCGTTGTTCTTAGTATTATGTTATGGATTTTATGAAATTTGGATTCTAAATGAAATGGGTACTGTTTCTGTTATTATATTTCATCCTTCCACTGTGAGTTCTGTATGTGTAGATAAATAGCTATGTATTATTCTTTATACCAACCAATTGGCAATTTTGAAATGGGTCTAAGTTTCTATGGACTTTTTTCTAGATTAGAATTTAGGTCTATTTCATGGCGGATTGTTATAGTTTGGCTTAGTTATATCAACCAATAGAGAACTCTTTAGTGATTCATACCATAATTATCCAATAATTATCAATACATAACCCTTAGTGCCTCCAGCAACAATGAATTATACACTTTTCAATATTTGAAGAATGTTACGTGTTCCAGTCTCAACGGATAAATCAATATTCTTTCTCAAAATATCTTGACTTGGGATATTTATAACAATATATTATTTTTTTAGTGTGATAAAATTCTTACCATTATAACATTTTGTAATTATTATTACATACCATATCATTTAAGGATTTTCTATTTAATGTACTTTAAATTAATTACTTAATTAATTATACCATAATATAATGAATGATATTATAGAAATCAAACACTTTTATTATGAATAATATGATTATTGAGTTAATATATGTATAATTGCCCTATAGCATAACCCTAACTCTATCAGGGCATACCACTAACTCTCTTAGTTGGCACCTAGCCGATGCTTATTCCTCAAATGTCATCATTATTTCTACTTTAATAAAAGAAGCTCATGAACCATAGGTTGTCTACCTCCATGTGAAATTGCTCTGTTAGGCTTTTGCCACCAAAAAATCCTTTCTTCTACTTCTAATATTTCTATTTCCCATTCATTTCCAACAAATTCTCCATCTCTGTAAGTCTTGCAATCTTAAGGTGAAAGAGATGTAACCTCAGAGTAGGTAAAACTCTATGTTAATAATGCTTAGACAAGGACCAAGAACATAATTTATAAACAGATAGAAACAATTTGGGTAGCAAAATGGCGAGTGAATGTGTATAATCCTGATCAAAGCTTACAATATAAAGAATTTACTTATATAAAACATGGAAACCAATCAGTGGAAATTCATTCTGTCCTGCAATGTCCTTTTGTTATGTATAGTAATATTTCTGCATTACTGTAGCTAATATTATTCATACCATGCTTATTTATGACTTGAACTTTATATTCTCCCTTTAAATCCATGGATACTCATTTGAGTAGCCTAAGGGTTAAAGACTTCAGGAATACACGTTTTTTGGAGTAGCTTAAGGAGACAACTGCATGAGATAGAATATATAGTTATTAATTTTGTTATGTAAAAAATATTATGCAACTTTAGTATCTTTTGATGTAATTACTCTAATCATTCATGGTGGTATCGTCGTGCAATATTATGTTGTACAATATAGTTTCCTCTCTATGATGGAACGATGTGTAGTTAAAATTTGAAATGAAATGTCGAGTGGATTTTTTAAGTATTATGACTCATTATGTACAAAAAATAGATATTGGTTGTCACTTGAACATAAGATCGTGGTGATTACAACATTTTGGTATTCATCTTCAAGTCTCAAAAGAAAGAATCTTACATTTTACGTCTGGCTATTGGTTTCTTAACGTTTCTCTCATGATCTCATTGGTACTCATTTGAGTAAGATGATTTTACAGATATTTAACATGTTATTTTGAAGGAAATAAACTTCTAAAGGTGATAAAGGAGGCAAACTTACATATTATAAGTCATTTTAATTTCTCTGTTTTTCTATGTCTGACTAGAAACAATTTTGTACAGTGTGCCTTCTTCGCATGCCACTCATGTCAGTATTACCTATGTACTAATTATGTTTACCCAATGCGGGGACAATGGAAATTTATGTAAAACATTGTTTGTGTAGTGGAATTTGTTTCAGCGTATATATTTACTTAGTTGTTGGAAAAACAACCTCGTTTGGTCAGCTAAAAATTATACAAAACATGCCTGTACCATCATTGATGTTCATATTTGAGCCTTGATATGAGGGATGTTGCGCCTGTCGATTTTGTAGGATCGATTTCACCCTAGAGGGAGGGTGAATAGAGTGACGCTATTAAGTATAAAAATTATTACAGAAGTTTGTATAAAATAATTTCAATGCAGATATAACAGCACAGATAATAGCAGAAATAGAACGACACAGAATTTACCCAGCTTCGGCAAAACCCTGCCTATGTGCTACCCCCAAGGTTTCTACTAGAAATTAAGCAGTCATACGCTTACACACTTAAACTCACGACACCCGCTATCGACTAGCGTTAACTCTACGCTCAAAACCCTGCTACAACTCAGCCACTGAGTTGCGAATTCTCAAACTATGCCACGTAGTTTGCCCCTTGTCACACGACTAGAAATTATAATGTTTAAAAGATAAGAATACAAATTTAAAACAATAATTTGAAAACAAAACCCTAATTTTAACCAAAGCCCAATAACAAGGCCGGCCCACAAGTGATAAAATTAAATCCCTTTTTTGTTTTCTTTTGTATTATAGCTACGGCCTGGTTTGCCCCAAAAAGAATTCGGCCTCATCGCTTGCTCGAAAATTAGGGCTTCATGTTGAAGTCGCCGGCTTTGTCGATTTGATTGATAATGCTTCGATTTCTTCTTTCTCTCTATCGATCGCTTTCGGCTACTTCAATTCGTTCGAGTTCGAATTAATATTGGTATGTTATTTCCTTTTTGCTTTTCTGGTTGATTGCTTGAACCAGATCGATGATTCGAGTTATTGGTTTATTTTTGCCAGTTTTTCTCGAACTCAAATTTTTGCTTTTGCCGATGAGGGTTTATATAGGGTTCGAACCCCTTGATTTTCGTTCGTTTTGATAATTCCTTGGTCTTATGGTATTGATTGAATGTTGACGATGATTTCTGACTTTGTCAATTCGTATATTTTTCCTTGGCCATCACGGTTTTATGAATTTGCCGATTCCTTAATTTCCAAGGCTCTGACTTCGGCCTTCGTGGTCGAACTTATTCCTGACTTATTCCAATTTTTGTGTTCTGCTTCATCTAGTTTTTCAACATCACCTGACTTTGGCTTTGACTTCTGGTAGCACTGGTTTTGACTCGACTTGATAATGATTCTGTTCGTCCCTGTAGCATGTTGGAATTTTACTTTGATTGTGTTGATTTTCTTGACTTCGGTACTGTCACTCTTCAATTTGAATTTATGTTAACTTCGGCATGTACCTTATTTACTTGCGTCCTTGATATCTGATGCATTGTGGTATTGTGCATTTCATCTTGTAACCGTGTCACAGTGATGCATCGAGTTGTGTTTGAAACTCGAACTCTATTGGTCTGGTCATGTGCATTTATCTTTATGTTATTTATGTTCATGTTAGAACTGAGCATGTTGCACTGTTCTCTATAGCATATTTGGATGTCTTCATTTAGCCTTGGTTATTTTGAAATTGTAGCATGTTTAGTTTAAATATACATGTGTGCTGATTTGTAGCTTCGAGCTCTTCTACTTGATATCTGGCATTTTGCTCCATCCCTGATGATGTTGATTTAGTTGAACCACATATATTGCTTGCATATTTTCTGGTTGCCTCCAATTGCTTCACTGGTCTTTGTTGTATTGAGTTGCATCACTGGTCTTTGCATTTAGTTTGGACATCTGTGATTTGGTTGCATCTCCATTTGTTGTACTCGAGTTATTTGATTGCATTGAGCTCTGAATTGCATTCACTTGTGTACATATTACATATTCACTTGGTTATGCCGTCTGGAGCTTTACTTTGTTTTGCACTTGTAGTCTGAGTACAGTCTTCACTGCAATGTACTGCTTGCATTCATATCCTTGTTGTCTCATTGTTTTAAACTTGTTTATCACCAGGTATGCACATTTGAGTTGTATTGCACTGCATATTTATCACTGTCTGCAATTTGTTCTTTCAAGTCAGTTTGCAGTTTGGCTTTGCTGCACTGTCTCTCTCTCTCTCTATATATATGTATATGTATATGTATACGTATATGTGTGTGTATACACACACACACACACTGCGTCGAATCAGCTCAAAGCTCGGGTTTGATCTTGTGTTGATATCGTGACTTAATATTTATTTCACTTGAGTTAAACCCGGCTTTTGATTTGGGTTTGACCTTGTGCTCACATATCCCTGTAACTTTATCAAGTGTATATTGCTGTGCATAGCTTTGTGGCATGTACAGTGATACACTGTGCATGTCACAAGCTATTCGCGTATGATGAATTCAAATTTAAATGATGACAACAACCCAAATAACTAAGGCAAATAATATTTTCAAAATCATATTTTTATTTTACACCGCAAAATATATTCTTTTCAATTTTACTACGTTAGTCTTTATTTTGCAGATTGCTCGGATGCTGGATTCAATCTGGAATAAAGTTGAAGATAAATACGAGTGAAAAAGCGATATGTAGTGAGGTGTATTTGTAAATTAAAAATTGTGATGTAATCGAAATTGTATTGTCGTTGAATTTGTATATATACAGTGAGAGTTCAAATTTGTACTATTCAAAATTGTAATAAATATTTGTTTGAATAAAATACGTGTTTGAATTTAAATACTGTGTTATTTATTTTATTTAGCAAATATTTATTTAATTATGTGAAAAATAAAATAGTACATTAATAAATACATTTAAATGAATATATATATATATATATGTTTATTATCATCAAACAAAAATCATATACTCGCATATTCAACAATCTCCCCCTTTCAATGATAACAAACATGTATTTAAGATTTTGAATTTATTAAATGAATTTGATCATTTAATTTGCTTCCCCTATTTGAATGCTTCCTCTCTACACAAAGCTCCATTTCATATATGCATGTAAATAAAAATATGCAAATAAGCCTAGGCACAAATAGAAAATATTTGATCTTTATTTGTCAAAATCTTAACTTTTCTCTTCCCTTTTTATTATCAGCAAAAGAGTAATAGTGTTTGAAAAAATAGAGATAAAGTGATAGACATTAATACAACATTAGAACTCAATCGAATGTAAATATTAAATTTCAATTAAAAAATCAAACAAAAATCATAAATACTCTGTTAGACGCATATTCCACTTTTAGAATAAGGGGAACGATGTCATCATATAAAACCATACAGTTGTGTCTATTTGTAGTATATTTATATGGGGTATTTGAATATCTACCAACCATGCATAACCGTTAGGACTTTTAAATGATATTAGTAGTATTCCAATTTTATTTTTTTTAAATGAATTCAAGTATCTTCTAACTACGCATAACCATTAGGACTTTTAAATGGGATTAGAATCAACTTGCTTATTTAACAAATCTATTTTAATATGCATTCCATACATGCATAACCGTGAGGACTTTTAAATTAGCATGGACACATAGTCAAAAATTCCAAGTAATTCACCCATGCATAACCGTGAGGACTTTTAAATGAGAGTGAATACTTTAGATTTTTTTTTTTTTAAATATAAAATGAAAAACCAATGATTCCTGTTTAGAGTACCATATATTGACAAACCATATATTGGATTACGATGAGTGATGGTCGATAGAAAATGATAGAAATAGAAATGATCGTGGAATTTTTACCAACAAAAGTGTTTATAACTCTTGTTTAAATTTTTTAAGAAATTCACTAAATATACCGTCTCAAGTTATAATATATAATTAATATCACCACTATCACTTTTTCAATCACTATTTATCTTTTCAATAATTAGTAGGGAGTCAGATTAGTCAATGCATTCATTTAAAATCAAATTCAAAAATAATTATAAATAAATTTTTCTAAAAATGACTAATATGAAAACAAGGTCAAAAATGATTTTCTAGAAGGGATTTTATAAGAAAAATTTCTGCTATTTGAAAATTATTTGAAACGAAAAATATGCAGATATTTTCTTTGAAAAAGAACGATGCAGTTACTGAATATCTCAACATAAATCACGTTTCACTAGTAATTTTTCTACCAACTAGATTACCAATGTAATCTGCATCTGAATTTTTCTTTCACTCGAGATTATCATTAATTGAATGTTATAGACCAGACTGTGAAGTTTCAACAAATTTCTTGAAATCATTTTTAACATCTTTTAAATGAAATTGAATTGAAGCCGTGTAAGTTTACATATAGTGACCATAGTGTCACCAGTAAAGTAATCAATATATCCACGTGTATCAAGAGCAATCATCAGTCATCGTCAACAGTCCAAATAGTTCAAAGATGATTAGTTAACAATTTTGAATAAGTCAGATTAATCATCAACATTTATTTCTTCATCACATAACTGGCTGAATTAATTCAAATCAGATATGGTGCAGATTATCACATTAATATATTGTTAAAAATGAATATACCAATACCTCTTTTACCTTTAAGATATTTTTTTCATTGTTGTCCATTGTGATTCTGTCACCTTTGTACTAGGTTAAGGAACTTCGCTTTATCGCCGTTGTGTTTCTGGAACAGCCAGAATCTAGATAACACTGTTGTTGTTGCTTAGCCTGCCACCACTCCTACACGATAAAAGATTTTTGTGACCTATTTGTTTTTATAGGTCCATGGTTGTTAGTGGCAAAATATTTTAAAAACTATGTCTGTGAATACCCAAAACTATTTACATATGTTCCTTTTGGCACCCAAATACTTTGAGGGATTTTATATTTATGCCTTTTGGAACCCAAATTGGTATAGTTTTCACGTGTTTGGGTCTATACCAACAATTATTTTGATTGTGTACAAATTTTCTTCAAATTTTGCACATTGAATTGACTTGATTAATTTTTCTTTTAACAGGTTCAGATTGATTATATCCAAGTCCTTGTCTAACTGTATTAACAGTTTGTTTCCCTAATAACATATTCAAAGATCTTTCACTTCTGAAATAGTTTCCTAAAGTCGTTGATAGTTGTTGGATTATGTTTTGAGAGGTTCATTTTCGTTTAATAATTATGTGCACTTTTTAATAGAATTTTCTCTTCTTATATTTTCACTTTCTTTCAAAATCAGAATTTCATTTTCAAGTAATTTAATTTTGATTTCTGATTTTTTAATCTCTTCTTCGAATGTTGGACACTTATCACACTTAGGGATCCTACTTTGATCGTTTTTAACTGAATGGTCAAGTTGTTTATTTAAATCTATCAAAGTATCTTTTTATGATTCAAGTTTGGCATACTTCACCCTAATTCGTTCAAAACAGCCATTTACTTCGTGGAAATATATAAGTAATTCTGAGTGAGTGAGTTTTGATACCTCGCTTGGCTCATCATCGTCGCTATCAGTTATATTACCTTGAAGGCACATATCAGCTTTCTCACTCTCACTACTAGTGCTTTTATTATCATCATCACTTGTATTCCACGTGGCTGCAAAATTTCTCCTTTTTGATTTCCTAATTCGTGTCGATTTTGAGGACAATTGGGTTTGATATGTCCGTGTTGGTTACACTTATGATAGATGATTTCTTGCTGTTTTGGGTTATCTAGAACTCTGATTATTCTTCTTTAAAATTTTGATATAGAGATGGATTTTCGTATTTGCGGTTCCACCTTTTGAATCTCTTTATTACCATTTCCAGCTCTGCTGCTCCATCATCATCGTCATCATCATCACTTTCAGTTGTTCCTTTGAGAGCTATTGATTTCTTTCGAGTATTTCCTCCTTCACGCTCTTCCTTGAATTTCATTTCTAGCTCATAAGTGGTGAGATTTCCGTTGGGTTCTTCAACTTTGATTTTTTTTAAATCTTTCGACTCTTGAATGACAGTCCCTTTTGCTTCAAAACTTCGTGGAATGACTCTAAGGATTTTTCGGACTATTTCCAATTCCTTGTATGATTTTCCGAGAGCTTTTGATTTGTATACGATGTTGGAAAGCCGTCCCGTACATCTCTTTAATATTTTCTTCCTTGGCCATTTTAAAATTCTCGTATTCGCTACTCAGCATGGCAAGGCGAGATTCCTGGACTTGAGATGTTCCTTCGTGAGTCATTTCTAGTGTGTGCCATATTTCCTACGCAGTTAGAAAATGTGAGACATGATTAAATTCAAATTGATCTAATGAACAAATAATCGAATTCATAGCTTTGGCATTAGTATTCTATAACTTATTTTCTAGATCTGTCCATTGATCAAATGGTTTTTCAATTTCTTGATTATTACAACTATAGTTTGTGCTCTATAACCTGTCTCAATAATATTCGAAGCATCAATGGTTTTCAGAAAAAAATTCATTCTATTTTTCCAGTAAGCATATTCACCATTGAACATTGGTGGTCTAACTATAGACTGACCCTCAGCAAAAGCAGTATTAAAAGAAGCCATTTTAAAATTCAAAATTTTTTAAAACAAAAATTGGTTTTTGAAAAATCAAATTTTTAAAAACAAAAATGGCTTTTGTTTCTAGCTCTGATACCACTTGTAGAATCGATTTCACCCTAGAGAGGGTGAATAGGGTGATGCTATTAATTATAAAAATTATTGTGAAGGTTTGTATTGAATAATTTCAATGCAGATATATTAGGATAATAGCAGCACAGATAATAGCAGAATAATAAATGCAGAAATCGAGTGACACAGAATTTATCCAGCTTCGGCAAAACCCTGCCTACGTGCTGCCCCCAAGGTTTCTACTAGAAATTAAGCAGTCAGACGCTTACATACGTAAACTCGCGACACCCGCTATCGACTAGCTTTAACTCTACGCTCAAAACCCTGCTACAACTCAGCCACCAAGTTGCGAATTCTCAAACTACGCTATGTAGTTTGTCCCCTACTCACACGACTAGAAGTTACAATGTTTAAAAGATAAGAATACAAATTTAAAAAAATAATTTGAAAACAAAACCCTAATTTTAACCAAAGCCCAACAACAAGGCTGGCCCACATGTGATAAAATTAAATCCCTTTTTCGTTTTCTTTTGTATTATAGCTTCGGCCTGGTTTGCTCCAAAAAGAATGTCGGCCTCGTCGCTTGCTCGAAAATTAGGGCTTCGCATTGAAGTCGCCGGCTTTGTCAATTTGATTGATGATGCTTCATTTTGTTCTTTCTCTCCGTCGATCGCTTTCGGCTACCTCAATTCGATCGAGTTCGAATTAATATTGGTATGTTATTTTCCTTTTTGCCTTTTTGGATGGTTGCTTGAACCCGATCGATGATTTGAGTTATTAGTTTATTTTTTTTTCAGTTTTTCTCGAACTCGAATTTTTGCTTTTGCCGATGATGTTTAGGGTTTATATAGGGTTCAAACCCCTTGATTTCATTCATTCTGATAATTCCTTGGCCGTATGATATTGATTGAACGTTGACGATGATTTTTGACTTTGTCAATTCGTATATTTTTGCCTTGGTCATCACGGTTTTATGAATTTGCTGATTCCTTGATTTCCAAGGCTCTGACTTCGGCCTTCGTGGTTGAACTTGTTTCTGACTTATTCCAATTTTTGTTTTCTATTTCATCTAGTTTTTCAACATCACCTCACTTCGGCTTTGACTTCTGGTAGCACTGGTTTTGACTCGACTTGATAATGATTATGTTCATCTCTGTAGCATGTTGGAATTTGACTTTGATTGTGTTGATTTTCTTGACTTCAGTACTGTCACCGTTAAATTTGAACTTATGTTAATTTCGGCTTGTACCTTATTTACTTGCGTCCTTGATATCTGATGCATTGTGGTATTGTGCATTTCATCTTGTAATTGTGTCATAGTGATGCATCGAGTTGTTGTGTTTGAAACTCGAACTCTGTTGGTCCGGTAATGTGCATTTATCTTTATGTTATTTATGTTCATGTTAGAACTGAGCATGTTGCACTGTTCTCTGTAGCATATTTGGATGTCTTCATTTAGCCTTGGTTATTTTAAAACTGTAGCATGTTTGATTACAATATACATGTGTGCTGGTTTGTAGCTTCGAGCTCTTCTACTTGATATCTGGCATTTTGTTCCATCCCTGATGATGTTGATTTAGTTGAACCACATATATTGCTTGCATATTTTCTGGTTGCCTCCAGTTGCTTCACTGGTCTTTGCTGTATTGAGTTGCATCACTGGTCTTTGCATTTAGTCTGGACATCTGTGATTTGGTTGCATCTCCATTTGTTGTACTCGAGTTATTTGATTGCGCTGAGCTCTGAATTGTATTCACTTGTGTACATATTGCATATTCACTTGGTTATGCCATCTGGAGCTTTACTTTGTTTTGCACTTGTAGTCTGAGTACAGTCTTCACTGCAGTGTACTACTTGCATTCATATCCTTGCTGTCTCATTGTTTTAAACTTATTTATCACCATATATGCACATTTGAGTTGTATTACACTGCATATTTATCACTGTCTGCATTGTGTTCTTTCGAGTCAGTTTGCAGTTTGGCTTTGCTGCACTATCTTTATATATGTATATACTGCATTGAATCCATCTCAAAGCTCGGGTTTGATCTTGTGTTGATATCGTGACTTAATATTTATTTTACTTGAGTTGAACCCGGCTTTTGATTTGGGTTTGACCTAGTGCTCACCTGTCCTTGTAACTTTATCAAGTGTATATTGGTGTGCACGACCTTGTGGCATGTACAGTGATACACTGTGTATGTCACAAGCTGTTCGCGTATGATGAATTCAAATTTAAATGATGACGAACAACTTAAATAACTGAGGCAAATAATATTTTCAAAATCACATTTTTATTTTACACTGCAAAATATTTTCTTTTCAATTTTACCGCGTTAGTGTTTATTTTACAGATTGCTCAGATGCTGGATTCAATCTGGAATAAAGTTGAAGATAAATACGAGTGAATGAGCGATATGTAGTGAGGTGTATTTGTAAACTAGAAATTGTGATGCAATCGAAATTGTATTGTCATTGAATTTGTATATATATAGCGAGAGTTCAAATTTGTACTATTCAAAATTGTAATAAATATTTGTTTGAATAAAATATATGTTTGAATTTAAATACTGTGTTATTTATTTTATTCAGCAAATATTTATTTGATTATGTGAAAAATAAAATAGTACATTAATAAATACACACATATATATATATATATATGTATATGTTTATTATCATCAAACAAAAATCATATACTCGCATATTCAATAGATTTTGGTCTTTCTATCATCCTTGAGTGTCCAAAATGTGACAGAACATGTTTCGATCTGATCATGATTCCTACTTGAATTGATGATAGATCACGACTCAAATATGCATTAATTTGGAGCTTAAAACCTAGCTCATAAACTTAAGTCACCCCTTTATGTGTGGTCCCCCAAACAACTAGCTCACCTCCTCTGTTGACTCAACATGTTGGCTGCTACCATAGCCTAACCGGCTCACCATACCTGACTTACTTGGCTTGCTCCCATACCCTTTTTCCTCTCTACGTGAGAGAGACCCATCAACTTGGCCTGCCATAACATATGGTCGTGGCCGCCATCATATGGCAACCACTTCATCTTCTTTTTTCGATTTTCCACTCTGACTTTCTTTCCAAAAACATGAAGGCATTTCCGACAAGTAAAATCTTTTCCCTTGAACCTTATCTGTATGTAGCATTGCAAATATGATTGTTGTGAAAACATTAGATATTGCATAACAATCATGTAAATGCTATCTAGATCTAAATGCTCGATACAAAAAAAATACAAAAAAAAAATAAAAATAAATAAAAAAGGTCATTACTAAGTAGCATTAAAAAGTTATTTCATCATGAAAGGTTACTATGAAATAACTTTTATGAAGCCTTTTGTAAAAATAATATTATTAATTATATGCTTTTATAACACGAGCTACAATTTTTGAGAAGGTAAGAAACTTGTATATGTACAAGCTTCTAAAGTAGTAAAACATCTAACACATACAATCAAACTAATGACATATTATGAGGCACCTCAATCTCTCGTCCAAAAGAGCTATTGAGTTGTTCAATAATAACATTACACACAAATAATTATATGTATGTATGTACATATACATATACGTACGTACGTATGTACATACATATATAAGGATGTTGCTAAGATTCATAAAACGCAAAATAACTTTATAAGTTGACATATACATCTAAACAATCAAACAATTCAATTCATAAAATGCTATTACATAAATAACAATATGCATTGTATTTTCTTCTTCCACAATCCAACACAGCACCTTCCAAGCCTATCACTTGACCTCCTCCACCGTTAAAATCCGTGAGCATCTAATCCCACAACCCCATAAACTTTTGTTATCATTTTTTTTTCCAAATTTTTAACCAACTCATAGGGAAAGTTTGTGCACGGATTTATTTTGAAACTTGTGTGTGTTTTTTTTTTGGGGTTAATTTTGGTAGTTGTTTGGAAGTTTATGGTTATTTATTTATTTATTTTGAACATAATAATACAACTAGACTAAAGCAAATAACAGAATAATCTCACTTTGAAAGTCAATTCCAAACCTAACATCCTGCATAATCTTTTCGTCAAACTTCAGTTCAGGAACTTTGTGCTCAAATGAACAATATTATGTGTACTCTGCTATTAGATATAACATTAGAAAAACTTACCGATCTTGTAGCGTGACACAGAAGTAAAAAGTATGATCATTAGTTTATCCTTCTTCAAGGATTATACGTTCAAAATAAACACCATAACTCAAATAGCTGATATAATAGTTGAAAAAAAGGGTAGAGTGTATAACATACCCAATTGCTGATGAATCCTCGTAACATCAACAGTAGTGACTAATATATAAAATAGAGGTTTGTTTAAGTGTCAGATGGGTAGGAAGTACGGCAGCAAAAATAATAATAGAAAAGATTAGGTCAGTGGTTGCAAAATGAACAACGAACTGGTGATGGATGGACGATGCTTGAATCGTATGCATGTCTCCACCAAACAGTTTGGTGCACAGGTAGCAGCGTGCCCCTTCGTACTTTAACTCACATGATTTGTTTTTACTGGCAGCACGTCACCTGATACGAATTCTCCCTTTCTCACTGTGTTCAACCACTAATGTTTTGACACTTAACCTATGATTTTCATTAAATGATGGGTATGACCAAAAAAAAAAAAACCAATGTATTCTGTTGAAATTTTACTTGAATGCTAATTTACTTGGTACAAAGGGATAGGTAGAATATGTGTGAAGGTGATATGATACTTTCACTTTACTATTAGGGTAGTATCTCGGTCGAATTGACTCCATGCGTTAGATGCATCGAACGCATTAGACGACAACGTTTATTATCAACGATAAGTCCTCAACCTCTTTAAATTAGTCATTTTCCATCTTCTTCGTTTACTGCTACCACTACACTATCGTATCTTCATCTCTACTATACGGTGCAATAACTACACTCATCATTTAACACACAGCAAAATATTACCAAAAAAACACCATCAAAAGGTCATCAAACATAATCTCCACAAACTACAACGGTCTTCCTATGATGCACCACCGACGCTTATGGTGTCGGTGGAATCGACAAAAAGGTATGCGTGAAAAAATAACAACTGACGCTCGATCAAGTTTTGAAAAATATTCTGGAAGAATAAATAGTTTGATACAAATACGAAAGACTAAGAAAATAATGGGTCCAATGACTAAGTTTGTGCAACAAAACAGAAGCTGATTGGGATCATATAAAACAAACAGTTTGCGCTAATGAGGAATAGTGGGCCAATCGAATGATGGTAGATATTCCTCCTCGTCGTACCTACATAATTATAAGAATTGTTTACCATTTTTTGTTTTCGTTTAAGGTGGTCGATTGCAATTCTATTTTGAAGTACAAGTAGACATTATAGAAGATACCACACAACATTCACATCCTAGGTAGCTTCCTTCAATTGGGATCAATAGTCACTATGTTATTTTGGTTGAATCATGGCTCTTCCTCTGATGCTAATGGTTGTAGTGGGGTGGTAGAAGTGGACGTTACGAGACATTTGAGAAGATAAATGAGATTGTCAATTTGATACATGACGGGAAGGTGAAGATATCTCATTCCGAAAAGGATAGCTTAGCCCTTACTCAGAACACAAATCCAATAGATAATGTAAAGAAGGTAGACTTCATAGAATCATCTTTAAACCGTATCACTCTTGTTGCCTATGTAAAGCAATATGAAGAAATTGACGTTGCTATGGAAATATCACTTTTAGGATAAAAGACATAAGCAAAAATTTTGGTGTTTTGGACGGCGGTTTTAGTCAGATGTATAATTTATTTTCTATTTTTTAAATCCAACGCATCAATTTATAATCATCTATTCTTTTAAGTGCTTTTTCCCATTATTTTCTAATTTAAAATTAATTTAAATTCAACTTATAACCTTATTTCGAAGTAGTTAAAACAAATTAATAACAACAACAACAATAATTAATAGAAAGCAATCATTGCCATTTTAAATACCCTTTTATGCCCCTTTCAAAACAAAAAAATACATCATCTTCATTTATCTTTAAAATGCCGCTTTCGATTTAGTGAAAAGGTGCCTTTATTGACTTAACAATGCATCGGAAATAAAAATGCATGCATTATGCTAATAATTTATCATCTGGATCGAGTTTTGATTGTTTAGATTCTTTAAAATAAAATTCCAAAATGTAGAGAAAAATAACTAGAAATGCTAATTTAAATTTAAAAAATATTGGAGTAAATTTTAGAATAAGAGATCAAATGATCCATAGTATATGTGTACAAGTGTGTAAATCCTTTGAAAAAAAGTTCTTAGTAACTCGGGTTCTAATAAACTAAAATGCGAGATCTAATCATATTGACTGCCTTTATTTCTTTCTTCACTTTTCATCAAACAACTTTGAACTTATAATAGATCAAAGTGCTCATTTTAAGCAAATGCAAGTGTTTTATACTAGGTGAACATGAATATACCAAAAACATACTCTTTTAAAATCATGCATTACATTTGATATGATTGAAATTCATTATTTTATTATTTTCCAAGTACATAGGCGCATCCACTGGAGTTGTCCTAATAAAAAGATAAAAGAATTCATCTACTTGTAAAATATCAAAATTCTAGAAGATTCATTATATTGTAAAATAATGGAAGCGCGCTTATGTGTGTATATGTAGTTCCCTCTAAATAGCCTCATCGTAGCATATTTTTGCCTTTTATGCAAATTTAGTTTCTCCAAGTGTAACTCAACTTTGTAGGTATAATCCATATGCTATCAAGTCCATCTACACACAAACTTAGATCATTTCAAGCGCTACCAAAACAATATTTCAAATCAATGAGATAAATATATTTTGATGATTCATATTGAATTGTCATTTTCAATAAGAAAAACGTTTCAAAATGATCCAAATTATTTCATAAAAGATCTTAATGGCTAGTAGATTATATCTACAAATTTTATTTTGTTCCAAATTTTTTGACATAGAAAGATAAATGTGGACTACAAAAATCGTGGATTGCAGACCTTACTCACACATTGAAAGAGTTAGTAGCGTGCCCTAGGTATAATTATATAATACGTATATCTAAATTTGCAGTCAATCTTGTTTGTAATAAAGGTGTTTGATTTGTGTTATATACTTTGTTATATTGTGATACAATTAATCAAATTATTAAATCTAAAGAATATTAATAAGAAAATTCTTAAATAAAGTGTTATGTGATTTTAATTACAAACAGCTGCAAACGTGAGTAATTATTCATAAAGTAAATTAACATTTTGTTTTATATATTCCCGGTCAAGATGTTTTGAGACAGTAATGTAGTGCTCTCTAAATACTGGACAGTATATTACTAATGGCTGCTGAGGGCATCGGGGAGTTACGTGTTCGTAGTTGTTGGATAACCATGAAATGACTTGTCCGAAAGTTTTCTATTGGTTGATAATAACTAGGTCAAATAAAAAATCTCAGTATGACGATGTTATATAGTTCCCTCAACTTGTGAATACTATGAAACTTTAATTTGGATACTCCACTTTGATAATAATTAAATCATAGCAATCCATCGAGTGACTATTGTTGGATATGAGTTAAAGCATTAAAAATGAAACACTAGCAAATAGAGAATTTGTCTCTTCAATCATATTAGATCAGTGTCATGATCTACCTAGGTAGTTCAAAGTCAAAATCTCTCGCTAGAGTAGAATGGTTAATACCAAATGTTATTGTTACACCAATAGATTAGTTTATGGATTAAACACATTAAATGTGAACAATGGTGGAACTTTGACCAACACTAGACTTTATACATCCTAAAATGATATAGTATCGACGAGAGAACTTATGTAAAATTATTGTCACTATGGATACCACTTAAGATGATATAAAATATGATTTTACTGGAAAGGTCTGTAAGTGATGTATTCAGTCAAGTAGTAACACCACTAGCTAAGATGACTTATGAATGTTAATACTTTAATTATTCGATATTAATCACTGATTGAATCCACAATTCTGAGTCACACAACCACAATTGTGAATTCTTCGAAAAACCACACGATTTAGTTGGTTTGTAAAGTGCAATAAATAAATTAAATTAATATTATTTAAGATATATTAATGACTAATCTATTTAATGTTTTGGGCATTGTTAATAATCATTTAGATGTGTATGAAAGTTATATATGCAAGTATCAGTATATAATATAGGTATATATATTTAAATAGGCTTTAAATACAGATTATTACTTAACAGGCTTTTGAAAAAAAATCCATGCGAATGTAATCATGACCGGCAATACATAGGAGACATGAGAGGATTGGCTTAACTGAAAATTAATTGGAAACTAAAAGATGAAGTTTTAAAACTGAGAACGGGAAAGGTTTTTATTCTCTCATTGAAATAAAATCCTCCAATTCATTTCTTTCTCTCCTTCTTCACTCACTCACAGTTACCTCCTCCCTCTCATTCATGGCTGAATATTTTTCCTTTTACCCAAAATTAAATCAAACAAAATTAAAACAAGATGATTCATTCGATTCTACCAAGATGAGGTGATAAATCAAGCGTTTTAGGAGGCGATTTGCAAATCAATATGTTATAAAGGGAAAAGTCCTCTCAGGTTTAATTCTATTTTATTTTATACATTCTTATTGTTCAACCCTGACCCTAATTCATATATATGTAAAAATTAAATTGCCACATGTTGGATTTGATTTAAAAAATATTCATGTATTGTTAATTGAAAAACATAAAACCAATTTAGTGAACATGGTTAAGAGAAGTGGATTGCCATTGTACTTTAATTTTTGCTCTAATAAATGTATATGTTTTCACAAATTTAATTTAGTTAAAATAATTAGTTTGATACTTAAATTTTTTGTACGCATCTTTATGTTATTTGAAATAGAAAAATAATTTTGAGTTAGAACTTTTGGTTAAGTTAATCTTAATTTCAAACTAATATATTTAATATTTAATTATTCAATCAAATATTTATATTTGAAATTTAAATTTTAGATGATACCACATACGCACATATATTAGAACGTTTTGATTATTTAAATCATGTTGTTGGAGCAATACTAATTGTGACATTACTTTAGAATGATTTTGTTTGAGCTATATATATATATATATATATATATATATATATATATATATATAAGTTACATATGTGTGTGTGTATATTCTAGACTATATTTATATATGGTACAACAAATATACATATATACTTGGACACAAGTTTATGCATATGAAATTATCATGCATATAATTAAGTATAATACAAACATATACACACAGTAGACACAAATCACAATAACTTCACATGTGTACATAGTTATACACATGTTTATACATCATTCTACCATTATGCCATGTTATATAATTATGATATATTCAGGTAAACAATTAATCAGATTAATTAATAAACATAGAAATAATTTTAAATAAAATATGATTTTATTTAAACAGATAGATATATATAATGCTAATTTCTAACTTCATAATCCCAATAAGGTCCAAATATTTTTTTTTTGAAATTTACCAATTTTACATGCTGCCAACACGTGTTAGACCCAACATACACATATGTACATGCATGTAGTACCTAAACACAGAAAGAAATTTGAAAAAAATTGCACACAAATTACTTTACCAGTCCACTACCAACCATGTTTTTTGTTCAACTTGTTGAGAAAACAGTTTTAGCAAGGCTAACATCTCTAACCAACTTTTTATTGTAAAATTTGAAGTCGTATCATTGTGCTCTACATATCTTATAATTTAGATTCTATTGGCGGATCCGTCTTAGTATTTTTCTTTTGTTATCATAATTTTATAACAAAAATACCTTACTCTCCATGATATACTCAATTCTCAAGCTTTGTATTTTGCAAAGGGTCATGGCTTGCTATAATGATCTTTGAATGATATGGGGTAAAGTTCGAAATAACTATTCGCTAGTGAACGAATTGCTAAAATGATAGTTAATACCTTGCAAGAAATGATCATTTCCTTCATTTTCTACTATTCATGGTTTTTGCCATATTCAGGCTACCTTCTAAATTCAATCTCCTAACGTTTTTTTTTTCATTTTGGAGTAGTTTCTTCTACTTTTGAATGACTAAAATTAGCATATTCTTTTAATAAGCTACTTAGCGTTTGATTGAAATTTAACCTATAATATTCACTCCTTAAATTATATTTTTTGTAAATGAAATGTAATTTAAGGGTGAAGAAGTTTTGAATACATCTTAAATTCCTATCACGACTAGTATTTTGATCATTTCACCAATTTATGTATGATCCTTACTCTTTGTGAGTTTAGTGGCACATCCTTTGAGTTTCTCAGTTTTCCTTTATAAAGTATAACTGAATTATTTTCTCGATTCTCCTCCATAAAAAATTTCAAAGTCTAACACTTTTTTTCTTACTCTCCCTCATTTTAATTTATGCAACTCCAACCTCAACTTAAACCTCAACATAGGTACCCTTATATGCACATATATTTTTGCCTAACATCCGTAATCTTGGTCAAAGTTACTATAGATCGAGGAAGATGAATTTTCTCAATAGTTGGCTCTTGTTTAATACTTTATATTTAGCATCGACTTGAGTTTGGTGTCTTATTGAATTCATCATTATTCCGAGTCGAATGCTTCAGTTGATGTTTGGGCAAATTAGTTAATTTTTGATAGAAAATTGACCAAAGATAAACCTCTAAGTACTCAAAAGTTATCACACTTGGCCGAAGAATAATTTTTGATAAAAAAATTTGATGCTTAATTTCAATAGAATATGCTATGCTTGGAATTTTTGACTAATACTTCACATCAATATACTTCGGTTAACTTCAATATTTGCTTTTAGCAATGTTTCTACATTGCTTTATCGAAAAATGAAATACATAATTCGTTAACTTGTTGCCTCTTATCTACGAATATATTATTTGTCTATTGTATTTTGATAATAGTTTAACTTAAAATTCTTAATTACCTTGGGACGTTGATAATGAATTGCGTTAGGATTCAAATTTGTGTATTCACTAGAATGAATTTAATTTTACCTTGTACGAAATTTGTCTTGTCTTGTTAATTACATTTGATATTATCTAGATAAAGAGATGCCTGATACTTGCGTGAGATGGTAGCCCCTACAATGATTAGTGATTCATATTTATAAAGAATCCCAAAGTCTCAAGCTCGTCTAAACAAACAAAGGTGGATGTCACTACAAAAAACTATCCTTTTACAATACCTGTTTTACACCGGGCCATAAATAACTGTTGTGATAGAAATCTTTTACAACGGTTTTCTTAAGCCCATTGTAATAGGTGCAACTTTTCATCATCCAATACACATATTACAACATTATCAGCTTGCCTGTTGTAATATGGTCCTATTACAACGTTTTCGGCCTGTTGTAATAAATACCCGTTTTCGGCTCTATTACAACGGTTTTGGCCCGTTGTAATACAGCTCTATTACAACGGTTTTCGGTCCGCTGTAATATAGTCCTATTACAACGATTTTCGGTTCGTTGTACTAGGTACCAGTTTTCATCTTTATTTGCCCATTATGATAAATGCCTATTACTACTATTTTCTTTTGTCCATCGTAATAGATACTAATTTTCAACAACTCTTATCCGCTAATCGTTGTTACCTTCGATTAATTTAGACGTCGTAGTAGGGTTTAATTAGTATTCCAATAGACTTAATTTTACTTTCCAGTTATTAGTATGTAACTATTTACAAAGTTTTTCAAAATAAAATACAAAATTGAGAAACTCTTGCTATGTTAAACATTGTGTTATGTAATAATTTTAGCAATGTTGTTAGATAACACTTATAATAATTTTATTTAATAGGAAATATATTTACTAAAGTTTTGATAGGAATATTTTCTTAAATTTTTTAGTATTTTTATTAAATTAGTTAGAAAATACATCTTAGCATTCTTGTAGATGCCAATTACAACTGTTTTTGGCCTAGTGTAATATATACCAATTTTCATCAATACCTCTTTCTCGTTTGCGCATTGTAATAGATGACTACTACAATCATTTTCTTTTGTTCATTGTAATAGATATCAATTTTCGCAACTCTTTATTTTTACTAATTGTAATATATACATATTCCAACCTTTTTAATTTACCAGTTGTAATAAATACCAATTTTTCACAACTCTTTTTTTTGCTAGTTGTAATAGATGCATATTCCAACCTTTTTAGTTTACCAGTTGTAATAAATGCCCATTTACAAATAATTATAATTTATAATTACTAATTATTATCTACAATCAATGATTAATTTTTTATATTTAATTATTTTTTATAATTAATTGTTAATAATTAGTAAATTATAGTTAATAGTTATTAATTGCATTTAATATTCAATAAACATAATCAATAACTAATATTAAATAACTAGTATTGAATAATTAATATCAAATAATTAATAACTAATATTCAATTATAAATAAGAAGTAATAAGTAATAAATAATAATTAACAACTAATAAATAAGAAGTAATAATTAATAATCACTGTTAAATAATTAATAATAAGAAGTAATATTTCAAAAACAATTGAAAATTAGAAAATTTCTATAATAAATTTTGAAAATTTCATAAAACGTTGTTTTAAATATTATAAAAGTTAATAATTAATGATTTATAATTAATAACCTATGTCTTTACATGACAGTCTATATAAGTCATTATTTTTAAGTTATTATAATTAGTGATTGTTAATGAATAATTTACGATTACTAATTATTATCTATGATCAATAATTATTTTTTATATTTAATAATATATTATAGTTAATTATTAATAATCAGTAAATTATCCTTAATACTTATTAGTTACATTTAATAAGTAATAAATTTAATTAATATTAAATAATTAATGTTTAAAGTTTAATATTTAATGTTTAATAATTAATGTTTATTTTTTATTATTTAATTATAAGTTCATCAGTTAGCGAAAACTTAAAAGTTTACAAAAAATTTGGAAACTAATAAGAGTAAACATTATAAGAAATATTGTTATTTATTGCATTAATATAAGCGTTTAATTGATAAGTGGAACTTTAAAGTATTTTAAAAATAAAACAAAAATAAATTAAAATTATGTTCAAACCACTTTCATAATTGTTTCCTTAAAGCAGGTCCAAAAGTTCACTTATCTCATGTCCATTTTTCATTTCCCGCTTCATAATAGAAACACCTGAATCTGGTTATACTTCATCTAAATCCCTCAATTTTAATTTACCGCCACCTTCAATTTTCATTTAACGCCCATAATTTCAGTTATCATTTGCTTTGCCACCCTCAATTTTCGTTTTGTTGCCCACAGTTTTAACCCTAGAGTCCAAAACAATGTCAGTTCCCCATTTCCACATATGTCACCTCATTCCAAAAATAAATTTGCAGCCCAGAAAAAATGAACAAAGCCTGCTCCCTGAACGCATCGTTTGAATTTTTGGAGCTGCCGTCGATTTAAATATAGTCACGTCGTTCAAGATCTAAGATGATTGTCACCATGATCGGTGGAATCGTGCGCGAAAACCTGTGCATCTCACATCAGGGGGTAGAGTTCGAGTGAGTCGACGTTGCTATTTCAGTGGTGGTTTGTCTTCCTTAAGTCAATTTGAAGCATCACCCACTGCTTGGATCTGGATGTGGTGCGGTTGCTCGTGACCAAGCATGGAGATGCTAGAAGATGAAGTTCTCTTGTTGCTTGCTTTAGGAAGTGGATCTGAAAAACGAGCATTGCATGTTCTGTTGGTTGGGTGATGATCCCCCTGAATGAAGTTGCCTTTCACATCTATTGCCAGTGATGCTTTATTGTCTTTATGGATTGATCGAGATATGGAAGAGAGCTATTTGGTAACTGAATTGATTCAAAACTATTAGTGATGAATGTTGTGTACTTGAAGGCTTGAAAATGATGAAGTACAATTTTATTTTCCTGGTCACCTTTATCTTCTTCAACTATGCATCAGGTAATTATTATAAAATTAAGCTTGTATATCCATTATTAGAAATCTTTAGCGCACTTATAATTTACCGGGATATAGACAAAGGCCCTATTTATTCTAACCATTTTTATCACCATTAATCTTGGAACTTATATAACTGATTTGATTGATGCTTTTCTTATGACACGGTACTTAGGGCTTGTTATAATGGTTTATCTTTTTCGTAGGCCATTCTCTATGTTTTTTTGTGGAATGTCTACACATGCTGTAAAGAAAATCCAGTAAAAGTGTTGCAACTGCATGTTGATGTTGATCAGGATGAGCATACCTAGTATCATTCTAGTGGTAGGCCTGATATAAGTTTCTTAGCATTTTATATTGGGTTTTGATGTAATATGGACATATTATCTTGTATGCTCATATTTCCCTATATTGATTTTAATATAAGTCTTCTCTGTTTAGGATGATCAGTTTACTGGATTAAATTTCAAAATAATTAATTTATAATAACTAAAAGATTATCTTTTCCGGTGATAAGTAAAGGATAGTTCAATTTATTATTTTCTAGTTTTAATATTAGGCATCCCTATGTTATTTCATTTGGAGGCAAAGCTTATATTCTTTTTGTAGGATAAATCTATCACAATTCTTTAGTAGACTGCTATTCTTAATATAATTCTACTACATTTCATGGTTTTGTAGGTTTATCCTTTCAACTTTGTATTTTTTTCATGCGAATTATGCTGTTTTATGCGAGTAAATAGTCTCAAAAGACAATAGTGATTAGTATGATCTAGTTAGGGCCTTTAGGTTGTCTAAGCACTGTCTTGACCTTTGTTGCTGAAGTATATCCCACGAGAGAAAGTGGACATAGCGGAAGGGCTTTTGTCCATGAACTAGAAACTATTCTTGCAATGCGAAAGCTTTTGTCTATGAACTATAAACAAGTAAGATAAAGGACTACTATAATTCAGTTTCCATTATTCTAAGACTACTCGAGAATCAATATATAGATCTCATTTGGAAGCTTCCAATAGGTTATCTCAGTTAAAGGAAAATTTTGTTACTAATAGTCGCTCTAGATGGCATGATCATAATTCATTGTGCCATAAGAGACTACAATTGATTTATTCATCTACTTCAGAAGTAGTCACCCATCGCGTGGCATAAATATTTCATCTCTTGGCCTAGTATGTATGTGCATTTTGGTTTTATAGGTTATGTGTTAGTACTTGGAACTTGATATGTATTTTGTAACTAGCTATCATGTATTTTGTAACTAGTTCTTATGTGTTAGACCTTTGTGAATGTAAAAACTTATCTATTCTTTTTGGAATGTGTTGGAACTTTATGAATGTTGCTTTATAATATGTGTGATTTTGATTGTTTTATGATAATATTTATTAATTATTAAATATTTCTATAGGTGTATTGTATGGAAGTTGCAGCTAATTTTTTTATTTTGCATTTATTTTACAATGGGCCAACATAGTTGCAAAAGATAAAAGGACAACGGGCATGGATGTTGTAGCTGAAACCAATTACAACAGCCAGTGGACGTTGTGGCTAAAACCTATTACAATGGCTAATGAATGTTGTAGTTGAGACCAATTAGAACAGGCTGGGTCGATTATATTATGCTCTACTACAACAGTCCGTGTTGGCTGCGATATCATGTTTTTCAAAGAAATTGAAACATCTTTACAACGGTCTAAAACAATAGTTTATGACCCTTGTAAAATCTTCTAAATCTATTACAACACCGCATAATAAGACAGGTGCTGGCCCGTTGTGAAACAACTATTACAACGGGTTTTGTCCATTGTAAAAAGGTTATTTTGTTGTAGCGTGTATGCCTTCAGCTCATATCTCCTAAGACTTTAATTCAAAAGAATTTTAGAAGACGTAAAGGTGAGTTGAGCAAGAGACTGTCTTTTTGAAACATAACGTTTTGAGCATCCAAAAAAGAGAAACCTGGCCCTTTAATTGTGCATGCTATCATTCGCAACTTTGGTTGGGGATTTCATGCCTTGGCTTCTCAAATTATTGATTCCTTATTGCCAAGAAGTCCATGTCTTCCCATCCAAAATCAAAATGGGGATTATCTTTCCTTATTGTCCCTTGACACTTAAGTAGATTCTCTTTTCATACCGTTAAAATTCTTTAATACTATGTCTTTTCAATATCCTAGGCCTAAAATGTTGGGGGCCCAAATTAGATAAATGCAAAACAAATTCATGGAGATCCCGGAGGAGATCCCTATTCTCATGGTCAGAAAGGGAAAGAGTCCCATACTTGGGTCCTATAAGTCAATGTATTATTCGGTTGAGGAGATTAATAATGCTTTGAGTTAGAATACTAATGCGCTCCTTCGATTTATGAAATATTCTAAGGAGCATGAAGTCAATTTGCTATAAAATCTCAATAAGTATGTTGATCTCGATGTAGGTCATTGCATGAAGATGGATTATATGAACTCCACTATTATAGAACTTATATACGAAATCAAGCTAATAAAATTCAATTTGCATAGTCATCATTCTCAAAATGGGTTCCATACTTATAATTTGAATCGTACCAAATACTAAACTACGCCTATGGAAAATCTCATTGGGACCCATATACAGCATATTTAGGAGTATCATGTTGAGATTGATGAGCTTAATAATTCCAAGGGCGGGCTAAGAATATTACAACTGACTATAAATGTAAGTTTGAGCTATTTTAATCTATGCATACTCTTCTTGTTGGAGCGCATTAATTCCTATTGTAGGATTTAAAAGGGGTAAGGTAGGAGTACATTAGTTATAAGAAACTATCGATGAAGAGATCGCCAAGACAAAAAGCACATTGCCTAATATGATATATTACTTAATGATATGTAGTTCCAAGTTGAAAACAAGGTAAGAAACTTGATCGACTACATGTATCTATTTATTCTTTTGTTATGAAATTGATCAACTAATAGAAGGAAAATCTAGAAAATAATCTGAAAGATTCAACTACTTCGAGCTCTTACTTGTTGGATCGAGTGCATTGAGCAGCGAATAATTTAAGCCAAATTTAAAAAAATGTCCAATTAATTAAAACCATTAGAATTTATGGTATGTTTATTAGACCGCGAAAAATAAACCATGAATGAATTGAATAAACTAAATAAGATAGAGATAAAAATGGAAATTTTGCAAAATTTGGAATTTGACTACGAAAATTATGTCGTTATGTTCGTGGTGAAATTCTGATCAATTTCCATATATAATATGGTGAAAATGGAACTCAAACGGAAAAGTTATGGACGTTTGAAGTTTTCAGGTTCAAAATAATATGAATAGAATTCAAATTAAAATGAATAATTAATTTTAAAATTTGAAATTAAAAAGTTAACAGTAGATAGACTCTAGGATTAAGAAACGTTAAAACTAACATTAACATTAAAGTATAATTAAGAAATATAATAAATATATAAAACAACTACACAATTCCTTCCCAAAATAGACGAAGAGGTCGACCCCCCGACCTCTACAGTTCGACCGCTCCTTATTAGGTGGCAACTAGGGTTTTTAATTTTGGATGTTTCGATTTAATTACTTAAATTTGGTGATTCTTGTGCTTTCTCACCACTATAAATAAGGCCCTAGACCCCCCACTTTTATTCACAAAATATTTTGAGAATTTAGCAAAGCTCGATCAATTCGTCTCTTTAAAGACTTTAGAAAACTCTATTAGGATTTCAGCTAAAATCCTTTATATCTATTTTGTTTTCTAATTATTTTCCCAACCTATTATTCTCCATTTTTCTGAATCTAATATATGTATGTATGTATGTATGTATGTATACAATCCCTTATTCTATATATCTAAAAGAAGAGATCTGATAAGAGATTGTTAAAGGCGTATTAAATCCAAAGGAGGCAATGCTAAAGCTATATTGTGAGTGGAAATCTTAGCTTTTCTATTTTTAGTAATTTATTAATATAATTGGATTTGAATATGTCTTAGGGAGTTTTGGTTTGAGAAAACATCATATTATAAACCCCCGAAACTCCTTCAATACGAAATGTCGACCCTATGTTAGAATCTCAATTGTTTATGGAAAAATAAAGGAAACCGTGTGGATTTGTAGTTTTAATAATTTTACATTCAATTCCACTCCTTATTCTCTTTTTTTTTTTAAATTTGGTTAAAGGATTTTGATTAAAAAATCATGTGTAATTATAAATTTTATTCGTAGTTTGCACTGCTTATTCTCACGAATTAAATTGAAATTCCTTTGTTTATTTTTATGTGAAAAAGAAGTTGAATAGAGTGTAAAAAATTGAAATTGCAACTTCCTAGTATCAATATATTTCATTATTTTGGTGTAATAAATTGATTTTAAATTTTTATTATATCCAAGTCTATTGGTTGGAATTTTTGGATATGACTATTGGAATTTTAGTAATATTGACATTATAGGATAAGATTTGTATAATTGTTGAAAAAGTTGACATTTAAACACTAGTTTAAGGCATAAATTCTGTACGATTAGAAATTACCATGCATATATATATATATATATATATATATATATGGGTGTCTGTGAGTGTACATACATATTTGCATGATTAACACATAATTATAGCGTGTAATTGTGTAGTTAAATAGGTTATCAATTTTATTAAAATCCTCCTTAGGAAGTTAATTAACGTTAAAGACAAAATAAGAGAGATTTCTTGTAAGGCCTTTATTATGAAATAGTGAGATAAGTGATGATATATATAGAATGTTATATAAATTATGACTAAGTTATAGAAATGCGAGTTCGACCAAAAGCACACAGAAGTATGCCCAGCTAATCTGGCTACCAATAGTGTGACCTTGGGCTTGATGTGAGATATAGCCTATAGCAAATAACTATGATGATGTGAGATTAGTCTCAAATTATGTAGGGTAAATCGGGCCAGCTAATCTGGCTAAGTTATAGACCGGTATATGATTCCTAGGCAGTACCTACGAATAATGGGGGCTAATGTGAGACGCCATCGTGGGGTACAGTTCATAATACGAAAGACCTGCTTTGGTGATTAAAGGTATTAAGTGGTTGTGTGAGGGTCTGCCTCTTCTTTTTGTAGGAAGTAGTAAATGGTCGGGGTTATGGGTTAGGCATGGTAGACGATATCTTAGAAAAGGGCCTGCTTCAACAAGAAGAATTAAGTGGTTGAAGAGATTCCATGTAATGTTAGTTAGATAATTACTAGTGGGGAGTCTGTCTTAGGATTACCGATAGTGAATGACATGGACCTACGTTAAATCAGAGAGTATCTAATTCCCACTGAAAAGTATTAAGTGACTTGAGTACAATCTATTACATTGATAGGACATTATGGATGATATATGGATTATTGGGATAGCTTTGGGATTATATTTGGAAAGCCTTTTATTTAAGTTTGAGTAAAGCCTTTGGGCTACATTTGAAAAGACTTATGTTGTAGGTAGTAACGGAAGACATATTCCTATTTAAATTATGCTTCCCAAACATTGCGATAGTAAGGCTCAAGATTTTTATTCACCAGACATATGTTGTTATGACTCCCTTCTCATTACTACACTGGTTAGGAAGGGCGATGCTGAAGGCGGAGATGTTGACGGTGCTTATGGTAGCAGACTATTTACTTACTTTTTATCAGTAGTATTTGATGTACCCATGAAATAAAAATAATATTATAATCCTGGAATATTGTAGTTACGTACGAATAATGTTCGGTTTTGGCATTATGGATATTTTGTTATAGTTTTGAATGATATTTTGAAATCTGAATGAAATAGGCACCATTGTTATTATTTTATTTTATCCTTTCGTCATGAGATTCTGAATGTGTAGATAAATAGCTATGTATTGTTATTTTTACCAACAAAGAGCTAGCTTTGAGGTGGTTCTAAGTTTCGATGGGCCTTTTCTGGTTTGGAATTTAGGCCCATTTTATGGCGGGTTGTTGCATTTGGTGTTAGAGCTTAGGTTACCCGATCATTGGAGAAAAGTTTATATATGCGAGACTAAGTTGTTGTTTTTATGAAGATTTTTCCAAAAACCACTATTATATATACTTTATTGTGAAAATATACATTAGGCAAATCTTTCTTTTAGCATATAGTACTACCTTAGGAAATTATAACTAAAAGTTTAACCTATAGATAACAAACTGTGGCTTCCTTCTTCTTTTGAGACTAGGAACCTCGCCAGAGGAATGCCCATCGTTCGAGGGATGCCCAAATGATTTAAACAATACCTTAAGTTGGTAGGACAGGTCCATATTCCGTAGCAGACTTTATCAGCCACACCCATGGTCCGCTTACCGATGTAGCTTCTTGTCCTATCGATTTTCCCAAATGTGTACTGATTTTATGAGTATAGGAAGAAGGGTATATTCTGGAAAGGAAAGATCTTGAAGATTAAGGCATGGATAAATGGCTATGAGAGGATATTTCGAGAGTTTGGTTGGGAGGATCAAGTGAAGCAGAGAATGGCAGCTTGGCATCTTAAAGGAGAAGCCTTTGATTGGTGGAATATGGTTGCTGGGGAGGACGATGGTAGGATTGTCACTTGGGATGAGTTCAAGAACCAATTTAAGACTAGGTTTTTGGCAAGAGCTGAAGTAGCTTACAATTAGAGAAATTTATACAGCTTAGGCAATGAGACTCCACTCTAATGGAGTACATTAGCAAGTTTACCTAATTAGCAAAATTCAGGATGAGTTTGAATGTTACACCTATGAGAAAGGCCACGAAATTTGTTAAAGGTCTAAACTACCCGCTTGGGGAATGGTTGTTGACAAAGATTCCCACTAGAGCTACTTACGAGACGCTTTTTGAGATGGCTTTTCTGCAGATGATGAATGCTAAGGAAAAATAAATAGAGAAGGAGAAGGCAAGAACTGCATAGAATCAGGGAAGGGCCAAGAAAGAAAATTTTGGGCAAATAAGAAGTAAAAATGGAAATTCAAGAAAGAAGGAAAAGTTTGTAATTGATGCCAAAGGAAAGGACACTTTATGAAAGATTGTAGAGTGAATCTGTTAAGGAAGATTTTAAGGGGAAGTGGTACCATTGACAGAGGAAGTGCATTTCAAAAATCAACGTCCAAAGATGGTGAAGGAAGGACAATGTGAGCAAGCCTATGCCATTAAGGCTGCCCTTATTTCGAGTAGACCACCCCTGAGAGACCAAGGAAAGACGGCAAGGTATAACTCTTAATTTTAGGTATAAAATTCGTATCCATTTGACTTCGGAGAATCACATTCATTCGTAGCTAGGAATGTGATTAACTACTTAAATTTTCATACCCAAATTTTCATCCATCCAATAGTAGTTTCAAATCCTATTTGGGGGACGACGCATCTTTTCTTAATTTACAAAGATCAAGTGTCGGACGTATGTGACATTGATTTCATATGCAATACGTACATTCTAAATTTTTTGGAGTATGCACTTATTTTGGGTATGGATGGGCTGTCGCACCACAGAGCAATCCTAGACTGCGATAAGAGGATATTGTGGCTTAAGAGTTGTAAAGGGTAAGACGTAAACATTCATTATACACATAAGGATTTAGCTTAGTTAAGTTATCTATAATCGGTGAACCTATCGCAAAATGAACTTTCATCCATACTCGTAGTTTGAGAATTCTCTGTTATTATTGATGAAGTTTCGGTTTTGCGGCTTTCACTCCGAAGAGAGAATGAGTTTAGGGTTGATATGGAGAAGGACGCTAGACTAGTCAGGATGCATTAAGATACATTTTTCTGAAGGAAAGGTGATAATCAGATAAGAAAATCTTGGAGCTACTATAGAAGGGATTCTTTCGACGATGTACCTCAGAATGAGTAGCCCCTGTTGTTTTTTCCACTAAGGAAGATGACTCGTTAAGGCTTTGTGTTAGTTACAGGAACCTCAACAAGTAGACAAAGAAGAATAAGTATCCCTTACCTACGATAGAAGATTTGTTTGATCAACTTGTGGGATCTAAAATCTTCTCCCATTTAGACTTAGCAACTGAATTTCATCAGCTAAGGTTTGTAGAAGATAGCAAACCAAAGACAGCATTTAGCACATCAGATGGACTCTATGAACGGGAAGTGATTCCTTTTGGACTGACAGATGCCCCTGCGTTCTTTGTAGACTTGATAAATATAGTATTTAAAGAACAGTTAAACAAATTTGTCATAGTTTTTGTAGTGACGTCTTGGTATTTTCCAAGTGAAAAGGAGCATGAAAGTCACTTAAGAGAGATATTATGAACCTTTAGAAAGCGCCAATTTAAATCCAAATTCTCAAAATGCCACTTTTGGAAGAGGAAATGAGATTTCTTAGGCATATTGTTTTAAAGTATGGATTAGCGGTGGATCCCACAGAAGTGGAAGCTATTCAAAATAGATAGACTCCAAAGAATTCCATGGAGGTTAGAAGTTTTCTAGGGTTAGCAGGTATTATAGAAAATTCATAAAGGATTTTATAAAGAGAGCAGTTCCTCTGATCCGTTTGACCAAAAAGAATTTAATTTTCGCTTGGGATGAGAAATGCACGAAAGCGTTCGAAAAGCTAAAGGAAATATTGACAAGCGCACTAGTACTCGTCATCCCCGATGAAACAAAGCCTTTTACAATTTATAAAGATGCATGTAGCACAGGATTGGGAGCATTTCTTATGGAAGAATGAAGAGTGATAGCTTATGCTAGCAGGAAGCTAACAGACCATGAGAAGAAATACGTAGTGCATGACTTGAAGTTGGCAGCCCTTTTTTTGTCTTGAAAATGTGATGGCACTATGTTTTGGGGAAATGTTTTAGTTATTTATTGACCATAATCACTCAAATATCTATTTTCCCAAAAAGACATAAATCTTAGGCAATAGATGTGGATGAAGTTTATAGCATCATATGAATTTGGGATATAATATGCCTCTAGCGAAGGGAATGTCATCGACGACGCCCTTGCTACATTGGGCGTTATATATAAGTGGAGGCAGTTGGAGTTCCTCTCGAATTTCAACTTCCAACCGCCAAAAGCACCCACTCAAAACTGTTTGGCAACATGGCGGTTAGACCAGTACCGATGGACCGTATTGAACTTGAGCAGAATAAGGATGAGGAAATTATTGATATCTTGGATAAGCTAAGATGAGGAGAATAATTTCTCCATGTCCATAGATATACAGTTGAGGAGAAGGGATATTTGAGGAGAGATGGTCGCCTTTGCATCCCAAGGATTGATATTTTATTGGAGGAAGTGCATACAGAATGTCATAATTTATGAATAACTATTCACCTCAGAGGAGATAAGATGTACAGGGATATGATATGAATTTTCTATTGGACAAGGATGAAGAAGAAAGTAGCTAAAAAAATTTCTAGGTTTTTATCTTGTCAAAGGATTCAAGTTGAGCATGGAAAGCTTAATGGATTGTTATTTCCATTAGAAATCTTGACTTGGAAATGAAAACACATATCAATGAACTTAATAGATGGTTTCTTAAGAGTCAAAGAGGTAATGAAGCAATTTAGATCATAGTTGATAGACTCACTAAGAGCACCCATTTTATTCCTGTTAGGAGCAATCGGACCGCAACGTCTCTTGACAGATTTATATAAAGGAAGTGGTTCGACTTTATGGAATTCTAGCCAGCATCATTAGTGATAGAGACCCCTTATTTGCTAGCGAATTTTGGAGGAGTTTGTGTTAGGAAATCCAAACTACGGTTTTGATGACAACAACTATACAGTGGAAATTGAATATACATATATATTTATATATATATATATATATATATAGGTACTTGCTAGAATAACATCACTAGAAAGACAAGAACGAGGCACAAAGGACACTACAAGAGACTACAAGTCGGTAGGTACAAAGAAGCAAAAGAAAGAATGCACAAAAACTGACATGCACCACATCAGACGTTTGTGTGCATAAGACAGACGTCTGAAATAGTTCTCTGGAAAAACAATAAGGCTAAACCAAATGTCTGAAAATAGCACTCAGGCGTTTGATCTTCTACTATAATAAAAAAATATAGTATCAGACGTCTGAATTCAAACTCGAACTTCAGAAATGAACTGCCACTGCCACGTGCGAATGGGCATCTTTGCTTCTCTTCACAACTCTTCACCATCAACAGAAACAACTTTAGAGTGTTCATTAATGTATGCAACTACTCAAGATACCTATCCACAACTATATATAGCATCAAGAATCAAGAGAACAGAACTCACTTCACTTACTTACACTTTCTAATTCTATAGTCTATCCTATATTCTTGTTCTCTACACTCTAGCAATCTTTACTTGTATTCACTCTTCCATATACTCAGTTCTTCATAGACAATATTCCTTAGAAATATGTTGGAAGCAATTGTTGTAATTAGTCAACATCTGTGTTATACTAGAACACATTTGACAAGAACAACTTATTGTAACCAAGCCTATTCCTCCGGGCTAAGCGAGGGTTTTTGAGAGTCGAATTCCGAAGGGGAGCTTCAGGACCTAGACGTAGGACGGGAGGTCCGAACCAGTATAAAATTCTAGAGTGCTTATTCTATATTTACTTAGATTAATATTATTTTAGTTTCATCATATACTTTGTCACATATACTTGCATACACACTACACGTTCCACCCCGTAGACTTTCAATTGGTATCAGAGCAAGGTTTGAATAAAGTACAACAACACGTTTTTGAATCATTTAATATGGCAAGTAATTTTCGAGAAGGCCAATCCATAACACGACCCCCACTTTTGAATGGTTCTAATTATGCATATGGTCAACACGTATGAGAATTTTTATGGAAGCTAATGGGTTAGAAATTTGGTCAACCACTCAAAATAAATATGACGCATATGCACTTCTATGAAAGCATGAAATGATGCACAAAAAACCGCAGCTTCTAATAATACCAAAACTATGAATGTTTTATTTTGTTCATTAGATAAGAATGAATTTTTGCATGTCATGTTATGTAACACTGCATGTGATATTTGGCGTTCTTTACAAGTTGCACGAAGGCATGAACAAAGTTAAGCAAACTAAAATTTCAATTTTACAAAATCAGTTTTCATCATTTAAAATTAAACAAAATGAATCTATAGTGGACATGTACTCTAGATTCCCAACTATTCAACATGATTTAATAGCATTAGGAGTTAAAGTCACAAATTTTGATTTAGCATCTAGAATACTCAATTCTTTAACTCCAGAGTGGGGTAACAAAGTATTGGCTATCGAAGAAGAAAATGACCTCTCGACACTCTTAGTTGAAGAATTGATAGAAATTTTTGATGTCCTATGAAGCTAATCTACAGGCAAGAAAAGAACAAAATTTGAAGAAGAAAAACATAGCATTTCCAGCAACAAATGAAGACTCCAACTTAGACGAAGAAGAAATTGTATTTATTGCCAAAAAATACAAAAAATTCAAGAAGTTTAGTAAAATGACCAGATTTCAGAAAGAAGGAAAATCAAGCTCAACAAATCAAGTCAATCAAATGCTATAAATGTGATCAATTTGAACATATGAAGAAAGATTGTCCCAATCTCAATAATGATAAAACAAGAACAAATTTGAAAAATTCAAAAAGAAGAAAGCTTTCAAAGTAACATTGGATGACTCAGACTCTTCATCATCATCAGATAATGACAGTGATAGTGATGGAGAACAAGCTAATGTATGTTTTATGGCACAAACCGATGAGGTATGTCCGGAACTTAGCTATGATGAATTATTAGAGCTTAGCATGGAATTATATGATAAATTTAGACAAATTAAAAATTGAATAAAGAACATAGAGCCAAAATAAATAGATTAGAACACGAAATAGGAATGTTAAAAGATGAAAAAATTATTTTGGAGGAGGAACTAGAATTATCTCAAGAAAAAAATAAAGAAGTTTAGTTGAATATGAGACTATATCTATTGTTTTTGGAAAAGTTAAGCTAGAAAAGGATAACTTGTTAAATGAAAATACCAACTTGAAAAGTAATATATAATCATTGAAAATTGAAAATTTTGAATTTAAAAAAGATAAGATAAAATTACAGATAATGTTTCAAATTTTAGTAAAGGAGAACAAGATTGGGAAAATCTTATCAAAACTTCAAAACCTTCAGGTAATAGAAATGAAATAGGATTTAAAAATATTCCTAAACAAAAAGGGAATAATATTAAGAAATATAGTTTCATTTATCAAAAGACTAAAAGATCACCTAAGTCTAAAACGAATACCAAAAGCATAAAAATTTGGATTCCTAAGCCAAACAATAATTTGATTAGACAAAAACATATTAATAATTTTCTAGATAATGTAGTCTATAATAAAAATTATGTTCATAAAGGTACCAAACCTTCTTGCGTGTGGCTATGGCTACCTGCTCCTCTTAACATCTAGGACCCTAACAAAGTATATGGGTACCTATTAAATCATTTTTATTTTGCAGGTACCCAAAATAAAAAATACGAAGAATTGGATACTTGATAGCGGCTACTCCAAGCATATGACCGAAAATTCAAAAATGTTATCAAATATAACATACATCGATGGTGGAACGGTAACTTTTAGAGATAACTCAAAAGGATACGTCGTTGGCATCGGAGAAGTTATCAACTCTGGTATTTCTAACTCTCCTATTATTACAAATGTTTTGTTAGTAGAAAATTTAAAACACAACCTACTTAGCATTAGTCAATTATGCGATAAAAGATTTCAAATTAACTTCGAAAAGATAGATGTAATATTTTCAACAATAACAAACAACTTATCTTTGAGGGTTTTAGAAACAAAAATATTTATGTCTTAAATATGAATATAAATCGAAATTCAACCTTATGCCTAACTGCCAAACATGACGATCCATGGTTATGGCATAAACGATTATGTCATATTAATTTTAAATATATTAATAAATTAGCAAAATTTGAGCAAGTTAGAGGTTTTCCTATAAAAAATATGAAGTAGAAAATTTATGTGATGCTTGTCAAATCGGTGAACTAAAGAAAAGCTCTTTTAAATCTAAAAACAATATTTCTACAAAACAACCATTAGAATTATTACATTTAGATTTATTTGGTCCAACTCAAGTACGATCTATAAATCACAAAAATATGTTTTTGTAATAGTTGATGGTTTTTCAAGATATACATGGACCTTCTTTTTAAAACATAAAGTGACACTTTTGGTATGTTTAAATTTTTTGCTAAAAGAATTAAAAATTAAATGGATTTGAAAATTAAGAATATTCGAAGTGATCATGGTGGAGAATTCGAAAATGATCCTTTTACTCATTTTTGTAATAAAAAGGGCATAAGTCATAATTTCTCTTTTCCTTACATACCTCAACAAAATGGTGCAGTAGAAAAAAAATCGTACGTTACAACAATATGCATGAACACTATTAAATAGTAGTGGTTTATCAAAACAATTTTGGGCTGAAGCTATTGCTATGGGTGTTATGTTTTGAATCGAGTAACCATACGACCTATGACTATACATACTTGTTTCAAAATATTTTTTGGAAGAAAACATATAGTATCATACTTTAAAACTTTCGGATCAAAATGTTTTATATTGAACACAAAAGATAATTTAGGAAAATTTGACACAAAGGATGATGAAGGAATCTTTTTGGATATTCGGATCGTAGCACGGCATATAGAATTTTTTATAAACATGCTAACGCAATTGAAGTAAGTTTACATGTTTCATTTGATGAAAATTTCGTTAACAATCATACTAATGACGATGAAGAAAATATTCCTATAACAAATACAATAAGCGCATCTAATAATGAGACGAATGCACAAAATAATACTCTAGTGTCACCCCCTAAAATTCTAAAAGATCATCCAATAGATAATATCATTGGGGATCTTAATTCCCGCGTAACTAGAAATCAACTTAACCAAATAAGTCATATTGCATTTGTGTCAAATTTTGAACCAAAAAATTATAAAGAAGCTTTAAACGATGATTTTTGGATAATAGCCATGCAAGAAGAATTAAATCAATTTGAACGTACTAATGTTTGGGAATTAGTACCAAGACCAGAAATTCAATCAGTTATTAGAACAAAATTATTTAAAAACAAAGAAAATGAAAACGGAAATATAGTTAGGAATAAAGCACGTTTAGTCGCTTAGGGTTATAATCAAGAAGAAGGTATCGACTATGATGAAACTTTTGCTCCAGTAGAAAGATTCAAAGCCATACGTACGTTACTTGCTTTTGCAAGTCATTACAATTTTAAACTATTTCAAATGGATGTTAAAAGTGCTTTATTAAATGATTTTATTAAAGAAAACGTATATGTTGAACAACCTCCATTGTTTGTTTATGAAAAATATCCCGGTCATGTTTTTAAATTGCACAAAGCCCTATATGGTTTAGAGCAAGCCTTCGTGCCTTGTACGAACGTCTTAAGAATAATTTAATTGCATCTGGTTTCCAAATAGGTAAAATCGATACGACTTTATTTATTAAACGAGAAAATAATGACATCTTAGTTGTACAAATTTACGTAGACGATGTTATTTTTGGTTCAACTAACGAAAATCTTTGCACACAATTTTCAAATATTATGAAAAGTGAATTTGAAATGTCTCACATGGGTGAATTAAATTTCTTTCTAGGTTTAAAAATAAAATAACTTGAAAATGGTATTTTTATTCATCAAGAAAAATATTGTAACGGTTTAGTACGTCGTTTTGGAATGGATAAAACTTCGAGCAAACCAACACCAATGAGTACTATTGTTCACTTGGAAAAAGATGACAACGGAAAACATTTTGATGAAAAATTATATCGTAGTATGATTGGCTCCTTACTATATTTGACGGCTAGTCGACCTGAGATTATGGTGAGCGTATGTTTGTGTGCCTGATTTCAAGCAAAACCAAAAGAATCTCACCAAAGAGCTGTTAAACGTATCTTACGATATTTATCTAGTACTCGAGATTACGCTTTGTTTTACCCCAAGGGATCATCATTTGAACTTGTTTCATATAGCGACGCAGATTTCTGTGGATGTAAAACAGATCGTAAGAGTATTAGCAAAACGTGTCATTTTATCGGACAATCATTGGTTTCATGATTTACCAAAAAGTAAAACTGTGTCTCCTAATCCACTTGTGAAGCCGAATATATTTTAGCGGCCTTAGCATGTGCACAAGTGATATACATGCAACAAGCGCTTAAGGATTTTGGAAAATTTATCGATAAATCACCAATATATTGTGGTAATACGAGTGCAATAAATCTATCAAAATACCCTTTAAATCGATCACGTACTAAGCACATAGATATACAACATCATTTTTTACGCGACAATGTAGAAAAAAGAATTATTACATTAGAATACATAAATACTAAGAGTGAAATAGCAGATATTTTCACAAAACCACTAAATGAACAAACATTTGTTAAACTTGACATGATTTAGGAATATGTCCTCTTAATGAACTTATCTGCTAATTCTAAATTTCATTCATTCTTTTTTTGTGGTTAAAAAGTTTTAATCCACAATCAAAAATTTTAAACACTAACCAACAATTTTTTAGAAAGTTTGTTTTCTAAAAATTACTATGTATAACCTTTTAAAACATGAATAAATAGCCTCTCTTTTGACAAAATAAAAGATGAAAAAATATATATATTTCATATTCCTTTTAAAACAAACAAAAGACAAAAGCATGCCTTCCGACAACTCTCGTCTCTCCTTCTCAACACTAACCTCAGATAGTTCAGCAGATGCCTCTCATCGACTTCCTACTCCAACATCAGGTCAAGAGCCGACCTATAAGTGGTCCCCTTACCACATGGGATTCACTCCCAATAAAAAATGGTCCAAATGATCTCTATTTGTCTCTCCTAACACCAAGGAGAAAAACGATGATATACATGATTACCAAAAGCAAAAAATAGAGTCAACGAGAACTATACTTCGAACAAAAAGCCACTACAAGACGACTGAGTTTTCCAGAGCAAGTAGCGATTAAATTTTGCAATTCACGAAAAAAGGATGTACATGAACCACTTCTGATTCCTTGTAATTCTCTGGATCCTTTAGCTTCTTGTCGTACACCTTGGGATCCTCCAACTAGGCAATTCTCTGGTTCCCTAACAACCAACGAACGTGGAAATATTTGGTCTCCACTCAAGCCTTGGAGGGATAGCAAATCTGAAGATCGCAATGCTCCATCTTCATCTAAATAAATTTATTTATTCCCATAGTATTTTCTACTTTTATTTGTATTTTTTTCAAAAAATAATAATATTATGTTTCATTAAAAACAATCTCTTAAAAAATAAGCAACAACTTTCAAAATAAATCTATTTTTAGACATAGTGCACATTCCAGACGGTGGAACAATGCCCTCAAACGTCTGACACCTTTGTGTCACAGCATTTTTTAAATATTGTGCATATATCAAACGTCTGATATAAACATCCAGACGTCTGATATAAACATCCAGACGTCTGAAAATTATCTCTGCCTCAGATAAAATACACAAGGTCTATTTCAAACGTCTAAAATTGTTAGCAGACGTCTGAAAATAGTATCTGCCTTCTTAACATAACAATGAAGTCATTTTCAGACGTCTGATTCTATATTCAGACATCTGACAACAATCTCTGTATTCAAAATTTACAACTCTATCTATTCTAGACGTCTTCCAACGACTTACAAACGTATGAACATATTTGCTATCTTCATACTAGGTTAAAATCAAACGTCTGATTCACTACCTTGACGTCTGAAATTCAATCGACACCCTTCAGTAACCTTATAACGACTATTTTTCCCAAATTTCTAACTCACATTTCATTTCGTTTCTCTTTCAAATCCAAAACCCTAATTCTCCATATCGCTATCTCCATAAATTCGCTCGATCTCATGGCGCCCAAAAATAAAAACCCTAAAATTTCTAAGAGAGCAAGAGCAAGCCACATCCTCCAACCCGCAAGTATGCTCTGATGATCAAATTGAGAGATGGATGAATCGAGTACCTCATTTAATCAAAAGATATGACGATATTAAATTGAAAAACTACACACAGGTCCTTTCTATAATTTGCTTAAATTCCCTATGTATGACTTTGATGACATCTGTGAAAATGCTAGTTACATCAGTTGATTTCCTTCAATTCGAATAATATGCAAATCGATCAGCATGCAATATTCATTTTCTATGCTAATTTAGATAGCACTGTCGTATGGAATACCGGTAATGATGATAATTGGCTTTGGTCAAGTGTTTATGGCAACACTGTAGGATCGATTTCACCCTAGAGGGGGGTGAATAGGGTGATAGTATAAATTATAAAAAATTAATTGTGGAAGCTTATAAAATAATTTCAACACAGATCACAGAATAGTAGCAGCACAGATAAAAGCAGAATAATAAATGCAGAAATAGAACGACACAGAATTTACCCAGCTTCGGCAAAAAACCTGCCTACGTGCTGCCCCCAAGGTTTCTACTAGAAATTAGATAGTCACACGCTTACACACGTAAACTCGCGACACCCGCTACTGACTAACCTAACTCTACGCTCAAAACCCTGCCACAACTCAGCCACTGAGTTGCGAATTCTCAAGCTACGCCACGTAGCTTGTCCCCTAGTCACACGACTAGCAAATACAACAGTTTGAAAAGAGATTTAAAAATTAAAAACAAATTCAAAACTAAAAATAAGATAAAGCCCTTATTTATAAAAACTAAAGCCCTTAACAAAACCCTAATTTAAAAAGGCCGGCCCCTTTTATTATTTAGACCCGCTTCCTTTTCTATTCGGTCCTTTGGAAAATGGCGGCTTCTTCGATCATAATTTAGGGCTTTTGTCCTTCGATCAAAATTAGGGTTTTGGATGCCGTTTGATATTGACGCTCTATTGATCTTCGAGTCGCGCTCGGCTGCTTCTCTTGATTTGTGAAATTAGGGTTCGGCTTCGGTTGCTTCGAGATAATTGAATTCGCCTTGGTATGTTATTTGTATCTTTTGCTTTCAGGTTTGATTGCTTGAATTCGATTGCTTTTTCATTCATGCCGATGATGATACTTGGGTACTCGTATTTATATGAATTCGAATACACTAATTAACTCGATACTTTCCTGAAATTCACTTTCGTGATGCACACGACTTTCCTGATGCGTTCGATACTTACTTGATTCATACGGCTTTGTTTTGAGAACTTTCGATCCTTCTTGAATAACAAGGCAGAAACTTTCCTCTTTTTAATTGCTGACTATTTCAAAAAAAATACGAATTTTTTCTTTTTCCTGTTTCATGCATTCTGTAACTTGCTTCTCTGCTACTATATACATTCATCAATGTTGGCATCTGCATTGCATTTCTCAGTGAACTCCATTTCACTTTGTTGCATTTGGTCTCGAGTTTCACTGTTGCATGCACTTGTTTATGCTTGAACACTGCGCTTGTATATATTCACTATCACTTGCTCTTAGCTTGAAGTTGCATCACCATGCATATTTGAAACTCTGTTTTGTTGCATCTCTGTCCATTGGGTATTTGCTGCATTTTCAAACACTTTTTATGGTCTGGTTCCTTCATGATATTGTTCTTGTATCATTACTGTTGTTCTGTCATTCGAGTTTGAGACTGTGGCGATTTCACTGTGTACTTGAGAATGCACTGCATATTTGGTTTGCTCCTTTTCTGGTTGGTGTTGCTGTTATGTTGATGACTAGCCTTTGCTAGTTCATTCATGACATGTTGTCCATGTGTGTTCATTTTTGTTTGACCTTTGTTGTCACTGGTTCATTGTGGTAGTAGCTATCTTCACTGATGCTGCACTTGGTCTTGTCTTTGATGTTCCTCTCATTGCATATGAACTTGGTCTACTTGATGCTGTAGCTTTCAAGTATATGTGCATCACTTGACTTCATTCCACTGCGCATTTCTCTGGTTTCTGTAGTTGTAACTGGTTGTTCGAACTTGTTTATGTGATTCCATGTACCACTGCACTTTTATTCATGATTTGATCCACTGTATCATGCTTGGCTTTGGTTCTGCACCATGTTGTATGCAGTGTTACATTGACATGTTGTAGCTGGTCTTTGTAGTTGCTGTGCCTCTCTTGTATGATTGGTGTCTGCACTGTGTTGCATTACCATCATTGTTGTTTGGTCTGAACTTGACGTTGCCTTGTGTTGAACCCAGTTTCAAAACTTGGGTTTGACCTTGTGCTCGTGTCGTGATTTTGAATATATTGCACGTGAGTTGAACCCGGCTTTTCATTTGGGTTTGACCTGTGCTCACCTGACCCTGTAGCATTATCAAGTGTATATTGACGTGCACGGCCTTGTGGCATGTACAGTGATACACTGTGCATGTCACACTGTTCGTGTGTAATGAATTCAAATGTAAATGATGACGAACAACCCAAATAACTGAGGCAAATCATACTTTCAAAAATCATATTTTATTTTATATTGCAAAAATATTTCTTTTTCAATTTTACTGCGTTAGTGAATATTTTTGCAGATTGCTCAGATGCTGGATTCAAACTGGAATGCAGTTGAAGAAAAAATACGAGTGTGAGTGATATGTAGTGAGGTGAATGTGTAAAATAGTGATGTAATTGAATTTGTATCAAAGTTGTATAGTGAATAGTGAGAGCTTGAATTTGTACTATTCAAAATTGTAATAAATATTTGTTTGAATAAAATATTCGTTTGAATTCAAATTCCGTGTTATTTATTTTATTCAGCAAATATTTATTTAATCTGTGAAAATAAATAGTATATTATCAAATACATTTAAATGAATGTATATATGTTTATTATCATCAAACAACAATCATATAAGCGCATATTCAACAATCTCCCCCTTTTGATGATAACAAACATATACTTAGGATTTTGAAACATATTAAATGTATTTGATAATTTCACCATTTCAATGCTTGCTCCCCCTATTTAAATGCTTCATCTTTACGAAACTCCCCCTTCTTATATGCATATCAGTATAAGATTTAAATGCCAAAATCCAACATTTCTCTCCCCCTTTTGTTATCAGCAAAAGAATAAAAGTGTCATGAAATAGAGATAAGGTGATAGATAGTAATATAACATTAAAGCTCAATCGACTATAACTATGTAATTTAAATAGAAAATCAAACAAAAATCATAACCATTCTTGTTGGGCGCATATTCCATTTTAGAGATGATGGGAATGATGTTATCATAAAATCATATAGTTATGTCGAGTTGTGGTATATGTCTATCAGGAATTTGAATTTCTACTAACCATGCATAACCGTTAGGACTTTTAAATGAGGTTAGTAGTATTTCAAAAAAAATTAATTTAAAAATGAATTCAAGTATCTTCTAACCACGCATGACCGTGAGGACTTTTAAATGGGATTAGAATCAACTTGTTTACTTAATAAATTAATTTTGATATGCATTCCACACATGCATAACCGTGAGGAGTTTTAAATGAGCATGGAACTACATATCAAATTCCAAGTAATTCACCCATGCATAACCGTGAGGACTTTTAAATGAGAGTGAATACTTTGAATTTTATTTTATTTTATAAACTGAAAAACTAATGATTCCTGATTATGATACCACATATCGACAAACTATATTGGATTTTTGATAAGCGATGGTCGATAGAATTATGATAGAATTAGAACTGGTCATGGAATCTTTGCCAAACAAAGAATTTTATAACTCTTGTGTGAATTTCTAAAGAAATTTACTAAGTATACTGTCTTGAGGAAAAATGTATGGTTAATATCACCCCTTATCATTTTTCAGTCACTATTTACCTTTTTGATAATTAGGAGGGGGATAGATTTGTTAATTAGGCACTCAAATTTCTAAAACACCTAAACCGAGACGTAGTTTGCAAAAACTGTTTTCTGGAAGGGGTTTTGTAAAGATGTCTGCCAATTGTGAATCAGTTGAAATAAAATTTATGCTGATATTTTCTTTAGAAATATGATCTCGAATAAAATGATGTCTAACATCTATATGTTTTGTTCGTGAGTGATGCACAGGGTTATTGTGAGATCAATTGCGCTTTTACTATCACACATTAGTGGTACACGTTTAAAATTTAGACCATAGTCTTGCAAAGTCTGTATCATCCATAAGATTTGAGCAGAGCAACCACTTAGAGCAATATACTCTGCTTCTGTGGTGGATAATGCAATACAATTTTGTTTTCTGCTTGACCATGCAACTAATGAATGCCCTAACATAAAACATGCTCCACTAGTACTTTTTCTATCAACTAAATTTCCAGCGTAATCAGCAACTGAAAAACCTTTTAATTCAAAGTTATCGTTTGATGGATACCAAAGACCAAACCGTGGGGTGTGCAACAAATATCTTATAATTCTTTTAACAGCTTTTAAATGAGATTCTTTTGGGTTAGATTGAAAACGTGCACACAGGCAAATAGAAAACATGATGTCAGGTCTAGAAGCGGTAAGATAAAGAAGTGATCCAATCATACCTCTGTACTGCTTTTGATCAACTGTCTTACCTTTTTCATCCTTGTCAAGTTTAAGTGTTGTATTCATGGGAGTTCTTGCTGGTTTGGCATCTTTCAATCCAAATTTGTTGACCAGTTCCCTAATATACTTTGTTTGAGAAATGAATGTTCCTTTATCGCTTTGTTTGATTTGAAATCCTAAAAAGAATTTTAACTCTCCAACCAAGCTCATTTCAAACTTTTCCTGCATGACCTTTTCAAATTTCTCATTCAATAACTTGTTAGTAGCACCATAAATGATGTCATCAACATATATGAACAATCAAAAGATCATCGTTTTCATGCAACAGAAATAGTGTGGTGTCTACACATCCCTTTTTGAACCCATTTTCAAGAAGATAAGAACTAAGACATTCATACCAGGCTCTAGGGGCTTGTTTTAATCCATATAAAGCCTTTTTCAGTTTATATACATGGTTTGGATATTCATGACTTTCAAAACCTTCTGGTTGTTCAACAAACACATCTTCTTTTAAAATTCCGTTAAGAAAAGCACTCTTAATGTCCATTTGTCTTAGTTTAAATCCTTTGTAGCAAGCAAAAGATAATAATATTCTAATTGATTCTAGTCTAGCTACAGGTGCAAAAGTTTCATCAAAGTCAACTCCTTCAATTTGATTGTATCCCTTAGAGACTAGTCTAGCTTTATTTCTAATTACATTTCCAGATTCATCATATTTATTTTTAAAAATCCATTTTGTTCCTATAACTGGATAATCCTTAGGTCTAAGTGCTAGACTCCAAACATTATTTCGTTCAAATTGGTTTAGCTCTTCTTGCATGGCCATAAACCAGTTTTCATCGTTAAGGGCTGAATCTATGTTATTTGGTTCTATTTCTGAAATAAATCCACTATATAAGCACAGATCACATAGATTTCTAAAGGAGGAACGAGTCTGTATACCTGCTATAGGGTTTCCAATTACCAATTCTGGAGGATGGTCTGCTTTGTATTTCAGTTTTGCTGGATCTAGATTCCTTTGGACTTCTGGAGTTATGACAGTTTCTCTGATATCATCAGTTTCTTTTGGTTCTTCATATTCATCTTTTTCTTTCTCCTCTTCAACATTGCTTTTGGATGTTTCCTGATTATCAATGCCTTCGTCAAATTTCACATTGATTGATTCCACGATTGTTTTAGTCCTTTTGTTGTAGACTCTGTAAGCTTTGCTTCTCGAAGAGTATCCCATGAAGATACCCTCATCATCTTTTGCTTCAAATTTTCCTAATTGATCACCTGTATTGAGAATATAGCAAGTACATCCAAATACTTTAAAGTAAGCAATGTTTGGTTTATTATTGAACCATAGCTCATAAGGAGTTTTGTTGAGAAGCGGTCTAATCATAACTCTATTCATTACATAACATGCTGTATTTACTGCTTCTGCCCAAAAATGTAAAGGTAGTTCATACTCATTTATCATAGATCTAGCCAACTCTTGTAAAGTTCGATTCTTTCTCTCAACTACCCCATTTTGTTGTGGAGTACGTGGTGCAGAGAATTCATGTTTGATTCCATTTTCATTACAAAAAATTTCAAATTCATAATTTTCAAATTCTCCACCATGATCACTTCTTAGTGAAATAATGGAAACTTCTTTTTCATTTTGGACTAATTTTGTGAAATTCTTGAGATATGAAAAAGTTTTTGATTTCTTGGCTAAGAAATATACCCATGTATATCTTGAGCAGTCATCAACTATAACAAAACAATATTTTTTACCTCCTAAGCTAGCAATGTCATTAGGTCCGAATAGATCCATATGAACTAGCTCAAGTACTCTAGAAGTGCTTACACTGTTTTTGGCATGAAATGATGTTTTTTTAAGTTTTCCTAAAGTGCATGCTTTACAGATGTTTTCTGTTTTAAACTCATGTGAAGGCAACCCTCTTACCAAATTTTTCCTTTTTAATTTGTTTAGCAAATTCATACTAGCATGCCCTAAACGTCGATGCCATAAATCAACTTCCATGTCCTTAGCAACCAAGCATTTCGAAAGGGTGAGATCATCAAAAGATAGAGAATATATATTACCTTTCCTCTTACCTGAAAATAAGATTTCTTTAGATGAATTGTCAACAATTTTGCATAAGTCAGAGTCAAAAATAACATTCATACCTTTATCGCATAGCTGGCTGATTGATACAAGTTGTGGTGCAGATTTTCAACATACAGTACATCATTCAGGGTAAAAGTATTGTTACCTACTTTACCTTTGCCAACAATTTTACACTTTTCATTGTTACCCATTGTGACCCTGCCACCTTTATACTTTTCTAGGCTAAGGAACTTTGATTTATCGCCTGTCATGTGTCTGGAACGGCCAGAATCCAGATACCATTGCTGTTGTTCCTTAGCCTGCCAGCATACCTACACAAGAAAAAAATTTAGTGACCTATTTGTTTTCATAGGTCCAAAATTGTTAGTGCCAAGATATTTTGGAAAATAATCTAGAGAAGACTGAAAACTATTTAAACATGTTCCTTTTGGCACCCAAATTTGTTTTACTTTGAGAGATTTTATATTTGTGCCTTTTGGAACCCAAATCGATACAGTCTTCATATGTTCGGGTTTATACCAATGACTATTTTGATTATGTCCAAATGAATTGACTTGATTAATTTGGTTTCTATCTTTTTGAAATTTGTTATATCCAAGTCCTTGCCTAGACGTATTAAGAGTTTGTTTCCCTAATAGCATATTCAATGATTTTTCTCCTTTTGAGAATTTATCCAACGTTGTTGATAGTTGTAGGACTTGGGTCTTGAGAGATTCATTTTCATTTATCAGTTGTGTGCACCTTTTTATAGAGTCTTCTATTCTTGTGTTTTCAATTTCTTTCAAAAACAGGATTTCATTTTCAAGCGATTTAATTTTGTTTTCTGAATTTTTAACCTCTTCTTCGAATGTTGGACACTTTTCACACTTAGGGATTCTGCTTTGATAGGTTTTAACTAATTGGTTAAGTTGTTTATTTAAATCAATTAAAGAATCCTTTTGTGATTCAAGTTTGGCATGTTTTTCCTTAAGTCGTTCAAAACAGCCATTTACTTCGTGAAAATATATAAGTAATTCTGAATGAGAAAGTTTTGATACCTCACTTGGCTCATCATCATCACTGTCAGTTACTTCACCATGAAGACATAGATTTGCTCTTTCACTTTCACTTTCGGTGCTATCACTTTCATCTTCATCAATTTCATTCCAAGTAGCCGCAAAACTTTTCTTCTTCAGTTTCTTTCCTTGGTTTGGTCGATTTTGAGGACAATTTGGCTTGATATGTCCCAGTTTATTACATTTGTGACAGATGATCTCTTGCTTCTCCGAAATGTCTAGTGCTTTGTTTATTCTGCTTTTAATTTGATGGTTTCTGGTTGGATTTCCATATTTGTGATTCCACTTTTTGAATCTCTTTATTAATAGTGCTAATTCATCTTCACCATCATCATCGTCATCATCGTCATTTTCAGTTGTTCCTTTGAGAGCAATTGACTTCTTTCGAGTATCGCCTCCTTCTCGCTCTTCCATGAACTTTAGCTCTAGCTCATAGGCGGTGAGATTTCCAATGAGCTCTTCCACCTTGATTTGTTTCAAATCCTTTGACTCTTGAATAGCTGTGACTTTTGCTTCAAAGCTTCGAGGAAGAACTCTGAGAATTTTCCGAACTATCTCTAACTCTGTGTACGATTTTCCAAGAGCCTTTGATTTGTATACTATATTGGACAGTCGTCCGTACATCTCTTTGACATTTTCTTCTTTTGCCATTGTGAAATTCTCGTATTCGCTGCGTAACATGGCTAGGCGAGATTCTTTGACTTGAGATGTTCCTTCGTGAGTTACTTCGAGCGTGTGCCATATTTCCTGCGCAGTTAAACAATGAGAGACACGATTAAATTCAAATTGATCCAATGAATAGATAATAGAATTCATAGCTTTAGCATTAGCATTTTGTAATTTATTTTCTAGCTCTGTCCATTGGTCCATCGGTTTATCTATTTCCTGATTGTCTACAATTATAGTTGGTGATCTATAACCTATCTCAATAATGTTCCAAGCGTCAATGGTTTTCAGAAAAATTTTCATTCTATTTTTCCAGTAGGCATATTCACCATTGAACATTGGTGGTCTAACTATGGACTGACCTTCAGCAAAAGCATTATTAAAAGAAGCCATTTTTTCAAATTTTTAAACAGAAACTGATTTTTGAAAAATGAAAAAAAATGACTTCTAAACCTTGCTTTGATACCACTTGTAGGATCGATTTCACCCTAGAGGGGGGTGAATAGGGTGATAGTATAAATTATAAAAAATTAATTGCGGAAGCTTATAAAATAATTTCAACACAGATCACATAATAGTAGCAGCACAGATAAAAGCAGAATAATAAATGCAGAAATAGAACGACACAGAATTTACCCAGCTTCGGCAAAAAACCTGCCTACGTGCTGCCCCCAAGGTTTCTACTAGAAATTAGATAGTCACACGCTTACACACGTAAACTCGCGACACCCGCTACTGACTAACCTAACTCTACGCTCAAAACCCTGCCATAACTCAGCCACTGAGTTGCGAATTCTCAAGCTACGCCACGTAGCTTGTCCCCTAGTCACACGACTAGCAAATACAACGGTTTGAAAAGAGATTTAAAAATTAAAAACAAATTCAAAAAGATAAAGCCCTTATTTATAAAAACTAAAGCCTTAACAAAACCCTAATTTAAAAAGGCCGGCCCCTTTTATTATTTAGACCCGCTTCCTTTTCTATTCGGTCCTTTGGAAAATGGCGGCTTCTTCGATCATAATTTAGGGCTTTTGTCCTTCGATCAAAATTAGGGTTTTGGATGCCGTTTGATATTGACGCTCTATTGATCTTCGAGTCGCGCTCGGCTGCTTCTCTTGATTTGTGAAATTAGGGTTCGGCTTCGGTTGCTTCGAGATAATTGAATTCGCCTTGGTATGTTATTTGTATCTTTTGCTTTCAGGTTTGATTGCTTGAATTCGATTGCTTTTTCATTCATGCCGATGATGATACTTGGGTACTCGTATTTATATGAATTCGAATACACTAATTAACTCGATACTTTCCTGAAATTCACTTTCGTGATGCACACGACTTTCCTGATGCGTTCGATACTTACTTGATTCATACGGCTTTGTTTTGAGAACTTTCGATCCTTCTTGAATAACAAGGCAGAAACTTTCCTCTTTTTAATTGCTGACTATTTCAAAAAAAATACGAATTTTTTCTTTTTCCTGTTTCATGCATTCTGTAACTTGCTTCTCTGCTACTATATACATTCATCAATGTTGGCATCTGCATTGCATTTCTCAGTGAACTCCATTTCACTTTGTTGCATTTGGTCTCGAGTTTCACTGTTGCATGCACTTGTTTATGCTTGAACACTGCGCTTGTATATATTCACTATCACTTGCTCTTAGCTTGAAGTTGCATCACCATGCATATTTGAAACTCTGTTTTGTTGCATCTCTGTCCATTGGGTATTTGCTGCATTTTCAAACACTTTTTATGGTCTGGTTCCTTCATGATATTGTTCTTGTATCATTACTGTTGTTCTGTCATTCGAGTTTGAGACTGTGGCGATTTCACTGTGTACTTGAGAATGCACTGCATATTTGGTTTGCTCCTTTTCTGGTTGGTGTTGCTGTTATGTTGATGACTAGCCTTTGCTAGTTCATTCATGACATGTTGTCCATGTGTGTTCATTTTTGTTTGACCTTTGTTGTCACTGGTTCATTGTGGTAGTAGCTATCTTCACTGATGCTGCACTTGGTCTTGTCTTTGATGTTCCTCTCATTGCATATGAACTTGGTCTACTTGATGCTGTAGCTTTCAAGTATATGTGCATCACTTGACTTCATTCCACTGCGCATTTCTCTGGTTTCTGTAGTTGTAACTGGTTGTTCGAACTTGTTTATGTGATTCCATGTACCACTGCACTTTTATTCATGATTTGATCCACTGTATCATGCTTGGCTTTGGTTCTGCACCATGTTGTATGCAGTGTTACATTGACATGTTGTAGCTGGTCTTTGTAGTTGCTGTGCCTCTCTTGTATGATTGGTGTCTGCACTGTGTTGCATTACCATCATTGTTGTTTGGTCTGAACTTGACGTTGCCTTGTGTTGAACCCAGTTTCAAAACTTGGGTTTGACCTTGTGCTCGTGTCGTGATTTTGAATATATTGCACGTGAGTTGAACCCGGCTTTTCATTTGGGTTTGACCTGTGCTCACCTGACCCTGTAGCATTATCAAGTGTATATTGACGTGCACGGCCTTGTGGCATGTACAGTGATACACTGTGCATGTCACACTGTTCGTGTGTAATGAATTCAAATGTAAATGATGACGAACAACCCAAATAACTGAGGCAAATCACACTTTCAAAAATCATATTTTATTTTATATTGCAAAAATATTTCTTTTTCAATTTTACTGCGTTAGTGAATATTTTTGCAGATTGCTCAGATGCTGGATTCAAACTGGAATGCAGTTGAAGAAAAAATACGAGTGTGAGTGATATGTAGTGAGGTGAATGTGTAAAATAGTGATGTAATTGAATTTGTATCAAAGTTGTATAGTGAATAGTGAGAGCTTGAATTTGTACTATTCAAAATTGTAATAAATATTTGTTTGAATAAAATATTCGTTTGAATTCAAATTCCGTGTTATTTATTTTATTCAACAAATATTTATTTAATCTGTGAAAATAAATAGTATATTGTCAAATACATTTAAATGAATGTATATATGTTTATTATCATCAAACAACAATCATATAAGCGCATATTCAACAAACACTATTAGTCTAACTCCACGAATTATAGGTCATACTCTAGGTTGTTCCGACTCCAAAGAAGATTTGTATAACATCCCGGATATGCCCTCAAACTAAGAAATAATGTTACCCATCAAATTTAGGAAGATGAAATGCCAAGATTTGCTTCAAAACACTTACGACCTAAAGCAAGACTCCTCACCAGGATGATTACCAACACAATCATTCCTCGCCTTGGCAGCCATGAGCAAATAACAGAATTAAAGCACAAAGCTCCATATGCCATCTTTAGTGGTATGAGGGTAAATTGGATGAAATTCATATTTGACAAACTTAAACATTATTGGACTCGATCACGTCCATCCATCATCTACCCTACCTACATCATGCATCTTCTAAAAGCTCATAACATTCAATCGTATTTATCGACTTATGAATAGATTTCTCCCAAGTACGCCTCCACAAAATTCTTCTCTCTTATGCACTTGCCAGAAAATCCTTAGGATTTTATGTCCTTTAAAGAGTGGACACAACTTCGTCAACAAGATAGTCATGCTAGGCCTCCACCCCAACAGCAAACAAAACAACCATCACAAGAAGAAGAACATCTCGAACGTATTCCTCCTCCTGCGCCTTTTGATTATTCATGCTAGGACGACATTTTGGAGACTCGCACTGAGACCAATCCAAATGAAAGCGTTCGAGACTTAACTCTCCAAAATCAACTTATCTTATCAAGAAATCAAAAATCATTGGCTAAGCATATTGATAGCTTTGAAACAACGTTTGCTTCTCACCTAGCCACAGTTGAAACATCGCTTTCAACAACAATATCTGTTATAAAAGAGGTTCTTCAACGAGTCTGTGGCCCTACACAACCTTCGGAAGATTGGCTAACTCCAATGCCTTCTCCTCCTTCTTCATAAAATTCTAAACTTTTTGAAGAGGAAAAAGAACCTCTCGAACATACTCCAACATCTCCTAAAAACAAGCTAGTTCTTCAAAGAATGAAGATGAAGGAGATGCTCAAGCTAAAGCTTCTCCAAAAGATCCTTAGATATTTTTAATAGGTCCATCTTTTGTATTGTTATCAAAAATCTATATATGAAATCACTGTGCTTAATGATTATGAAAAATGCTTTTTGGTTTGTTACTTCTACGTAATTATAGTAAATTGATATAATCTTATGGCTATTAGTTAATATTCCAGATTAATAGTGTGTATATGCTATCTAAATTACAGATATTAATACTTTTTGATAATGCCAAAGGGGGAGAAATAATGGTAAGCATATATCCAGAGGGAGATTTATAAAATTATATCTAAGTACATTGTATAGTTGTCATCATAAAAAGGGGGAGATTGTTAAGAAATTCAATCTACGGTTTCGATGACAACAACTATACAATGGAAATCAAATATACATATATATTTATATATATAGGTACTTGCTAGAACAAAATCACTAGAAATAAAAGAACAAGGCTCAAAGGACACTACAAGAGACTACAAGTCGATAGGTACAAAGAAGAAAAACAAAGAATGCACAAAAGCTGACATGCACCATATCAAATGTCCGGGTGCACAAGGCAGACGTCTAAAATAGTTCTCAAGAACAACAACATGCTAAACTACACGTTTGGTAATAGCACTCAGACGTCTGATCTTTTACTATAATAAAAAAAATATAGTATCAGACGTCTGAAACAAATACCAAATGTTTGAATTCAAACTCAAATTTCAACAATGAACTACAACTTCCACATACAAATGGACATCTCCGCTTCTCTTCACCACAACTCTTCACCATCAACAGAAGTAACTTTAGAACGTTCATTAATGGATGCAACTACTCAAGATACCTATCCACAACTATATATAGCATCAAGGATCAAGAGAACAGAACTCACTTCACTTACTTACGCTTTCTAATTCTATACTCTATCCTATATTCTTGATCTCTACATCTAGCAATCTTTACTTGTATTCACTCTTCCATATACTTAGTTCTTCATAGACAATATTCCTTAGAATTACATTGGAAGCAATTGTACTAATTAGTCAACATCTGTGTTATACTAGAACACATTTGACAAGAAAAACTTATTGTAACCAAGCCTATTCCTCCAGACGAAGCGAGGTTTTTTGATAGGCAAATTCCGAAGGGGAGCTTCAGGACTGGACGTAGGACGAAAGGTCCATGCTTATTCTATATTTACTTATATTAATATTATTTTAGTTGCATCTTATACTTTGTCACATATACTTCCATGTAAACTACACAATCCATCATGTAGACTTTCAGTTTGTAGATAGCTTTAGGAACATCATTGAATCTCGGTACCGCTTACCAGCCGCAGATAGATGGACAAACGGAAAGAGTAAGTAGGATCTTAGAGGACTTGTTAAGAGCATGCATTATGGACTTCGGAGGACATTGGAAGTAGCACCTACCTTTAGTGGAATTAGCTTATAATAATAGTCATCAATCAATGATTGGTATGGCACCCTTTAAAGCACTTTATGAGAGACCATGCAAATCGCTAAATTTTTTGGTAGGAAACCACCGACAAAATTTTACTTAGACTGAATTTGATTTGTGGAACTTAGATGAAGGTAGAGTTGATTAGGTAGCAAATGAGGGCAGCGTAAGATCGCCAGTCCTACATGGATAAGATAAGGAAAGAGATGGAGTTCGAGATTGGAGACATGGTGTTTTCAAAGTCTGCCCTCTTAGGAAAGTCATGATATTTGTGAACTCAAGAATGTTAGCCCAAGATTCATTGGGCCTTTTCAAGTTGTGGAAAGAATAGGAAGACTGGCTTACCATATGGAATGCCCTAATGAATTAGCCAGAGTCCGTGATGTTTTTCACATTTCACACTTGAGAAAATGCCTTCATGACACAGCTATTGTGATAAAGCCTGATCAATAGGAGGACATTAAGACGGAGCCAATCGTATCTCGTGCCACTATATGCATTATCGAGCACGGAACTAGGAAGCTCCGCAACAAAGAAATTAGGTTGGTTTGAGTACAAGACGGAGATAATCAGGCAAAAAGCACATGGGAGACCAAAGAAAAGATAAGGATCTCTAAACCTAAGCTTTTTCATGGTAACTTTTTCTCTCTAAAATTAGAATTTGGTTGCACTATGGTTGCTAGATTGGATGGTAGGAGATGGTTGCTACACTTTTCACCTTCACGTTGTACTCATGCAGAAATTTTCATGCATGTTTAGGGTGTTTTGCATACATACTTACATGCCACAATCACGCACTCATGCATGACTACAATACGAAATTACATTGCTCTTTTGGATGAGTAAATTTCGGGGACGAAACACTTTTTAAGGGGGGAAGAATGTAACATCCCGTAAAATAAACCATGAATAAATTGGATAAATTAAATTAAATAAGATAGGGACAAAAGTAGAAATTTCGTAAAAGTTAGAATTTGACCATGAAAGTCATGCCTTTATGTTTACGGTGAAATTCTGATCAATTTTCATATATAATAGGTTGAAAATGGAGTTCAAACGAAAAAGGTATAGACGTCTGAAATTTTTGGGTTCAAAATAATAAAATAGAATTCAAATTCAAATGAATAGTTAAATTTCAAATTTGAAATTCAAAAGTTAATAGTAGATAGACTTAGGTAATAAGAAAATGTTAAAATTAACATTAACGTTAATTAAGGACTATAATAAATATATAAAACAACTTCATAATTCCTTCATAAAACAGACGAACAGGTCGACCCCTTAACCTCCATGGTCGAGGGCTAGTGGTCGATCGGCGGTAGAGGGGCGGTCGACTACTCCTTATCAGGTCGTAGCTAGAGTTTTTAAATTTGGGTGTTTAAGATTTAATTATTTAAATCTGACGGTTTTGGCGCTTTCTCACCACTATAAATATGACTCTAGACCCCTCACTTTTATTCACAAAATATTTTAAGAATTTAGCGAAGCTATGTTAGTTCGTCTTTTCAAAGATTCAGAAAACTCCTTTAGGGTTTTAGGTAAGAAATCCAAAATATCTATATTTTATATTTATTATCCCAGCCTTTTCTTCTCTAATTTTCTGAAGCTAATCTATAACACAAATCTCTTGTTGTATATATCTAAAGAAAAAATCAAATAAGAGATTGTTAAAGGCATGTCAAATCTAAAGGAGATAAAGCTAAGACTATATTGTGAGTGGAAATCTTAGCTTTTCTATTTCAGTAACTGATTAGTATAGTTTGGGTTTGCATATGCCTTAGGGAATTTTAGTTTGCAAAAAAATCATATTATAAATTCCTGAAACTCCTTTAATGCGAAATGTCAATTCAATGTTGGAATCTCAATTGTTTATGGCAAAATAATGTAAATAGTGTAGATTTTCAGTTTTGATAACTTTACCTTCTGTTCCACTTTTTATTCTTTTTCTTTGAATTTGGTTAAATGATTTTGTTTAAGGAACAATGTGTATGGTAAGAATTTTATTCGTAGTTTGCGCTGCTTATTCCTATGAATTAAATAGATATTCCTTTGTTTATTTTTATCAGAAAAAGGAGTTGAATAGAACCTAAAAAATTGGAAGTTTAAGTTTTTAGTATCAACATATTCCATTATTTTAATAATTTATTTTCATTGCATACAAGTCTATTGATTAGAATTTTTGGATACGACTATTGAATGTAATATTGATAATATGGAATAAGACTTATATAATTGTCATAAGAGTTGTAATGACCCGATTTTTCGACGTTCGAAAATCGACATCAATACATCCACTGTATCGAATGACAAACAATCGAATGCCAAAAAACTGAATCATTAGGGTTAAAGAAGAATGAGGTAGAAGAAGAAATAGAAACAGTATCAGAATCTCACAATCGCAGCGGAACAATATATAATAGATATATGATTAATCTTTAAACCAACATTTAAACGCTAGTTTAGGGTTTAAATTCTATATGCATAGAAATTACTAGGCGCATATATATATATATCTCTCTGTGTGTGTGTGTGTGTGTTAGCGTAACTAACATATAATTATAGCGTATAATTGTGCAGTTAAATTAGGTTATCAATTTTGTTATAATCCCCCTTAGAAAGGTAATTAATGTTAAAGGAAAAATAAGAGAGATCTCTTATAAGTCCTTGATTATGGAAATGGTGAGATGTGTGATAATATATATATATATAGTGTGATATAAATTATGACTAAGTTATATCAATGCAAGATCAGCCAAAAGCACATGGAACTCTGCCCGAATAATCTGACTACCACTAGTGTGACTTTTTGACTAATGTGAGACATCGCCTATAATAAGTAACTTAAATGACGCGGGACTAGTCCCAAATTTTGAAGGGTAAATCTGCCCAATTGATCTGGCTATCAGTCCTACAAATAGTGGAGCTAATGTGAGACGTCACTATGGGGTACGGGTCATAATACGAAGGACCTACTTCGGAGATTGAAGGTATTAAGTGGTTGTGTGAGGACCCGCCTCTTCTCTATAGGAAGTAGTAAATGGTCAGGGTTATGGGTTAGGCATGGTAGAGGATATCATGGGAAAGAGCCCGCTTCAATAGGAAGTATTAAGCGGCTAAAGAGATTCCATGCAATATCAACTAGATCGTTATTAATGGGGAAATCGAAATCTACCTACTTCCCGTTAAAAGGTATTAAGTGACTTAAGTACTATCTCTTGCATTGATATGACATTATGGACGATAGATACGGGTTATTGGGATAGCTCTGGGCTTATATTTGGCCTTCTATTTAAGTTTGAGTAATGCCTTTGGGCTTACATTTGAAAAGACTTATGTTGTAGGTAGAAACATAAGACATATTCCTGTTTAACTTATGCTGCCCAAGTGGTGATGTAGTAAGGCTCGAGGTTTTTATTCACCAGACATATATTGTTCTAACTCCCTCATCATTACATCACAAGTTAGGAAGGGCTATGCTAAAGGCGGAGACATTGATGGTACTTGTGGCAATAGACTATTTATTTACTTATCATTTTCAACAGCTTTTGATGGTACTTGCGGTTATGTACGAAAACTGTTGGCTTTTGACATTATGGATATTTAGTTATGGTTTGGATTGATATTTTGATATTGAATGAAATGGATACTATTGTTATTATTATATTTTATACTTCTGCTATGAGATTTTGAATGTGTAGATAAATATCTCTATATTGTTTTTTTACTAACCTACAACTAGCTTTAAGATGGTTCTACGTTTCGATGGGCCTTTTCTGGTTCAAAATTTAGGCCATTTCAAGGCAGGTTTTAGCAGTGTTAATGCTAAAAAATAGGTGCATTAAATCAAATTTAATGCATTAAAGGGGTTTAAAATGTTATATTCAGGGTTATTTTATTTTTAGTTTTCTCGTTATTTCTTAAAATATTCAAATCTGTGGGGTTAATGTGTACATATGGATATCAAATATCCATATCCGTGTGTGTGCGTGTGTGTGTCTATATATGTATACCTAATAGAATACTTGGGTTTCGATGAAGGTGAATTTCCAATCAAGTATTTTTGGGTACGTTTATCTAACGACAAAATCAAAAATGTGAATGTAGACAATTAACGAACAATATTAGGGAAAAACTTTAAGGATGGAGACCAAATCTACTTTCAGTTGCAGGAAGACTGGAGCTTGCCCACATAATAATTACTTCTAAAGTGAGATTTGGCCAATAAAATTTCCAAATTCCTACCCATTCAATTGAAAAAATCAGTTCCATTTGTGACTATTTCTTTTTGAGAGGTGATCTGCATAAGTTAAACTACGCTGATCTATATAGACCAAAAGTAGAATGTGGAGTTGGACTTAACATGTTTGACCTTAAAGAGGTTTATGTTCTAATACTTGCTTGGAAATTCTAAAATTAAAAAATATTTTGGTTGAATGGATTATAGCTAAATATACGAAAGACATCTTCTGGACAATGAAAATGATAAAAATGCTTTAACTACTTGGAAAAATATATTGAAATAAAGAGATTTAATTAGCTCACACATTGTAAGGCGAAAAACCTATGTAATGAAACTAATTTATGAAGTGACCCTTGGCTCAATATACAAAGTCTAATTCATAAATTAGGACGGGATTGTTTTTCTGCAAATGATGCTCCAACTATGGCATTTAACTCGATAATAGATAGAGATGGGTGGAATTGTGACATGCAAGTTAAGGCTAAAAATTTCAAAAATGAAAAGTGGCAATCTTACTTTATACAAGTAGAGACATAAACATACGGGTTTGGAAAAATTCAACATAAGGGCAGTTCTACCTAAAAGAAGCATGGGAGCTACAAGAACCCATTATCCGACGTGCCAGCGGTATGCTTGTTTGGAGAAGAATTAACAATTCTAAAATGGCTCATGACTTATAAAACAATTAATAATAAGCTTCCATCTAAAGATAGACTTCACAAATGGGGTATACTTGAAGAAACAAAATGTAATCTATGTAAACAAGAAGTTAAAACACACAAACATCCCTTTTTTCAACTTTTAGTTCAGCAGTAGAGTATGGAATATAATGAAATAAAATGCATGCTTATGCTTATAGAAAATTTCTTTAGCCAACAAGAAGAAGTTTCGAACCAAAAAAGTAGAAGCTACAATTCAAATCTGATTAAGGAATTTGCCAAAATTTGCCTAACAACCTCTATGTGGCACATCCAAGGGGAATGCAACTCGATAACTTTTAACAACAAAGAGAAATCAGAGTTAGAGTTCATAAGAATGATTTTAAGAGATGTAAAAATCATATCAAGGAGAATATTAGGGAAGAATCTTACTAGGGTTGGCATAAGAACAATAGTTGTTGGAGTATTGGAACTTATAGGGGAGCGAGTGGAGCAAATTGAAACTGGATTACCAACCACCATGATTGAGTTTTGATTTAACCCTAAAGTGGGAAGTTGTAGCGTGAAGATTTGAAAAGTGGAGTTCAAGAGGATATTATATATTTTAGGTGAAAAGTTTCATTTTGTATTCGATCGAACTATTATAGATTGGGCGGCACTGCCCATTTGAAGATAAATATAACAATTAACCCAATTTCAAAAAAATATTAATACCCAAAACTAAGTGCAGGTGTATACGTATAGGGGTGTCAATAAATCCCATCAGGTTCGGTTCGGATTAGGTCAGGTCGGTCCGAGTCCACTTGGGTAATTACGAATAAAATGCATACAATTTATGTTTTTTGGTTGGGTCATTTGGGTTGAGTCACTCAGGTCGGTCGATGTAACAGCCCGCAATTTTAACGAATGGATATTTAAATAATTAATTTAAATATTTAATCATTAATTAACGAAATACCCATTATACTTGATTTTAAGAGACGGATGAATTGAGACTCGAGACGTCCACCATTGAGACTGCAATTCCATCACGAAAAGGAATAAGTATAAGAAGTTTTTGTTTGGAGTCGATAAGCTTGTAGAATGAATAGTGATTTCTTGAGAATGTGATAAATTTGGGCTGACTTGTTAGCTTGCCTATAAGTTGGATAACCCTTTTATTACGTTCATTTCATTTTCACTCTGTGTTACTTTTCTTCCTCCTCTCTTAATCTTTTTCCTAATATCTTCTTAAGCCTAAGCCCAAAATCCCTTAATCTGTGCGTAAATAAAATCCAAAAAATCCCGATAAAATCACTACAATTCTTCTCTCCTCATTCCTTACAAAACCCGCCACTGGATTGGCTTGAAGTGGAGTTTAGAGCTTAATCTCAAATTTCAAGAGAGCCATAGAATAAGTTTTAGTGATTAGAGCTTGATTTGGTGAAAAAGAAGGGGAATGAGATGATTCCCAACTATATTTACTTGTTATGCTTCACAGATCTATATATTAATTATTATGAAATTTTATGGAGATCTAGAGAATTCTATGTGATGATTTAGACTTATGTTTGTGTAGTAAACATGAATATACCAATTTATCATCCATCAGAAACCTTAATCGCTATATTGGTACAAGTTAGTAAACTTAGAAATCGATTATGGTTTAATTAGATAATGTTATGTGATATGATATAATGATGTCATTAGTAAGTAATAATTAAGCCATCTAAATGAGTTTTACAAAATTTAGTGAGCTAATTAAGTGAGTTTTGAGCTCCACACTTTTTATTAAACTTATTAGAGGTTTAATGAACCTTAATTAGTGTTCATAAAGTGAGCTCTATTGGGTCCCGGTCATAAGACTTTAGGCGCACCTGAGCGTATAACCTGCCGGATAAAGTGGGTTCCAGCAGTGACTCTCTATCCTACCTAGGGATAGAGAGAACCCCAAAGAGTCTAGAGTCTAACTACAATTTAAGAGAAGGAATGATTTTACAAATAGATGGAATATTTTATAAAATGAAGTCAGTAAGCTAATTAAGTGGTATTGTAAAGTAGTTGCATAATTTATAAAATAATATGAATAGATATTTGACTTTTATTGAAATGATTTAGTAACTAAAATTAAGATTTGATTAAGTAGTAACCAAAAGACTTATTTAAATATACGTTTATGTACATGTATATAGGTAAGTATATGTATATGTGTATTTAAATATATATAACAATTAAAACAAATTATGCATTGTAATTAGAATTGTTGCGAATGTTTGTGCGCATACATATGTGAATATATAAATATATTGTGTGAATGAATATATGGATATGTATAAGGATATCTATGTTTGTATATAAACACGTTTGCGAGCATCTCATTTAGCTAGAGTGACTGTCATGTGCACTAGGTTGCATGAGAAAACAGGTCGAGTAATCATTTCGGTAAAGCTCAAAACGTAGTTTGCAAAGTGAAAGTGTGTACGTGTACGTATAATTATAAATGTGCATACATGCATGTATTGGCACACGCCCAGGCATCACTGAGGCAAGAAGGCAGGTTAAGTTCGTTTAAGCATGTTAGTGGAGGTCGGGTCAAAAGAATTTCCCCGTGAAACTCTACGCATAAAAGAGTCTATTTCATATTAGTTTTCAAATACATAAGGAACCACTTCGAAAATATCAACCAATGAACTTCGAAAGAGGTCCATTGTGGTAAAGGCAGGCGGGCAGCTAGGTAACTCATCTGGTAAAGCGGCAAAGGAACCATGATGCAAAGTCGTGGATAGTAGAGTGTTGAAGCTTGTTGCCTAGGCTTACTGTCTGGGAGCAGCTTTCCACCGATCCAATGATGGAGCCAACCGGTGGGACTAGTTCTAGGCGAATTTGCTTGGGAAAGTAAGGCTTTAATGAGGGATTTTCCCCTTGGTTTCGAACGCGGTTTTGATGTGAGGCTTCAACATGACTTCGGGAAGACTTTGGGTAACTTAGAAAAGTAGAATGCAAGGTGAAGTTCAAGATTTAGATGCAAATATAAGTAATGCATACGTGATCGGTAATGAACAATAAGATGTTTAGGCATGCAAATAAGGAAGCGATAGAGGCAAGGGACGATGGGCATGGACTATTCTTACATAGGAATAATAGACGATCGAGATAGGGTCAAGGGGAAATGTGGCATCAGTTACGATGATCGGTTTCATTGTCACGTATGATAAAATGTACGATTGGAAGGAGTACATAACAGTAAAAATCAATTTCAAATTCATGTAGTTGTGTGAATATGTGATGGCAATGATCGGTACAGAATCGAGAAGACTTGTAGTCTAATGGTTAGCACAGATTCCATACTTCAAAGCGCTGTTGTGCTTGAGATATCCATTGGGGTCAAAAAAAATACACGGCGAGGGAGTTATGGAGTTGGCGACTCGATTCGAGTTGTAGTGTGGTCCCAATGCTAAGCATTCATTTATACATTTGTTTTATAGTTGGACCAAGCCTTCAGGAGTGTCTAGAGCAGCACTTAAGGGGCACTTGTATCTAGTAGCGATAACATAGATAGGTTAATCGTTTAACTAGGAAGCACTGCTTTAGGAAATTTCATCAGTGCTAGGAGAGCAGTCCAGGTCTATATGGGGGACCTATGCAGCAAGTAGGTCGTATGAGGATTCCTGGTTCCATTCGTTGACTCTCAAAGGGTAAGAATGTATATGAATCCAAAGATCACATGAGGTGTAGTTGCTCTATTAATATTTTGTTCAATATGGCACGATGGCAGATATTCTCTATTCGACACATATTATTATATTATGTATAGTATTACTCTTTGATATTACTACTATGCATTTTGCAATAAACTTATATTGTGATATTATTACCCTTGCATTTTTATATTGGGTTACCTCTATCGTAGTATACTATTACATATTTGTCATAGTGTATTGGTGGTGCTGACTGGTTGATTATAGAAGAAGACCAAGTTATGATATGATTCCCAATCTTTAAGATGGGTTTACTTTACCTATTTATGGGCAGTTCGGATTACCCCTGAGCTACAGTTGTGGCGAAGACTGTTCGTGCTTCTATAGTTTCCTATTTATTTGTATATAGTTTTGACATACAGTATTTTAGGATGGTTCCCCTGACACTGGGCTTTAAGTCTGGTCCATGTTTTCTCTTATCTATGTATGCTAGAACAAATTTTGGATACTAGATTGAGCAGTTTGGAAGTCAGGTGTTTTTGGGGATACGCTATTAGAGCGGCATAGTTGGAGCTTTGGATGCATGGTGTTAATACCTTTGATATGTACTCGACATTGTTGTAGTACATAACAAAAATATTATACATATACATATACATATACATATATATAAATACATATATATATATATATATGGGACTTGTAGTACCATATGTTCTATTTAGGACTTTATCTGTAAAAGGTTGATGTTTTTTGACTTTTCATTTATTAGTTACTTCCACCAATGCAGTCTCCTATATATTGTTCATCATATTATATTCATGTATATTGAATATACTATATGTTATCATTCTAGTATAAGATTCTATCAATGCGTTGGTATGGTTTTTCTTTAATTTTACCTTGATAAACTGTCTTTTTTGGTATTCGAAGGTTAGACGTCATTCGACATTGATTCTAGATATTACAAGGGACGTGTTATTACTTTTGGTATCAAAGCTAGGCTTAACTCTCAGAACCATGTAGACCAGTTTGAGTTAAGCAACCTGGTAGAATGAGATACGTAAAGAGAGCGTACTTGTAATTATCTAATATATAATATTACATGCATCACTTGTCTTTTGCACTTTGATTCATTTCTATCACTAATTGCTAAGGTATCTTCATTCGGGCTATCTATATGAGCAGACTGGATACACGAGCAACCGTGGATAGGCAATCCAAGAAGGCTGCTTAGTTCAGCGATCATTGGGATACCGCATAGGATGTTCCGATGTACACGAACACCCCAACAGCTACTGTTGGTGTTGGAGGTAGTATAGCGACCGAGAGTACCACCATTCGAACTTGATGCATAAGCTTTCAAATTGAGTGGGGTTGGTCGATGAAGCGTGATTTGGATTTGCATTCAAGTAGGATTCAGTGGATGCCTAGTAATGAGCAAAGACCGAGTGAATGACTTATATGCATTTTGCATGGAGTCGCCTGTTTTAGTAGTTGTTTGTCCTTGGGTTAGTAAACCTTTGGTAGTGTGGTTAATCCCATGTACTAAAGAGGTATTATTTTAATCCCTAGTTCGAGTGTGAGGTTTCCAGATGATTGACACCAGTTGAGCAAGGGTTTTTCGCTCGATTCATAAAGGCAAACACTTGAGTTAGACTCTCGAAATGACTTAGAAATTTTTGATGCTCGACTATAGTCATGCGAGGGAATTTCAAATCCGCACCAAGGAACCGGATCAAAATTTGCATGCGAGGAGTCAATGGTCGATCCTAGCACAACAATGAAATCAGGCGAGCAAGCAAAGGAATCGATCAAGTGTCGCATATTATTTTGGATGAGCTTTTTTCTTTGTAAAATTATTTAGTATAGTGTAGTTTAGATAGCTTGTGATTGTACGGGGAAGGACGTCTCGACTAGTTTTGTGAAGATTTGGGTTATCTTCTAAGTGGCCATATGAAACTTGCCTAAGCTAGCATCATGGTATACTTGGTATATTATGAAAGTCTATGTGGATCGTATATGTATGAAGTATATGACAAATATGTGTATGATAATATGGATTGCACAGAGTAATAATGCAGGTAAAATTAAAAGTAATCACAACAGAGTTTTTATATTGGTCTGGACCTTCCATCCTATGTCTCGTCCCGAAGCTCCCCTTCGGAAATACACTAACCAACTGCCCTCGCTTCGCCCGGAGGAATAGGCTTTTATACAAGAGCATTTCTTTGATAAATGTGTGTTCCATGCAACACTAATTTTGACCATAAGTACAACTTCTTCTTATAATCTCCTTGAGTAGTATGTAGTTTAAGGCTCTTGATATAGGAAAGAAATAAAGTGTGTTTTTGTTTGAGTGATTTTGGAAATCACAGAAATGTTAGAGAATAAAGAAAATTCTGAATAGCAAGTTAATTGTTGCTTTCAATTTCATGTTTACTTATAGATGGTGAAGAGTTTGTTTGAGAAGTAATGACTTTTGGTTTACTCTATTTCATTCCAAGAGTTATAATGTTTGAGAAGAAAGAGTTATGACCAAAACATAAGGATGCAACTCTTTGATTTAAGAAGATGAATTTTGGAGAAAAATGGTCGTTACTCAGGTTAGACTCTGGTCATTTGTGCCAGACGTCTGGTTCATTTAAAAACTTAAAAAAAAACATTATGCCAGACGTCTGAGCTCATACGCCAGACGTCTGGTTTTGTTAAAAGATTAAAAATCAAAACATGTTGCCAGACCTCTGAGCATATAAGCCAGACATCTGACATGTATATTCTGTTAACTTCCTTTTGAGTGATTTGTGTGTGCAAATACTTGTAAAGATTACTCAAGGAGATTGTACATATCATCTATTTACAACATTAACAGAATGTACTAATATTTGTCAATATAATAATCCTTGTGTCGGTCTTCAAGTCTTGGTCGAAAAGTCTACCTACATATGAATGATATATATATAGCTATGTATATTGAATGCAAGTGTTTGCATAATTGTTGTCATTGAAATCGAAGTTCTACATTTTCCCCCTTTTTGATGATGACAACTATACAATTTTGTAAAAAGCTCCTCCTTTCTTTTGTAATATGTGCTCTCCCCCTTTGTCATTATCGAAAAAAAGTTTATGAAATAATTGAGCAATATCATAATGTTAATTATCGGAAAACAAATTATCATACTTCATAAAAATAGGAAAAAAATTAGTAACTAAATTATTGAGAAGAAAATAACCCCAAAGATTAGACGCAGTGTCATCATGGTCGTTATGTTGCCATTGCGACTGATAATCTTCATTTTCTTGAATGGAAAGTCCATGAAAATATGAGAAGTGATCATGATGTTGGGCTTCTTGTTGATGACAGGAGAAATCTTCACTTTCCTCTGCGTCCACGGTGATTGGAGCTTTTCCAGGAGCATGGCTCTATAGTGGCTCTTCGACTATTTGAATCCTGGATTGATGTGCATGAGGTGGTGGAGGTAGTGTAGGAGATGGAAACGATGAAGATTGTGAAGATGATCGTCAGCAAACTTTTCGCAAAACCGTTCCCAACGCTGAGATGACTTTTTTTAGAGTTTTTTTGACCTTAGTCATTCGCGTAGAAAAAGATCGTTCGAGGCTAGAAAATTTCTTATCCAAGGTTTTTGATTTAGAGATAGAATACGTTGATTTTGAAGTGCTACATCTCTAATACTCTCTCCTTGTCCTACTGCAATCGAGCCTCTTGCATTTCAGAATCAGAGTGATAACCTATTTATTCAGAGGGTCTTGATGCAGAGGCAGGTTGTAGAGGAGTAGACTGTTGAGGTTGTGGTTGGTGTTGTTAGTGTTGATATTAAACAAATGGTGTAATTCTTGAGGATTTTCGGGAAGATGCATTAAAGATAGGAAGCGAATTCCACTTTCCTCAATGGGAAGTTCTTCATATTGTGATAGGAAAGAAGGTACATTGTGTGCTCAAAGAATTCACATAATAAATGGTGCATAAATGATCGTTTGATGAACTGGTGTCCAGAGGCTTTTAATTAGGTCAAAAATATATTAAGACCAATTTACTTTTGTGTGACCAAAAATAGCATATAACGCCTTATGGTCATGATAATATACTTTCTCATGACTACCTAATCTAGGGAGTATGGTATTCATAAGCATTCGATTAAATAATCTAGCTTGTGGACGAAAATGAATTGGTGTTAATTTTTTCATGTCATCTTCCCAAATGAGATGTGTAACTGCATCTCTTAGCTGGTACCTCATATCAGGTATATCTTGTAATCTAGTACCTGTATATAAGCACTGTAATATTTATCCAAGCATTTCAACATTGAATTTGATAATTTCTCCATAAACACTTGTCCAAATCCAATTTTCAGGATCAGAAGGGTTCCAAATATGAAGTGAACATAAATTTATGAGGAATAAAAAGATAGCTAATTGATCAATTTGACCCGAGTTAGAGTCATAATTAATGAGATGGTGAATCTCATCATCACTCGCCAAATCATCGATTTCATAGTTGAAGAATCTCCTCAGTAGGTAAAATGGACCACAGTGAATTCTTTTCTTCCCCAACTCTTGAAGCTTTTTCCTACCATCTTACTCCACCATCCACTCATCAATGATTTCATCCGTTACAAATTGTTGAGAAGGGTGTCGAGAGCTTTGGCCTATCTTTTTGCGTTTTGGAAAAGGTTTCTTAGATTAGGGTGCCATGGATTTAAAGTATTTGGAGGAAGAAGGCAGATTATTTGGGGATTAGGGTTTTGGCTGAAGGTTTTTGGTGAAAAAATTGTTAAAGAATGAAAATGATGATTTATAGATGGGCAAAAAAATAACCGTGGAGTACGGTCAGACGTCTGAATTGTCCAACAGACGTCTGATCGATTAGGGTATTTTGAGGTAGAGACTTGGATCAGATGTCTGAATGTAAAATCAGATGTATGATCAGAGTTATTTAAATTTTCCAGTAATATGATACAGATGTCTGTTTGAAGTTACAAACGTCTGAGCTAAATGGGATAATTTTTCAGAATGTTGTTCCATCTGACTAAGAAAAACAGACGTCCTAGCTGAAATGTATAATATTTCAAATAGTTGTCTAAGACGTCTGGCTAAGAAAAACAGACGTCTGAGCCGAAATGTGAGCCTGTAGTTAGTAGAATAGTGATAATTTCGTTTTTAGAAAAATTTATTATAGATATAGCTTTTTGTTTAAAAACAAGATACAGGTTATATTCTTGAACGGTTTGAATGTTATTACAACTTGGAATATAAATATTATATATATATATATATATATATATATATACGAAATACAATTTGTAGAATAACAAAGTTATTTTTTAACCTATGAATTTGGTTTTTCTTTTGTATTTTCTTTTGATGCTTGTATTGAGACCAAGAAGGGGTATTGGACTGAATTGGTCTTCAGATGTTCCTTCTCCCCATAGTTTACGTGGAGTTATTTGACGAGCATGCGGAGGAGTTTCGGTTAGACGAGGAGATCGTACATGAACACAATCCTTAGTAGGAGAATGTCCATATATGGCATGGATGTATTTCTCGAGAAAATTTAAGTGAGCTCCCTGGTGTCTTTGTTCGTAATACATTTCTCTTTGTACATCCATCATTTTTTTTGATAATAATGGATTTCGTCGGCTTTATCCGAGAGAGAAGATGTATGAAGATTAATGCCATGTTTGGCTTTCTTTCCTTTTGGAGAGTAGCCAGTGTGACATGTAGGTGAGGGAACAATTTGAAGAGATGGAGATGATTTAGGAGTAGTTTTTGCAGGAGATTTGTATGTACTACCAGATGATGGAGATGAAAAATCATGGTAGAGTAAGTGGAGTGGTGATCGGATGACATGTTTTAAAACTTTGATATTGATTAACAAAGATATATATTAGAAGAAATTTTTAATGTGATTTGGTTTGAAAAAAATTTGATATATATATATATATATATATATATATATAAGAGTAGGATATTCTATTTTAATCATTCTTTTTGTTTTAGTTGTTAAACTATTTGTGATTTTTATAGAAATTTGGCAGAAAAGGTTATATGACCTGTGAGCCATAAATATTGAGAGGTAGAGAAAAAAAATCCAAAAGTTTATCCTTGTTTGTTGTAGTTCAGATAAGGAGCATATTCATAGTTCTCTTCTAAGTATTATAAATGATTTTTCACATAAAGATTTTGTAAAGATGTCTGCTATCTGGTGTTCAGTGTTGATGAATTCTAAAGATATTATTCTTTGTTCTACATTATCTCTAAGAAAATAATGTCTCATATCAATATGTTTAGTTCTTGAGTGATTTATAGGATTCTTAGATAGATTAATTACACTAGTATTGTCATAATATATTGGCGAACAGGTTATATTTTTACCAAAGTCTTGAAGAGTTTGTTGCATATATATTACTTATGCATAAGCCAGAGCAGCAGAAATGTATTCTGCTTCACAAGTTGAAAGAGAAACACAATTATGCTTTTTGCTAAACCACGAAACTAAAGATTGACCAATAAAATGGCAGGTACCACTTGTGCTTTTTCTGTCTATTTTACAACCTCCAAAATCTGCATCACTAAATGTTACAAGTTCGAAAATCGTACCTTTAGGATAGAATAAACCGTAATCTTTGTTTTTGGATAAGTAACGTAAAATTCAGTTGACCGCTCTATGATGTGATTCCTTTGGTTGAGCTTGAAAACGTGCACATAAACAAACACTCATCATAATATCGGGTCGACTAGCTGTTAAATATAATAAAGAGCCTATCATACTACGATAAATTTTTTGATCAAAGTCTTTTCCAGTTTCGTCTTTGTCTAAAGATAAGGTTTACTCATAGGAGTTGGTTTGCTAGTAGTGTTTTCCATTCCGAAACATTTAAGTAAATCCTTACAATACTTTTCTTGATTTGTAAAAATGCCATTGTTCAATTGGTTTATTTGTTATCCAAGGGAAAAATTCAATTCACCCTTGTGTGACATTTCAAACTCATTTTTCATTATTTTAGAAAATTCATTACATATACTTTCATTAGTTGACCCAAATATAATGTCATCAACATATATTTGTACCATTGGTATATCATTATTTTTATGTTTTATAAACAATGTAGTGTCTATTTTTCCAATTTGAAATCCAGAATTTTGTAGATGAGTTTTTAGTTGATCGTACGAAGCATATGGTACTTGTTTTAAACCATATAAGGCCATTTTTAGTTTAAAAACATGATCTTGATATTTTCATGAATAAATAATGGTGGTTGTTCTACAAAAAAAATTTCTTTAATAAAACCTTTTAAGAAGGCACTCTTAACATCCAGTTGAAATAATTTAAAGTTGTGATGACAGCAAAAGCATGTAGAGTACGATTTGCTTCGAGATGAGCTACAGGAGCAAACTTTTCTTAATAATCAATTCCCTCTTCTTGGTTGTAGCGTTGAGCCACTAATCTTGCTTTGTTACAAATAATATTTCTGTTCTCATCTGCTTTGTTTTTCAAAACCCATTTCTTTCCTATTACAGATTGATCTGATGGTCTAGGAACGAGTTCCCATACATTATTACATTCAAATTGATTTAATTCTTCTTGCATTGCTAAGATCCAAGAATCGTCTTTAGATGCTTCTTTATAATTTTTTGGTTCTGTATGTGAGATAAATGCAACATGACCCATTTAATTTAAGTTATTTCTAGTGACGCTAGAATTTAAGTCTCCAATTATATTATCCAAAGGATGATATTTTAATGTTCATGTGGGTGATCTTAAAACGTTTTCAGTATTATCAGAGGATGAATTATTCATATTATTTATATTTTTAGTTTGATTTTTAGTTAAACTTTCATCTTCTTCTTAATAGTTTGTTGAAAATTTTCATCAAAATATACATGTAAGCTTTCTTCTATAATATTTGTTCGTATATTACAAATTCTATAAGCTTTACTACGTTCTGAATAACCAACGAAAATTCCTTCGTCCGCTTTGGGATCAGATTTTCAAGATTATCTTTAGTATTTCAAATAAAAAAATTTGACCCAAAAGTTCTGAAATACGAAACTTTTGGTTTCCTTCCATAAAATATTTCATAACATGTATTTTTAGTCATAGGTCGAAAGTGTGACACGATTAAATACATAACAGGCAGTGGCAATGGCTTCAGCCCAAAAATGTTTGGGTAGATTACTACTATTATTTAGTGTTCGCGCACATTCTTGTAAAGTTCTATTTTTCCTTTCAACTACACCATTTTGTTGTGGTGTTCGTGGAATCGAAAAATTATGACTGATTCCCTTTTTGTCACAAAAATTAGTAAAAAATTCATTTTTGAATTCTCTTCCATGATCACCGCGTATATTTTTTACTTTTAAATCCATTAAGTTAGTAAATCATTTTGCAAAGATTTTAAACATTCCAAAAGTGTCACTTTTATGTTTTAAAAATAATTTCCAAGTATATCTTGAAAAATCATCTACAACGAACACATATTTGTATGATTTATACTACGTACTTGTGTTTGGTCCTAATAAATCTAAATGAAGTAATTCTAATGGTTGCTTAGTAGATATTTTATTTTTAGATCTGAAGGAAATTTTCTTTAACTCACCCATTTGACATGCGCCACATAAATTTTTAATTTTATGATTAATTTTAGGTAGACGTCTAACTAGATCATGTTTTGCTAGTTTGTTAATATATTTAAAATTTATATGTTAAAAACGTTCGTGCCAAATCCTAGATCGTCATGATTTATGGATAGACATAAATTCGAGTTAGTTTTAATATTCATATTTAGGATATATATATTAAGATTTCTATATCCTTCAAAGAGTATATTTTTGCTTTGATCGAAAATTTTACATTTATCCTTTTCAAATTTTATTTTAAACCCTTTATCACACAACTGACTTATACTATGAAGATTATGTTTTAGATTTTCTACTAATAAAACATTTGAAATAATGGGAGTGTTAGAGATACTGAGGAGTGTTAGAGATACTGATATTGATGACTTCTCCAATGCCAAAGATGAATCCTTTTGAATTATCGCCAAACGTTACAGTGCCAACATCAATGTATTTTATATTTGATAGCATGTGAGCATTTTCAGTCATGTGCTTGGAGCATCCACTATCTAATATCCATTTCTCTTTATTTTTGTATTTCGATACCTGCAAAAAATACAAATATTTTAAATTGGTACCCTTTTTATTTTTAGGTCCTAAGTGTTAGTTGGTGAGGGTAACCATACCCTAGATGGTTTTGTTCCTTTAGAAATATAATTATTATTTTGAATCACCTCTTTTATACAATTACCTATATATTTCTGTTTAATCAGGTTGTCATTTGTTTTAGGAACCCACATTTTAATCATTTTTGAATTTGTGATTAATTTCTTATTTTTAGAAGAAGGTTTTATCTTAGTATAAATCTTGTTATACTTAGTAATTTTTATTTTATTCTTAAAGCCTATTCCATTTCGATTTTTAAATGGCTTGGAAATTTTTATTAAATTTTCCAAATCTTGTTTTCCTTTGTTAAATTTTATAACATTATTTGTAATTTTATCCAATTTGTTTTTAAGATTAGTATTTTCAGATTTTGAGGTTTCTAGATTATTTTTTAAGATAATTTGCTCATTACTAATTTCATTATTTTCTAGTTTAACTTTTCTTAATTCATGAGATAAAACATCATTTTCAAAAGAAATATTCTTATATTTTTCTTGAGTATTTTCTCATTCTTCTTCTAAAATAGATTTTTCATCTTTTAGTATACCTATTTCAAGTTCTAATCGATTTATCTTAGCAACATATTACTTATGTAATTTCTTAGTTTCTCTGTATTTGTCACCAAGTTCCATACTTACTTCTAAAATTTCATCATAAGAAAGATAGGGACATACCTCATTAGTGTGTGCCATGAAACATATATTTGATTGCTCTGTATCACTTTCACTGTCACTATCGGACGAAGAGGAAGAGTCAGATTCATCCCATGTAACTTGGAATGCTTTTCTCTTTTTCTTAAATTCCTCAATCTTATTTTTCTTTTTCACGTTGTTGAATTTTGGGCAATCCTTCTTCATGTGTCTGAACTACCACATTCAAAACACTTGATCAAAGTTTTATTTGATGAATTTGATTTTCCACTATTTTGGAATCTCGTCATTTTCTTGAATTTCTTAAATTTATTGTGGTTATTGGCAATAAAAACAATTTTATCTTCATCTAATTTAGAATCTTCATTGCTTGATTGAAATGCTGTATTTTCTTTTCATGGTTTTGTTCTTTTCTGGCCTGTAAATTAGCTTCATACAACATAAAGTTTACAATCAACTCTTCAGCTTTGAGTAAAGAAAGATCATTAGCTTCTTTGATAGCCAATACTTTTCTTTCCCACTCAATTGTTAAAGAGTTGAGAATTCGAGATAGTAAATCAAAATCAGTAAATTTAACTCCTAGTGCCATAAGATCGTGTTGTATAGTTTGAAATCTTGTGTACATGGCAACAACTGACTCATTTTCTTTCATTTTAAAAGACAAAAATTGATTTTGTAAAATTGATATTTTTTTTTGTTTGACCATATTTGTACCTTCGTGTGTAACTTGTACAGTACACCATATATCATAAGCAATAGTACATAACATAACAGGTGAAAATTCATTTTTATCAAGAGGACAAAAGAGTACATTCATAACTTTAGCGTTATTAGAAACAGTAGTTTTTTGTGCATCTGTCCATGTGCTAATATTTGTTTCAGACACTACATACTTAATTTGAGTTGCTGACCATATTTTCAAACCATTTGCTTCCATAAAAATTCTCATTCGAGTTGACCAATATGCATAATTAGATCCGATGAATAGTGGAGAACGTGCAGTTGATTGACCTTCTTGAAAGATACTTGTCATATTAACAATTTTCAAACACATGTTACTATGATTTGAACTGACCTTGCTTTGATACCAGATGAAAGTCTATGTGGATCGTATATGTATGAAGTATATAACAATTATGTGTATGATAATGTGGATTGCATAGAGTAATAATGCAGGTAAAATTAAAAGTAATCACACTAGAGTTTTTATACTGGTTCAGACCTTCCTTCCTACGTCCAGTCTCGAAGCTCCCCTTCGGAAATACACTAACCAACTGCCCTCGCTTTGCTCGAAGGAATAAATTTTTATACAAGAGTATTTCTTTGACAAATGTGTGTTCTATGCAACACTGGTTTTGACTATAAGTACAACTTCTTCCAATAATCTCCTTGAATAACATGTAGTTTAAGCTTTTGATATAGGAAAGAAATAAAGTGTGTTTTTGTTTGAATGCTTTTGGAAATCATAGAAATTTTAGAGAATAAAGAAAATTCAAAATAGCAAGTTAATTGTTGCTTTCAATTTCATGTTTATTTATAGATGGTGAAGAGTTTGTTTGAGAAGAAATGACTTTTGGTTTACTATATTTCATTCCAAGAGTTAAAATTTTTAAGAAGAAAGAGTTATGACCAAAACAGAAGGATGAAACTCTTTGATTTAAGAAGATGAATTTTGGAGAAAAATGGCCGTTACTCAGGTCAGATGTCTGGTCATTTGTGCCAGACGTCTGGTTCGTCCAAAAACTTAAAAAAAGAACATTCTGCCAGACGTCTGAGCTCATACACCAGACGTATGGTTTGTTTAAAGATGAAAAATCAGAACATGTTGTCATACGTCTGAGCATATATGCCAGACGTCTAATGCATGTATATTCTATTATCTTCCTATTAAGTGATTTGTCTGTGCAAATACTTGTAAAGATTACTCAAGGAGATTGTACATATCATCTATTTACACCATTAACAGAATGTACTAATATTTCTCAATATAATAATCCTTGTGTCAGTCTTCAAGTCCTGGTCGAAAAGTCTACCTACATATGAATGATATATATACCTATGTATATTAAATGCAAGTGTTTGTATAGTTGTTATCATTGAAATAGAGGTCCTAACATATTATCTATACTAACATTGGGCGGCAGAGGTGAGTTTAAATTCGAGTGAGCTCAATTATTTATGGAATGTCATTTAATAATGATTTATTTGCTAAATTTTTCTCCTACGGAGAATGAATTCTATTTGAAGGGAAAAGAAGTTGAGACTTGGATTGCTAGATATATTTGAGAGATTTAAAGATTGGTGTCCAGCAATTCCCATAAATTTTCCTTTTTTTAGCGGGAGCTGTAATAGTCTTTCACGCATTGCATTTATGAAAGGGATTGCGTCACTTAGGCATTTTATTCATCTTGGGCGTGGAACACTCATAGGGGGTTTTGTAATTTGACATGCATGCTTAGAACATTGTTGGTTACCTTGCGTGTTGGTGTCGAATTGTTTTGTGTGTTTTGTTATTTGTGCGCTTGTTATTGTTGCTTTTTGATTTTTATCATTTGTTGTTGTTAGTTCCTGTTTGTTGTTGTTGTTTTTAATTATTGCTTTTCGTTGATTGTTATTGTTAGTTGTTGATTTATTGTTGATTGAATTTTGTTGCTTGTTGTTTGCTCATCGTTGTTTTTTTATTTCTTATTGTTGCTTGTTGATTGCTCGTAGTTGTTTGTTATTGCTTATTGTTGCTTGTTGATTGCTCGTAGTTGTTTGTTATTGCTTATTGTTGCTTGTTGACCTCTTGCTATTGTTTGATTTCTAATTGTTGTTGATTATTATTGCTAGTTTTTTCTTTCTTTGTATGTTTAGTAGTATGATAGTAAATTATCGTTACCTGTTATAGCATGTTCGGAGAGATATAGCAATAGCTATTTAAAATAGTTTACATATCACCCACGTGTATTGTGGGGTCGAGGTGAGTTCAATACAAGTCGATTGCATTTTGATATGACTCGTAGTCCGTGGTATATTTAGATTCCGACTCGTTTTAGTTTACTCTCTAATTGGTAGTCTAGTATGATTGTAGTTCAATTAGTTACTAAACTAAAATTATACATTTTTAAATTTCGTATTGTTGTTTTGTTAGTGCCTAATCCTCTTTGTATAGCATTATGTACTTGAAAGCTGAAGCATACTATTTTAAATGCTTATTTTTTAGATTTGCATTTAAATGGTACAAAGCTTTCTTTAAAAGGGGTGTGTAGTTTTAGGAAATGTAGGATAATGTAGGTTATCGCATATTTCCCATATGAAAGATGCATTTTAATTTGGGAGTGTCTGTAAATTTTTCGAGGTTGAGGCTCAGAAATTTTGGTCAGTCCCGTTACTTTGTCACACTCATAGGAATTTCAAAGATGAAATTCTTTTAAGGAGGGGAGAATATAACAAACCACAATTTTAACAAATGGATATTTAAATAACTAATTTAAATGTTTTAATCGTTAATTAATAGAACACCCATTATACTCGTTTTTTTATAGATGGATGAATTTAGATATGAGACGCCCGCCATTGAGACCACAATTCCGTCATGAGATGAATGGATATAAGACGGCTTCATTTGGGGTAGATAAGTTTTTGGGGGTGAATAGTGATTCCTTGAAAATGAAATGAATTTGGACTAAATCGCATTAGCTTGCCTATATGTAGGCTAACCACTTTTTTACTTTCATTTCATTTTCATTCTACGTTACTTTTCTTCCTCCTCTCTTAATCTTTTTTCCTACTATCTTCTTAAGCCTATGCCCTAAATCCCTTAATCCAAGCTTAAATAAATTCCTAAAAACCCCAATAAAATCACAACAATTCTACTTTCCTCATTCCTTACAAAACACATCATTGGATTGGCATGAAATGGAGTTTGGAGCTTAATCTCAAATTTCAAGAGAGCTATGGAGTGGATTATTGTGATTAGACCTTGATTTGATGAAGAGGAACGTGAGTTGGATAATTCTCTAGTTGTATTTACTTGTTATGCTTCATACATCTATTTATTAATGATTATGAAGTTTTATGGAATGACCTGGAGAATACTATGTGATGATTTCGGCTTATGTTTATATAGCAAATATGATTATACCACTTCATTATTTCTAAGAAACCTTAATAACTATTTTTAAAGAAGTTAGTAAGCTTAAAATGGATTAAGGGATAACTAAATAATCTTGTGTAATGTTACGATTGATTTGAGGCTAGTTAATTGATATAATGATGAACATGTCATAAGTAATAATTAAGCCAATTAAGAGTTTTAGAAAATTTATCAAGATAATTAAGTTTATTTTGAGCTCAACACTAACTATTGAAGTGATTAGAAGCTTAGTGAAGCTTAATTACTGCTCATAAATATTATTTAAGAGTGAATGATTTTATAAATAGATGGAATATATTTTATAAAATAATTTAGTAAGTTATTTAAGTGAGTTTTAAGCTCTACACTTATTATTAAACCGATTAGAGGTTAATTGAAGCTCAATTAGTATTTATAAATATTGTTTGAATAAAGAAATTACTTCATAAGTGAATGAAAATTTTAGAAGATGGCATGATATTTTATAGAATAATATAACAGAGATATTTTATAAAAGAATGAGATTTTATAGAATAGCGTAAAAAGATATTTTATAAAATAGTACAAATATGATTCTTTACAAATATGATTCTTTATAAAAGAATAAGGTTTTACAAAATAGTGTAAAAGATGTATTTTATAAAAGTATGAGATTTTATAAAATAATATGAAGGAATAATTTTATAAAATATTATAAGGTTTATTAAATAGTTATGAGGTGAATACCAATTTCAAATGAAGAAATAAAGTGTTATAAAGGCTTAAAATGATTGTTAAGCTAGTAATGTATATTATAAAATAGTTGCACAATTTTATAAAATAATATGGACAGATATTATAATTTTATTGAAAAGATTTAGTAAATAAAAGTAAGATTTGATTAAGTAGTAATTGAAATACTTATTTAAATATACATGTAAGTATATGTATATGGGTAAGCATAAATATACATGTATTTAAAGATGTATAACAATTAAAACAATTTATGCATTGTAATTAGAATTGTTGTGTATGTTTGTGTGTGTATATGTGAATATATAAATATATTTGTATGGACGATTGTACAGATGTGTATATGAATATCTGTCTCAGTGTATAAACATGTTTGTGAGCACCTCATGTAGCTAGAGCAACTATCGTGCATGCTAGGTTACGTGAGAAAATACTAGGTCAGCAGTCGCTATAGTAAAAATCAAAACGTGATTTGTTAAGTGAAAGTGTGCTTGTGTATGCATGTGCATGTAAATGTGCACCAGTAGGTATATTAGCACACGCCTAGGCATTACTTGAGGCAAGAATGCTAGTTGAGTTCATTTTGGCATGTTAGAGGAGGTCGGGTTGATAAAATCAGCCCGTGGAACTCTACACATAAAAAAGTAGATTTCTTATCGAAATCAGTTTTTGAATATATAGGAACCACTCGTAAAATATCAACCAATAAATTCTGAAAGTGGTCTGATGTGGTGAAGGTAGGCTTGGGTAGCTAGTCGACTAATCAGACGAAGGGACGGAGGAATCATGACTCAAAACTATGGACGGTGGAGCGTAGAAGCTCACAGCGCAGGCTCACTGCTTGGGAGAAGCTTGCCACTAGTTCACCGATGGAGGCAACTAGTCCATCAGTTAGACAAGTTCCATACAGTTTTTCCTAGGAAAGGAAAGCTTTAACGAGGGATTTTCTCTCAGTTCTGGGTGCAGTTTGGCTTAAGGCTTTGGCATGACTTCAGGTAGACTTTGGACTACTCGGGAAAGTGGAATGCATGGTGATGCTTGGGATTTAGATGTAAATATAAGTGATGCGCATTTGATTGGTAATGGATAATAAGGCATTCAGGCATGCGGTTGAGGAAGCGATTGAGGTGAGGGATGCATTTCATGGACTATTCCTACATAGAAATAGTAGATGATTGAGATAGCTATCGAGGGATAGTTGGGCTTGAGTTACAATGATTGGTTTCACGGTTGTGTTTGATGAGTGCGTGTGATTGAAAGGAACGCATAACGGCAAGGATTCGGGTCTAGATTCAAGCCGATGTGCGAACACGAAACGACATTGATCGGTACAGGATTGAGTGGATGTGTAGTCAAACTGTTAGCATATATTCCATGATTTATAGTGCCGTTGTGCTTGAGAGACCATCAGGGTCGAAGCAAGTGCACGGTGATGGAGTCGTGGAGTAGGCTGAAAGTTTACTAGTATTTATAATTCTACTGTTGACTTATATATGCGTATATATATAATATTAAGCTATATAATAAAACAAATAATAAAGTACAATAAGAATGATCACACTAGAGTTTTTATACTGGTTCGGACCTCCCATCCTACATCCAGTCCTAAAGCTCCCTTTTGGATTTTCCACTGAACAAAAACACCCTCGCTTTAACCCTGAGGAATAGGCACTACAGAAGTTTTCTAACTTGACAATCGTATGTTCTATCAACATGGATATTGACTGATATTACAAGGACCTCCTATAATCTCCTCTTTGAGTAGAATGAGTGAAAGCAGATGAGTTTAAGGAAGTAATTCACCAAGAATTGTGGAATAATGATTGGTTATGTCGAAAGTTAGTTTGAAACTTTAAAAGCACTTGGAGTTTAGAGAATTATATAGAAAGAGATAAGTGAGAAGTTAAAACTAAACTCAAGTCATTATTGTATTTATAATTGTCCAAAAGACTTTTTTGATAGTTGTATTCCTTCAGAGAAAAACCATTGGCAGAATAAATGCAGCCATTGAAAGAAAAGTTGCAACCATCGAAAGAGAAGAGAAGTGTCTTTTAAAAATATAGTTGTTGCACAAAATCAGATGTCTGAAAATTTTCGCCGGACGTCTGATTGTGAACGATTTTATACCAGAAAAGAAATGGTTTAAAAAAGTAACTATGCAGACGTCTAGTTTCTAGTATTAGATGTTTGATTTTTAAAGAATATAAACCAAAAAATATTTAGTCAAAAATATTTGTTGTCAGACGTATGAAATCAGACCCAAACGTCTGATACCATAACTGAGAATTTTTAGTTCAAAATTGCATGACTTCATATGTTTTAAAAGTGCTCCTAGATATTTGAGTTCCTAAAAGTTTCAAAAACCGATGTGTAATCCTGTTTGAGCAATTTTAAAAAAAATTCGATATAATTAGCTTGTATAACTCAAGGGAGATTATACAAGTTTATCCAAGACACTAACACAAGTACGCAACCCTTATAACGATTTATCTTTAAGGGAAGCTCTTTGTTGATACTCTGATTTAGCTTTATCAATTGTTTGATGCATATAATGCTTGAGTTTTGATAATCATATATCTGTATATTAATTGAGAGACTATATGATGTGATTGTATAGTTGTTGTCATCAAAATCCAATAAGAGAGGTTCTAACATTCTCTCCTTTTTTTATGACACAATCTTATTTAAATATGTTAATAGAAATTACAATGAAAAAGCCCCACTTAAAGATGATATCTCCCCCTGTCAATACACATATATTTATCCCCCATTGTTATTATTAAAAAGAGAATGTGAAATAATGCAAACATATACCAAATTCCAATAAATAAAACATTAATCATGCACAACATAATGTAATTTCAACAAATAAACGAACATAACAGCAACAATTCTTAAAACAAAAACAAACCAACAACAATAGATTTTACAAACAAAACAAACCAAGAAAAACCAACGTCATGCAACCATAATGTTCAAAACAACATACCACAAAAGTAATTTCAGAAAAATAATTTACCCATGGTGATTACAAGAGAAGCTCTCATAGTTCACATAGTACTTATAGCAGTTTGAAGGATTATATTGCCATTTTCTAGTCTATTGATGCTCAGTACTAGCCTCCTCTAATCTTCATCTATAGATTGGCCTTGAACTGGGATAAATTGTGATTCTTTCATAGGCACATCAGGCCATGACATGGATTTTTCTTCCTTCTCATTATTGAGTTCTTGTAATGTAGTCTTACCTTTGTCATGATGAGAAGATTCAGTATGCTCGAATGCTTGAGAAGGTGAAGCACGAATGTGAGAAGGAGGTGGACTATGAGAAGGAGAGGATGTAGAAGTGGAGCTTAATCGACCTCTAACCTTTCCTATTATCTTAGAAAGTGATGACACTATCTTCTCTACAGAGCGCTCCAATTTTCCCGTCCTAGTTGAAAACAGTCTTTCATAGCCATTAACTTTCTTTTCCAAGTCTTTTGATTATTAGTTATAATCCGATGATTTTGGGGAATCAAATCCATTAAAGACTTACTTGGATTCGGATGGAACCGAGCGTCATAGATATCAATTTCGGAGTGCCATCCGAGGTCTTGTTCTAAAGTGTAAGTAGGAAATGAAGCTTGTAGAGGACGTGGGGCTTGAACTGGAGGTTGAGAAGAGTTTTGCCTGTGCTGACTTTGTTGCACCTTCCATTTGTCAAAGCTCACATGATGAGGCAAAGTGGCATTTAAATTCATTAGACTAAAGAACTGTCTTCCACTATATTTGATGGGTAGTAGTTCAAATTTTGATGGAATGATGTTTACGTCGAAGAAGAAAGAAGTCTCATAATGTACGACATACAAGATAGTGTGCTGCCTTCGAAGCCTGAAATCTTTAATCTCATCATGTATAGACTTAGCCCAGTTAATTTTTATTCAACCAAATATACCATAAAGCGCCTTATGATCTTTTCATAGATTTTTTGTGACTCCCTATGTAATAACCCACTTCGAAACGGACCTAATTCTCGATCCAATAAAAGTCCACCGAAACTTAAGCCCATCTCAAAAGAAGCTGTTGGGTGTAAAGTTGAAACAATACATAGTACACAGTGCTATCAATCTATATTTTCATAATCTTACAATGGAATGGATAAAATATAATACTAGAAATATGTACCATTTCATAGAAAGAAAACTTGTTCAGAAACATATAAGTTAACGTAGAATCCCACAACATGTCAACATAAAACCTCCACAGTACAATATTTCAAAATACACATTCGTCTGAAACTTGGTACATAAAATACTAGAAAGGAAAACATATATAGATAGACAATTTCCTCAAGCCTTCTTATCTATCTTTATCTCGTAAATCAGCATGGTCTTCCATAATCTGTGTGTTTTAATGAGGAGGAAGTCAGAACAATAAATTTCCGATGAATGAAAATATCAGGATTTACCATAATTGTATTTGGACAGTATCATCAAGATTAGTAAAATGTCTTATGCATTTTAAGTCATACCAAAAACTTCAACTATAGGCCTAATTGGCTTTCCCAATCGACTTCCAAACTTTAATGCGACAATCGTTAACGATGGAAATTTCTATCAATTACAAAATCGTCGTTAAAAAACTATAATCGTTACAAAAACTGCAAGCGCACGATGTACAATCGTAGTATGTATGTGAGTACGGTTCAATCTGCGGGAAAAGAATTAAATTGTAATAATACTCAGTCAAATTAACCCGAAGTTTTGATGTTTGTTTTAAACTAGAAAATTATAGAAAATGAGCTTGAAAAAAGTGAATAAAACTATAATAATAAGGAGCAATTTAAAGGCAAATCCACTTTCAATCATTCATAGAAATTAATACAAAATTCACTTGTAATCTCTCACTAAAATATTAAGTAGAAATGATAGATGTGTTTATTATAAATATGATTTATTTGTGCTATTAATTAGCACAACTTAAATCATCAAACTCTAACACATCATTCAAAACCACTTATCAACAATCACAAAAATGACATGAAAATTAAAAATAAAATCTATATTAAGTATGATCTATTTACTATTAATTAATAACATAGACCATCAAATTTTGGTTCTAGTTTGACTTTCATTATCAAAATCACTTAGGCAAATAATCAAACAGTTTATGTTTTAAATGGAGTTAAGCATAGCCTATTTGAAATGTCAACATAGGCTATCATGATCATTCATATTTTCTGTTAAGCACATATGCGCGATCACAATTAAAATCATTATGTTTATTTAATGTGTTTCATTAGAGCTTTGTTATCCCTAAATTGAAGGGGTTTAATTACCCATATTTGAAAACATGTTAACATAAAGTGATTTCAACATAAACATAAATGAAGAGAAGTTCTAATTAAAACAAGAGAGAACTAACTACTTGCATAAAATAAATCTAAACTGATTGCATGAATTAAAAGAGAGCATAAGGTAATAAAAGGGCATAAAAGAAAGTTGCATAAAAGAAATGAGCATGTAAACAATAGCTAATAAGAAGAAGGCTAAGAACCCATTAAAAAGACATTTATTTATCATTGATTTTATGGCTATCACTTGCATGAAAAGTAGAAAATAATTACATGAAACATAAGGGGTATTTATACATGCTTAAAATCCTATTTCATATTTTAGGGGACTAACTAAAATGCCCTTGAGAAAATGTAACCTCCAGTAATCATTAGGGAATTAATTAATCCCCAATATCATGCCTTTAAATCTCCATTAACATGTGTATGTGCTTTTAATTATGGAACATATGGTAGTGGGTATGTAGGCTTCTTCATGTTGCATGAATTCTTTTATTTTGCTTTCTTCATTAGCCTTCAACATATGTGCATGCATTCATCCATGAAATATCTTCATATTTGCACTTCATTTCCTACGTATAAAAATAAAAACGCGCAAATAATTTTTTTCAAATCAAATCATACACAAAATTACCATTTTACCTCCCAAAAGATGATGAATAAATGATGATTTTAAAATAATTTAAATTTTGGTTTAAACATTTAACATACCATAATATTCTCATTTATATAAATAAAAGTAGAAAAATATGAAAGTAAAAATATGCATTTTTACGTGCACATCAAATACCCCCACACTTTTCTTTTTATTCATCCTCGAATATACTAAAACTAGGATAAAACCGTTTTTGTAGAAAACACGATTGCATTAAGCGTATGCAACAAGCCGTTAAACCTCTAGGAATCTCTAGTAGGACGAGTATTATCTCGTGAGTGTTTTCAGCGGTAATATAAAATCCAAATACGATATGCAGATTCTAATGCGACTACATGATGTAAGTTTTCAAAAATATTTACAAATGAGGAATTTACTTCTAAATTGACACGAGTAAGTTAAATATAAGTTATTATCATTATCAAGAAATTTTAGTCTTTTTACTCATCAAAACTTCCAACAAAAATTAAGTTATCATCACAATTAGACTCTAGTTTGGCTAGTTGTTTCGGTTGATAACATAGTGCAACCATGAAATGGATCATTTAGTTAATTATCAAAGTTTCACAAAGTAGTATTTTCATTTATTTTGAATAACAAGTCAAATCAAATAAGTGAAGATAGTGCTTGGATTTCACTTGCTTGCTCTCTTTATTTGGAAAAATATTAACATTATTATTATTTACACACCTAACTCAGATAAACTGAGGCCGAATATAATGATCGTGCACTGCCTTTTGGGCTTATGTGAGAAAAGTATAGAGCGTGGAAAGTGTACACACTTGTACGTGAATACATGACTATAGGTGGTTATTATTTATTAATTTAATTTACATACATCTAACTTAGATAAACCGAGGCTAAATATACCGATCATGCACTGCCTTTCGGGCTTACATGAGAAGGGTACAGAGGATGGCGAGTGTACACTCTTATGTGTGAACACCTGACTCTGGATGGTTATTATTTGTTAATTTTATTTTATTTACATACACCTAACTCAGATAAACCGAGACTAGATATACTGATCAGGTACTGCCTTTCGGGCTTACGTGAGAAGGGTACATAGCATGGCGAGTGTACACTCTTACGTGCGAACACCTGACTCTAGGTGTTTCTTATTTTTATAAAAGCATTTTTTCTTTTTTTATGAAGAGAGAGTTTTGCAAAATCATCTTAGCACCACTTAACTTAGAAGATCAAAATTGCTTTTGCTTTGCTTTAAATCAACAACTCTTTATAAAAAAGATTACAATTAGGACATACTTTATAATTATCACCTATGAACCTTCCTGTATACTATTTAAGCCATAGTTACTTGTAATCAAACTTTATTTTTATTTTTGTTAAGACAGATAAATTTTCAAAAATTTCAATTTAATAACCAAAAACATATACTTATCTTATAGTGTTTCTTCAAAAGTAAATCAATATGCTAAAAATAAAAAATTTAGATTTTTTTTTTCATTTTGGAAAGAATATGCAAAAGATTAAACGATGAAAAATCAAAATTGAACATGAGACTCCCTCCACACTTTATTTTGACTATGTCCACACTGTCAATGCATGATATAGTTAGTTTAATGGAGAAAAATATGTACATATTTACAAGAGAGGGTTAACATTTCTTATTAGATGTAGTACGTCTTATGAAGAGTCATGAGCTCCTCCTCTCGATCACTTAGCAATTCCAAATAAGGTTTTAAACGATGACCATTGACTTTAAAAATGGATCCATCTCTAAGGTTTTCTACTTCTATGGCACCATATGGAAGAATAGCATGTACGATGTATGGTCCTGTCCACCTTGATTTTAATTTCCTAGGGAACGAATGAAGTCAAGAGTCATACAAAATAACTTTTTGATTTGGTGAAAATGTTTTCCTTAGGATTGTCTTGTCATGAAAAACTTTTGTTCTTTTTTTGTAAATTTTTTCATTTTCATACGCTTCGTTCCTAATCTCTTATAATTCATTGAGTTGAAATTTCCTTTTTTCGCCTGCTTTTTCAAGATCAAAATTTATGTTCTTAATTGCCCACAATGCTTTATGTCCAAGTTAGATGGGTAAATGGCATGCTTTTCCATATACTAGCCTAAAAGGAGACATCCTTGGATTGATTTTATACGCAGTTCTATAAGCCCTAAGCGCATCTGTCAAATTTTGCGACCAATTTTTCAATTTTTTTCACAGTTTCCTCCAAAATTTGTTTGATTTGATGATTTGAAACTTCAACTTCACCACAAGTTTGAGGGTGATAAGAAGTGGTAACTTGTGGGTTATCGAGTATTTCTTCATTAGAGTTTCAAAAGAGTGATTACAAAAATAGGTTCCATTATCACTTATTATTGTGCAAGGTGTTTCAAACCTCGAAAAGATGTTTTCTTTTATGAATTTCACAACAACTTTGTGGTCATTTGTTTTATAAAGAATGGCTTCAACCCATTTAGTGAAGTAATCAATAGCAAGAAGAATGTATAGATTTTCTAAAGAATTAGAAATGGTCCCATAAAATCAATACCCCAAATGTCAAATATTTCGATCGTAAGAATGGGATTCAAAGGCATCATGTTTGGTCGAGAGATTCTTCTTAACATTTGATAGTGATCGCAAGTTTTACAAAACTCGAATGGATCTTTGAAATGCGTAGGCCAGTAAAAACAACATTGAAGCACTTTTTCGGCTGTTTTCTTCGGACCAATGTGACCACCACAAGATTGGTCAAGACAAAATGAAAGAACACTTTTGATTTCACAATCTGGAATGCAACGTTGAATGATTTGTTCAGAACATTACTTAAACAAGTATGAATCATCCCAATAGAAGTACTTAACTTGGGAAAGAAATTAATATTTATCTTGTTTCGACCAAAATGATGGAGTTTCCTTTGTGATTAAATAGTTCACTATGTCGGCATACCATGGATCGACAGAACGGAAAGGGGCTGTTCATCGGGAAAGTTATCGTTGATCGGTAAAGAAGACGGTGTGTTTGAAAGACGTGGTAGATGATCAGCAATGACATTGCCTTATCTTTTTTTGTCTTCGATCGTAAGGTCAAATTCTTAGAGTAATAGGATCCAGCGGATCAAACGAGACTTAGCATCATTTTTAATGAAAAGATATCTAAGAACAAATTGGTCGGTGTAAATAGTAATGTATGAGCCAATCAAATAAGGTTGGAATTTTTAGAGCACAAAGACTACCGCTGGAATATTTTTTTCAATGGTCGTGTAATTGAGTTGAGCATCGTTTAGAGTAATGCTAGCATAGAAGATGACATGAAGAATTTTTTGATGCGTTGTCCTAAGACAACACCAACTGCAAAATTAGAGGCATCGCACATTATTTCGAAAGGAAAATCCCAGTTGGATGAGAAAATGATGGGAGAGGAAATGAGTTTATTTTTGAGACGTTCGAAAGCAGAAACACAATCGAAATTAAAGTCAAGTGGAACGACTTTTCCAAGAAGAGTCGTCAGAGGTCGAGCGATTTTACTAAAGTCCTTCACAAAGCGTTGATAGAAACCAATGTGTCCAAGAAATGAACGAATGACCTTGATAGATTTGGGAAAGGGTAGATTCGCAATTACGTCAACTTTAACTTCATCTACCTCAATGCCTTTGTTTGAAATAACACGCCCAAAGACAATGCCATGTTTGACCATAAAATGGCATTTTTCCCAATTTAATGTTAAATGTTGGTCCTTGCATCGATTCCGAACCAACTCGACATGGAATAAGCACTCAGGAATATAGTTTCCAAAGTTCGAAAATGTTAGAACCTCCAATTTATGTTTCAATGATAACAACTATACAATCATATACATATATAGACCTTATCAAGATACACCACCAACCCTTCTGCATCAACATAGCACCTAGTCCAGTCCCACATGCAATAGTATATACCACCAACCCTTGGTTTCCAACTGGAACTACTAACACTGGTGCATTGGTCAACAAATGCTTTAACATAAGGAATGCTTCCTCACATTTTTCGGACCAAACAAACTTCACATCCTGCCTGTTTAACTTAGTCAAAGACGCTACTATCCGCGAAGAATCCTTAATGAATCTCCGGTAATAGCAGCAAGTCTAAGAAAACTTCTAATCTCAGTCGCCATCTCTGGTCTCTTACAATTATTAAAAACTTCGATCTTATCTAGATCGACTCACAAGCCCTTCTCGGAAACCACATGACCAAGAAACTTAACCTCTTTCTTCCAAAAATGGCATTTGAAAAACTTTTCTTTCACCTGATGCTGCCTTAATGTTTCAAGCACTACTCTAAGATGATCTTCATGCTCTCTTTCATCCTTGGAGTATACTAAAATTTCATCTATAAATACCAAAACAAACCTATCCAAGTACTCTCGGAAAACTCGTTCATCAAACCTACGAAGAAAGTAGGTGCATTCAGTAACCCAAATGGCATTACTAGCCACTCATACGAACCTTACCTAGTCTGAAATGCAGTCAAAGGAATACTGTCCTCTGCCACTCTTAACTGATGGAAACCTGTTGCCCAATCCAATTGGGAAAATACTCTAGCTCCACACAACTGATCAAATATATCATCAATTCTCGACGAAGGATACTTATTCTTGATCATTCTCTCGTTCAGCTTACAGTAGTCGATATACATCCTCAACGACCCATCTGATTTCTTCACAAACATCTCGCCCGCTCCCCGAGGCGAACTGCTTGGCCTGATAAAATCTCTCCCTTCTAGGTCCATTAGTTGCACCTTCAATTCCTTCATCTCGGTCGGTGCCATCCTGCTAGGTGGTCTACTTACAAGTTCAGCTCCTAGCACAAGATCTATCCAAAACTCAACAGCTCATTTCGGTGGTAGTCCTGTGATTGGCCCAAAAACATCTACAAACTCTCTTGCTACTCGAACCTGAATTAACACTTCTCCTACTTTCATAGCACTTAACAAAGCAAAACCACTCCGGTTAGAATTCTCCACTGAGAATATGATTCGGCTATGACTATCAGGACGTCTTAGTGACATTTCCCTATCTTGGAAAAATATCCCAGCCTCATACTTACTCAACCAATCCATACCCAAAATGATCCTAAAATCTAAGAAATCAAAAACATACAGACTGCATGCAAATTTATGACCTAACAATTTTAGTTCTAGCCAGTCACATCTCATCCCCATAGTTGCATACCCTCCTATTGGATCCGCAACCCATAAGGAAGTAATACGGTGTATGGGTTTCTAAACATAACCCATCAACCGAACACTGAGATATAAATGAATGTGATGCACCAGTATCAAATTTTACCCTAACTGGTATACTCTGAATCGAAAGCATGCCTTCCATCACAGTCTACCCTTTCTCAGCGGCAGTTGGCCTAGCAGATGATGGTCCAACGGTAAAAACTTTTCCCTTGTCCCCCTGACTGGTTTTGGACAATGATTCTTATAATGCACAACCTGATCACGGTTGAAGCATTTCACACCCTTCTTTTATTCTTCCTTCTTCCCCTTGCTTGTCAAGCACTCATGAGCATAATGACCTTTCTTATCACATTTGAAGCAAACTAAATCAGCCTTTGCCTTCTTGGCAGCCTCTCCCTTCTTGGTTCCCTTCTTCTTAAAGAACTTTCTCTTCTTTCCTTGAGAACCCTTGGTTTCAACCTGCTTTTCCCCTCCACAAACATCAAGCATCTACTCAGGTCAGATTGCCATATCCACAACTACATTACAAAGACCACGAAGATGTTGCCTTAGCAATCTCTGGCCTCAACCCTCGAATAAACTTCTCATTCCTCCAGATGACGGTGTCTATGGTAGCATAGCCGTATCGGGACAACTCATCAAACTTTGTATAGCATACTCGATTACTGACATCTCTCTCCACACCAAATCCATAAACTTTCTCAACAACGCTGATTTAGCAAATTTAGAAAAAAACTTTATTCAAATCTCCTTCGGAATTCTGCCAAAGTCAACTCTTCCTCTAGAACTCCATAGTAACACTATTCCACCAATGAAGCGCTACCCCATGCAATTACCTAGAGGCTAGCCTCCTCTTCTGCTCATCATCCAAACCCAAATCAGCGAAGATTCTCTCATAATGCAACAATCAATTCACCACTTTTGTGGCATCCTCCATTCCCAAAAATAGCTTTCTACCAAGTCTGGTGTAGTCTCTGCTTTACTTGGCATAGTTATTCCCAATTAGAGCCATAGGATTAGCTCCTCCAACATTCCTAGCAACTCCAGCAGCTGCTCCTGCTTGCATCAGATTGACAAAGAACTGATACATCATCCCCATATCCACTGGTGGATTTCCACCATCCACATTGGCATTTGCATTTTGGTTAGCATTAGCCTGTCGATCTGGGTTCCTCCTGGTATTAGGTCAAACATTTCCATTTGTTATGATGCTTTCCTCGTCAAGATTTCCTCTTCCGTTTCCTGCCTCCATATCTTCCTTCTCGTAAATCTGCATACGAGCCTTAGTAAGATACAGAAGAACGGTCTAAGAGAGAGGGAAATACGTACTTATATATATACACACATATATCAAGTACAAGTACATTACTATAAAACCCAAACCCCGATCTTATTTTCTGATTCACTGGATTATGTTATGAAAATTCTTTTAGGTTTAAATTTCTTTTAAGTTTTCATAAACCTATGCTTTAATACTAGCTTGTAACATCCCTCACTTGGAGGCCCAAAACTAGTGGCTACGGATGCTGCAGTCGTCTATAGTTATTCATTCTCGGTGACCAAATACGGTAATGTTAGATACACAATAAAAACATGGATATGTAAAAAAATTAAAAACATCAAACAACTTTCACATTCCATTTCAAATCATTTTAACATTCATACATAATCCCATATTCTAAAAGCATGTTCAGAGAAAATATAATTATTACAACATACTCCAAGAGTGATATATAAAGATGCCCTCTTGGATGATCAGAGTATATATATAACTAGGCAATTAAACAAATTTTCCTTTACAACGAAACACATCGGAATCAAAATAGAAAAGAACTCCTACTAGCTAGCTTGCCTCTTGCACGTCTCCAAAAGCTTATTCATTTAAAGAGGTGCCTGAAAACCTTAATTTTCAAACTACTAAAAATCAACTAAGTAGCCGAGAGTTTTAAGGGAAAACATAACTTTGAGTCGGACATAAAGCCTGGTATGAATAATAATCTATCATCTTAAACCATTTAGATATTTTGTGAGACCACGCCGCTTAGTGGAGTGGGTTTTCCCCTCACTAGTACCTTATCCAAAACTTTATTGTTAGCGTCAAAATTGGTCACTAACACCTAAATCCAGATGAAAGCATCAAATCACAGTCATAGATCACATATAGTATGTATGTAGAGAGTATGAATGTGAAGAACAATAAAAATTAAAAAGAAAGCAGTAATGACATAGGATTTATAGTGGTTCAGCTAACTTTGGCCTACGTCCACTCCAGAAATTACCGTTCTATTGATATCCGAATCGATTACAGTTACAATCCAGAGTTTTTAAAGCAACAATGGTAGAGTAGCCTTCATAGGGAAGAAAACCTATAGGCCAATAACTCTTTTTAATCATTGTTTTCATGGGATTACCATTAACCTGTCAATCTGACAACTTCTTCAATCTGTGTTTAGGCTTCCTACTTTCTGGTCTATCTGACCTCCTAGATGCAATTCCACTCATACAGGAGTTAACTCAATTTATATTTACTATGGGGTCCACCTAACTGGTTATTCTGCCCCTTTTTCCCCAAAGTATAGTTATGGGTCCATTATACTGTGAATAAATATGTATTAGAAGAAGAAAACATAATAACATGATAATACCAACATCTATGGTTTAATATCCTTGGAATCATTTTTATATGCCTTTAACCTACTATTTTATCTAAGAAAGCTTCTTCAAAACTTCATACTTAAAAGTCGTCTCAAAACTCCTTTATTATGGCATGGTTTTCCTTTAAAATTGAAATGGGGCTCATTGTTTTGAAAACTAAGGCTTTCGAAACCTTTAGATTGTACCTTCAAAACCATTGGATAACAAATCCACTTTTCAAAACACTAAGCACATACCTTTCGAAATACTATAAATCATGTCTTTCGAAACCATCAAAACTTACCTTTTGAAAGTATTAAAGCATTACTTATTAACTCATAGAAGCATAGCTTTGAAACCATATGAAAGTATCCCTTTCGAGGCCTATGGGTTTATCTTTGAAATATCTTTTGGGTCAAAGTGAATATAAACGAAAGTACCCCTTTCGAAACTATTAACCTTCGTATAAAAGAGTTTGGAAAAACTGATGGCTTTAGAACCATTCTTTCAATAGCCTAAATTATTTAAGTAAAACATTCTTCGAAACCCTTTTCGAAGCCATTACCTTCGAAACCATTAACCCATTCAAAAGCCATAGGAGAAGCGGCTTACTTTATTTATAAAACAAAAGCTACCTTTCGATCTAGTTGATGACTTCGATCCATTAGAAATGGGTTGAAACTACCCTTTCTAAGGCTTTGATTTAATAATAAGGCAACTCATTCGAAAGCCATCTCTTCAAAACAAAAACGCGGCAACATTTTCAAAAGCTATATAAATAGGTTTCGACCCCTTCGAAAGCATACTTTTGAAGACAAGGCAAGCGCATATATTCGGAGAGTAAAACAAAGGCTTCGACCCCTTCAAAAGCAATGGTTTCGACACTGTGCCTTCCGCCTTTCTCTAATCCATTACGTACCAGCATATTCATACCTTGTGTATTAGTTTAGACTTGGTTGGTTTTGACTTGGTTGAGGTGGAAGCATAGGGTCGCGGCGAAACAACATTTCTGGGTAAAGGTTGTTTTAATGCCCTTTTAAGTAATTTCTTTTAAACCAACCTGCATATTTGTAAACATTTGATTAGTTGCCATTAACTTTTCAAATTCTTTCTAAAATAATTGTAATGATTATTTCATATCTAATTAAAACAATGTAGCAAATAAACCCTTCCTTAAGCAAGACAAATAAACCATTTAAGTCCTTCATCTAAAATAATTAAATTTCCATAGTAAATTACTTAGGAAAAATCCTCAAAAATCATAGAAATTCACTTTTAACATGTTATCTAAGATACATAAATTTTAGACCCAATTTCCCTCAAATAATAGCCGAAATAATTTTAAACCTAATTTATTCATTTCTTCCTTCAAAAATTCTGAACAAATTTTTAGAGCTTGGAAAATTACAGAAAATTAAACCCATCTCCAAACTTATGTTTTACTTAACACATAGATTCCTTATGGCATTTGAAATCCAAAATAAATGATTTTAGCCTTAAAATTGTATAAAATTATTATCAAACAAACTTGTTTGAATATGTCATATCATGAAATCCAAGCATATCATCATCAAAAACCATCATAATGGATTTAAAATTCAACTCAAAATAAAATGATCATTAAAGCAAAAATAGAGATGGTTTTGTTTATTATGCACCTTGATTAGGATAAGGAATTTGATATTTTATCGTTGACTAATTCCCTGAGCTTGATCCCTAGCTTTAGATGAATTTCTCTACTTTTCCTCTTACGTAACGACCGACTTAAGCTTTAGGTTTTATGTTTTGAGCTTTTGAAAAATGAATGCGAGAAAGAATGGGAACGTGGGTTTTAGGGGTTAACGAATTATGGTGCGACAAATCCTAATATGCCCTTATTTTAATCGTTTTCTTATTAACTAACATATAAAACCATTCATAAGCCCACTTATTTAATTAAGCTCGGCCTCTATATAGATTTTCAAATCTCAATCCCTTTATCACTCTAATATTTATATTATTCTATTTAATTTATCCAATTAAATCTCCTAAATGATGTTATTAAAAATTAGGGATGTTACAGAATGCCACAATGGAAATCCATCTATCTTCGACCATGGGCTAGACTATTAAATCGGATGGTAGTTAATACCAACATTCCTCGACTAGGTAGTCATGAACAAATTTATCCCAATGACCATAGAGCTTTGTATGCCATATTTGCTCGCCTACCGGTTAATTGGGCAAAATTTATCCATGACCAAATCAAATGATTTTGGTCTACGCATCATCATTCCATTTTTTATGCTCATATATATTGCGCATCTTGTAGAATCTTGGTGTTCCTTCGTGTATCTCATAATACGAAGAAATTCCAACCAAAGATAGTGGACAATGATATCTTTCATTGATTCATCTTCTGAAGAGTCCACCTCGTATAATTCCTTTCAACCAATGGACTCAGCAACAACAAGAACAAGAACATCATGGTCCTCCTCGAACTAGTGCTCCTCAACAAACCTACTCCCCTTATTCTTTCAAATATTCACCTTCCTCTAGCCATAGTACCGAATATTATTCGGACTTCGAAATTCAAGAAGCTCTGGTTGGACTAACACCAAATGAATCTCTTCGCGATTTGGCAATCAAAGACCAAAAATAATCACGGCCAATCAGCGAGCTTTAGATAGAAAAATGACTGGGTTGGAACGCTCTTTCTCCACTAGGAATACAAAGTGGAGAAGACTCTGGACAAACTGGTCTCCACTTTAGGGAAAGTGATGCGCAAAGTACGTGGCCGATCTTCCTCGCGCTCATCATCTTTGCCTTCCCCAACACCTCCACCTCGGTTTCAAACACCAGTTTATCATTCTCAAGCCTAGCTCGAAGGTACATCGCATTATAGAGGTGACCGAGGAAAGACTCATATGCATGCACAAGCTGAGGAAGAAGAAGAAGGCAGTGAGGAAATGTACGTCTCCGATACTCCACATTTTCAACAACCATCTTATTTAGCATTTCAAGGCCTTTCATTTAACGAAGATGAAGAGTACCGTGATCGTACGCCATGGCTAGGTACATATGAGCAGGATCAATCCACTTACTAGGAGTATTGCGAGAACTACGAAGGCCTATCTTATTCCCAAAATCAATCAATTAAACTTTGTTTTCTTTTATTTTGAAACTCTTATGCTTATTTTTTTTCCTATGTATAACTTATGTTACTATCCCTTCTAAATTTTTCTTTGAATTTTCATATTTGATTTTCATAATCTGAAATGATGACATGATATGACCATTTATATTGTTTATATATGTATAGTATATCTTTTCCCTCCATTTTGATAATGATAAAGGGGGAGAAATTTATGCATATACATAGCGGGAGATGCATATAACAGGGGGTGATAAACATACACAAAGATATTAATACTTCCACTCTATAGTTGATATTTTGATCATATAGTTAATATTTCACTGTATAGTTGAATTTGATTGTATAGTTGTCATCATCAAAAAAGGGGAGATTGTTAGAACCTCCAATTTATATTTCAATAATAACAACTATACAATCTTATACATATGTAAACCTTATCAAGATTGGAGGTATATGCTTCAATAAGTCACCATGCTCGAAGATATTGAGACTCAAAGAGAAACGAAGATTTGAGGATTTTACCACAGAGTCATGGGAAAAACTATCACATTTGAAAAGACACTTCCATTTTGAATCAAAAGGAAATCATCTTTCAATGAACAATTGCGGCCATTAAAATGAAATGACATTCTCAAAGAGTAATAACTGTTCATTTGCAACTATTTGAATTTATAAATACCACTTTGATTGAGAAGTAGAAATCACCGAACTTGGATTAATCTATTCTTTACTCTCTTGATTTCTAAGCACTCACTTGCATATACACTATTTACATACTCTCAATCCATTATAACCAAAATAGATTTTTTGTTAAATCACTTCCTAGAACTCAAAGCATTCGTATTTATATACTTAAAGGAGATCATAGGAAGATTTGTACTATAAGTCAAAAACTATGTTATTGGAACACAAGATTGTCAGAGACACTTTTATATTAGCTTATTCCTTTGGACGAAGTGAAGGTAATTTGTTTGAAAGAAATACCAAAGGGGAGCTTTGGGACTGGACGTAGGATGGGAGGTCCAAGCCAGTACAAAAACTCTAGTTTGCATGATTTTATATTTTACTATTTATTGTCTACTATTTCATTGATAGTATACAATCCTCAAGACTTTCAGAAAAATCATCCATAAACACTACACGAAAGCGTTCGATTATATAGGAAAAGATGGTGACCATGCATCTTTGGAAAGTAGTAGGAGCATTGCAAAATCTAAAAGGCATACATCGATAAGCAAAGGTGCCAAAGGGACATGTGAAAGTCATTTCTTTGGATCTTCAGGAGCAATTGGAATTTGGTTCTAACCAAAATAGCCATATAGAACGTAATAGAATTCATGGCCAGCTAATCGTTCAAGTATTTGGTCGGTGAAAGGAAGAAGAAAGTGATCTTTACTTGTTGCAGCATTTGATTTTCAATAATCAATGCAAATATGCCAACCCATGATTTATCAGAACTGGGTTGTGGGATTCTATTATCAAGGAGTTTAAGAATTTTGTCTCGAACTGCATCCTTCATTTTTGGTTAAGCCTTCATTGCGCATCATGAACAGGCTTGGCATCATCAACTAAATGGATACGATATTGAACGAGAGCAAGACTAATTCCTTTTATATTGGTAATCGACCATCCAATTTCTTCTTTGTTTTTCGACTTCAGGTGATTAGGAAGGGGTTTAAGCTCCAACCTCGGGGGTTGTTCAATCAAATAATTTGGTTGAAGTTCTGGCTCAACGGTAAGGGGTTCAAATGGAAGCACATTTTCAATCTCATGAGGCTCATCTTGGAATAGTTGTTCGTTTTCGGTCTTGGGTTTGTGGTTTAGGTCAAATGTTCCATTATCAAAATTTTCTTAAATGGAGCTAACTTCCAACGTTTGGTCAAGTGATTCGTTCGATTCATTTTCAAAATTGAAGAAGTTAAGATCTAATGTCATGTTTCCAAAAGAAATTTTCATCGAACCGTTTCGACAATTGATTAGAGAATTTGAAGTAGTCAAGAAAGGTCGACCTAAATCAATGGAATTTGACTCATTAGATTATTCACAAATTGTGTTTCAAGGACGATGACGGGAAATATGAATTGACCAATTTTGATGAGTACGTCCTCTACTTCTCCCATGGGTTTCTTTATGAACGATCAGCAAACTGAAGAGTTACCTTTGTCGGTTTAGGTTCACCCAAGCCAAGTTGCTGGTAAACTGAATAAGGATTCAAATTGACATTCAAACCAAAATCTAGTAAGCACTTATTAATCATCTTATCTCCTATCGAGCACGAGATCGTCGGACATCCTAGATCTTTATATTTAATAGGGATTGATTGGGGCAAAACTTTGCTAGGATCGGCAGCTAAGAAAAGTTTCTTAGGTACATGAGTGTGTTGTTATTGAGTACACAAGTCCTTGAGAAACTTAGCGTAAGTTGGGACTTGTTGAAGGATATCAAGGAGCGGAATGTTCACTTTCACTTGTTTAAAAATTTCCAACATCTTTCCCATTTTATCAAAATGTTTCTTAGGTCGAAGATGATGAGAAAACGGAATAGGATACTCAGGATGTCAGTCTACTTGAGTAGAAGAAGAATTTGGATTGGCATTTGATTCAGTGTTTGGCTCAATGTTTTGTTCAGATACGCTTTTCGTTTTTGAAGTGTTAAGAGGAGCTTCCGGTAAATCATTTGGATTAACAACTTGGTTATGCATTTGTTTACCGAAACGTAAAGTTGTGATACCATTCATCTGGTTTACGTTACTACCTTGGACGGCATGGGCATGATTCGAATTCGTGTCTTGATTTCTGGGATTCGGAACTGACTGACTTGGGAATGTGCCTCATTCACACTCATTTACAGAAGTGGCTAATTGACTCATTTGCATTTCAAGTTTAGCAATTGATTGACTCATATTCTACATTACGAGGTTAACAAATTTTGCAAATTATTGTTTTATTTGAGGCTTTGAGTGGTTTCTTTAGCCAATGATTCAAGTCTTTTCTCAGAGGAAGTCAATCGTTTATCGTCTTAGGGAGCAAAAGATTATTGCGGTTGATTTTGAGATGGAGGCATAAAATTTTGTTGAAAATAATTGGGTTGAAAGGGAGAATTCGAAGCATTGTCCGAAAATGCTTGACAATTTGGACAAACCAAAGTCATGTTAGAATTATTTTAATTCCAAGCAAAGTTAGGATGATTTCTCCAACCAGGATTGTACGTTGGAGAAAACAGGTCATTCTTAAGCTTATTGAGAGCATTGAGTCTTTCTATCGAGTTAGGACACTGATCGGCTATGTGATTTGGATCATTGAATTTATAACATATTGGTTGAGAAGCTTGGTTCATTTGGTTGGATGAGAAAACATAGTCGAATTTATTAATCATTGCATCGATTTTAGCTTCCAATGCCAAAGATAATCCTACCGAGTGTGCGCTCGACAGTGGGTAAATGAATTTTGGTTTAGAACATTCCCATTGGGATTACTTTTCGATCATGTTTTCACGAAATTGCCAAGCATCGTCGTGGTCTTAGGCAAGAAAATTGCCTTGTCACATAGATTAAAGCATGGTTCGGGAGCTATTTTCATGTCCATCTTATAAGATTTGGCAAAGAGTCCATTTTTCAAAATTATACTGTGGACATTCATCAAAAGCTCTTTAAATCTTTCAAAATATTTTTCAAAAGGTTCACCCCTAAATTGATGAAAATTGACAATTTTGTTTTGGATTTTAGTTGTTTTTTCCATGGGGTGGAACTTTTTTAACAAAATTTTAATAAATTCTTCCCAAGTATTGATTGAGTTTGATGGTAAGCTATACAACCATTTTTCAGCATAATTGGTAAGGACTAATGTAATTAACCGTTGTTTTATTCCATCATCACATAATATTTGGAGTTTAATGGTTGCACATACTTATTTGAATTTCGTTAAGAAGATGTATGGGTTATCATGTTCAAAATTGCCAAAATTTGAAAGCGTGGCAGTGTGATTGGTATGAATTTTGAAATGGTTACCCATTGGGGTAGGTAATGTGATACAAGGAGGAAAAGAAACTCTATCGGGAAAGATTCAATCCATAATAGTTTGAGGGACATTTCGTTTGCCATTAACGGAAGGTTGTTCGATCGAGTTAAATGATTTGTTATTGTGTCACGAGTCAAGGTACTCATGCACAAGTGAAAAGGTCAAGTAGATAAAGAAGTGATAATCGAGTTTAAGAGAATGGAACAAGGTTTAGAAGATGAAATGAAGTGAAAATTTGTTTTTAAAATTTTTTATTAGGAAAAATATTCACCAAAAGGAATTTATTTTCAAAAGGGAGATTTGATTTTGGTTTTGTTTTTTGGATTTCAATTTTCTTCTCTTTTTTAATATGTTTCTGCTTTTTTTTATATTTGTTTTTGAAAAGATTATTATTTTAATTTTGGATTTCTTTTTGCTAAAAAAACTAACTTAAGAAAAATACTTGTTTTTTTGGGTTTTTGAATTTGCTTTTAAAAAAAAAACTAACTTAAGTAAAATGATTGTTTTTGGATTTATTTTTGTTTGATTTTTTTTCTTCTTTTTTTAAAGGAAAAGAATTGACAAGATTTTTGTGGATATAAAATCAAAGTTAAGTAAAATGTAATTTTTTTACTTTTGGATTATGTTTTCTTATATATGCATGAACTAATGCAACTAAAAGAATGCAAGAACTTAATTGCAAATTTTATGTCCGTAGTAGCTCCTAATCCAAAATTGTATAATCACGCTTTGTCTTAATCCAATAAAATAGCCCTTTGCCAAGTAAAGGACAGGGGTTATTGGTGCACCACGAATCACCGTAGCAATGCAGCCGGCTGTTTAAGTACCTTCAGAGAAACAATCACTATAATATTTACGAAGCACTGTAATATTTATATATGTTATTGCTCTGCCATAGCCTAGACCCCAAGAAGTTAAATTGTCGAAAGAAGACAACTTGTCAAGATACAATTAAGGCCTAAATGAGCTTGCCACACCCTTATGTCCAATGTCTAACCCTTAATATTAGTCAATTTCTATGATAAAATGCAATTTGTGGGCCAAGGAAGGGGTGATGAAATCCCGCACTTTATGTGGATTTGGGTGTTTTCTTAAGAAAGAAAATAAGATGATATGAATGAAAAACGAAAATAAAACTTGATTTAACAATGCAACTACGAATGAAATTTGTTTTTGTTTTTAGATTTTAAAATTGCAAACAATCAATAATGCAACGAAAATAAAAACAAGTGATAAGAGCACGATACTAGAACGTGCAGAACTATTAGCAATTTTTTCAAAGCAGCGGCTTTTTAAGCAAGCAGTTTATTTGGCAAGTAAAGCGAACTAGCAAGCAACTCTTTCTTTTGATTTTTTGCTTTTGCAACCTGTAATTTCGAACAAGATACATACAGTTTATTTATTTATTTATTATTATTGTTTTAAACAAGAAAAAGTCAAATGAAAACAAAGACAAACGGTTTTTTCCTTTGTAAAATTTTTTTAGAGAAAAAACATAGATTCACACAAGAAAACTTAAAATCAAAAGTAAATAACACACGAATACTCATACAATTCTAAAAACCAAATTCCAAAATTTAATTTTAGAAAACTTGGTCACAAATTCCAAAATCGAATTTCGAAACCAAAATATTTTTTAAACTTAAATAAAAGAAACCGCCCAACACAACGCGATTAATAAATGAAGCCTCGACCCAAACAAATGCCAAACAATGTTACATGATAAAACAAATACTGCAAATCAGCAATTAAATGAACAATCTCAAAATTCCAGTTCCAAACACAAGTCCTAAATTTTAGAATTTCAAAATCAACTAATTTCGAAACTCAACAAATTCTAGAATTCCGAACTCAAGTCGTGGGTATTGGAAAGGTAATTGAGGATGTTGTGAGGTTGTGGACATGGGGAGGTAGGGGCAGATTTGATTGAGGTTGTTCGGTTCGAGTTCGGGTTCTGGCTCTGGTTCGTGTGGAAGGTTAGGGTTGTTTGCATCAAAATTGGTCACAAACACCCAATTGCCGATGAAAGCATCCATTTACAATCACAGATCATAGATAGCAAGTATGTAGAGAATACAAATGTGAAGAACGCTCAAAATTTTAAAAGGAAAGCAGTAGAAAGACACGATTTATAGTGGTTCGGCATTGTAGCCTATGTCCACTTTGAAGAGTTGTTTTATTGATTATCACTCGTTGGTTACAAGAGTATAGATGATAATAATCGAGTTACAATGAAGTTCTACAGAGTAACGGAGTAGAAGAACCAAAAAATCCCTATTCTGAAGCTCTTGGATTGCTATTTATAGGTGTGGGTAGCAAATATCTTGCCCTGATCTTGAAAGACTTCTTCTCTTACGTGGGAGGGCCCACGGGATTGAGTTCAGGTGATTTCAACTCGATCTGGGAGCGACACAAATTGAGTTCGTATCGATCCATAATTGGTCATTTTGGGCAGAAATTGATCAGGTACATTCTTGAAGTTGTAGACAAGCTCCTATGAAAATTTGGTGGCATTTGGACTTGAAGGTCCCGAGTTATGATCGATGCAATTTTGGATTCGTTGAAGGTTGTCTAATTCGTATCTCACTCATTCACATCGCTTCTATTCGTATCGCTTTGTAGGCACGTGATGTTCGATGATGCGGCGCTAACTTTTAGGATCGATCCACTTTTCCTACCGAGCGACCGAGTCTTTTCTTCTTCATGCATCTCCTTCGTATCGCTCTCATTCATATGCTTCGTATCCATGTCGTTCGTATCTGTTGTCATGGTTTTGTTCGTATCGCTTCCTTCAATTTTCATTCGCATCGGTATTCCTAGGTGTTGCTTCACATCGATCAACAAGGATACCGTTCGTGTCGATCCATCACGTATCATTCACATCGATCCCTGGCTAATCGATACAAATAACATGTATAGGTGGATCGATATGAATAAGTTAGTGGATGATGGATGCGAAGCAGGGTGAATACGGACCGATACGAAGTGAGGCATGTTTGATGGATTCAAACTAATGAATGTTTGATGGATATGAACGATACTTTCTTTTATGGATACGAACCGCCGCTTACCTCGATGGATACGAATTAGTGTTTCCATGATGGATACGAATAGTGCTAGTTTTTCCTAATGGATTCGAATGAAAACTGATACAAAGGTGGTGGAATGATGGATACGAATGAGAGTACTACTTGATTTGCATCGATCATATAATGAGCATACGTACTCCGACTGACTTGAAATTTGGAACTTTGGCTTTCATAGCTTTGCTTGTCGTGTCATATTGACTGTAGCTCGATCCGGACTTGGAAATTTTTTATCATTATCCATATCGAAATAGTGTATAACTGATCTTTGGGACAGATTATCTTTAGTTTTCAGTCATTTTTTTGGTGTCACGGCCTTGCCAAAGGGCAGGATAACACTTGCCCCCTAAAACATGCCTTGCGATAGAAAGGTGTGTTTTGTAGTACCATAAGCTGGATGTTCGTATCGTGTTAATGACTTGTAAAGATTTTTATAATCTTACCAGACTATGAATGGCGATCATTCGAGATCATGTGACATTCGAGGTGGTATGTGACTGTTCGAGGTCGAATGTAGTTCGAGGCGAAATGTGACCGTTCACAGTCATGTGCCGTTCTAGGCGAACTGTGACCCTTCACGATCAGGTGCGGTTCGAGGTGAATTGTGACCGTTCGCGGTCGGGTACCATTCAAGACGAATTATGACCATTCGAGACGAATTATGACCATTCGAGGAAAATTGTGACCATTTGCGGTCGGGTGCCATTCGAGGCAAATTATGTGTGCCCGGGGGACTTTAGATCATTAATGTCAGATTTGACGTTCGAGTAATTTTTGGAATCATTTATTATAGCGGTTTGCCACCATCTCAGAGCATGCCTAAGGACCGTTCGCGATCCCGTGCATGTGTAATTAACTTGGCCGTTGTGGAATTATTAAAACCAAATATCCATTCAAATGAGTCTTTCAACAGAAATGTCCAACAAAATCAAGTCCAAACGTGAGAAATAGAAAACAAAAGCAAAATAGGGACGTCAAAGTGCAAACACCTACACTGATGCGGTTGATAGTCGTCTCAGTGCATCCACGTGGACCGTTCGTGGTCCTAAACATGTGTAAGCAACTTAAGCATTTTAGTGTGGAGTTTGCCACATATTCATCATTATTTTAATCAGTTGATGACAAGATGATGCCTCGATCCTAAGCCGTCCCTAGTTGGTGTAGATGGAGGTCGTTCTTGCTCCACCGTTGTTGCTTGCCTCCTCACGTACTGTAATAGCATGTCATTCCGAATATGCCCTTCTATATCATCCCTCAAGTGTCTACAATCATTCGTACTATGCCCGCTTAACTCATGGAATAAATAGTACTTGTTTGATTTCCTCTCATTGTTGGTCGGATCCCTCCTCAATGGCCTTCAGTAGGGAACCTGCCCCATGGTATCTTGGTAGATCCGTTTCAAAGTCTCATTAAGCTTTGAATAAGAGGTGAATCTTGGCTTCTTACGCGACCGCTTTGGCTCATCACAACTATTATCCCCCTTTCGTTTCCCTTTACCTTTGCCCACATCCTTTATGGGCGGGTCTCAGCTTTTGACTGCATAAACATCAACTCCCTCTCCTTTCTCTCTCTCAACATTTGCACTCCCTTTTCACAGAAACCTTTCTGCCTCATGGTAAAACTCTTCTAAATCCATGGGTGGATCCCTTGTCAATGAGTTTTGAATTCTATGCCATCAGTTATACCAAATACAGCTTCCATCAAAACCATGGATAGATCAGGTCGATCCACCGATGTTGCCGCTGCATTGAATCATTTCAGAAAACTCCTCAAAGATTCCATGTTCTTTGCTTCAGTGCTGTCAAACTCATCACATTAATGGGTCTCGAAATGTAAACTATGAACAACCTCATGAGCTTTTCAGTCAACTCGGTCCATGTTTCAATGGAGCCGTTCTCCAATTGCCTAAACCATAGTGTTGTTATGTCTGTCAAATACAATGGGAAACACCGGGCTATGACCTCCTCAGATGCCCCCCAATACCTCCATGTGCCTCATATACCTTGTCAGATAAACAGCAGGATCGGTCCTTCCATCGTACGTCTCTAGTGTTGGTATCTTGAATTCCGACGGGTTCCTAGCTTGCCTGATCATTGGAGCAAAGGGACTCCTATTCACATCCTCCAAGTCCCTATTCACTAATCTGCCTTTCATGGCTCGCCTAACCTTCTCTGCCAATCAATCACCGTCGCCAAGATGCAGTCGTTGTCCGTTGCTTCCAATCTGCTCCCCAAGTTCACGAGGGATTCTTGGAATTTTCTCTTCTGGTCGAGCATCCATTCCTCTATCAACGCCGTATTGCATAGCTCCACCTGGTACTTTTCCCGAGATTGGATCAACATGCTCTGAGTGAGTTCCTCCTAGTTCTGGTGCTGCTCCTGATGGTCCTGCTCTATTTTGAATTTTGGTTGCTCTGTGCTCCCGATCCCTATCTCCAACATCTCTTGTAGTTGTGTTCCCTTGATTCTGCACTCCAGCTTGTCTAACTTGTCGAAGTAGGTTCTGCATCATCTCCTCTTATATCTTTAGCATCGTTTCAATCTCGTCTCTGGTGATGAAGATCGAGGCATGTTTTGCTCTCAAGGAAGCATCCTGACTCCCTTCTCACCGACTCCTTTCAGTCCTTTGTCTTCTTGTTGATTTCCTTGTCATAACTTTCCAAATCCATGTCCTTAAGCTTTCAAATAAAAAATCCAAGCTTTAGATCCCTGGGTGCTAGCTTCTTAGTGAAAGCATCAAAATGTTTGCGCCAAAATTGGTCACAAACACCCAATTTTCGATGAAAGCATCCGTTTACAATCACGGATCATAGATAGCAAGTATGTTGAGAATATAAATATGAAAAACACTCAAAATTTTAAAAGGAAAGCAATAGAAACACACGATTTATAGTGGTTCGGCGTTGTAGCTTACATCCAATTTGAAGAGCTGCTGTTTTATTGATTATCACTCACTGGTTACAAGAGTATAGATGATAATAATCGAGTTACAATGAAGTTCTGAAGAGTAACGGCGTAGAAGAACCAAAAATATCCCTTTGTGAAGCTCTTAGATTGTTATTTATAGGTGTAGGTAGCAAATTTCTCGCCCAGATCTTGGAAAACTTCTTCTCTCACGTGGGTGGGCCTACGAGATTGAGTTTAGTTGATTTTGACTTGATCTGACTGCGATACGAATTGAGTTCGTATCGATCCATAGTTGGTCCTTTTGGGCTGAAATTGACCAGGTTCATCTTTAAAGTTGTAGAAAAGCTCCTGTGAAAATTTGATGGCATTTGGATTAATAGATCTCGAGTTATGATTGATGCAATTTTGGATTTGTTGAAGGCTGTCGAATTCGTATCGTTCTCATTCGCATCGCTTCTATTCGTATTACTTGTAGGCACGTGATGTTCGATGACGCGGCACTAACTTTCAGGATCGATCCACTTTTCCTGCTGAGCGACCGAGTCTTTCCTTCTTCACGTTTCTCCTTTGTATCGCTCTCATTCATGTGCTTCCTATCCATTGTCATGGTTTTGTTCGTATAACTTCCTTCAATTTTCATTCGCATCGGTATTCCCAAGCGTTGCTTCACATCGATCAACAAGGATGCCAGTTTTGATAAGTCGTGTATCATTCACATAGATCCTTGGCTGATCGATATGAATAGCATGTATAAGTGGATCGATATGAATAAGTTAGTGGATGATGGATGCAAAGCAGGGTGCATACAGATCGATACGAAGTGAGGCATGTTTGATCGATTCGAACTATTGGATGTTTGATGGATATGAACGATACTTCCTTTCATGGATACGAACCACCCCTTACCTCGATGGATACAAATTAGTGTTGCCATGATGGATACGATAGTGCTAGTTTTTCTTGATGGATTCGAATGAAAACCAATATGAAGGAGGTGGAATGATGGATACTAATGAGAGTATTTCTTGATTTGCATCGATCATATCTTGGGCATACAAACTTCGATTGACTTGAATTTTGGAATGTTGGCTTTTATAGCTTTTCTTGTTGTGTCATGTTAACTGTAGCTCGATCCGAACTTGGACAAAATTTGTCAGTATACACAACGAAACAGTGTATAGCTGATCTTCGGACAGATTATCTTCAGTTTTCAATTGATTTTTTGGTGTCACGGCCTTGCCAAAGGGCAGTATAATAAGGGTAAGTTGATGTGGATTTTATTTGAGGTTATCACTGTGAGTTTGCTAAGAGGAGAATGCAGATGTTGCCAGAAAGTTGTTGTAGGAGGTTAAATTGGTTGAGTTGCTGGAGTTCTGCTAGTGGAGGGAATTGTTGAGCAGGTTGGTTGTGGGGATCATTTTTAGGTAGTTGTAGGAGGTGTGGAGTCAGTGAGCTTGTTGTAGGATGACGTGGGTGGTTTGGGCAAAAGCGGGTGATGTGGAAGTTTGGTTTCAGATTTTGGTGGTGAGGCTGCAAGCTTTGTTAGGAGTTGTGAAGGGCAATTTTGATGGTGCTATGTTGATCGATTTTGGATGGTTAAAGAGGTGCATGAAGGTGTCGAAGGAGTAGTAAGGAATCAGGTTTGTGGATTTGTGATCGAAATGGTAGGTGTAGTTACTGACTGTTGATGGTGATTGTGATTGGAAGGGGTCGATGAGGATGGTACATTGTTGTATGGGTTGAGGTTGGTGATTAAGTGGTAGGGATTACTGTAGGAAATGGAACGGGGGGGAGTTGCTGTGGAGGGTGATTAAGTGGTGGTGATTAAGTGATGGTTGAAGGTGAGTGATGCTGTGGAGGGTTGCCTATTGTAGAGAAGGTGGATGGTTGGTGGAACTGGTTGTAGTGGCAAGTAATTCTAGTAGAGGATGTTGTGTTTGTTACTGTTTGGGTTGTGGTGAAGGAGTTATGGCTGAAGGAATGTACGTAACAAGGAGTGGAGGCAGTGTTTATATAGCGGAGGAGATGGTGATGATGGAGGTGCTATGAATTTCAGGTGGTCTTTGATGATGTATGGAGAAGGCTACTGTGTTAGTGATATTTGGATGTATAGGAAGTTGTGGGTGATGTGATGATTTGAAGTTGTTGAAGTTTCAAGCAGTGTAGTATGATGGTGCATAAGGCAATGTATAGTGATGGTTAGGAGAAGAGGGAGGTGCCGCTATTGAAGAAGTAGGTGATGATTGTTTGGACATGGTAGTGTGGTTTGCAGTAGAGATGGTTGGGCAGTATGTGGCTGTAGTGGAATGTTTGGGCAGTGGAATGTAGCATTAGTGGATATGTTGAGATGAAAATGTGCATAGAAGTAAATGAAAATGTAAGAGTGAACGAATTATTTTCAAATGGAATGGTGAAAATGTCAAAACTAAGTTGCAACATAGAAAATGAGATTGTAAATTTTTATGTAAATGAAATAAAATATTTTTATTTTGTTTTGAAATGTAATTTGTATATACATATTATTTTAAAAAAATTGCAAATACAAATAGAAACACAAAGAGCACACAACCCAAATTAAAACAAAAATAACACTACAAACACGCAACACAAAATAATTTATTTTTTGAATGCAAATCAATTAAAAATAATTCGAAGAGTAGAATTGAAATCAAATTACTATCCCTAGCAACAACACCAAAAACTTGTTAGAAAACGATGGAAATTTCTATCGATTTGAAAACCGTTGTTAAAAAAAATAATCATTATAAAACCGCAAGCGCATGGCATACAATTGTAGCATGTATGCGAGTACGGATCGATCCGTAGGGAAAGAATAAAATTGTAATAATACTCAATCAAATTAACCCGAAGTTTTGAAGTTTTTTTTAAACTATAAAATTGTAGAAAATGAGCTAGAACAAAGGTGAATAAAACTATGTTAATAAGGAGCAATTTAGAGGCAAATCCACTTTCAATCATTCATAGAAATCAACATAAAATTCACTAGTAATCTCTCATTAAAATGTTAAACAGAAATGATAGATGTGCTTATTATGATTTATTTGTACTATTAATTAACACAACTTAAATCATCAAACTCTAACACACCATTCAAACCCACTTATCAACACTCATGAAAATGACATAAAAATTAAAAATAAAATTATTTTAAGTACAATATGTTTACGATTAATTAGTAACATAGACCATTGAATTGTGATTCTAGTTTTACTTTCATTATCAAAATCACTTAGGCAAATGATCAAATATTTTATGTTTTAAATGAAGTTAAGCATGGCCTATTTGAGATGTCAACATAGGCAATTAAAATTCAATAAAAAAGAAACATAAACCATCAGCATTCATATTTTCCTTTATGCACATATAAGAGATCACAAATGAATTCATTATATTAATTTGATATGTTTCATGAGAGCTTCATTATCCCTAAATTGAAGGGGTTTAGCTACTCATATTTGAAAACATGTTAACATAAAGCGATTTCAACATAAACTAAATGAACAGAAGTGCTAACTAAAAGAAGAGAGAACTAACTACTTGCATAAAATAAATCTAAACTAATTACATGAATTAAAAGTGAGCATAAGATATTAAAAGAGCATAAAAGAAAGTTACATAAAATAAATGAGCATATAAACAAAAGCTAATAAGAAGAAGGCTAAGAAGCCATAAAAAAGACATTTTATTTATCTTTGTTTTGTGGCTACAACTTGCATGAAAAGTAGAAGATAATTACATGAAAAATAAGGGATATTTATACATGTTTAAAACCCCTAATTCCTACTTTAGGGGACTAACTAGAATGCCCTTGAGAAAGTATAAACTCCAAGTAATCATTAGGGAATTAATTAATCCCCACTAGCATGCCTTTAAGCCTCCATTAACATGTGCATGTGCTTTTAATTATAGACCATATGGTAGTGGATATGTGGGCTCCTCCATGTTGCATGAATTCTTTTATTTTCCTTTCTTCATTAGCCTTCAACATATGTGCATGTGTTCATCCATGAAATCTCTTCATATTTTCCCTTCATTTCCTACAATTAAAAATGAAAATGCGCAAATAAATTTTCTCAGATTAAATCATACACAAAATTACCATTTTACCCCCCAAATAAAGACAAATAAATGATGACTTGAAAACAACTTACATTTTGGTTTAAAAATGTAAAATCCCCTAATATGCTCATTAATTTAAATATAAGTAGATGTAATATGGAAGTAAAAATATGCACTTTTACGTGCACATCACTGACGACGTAAGAAATTCCATAGATGACTTAATACTTCTTATATGTTAAAAATGCGGACCCTACAATAGTCACTTAATACCTCCAAACTAGAATCAGACCCCTTCAAAGATTTCCAACCTACCCTATCCAGAACGTATTTATGAACCATAACCCCATTGTGACGACTCAGATTAGTTCGACCATTCATAGATATTGGTAGGCAAATTACTGGGCATACTTACCCTATAGGATTGAGACAACCTTATGTCCACCTAGGTTGTTTATTATAGCACTGTCTCACATCATCCTTCAAAGTCATACAATGACTAGCCAGATTTAACTAGGTTGACTTCTGTGTGCTTTAGACTAACCTCCAATCCCTATAACTTAGTCATACTTCATATATATAATAACTGCATATACTTTCTCACACTGTCAATACTTAAGGCCATATAAGGTAAAACTCCTTATTTCGCCTTCAATTATGGATTAATTTCCATAACCATTTATTACCACCTTCTTAAGGAATTAAATGCTATTAACTTCCCTATAAATAATATTCAATACAATCAATACACTATAAACAATATGTTACTAATACACACACATACGCACGCATGCACACACACATGAGATTTAAGGTACTAATAAATATTCCTAATCACACACAAATAAGTTGTTTGCTAAGTTAATTAAAATATCAAAATCATACAAGTCCCAAGCTCCAAACATAAACAACTACTATCCTTAGCCAACACAACTAGAATTGTATAAAAATGGAACGATACCAATCCTATCTCATATCAATATATCAGAATAAATCCTCTATTTTAAGAAACACGTCTTGCAATTTAAACCTTTTATATTCTATTCAATTTTTGCAATTACTACCTTGGAGTGAAAAAGAGATTCATACTCATTAAATTTACAGAAATAAGCGGTGCAAACTACAAATAGTCACATTCATACTATGCACACCGTTTCTAACTTTATTTATTTTTGAATCCTTTAACATTACAAGGGAAATCAAAAGAGATGAAGTGGAATAGATTATAAATTGCTTAAATCTCAAACACAGATCTGGTTCTATTATATTAGCACCCAACATATTCATAGGTTGACATTTGGTTGGGAAATTCTGAGGGTTGTTATGTTTTCGTTTACCCAAATATGTACCACGCAATTACTAATATGGGAAAAACTAAAAATTTCCCCTCACAGATAATGTCCTGCTTCTTAATTGGATTTGACTCACGTCGCGCCTATTTTTTTCAAGATCTCCCTCTTTTGGAATATACAAGAGGTTGATTGTATGTAGATTAGATTAGATTTAGAATCAAAAACTAGAGAGGGATGGAATTAGAACCCAAATACTTGAAGATTTAAACCTCTTACCTGAAAATTCTAACTGATTCTGAAATCTAAAGAAGGAACCTGACACAGCTTCGCTGTTGTCACTAAAATTTGTAAAGAGAAGCTAGGGGCCAGGCCTCTATTTGTAGAGGTTAGAAAGCATCAGAACCATCAAATCAATATAATTCAACCTGGGCCATTCATGGCCTAAGAAAACTTAGTCATCAACACTTTGACTTGTTGAGCACTCCGCTTGGATAGTAGACCGGTCTTAGTGGCGACAGTTGTTTTATTTCCTATCATTTTCATTTTATTCACTGCTTAATTTAACTTTATAATTCCTTAACATTATTACTAATGTTTTCTTAGACCTTAAGCCTCTATGAAATTTTCAATTTCAAATTTCAAAATTTAAATGTAAACTCATTTGAGTTGATTTTAACTCAAAATCTCCAAACATCCATAAATTCTCCATTTTAACTTCGATTACAAAACTTTATATATGGAAATTGATTAGAAAATCACTATGGATGCAGTGGTGCAACTTCCATGACCAAATTCTAATATTTACAAAATTTCTAATTTTAGCCTTCTTTTAATTAATTAATTTCTTATCAAATTTTATGGGATGTTACACTCTCCTTTCTTAAAATGAATTTCCCCTCTGAAATCCCCAAGGGAAAATAGTGTAACGCGCACTTAACAACCAAGTTATCTATGCAACCATCTACTCAACCAAAAATGCAGTTTGATTTTGTTTGCAACAATCCTAGCGTGAATGCAAGATCGTGACATCTAGGCATTATGTGGGCATCCTAAATATACTTGAATTTTTATATGAGTGCAATAATAATAGAAAAAAGTGTGGCAGCCATCTCCTATTATCCAATCTAGCAACCATAATGCAAGAAAATATTAAATTTTGGAGAGGAACGTTTACCATAGAAAAGTCAGGATGAGCCTTCATCTTTTCTTTGATTTTCCATGTGCTTTCTACAGGATTATCTCCCCATTATACTCAGACTAACCTAATTTCTTTGTTATGAAGATTCTTAATTTCATGCTCCATTATGCAAGCGGAAGCATGGAGAGCTAAATGTTCCATCTCAGGGTCTTTTAACTGATCAGGCTCTACTATAGTGGCAGTGTCATGCAGACATTTCCTCAAGCGTGAAACATGAAAGATTTCACTAACTCCCACTAATTTTTCTGTAAGCTCCACCTTATAAGCAAGTTTCCCCACCCTCTCAAAAATCCAAAAAGGCACAATGAATCTTGGCGCCAACTTCCTAAATGTACCAAACCTTATAACCTTCCTAAAAGTAGAAACCTTGACAAATACCATGTCATCAATTGAAAACTCTAGATCCTTTCTTCGCCTGTTAGCATAGGACTTCAAATGATCTTGTGCGGCTTTCATTCGCCGCCTAATCACTTCTACCTTCTATGAGGTCTGCAAATTAAATGTGTTCCAAGTAGGATTTTGTTGATAGTGCCCATAAATAATTAGGCAATTTACATGGCCTTGCATATAAAGCTTCAAAGGATGTCATGCCAACCATTTCTTGGTAACTACTATTGTACGCAAACTCTACCAAAGGTAAGTATTTCCTCTAATATCCTTTAAAATCCATGTGCAAGCTCTCAAAAAGTATTCAAGAATTCTATTCATCCTTTCCATCTGACCATTGGTCCGTGGATGATAAGCAATGCTAAGATTCAAAGTCATTGCAAAAGAAGATTGCAAACCCCTTAAAATTCACTAGTGAACAAAAGGTCTCCGTCACTAACAATGCTGATTGGAACTCCATGAAGTCATACCACTTCCTTGACGTAAGTCTGTGCTAGAGATGCTGCAATCCTATTGCTCTTAACATGTATAAAGTGGGCGCTCTTAGTGAGCCTATCCGCTATAACCCAAATAGCTTTATTTCCCTTTGACTTCTGGGCAGTCCATCTATAAAGTCCATAGATATATATACTTCCATTTCCAAGTTAGCGGCTCTAATGGTAACAAAGTCCTCCGAACTTTCCTTGCTCCGCCTTAATCTTTTGGCATGTTAAACACCTAGAGACATACTTTGCTACCTTTTTCTTCATCCTTGGCCAATAGAAAATCCTTTTCATGTCCCTATACATCTTATCTCCTCCGAGGTGAATAACCATCTTACAATGGTGATACTTAGCTAGAATTTCTTCCAAAACGTCTTCTAATATAAGGCCACATTGGCGCCCATCTCTTTTCAATCATTCCCTTGTGTCTATTTCATATCTACTGACATAGGGCAAAGGTTCTCCTCTACTCAGGTTATCAAAAATTTCTTCTAGCGATGTATCTTCATTTGCATTTGCCCGTTGTAATCCATTAATGATAATCTTACCTCCATTGTTTCCAAACATCCTTGAATGAGTACTATTGGAGGTTGGAAATTGAAATTCGAGACGAACTCCAATAGCCTCCACTCATATATAGCACTAAGAGTAGCATGTCTCCGACCGAGGGCATAGGCAATGACATTTCCTTTGTTGGGGGTATAACGGATCTGAAAGTCATATGATGCTATAAAATTCATCCATCTTTGCTACCTAAGATTTAAGTCTCTTTAGGAAAAGAGGTATTTAAGAGATTTGTGGTCTGTGGATAATTAAAAACTCTCTCCTAAACTATAGTGCCTCCACATCTTCAAAGCAAAAAATAGCCACTATTATCCAGCCTTATGGGTAGGCCACGTTTGACAAGTCCGGTCGGTTAAATAAAAAAATTACCAAGCAGAAATCTAGAGTGATAACTGGGAAACTCACATATCGAGTAAGAACGACAGATGAAGCCATAAACATGTTAAAGGTTCCTAAAATGGCTAACATGCTAGGAAAATCCAAATACGAGATCCAAAGCATGAATATTGATTGAAGTCATGAATCGGTATTGATCCATGACCATGGATCGTTACTGGTCCCTAATATTTCCTCGAATTCACCAGCGACTCACACCCCATCAACTTAGAAAGCCTGTAAGCTAGTACATGCCATAGAAGATTGTTCGTTGGTAAGGAGAAATTCAAACGATTGATGGGCAAACCAAAAGTTTTAACCATCATTTGAATCAAGGAATTGACTCAAACTCGAGCTCATATCAAACAACTTGATGCCAAAGAACAAGATACAAATCAACAAATTATTCGTAAGAGTGGATTCATAGTCTAGGAAGCAAGTTCGTGGGTCGATACCAATCCTTGGAATGGATCGGTACTAGTCCCTGAACACTGATGATGTGGACCACTATCTTCTTTAGTTAGCACTCCTTGGAAGCGGGGAAAGTGAGCGAGAACGTGGGTGAGAAAATTTATTTACCCTCAGCTATACATAGAGGAAGTGGGACATCATTTGGAGAACCTTTTTGGTTCTCTTAACAATTTTTTGTACTTCTTTGATAATCTTGGGAAATCGTCACCGATCCATAAGAGCCTTTGTAAACAACATCCAAATCAGTAACAAAGTTAAGTGGACATAGGCAACGATTAATTGAACCACTATAAAGTTTGTATGTCTTGTTATTTCTCATTTTGATCCACTTTCACTTAATTCTCTACTTTCATTCTCTAGGTGTTTGTGCGATATTTTGGTGCAAGCATTTTGGTTCTTTCACTGAGAATTACTCGGATTTGTTAACTTGAAATCTAAAATTAGAAAAGATGACGAGGCCATCTACCAGAAAAACTACTGCTGAAGGAAGCTAACAAGGGCATGGGGGCAGCCAAGAGGCATCCTTAGGCTCAAACCTCCTTTCCATCTACCTAAACGGTGATGAGATGGAAACAATGATGATGAAGATTTAGGAAAGAATGTTACCCCACTAGTAAGAGATGATGGAAGGATTCTTCAGAAGAATGAAACAACGAACGATGATTAGAATAGCTGAAAATCAAAATGAAGCCCAAAAGGCAGGACAAACGTAGTTGGGATCAAAGTGGAGCAGGTCGAAGCAACCTCCAAAAAAGTACCTCAGATCGATATCAATCCAAGGGCATGGATCGGTACCGATACAGAAATCCATGAGGGAAATATTGGCTTGAACCCAGAACTTGGAGATGTTCATTTGAGGAATGATGTGGGGCATTAGAACATGAATCAGAATGCGAATGTGTTGCCGAAGTAGTACATGCCGGAATTTCCATATGGGAACAGGGGATAGAACCAAAATATGGAGTGGAGACATCTGTTATATGAAGATGACAGAATTACCGAGACAGTCAAGCAAGCATTAAGAGCTGGACCACCAAACTAGGGCCTGGAAGACATGACAAGAAACCCATTCACGCCTAACATCTTATATGCAAAAAATCAGCCTTTTTCAGGCTGTTGCCATGGATTTATACGATGGAAACCCAATCCAACTGTTCATTTAATGAGATACATCCAGCATATGAATGTGGTGAGTGCATTAAAAGAACTAATGGGATGGTGTTTCAATTTGTATTTGATGGACTTGGCAGCAATATGGTTTAGACATCTAGATAATGGTTCTATCAACATGTAGACATGGTTAGTGAATAGGTTCATGATGTAGTTTAGAGTTCACATTGCAAGACCAAGGAATGTGATGATGCTATCGAGCATGAACCATAGGGCCGGAGAGACCCTAGGAAGTTTTTGAACTAGGTTTAATGCAGCAGCCGCTGTGGTTCATAAGGCGGATTCATTGGTGGTTCTGATGGTGGCAGTTTCAAAAGTTGTCAATAAGACAATTTTAAGGTTGCCTTAAAAAGGGATCCACTAGCGGATTTCGCAGAATTCTACCATGAGACTGATAGGTACTTGCGTCAAGTGGACGTTGAAGCTTAAAAGGAAGATGTTAATGCTGTGGATGATAGAGGACCGTTCGGAGTAGGATCTAGTAAAGATAAAGGAAAATAAGAGGAGGATGATAGCTTTGGAGGATCAAAGCGGTAGAGAAGGAAGCCGAAATTCTCTTTCAACATAGAATTTAACGTAACTCTAGAGAGGTTTTACCTTGATACCAGAAGGCAGATCCTCTATCGAAAACCAATGAGAAGAGAGCCCACTGATCGTGAGGGGAGGTCAAGAAATTATTGCATGTTCTATGACCTGGACTAACATTAGACTAATGATTGCAAGCACCTTCATGACCTGATTGAGGAACAGGTTAGGAACAAGAAGTTGCAATAATACATAAGATACCGATCAGAAGTGATGGAACAGGAGAAGCCATCATCTACAGCAAATGGAAGCGCCCTTGGATCTATGTCGAGGATAGTTATCTCATGATCGAGATTGTTGGGAGTCGGATTCATTCCCCACACTTTATATTTCTCTTCAATAAGTGATGTAGTATTATAATCAAGCCACTTACTCATGTATTGGGCCTCGATCAATCTTTAGGCAAGCTCTAGGTTGGATGCTAGGCTGTAGTACCTGAAAGGATGTTGTGATGTGTGTTTGATGTATGATTTTGAAATTTGTAAATGAATGCTTGATTTATGGAAACCACTTGAACGTGATAATTGATATTGATCATGGTAGCTATGGCAGGAGAGATAGGGCAATGATCATAAAGTACAAGTCCCCTTGCCAGAGAGCAAGTGAATTAGGCATGTATGAGAGTAAGCCCCTTCAATAAAATGCAAATGGATGAACTTTCTTCAATCGTTGAGTCCTTTTGTCGAAGAGCAAGCGAATTGGACTCAACAAGGATCCAAAGAGATCGAGCCCTAGTTCTGATTCTAAATAATTCAAAGGGATCATGGATTGAAATAACAATCCTGAGAGACCAAGATTTAACTAACGGGCCAAAAAGGATGTGGATTTTGCTAATGATCCAAAGAGATCGAGATTTTAGCTAACCATCCGGAGAATTAGGAATTGAATTGGTCATCAAGTGCATGACCCAGAGAAATTGAAAACTAGACTTTAGTTCTGTACACCACTTGACCTTGAAATAATTTGATATCAGTTATCAAAATGATTCACTAATTTTGATAAGAGGTTATTAAATCCCGGATGAACAGGAGACAATTCTAATTTATGATGTAACGCAAGGTATAATGATCCTAGGAGAATATAAAATGATTGTTTATGATTAACACTCGAATTGAGACTCAAGTCCCTAGCAATAATGGTCGGGAATGATATTTGATTTACATGTGAGTCCGAAGGAATAGAATGATTCACTGCAATTTGGCTGGCTGACGGCCAATAAATTCAGCTATTAGTGTATCATCAACTTCAATGTTTGTTCTTGAGCTAAGCACACCTTCTATTCACAACACATGCTTTGGGGGGCAAATGTTATCCAGCATTGTGAACAAGCCTCATTTGACGAGACCATAGATTAAACAGAAAAATTACCAAACAAGAATCTAGAGCGATAACTACCAAACTCACATATCGAGTAGAAATAATAGATGAAGCCAAAAACATGTCAAAGGCTCCCAAAACTGCCAACATACCAAGCAAATACTAATGCAAGATCCAAAGCATGAATATCAAATGAAGTCATGGATTGGTATCGATTCACGACATTTCCTCGAATTCATTAGCGACTCACACCGTGTCATGTTGGAATGCCTATAAGCTAGTATATGTCGTAGAAGATGGTTCTCTAGCAAGGAGTAACTCAAACGATTGATGGGCAAACAAAAAGCTTTTAACCAACATCCAAACCAACAAATTCATTCAAAATTGAGCTCATATCAACACAACTTGGTGTCAAGGACTAAGGTGCAAATCAACAAAGTATTCGTGAGAGGGAAGTCGTGGTCTAGGAAGCAATTTTGTAGGTAGGTAACGATCCTTGAACATTGATGACGTTGACTATTATCTTCTTCAGTTTGCACACCCTGGAAGTAAGGAAAGTGGACGAGAACATGGGTGAGATGATGACCCTCGGCTATAAATAGAGGATGAGGTACATCAATTAGTGGATCTTTTTGACTCTCTTAACAATTTTATGTACTTCTCTGAGAGTCTCGGGGATCGTCACAGATCCATTAATATACCTCTTGTAAATAACACCCAAATTAGTAACTAAGTTAAGTGGACGTAAAGAACGATTAGCCAAACCACTATAAAGTTTGTGTGTCACGTTATTTCTCATTTTAATTTACCTTCTTTACTTAATTATATACTTCCATTCTTTGGGAGTTTGTGCCACATGTTGGTGCACATAGCTGCCAATTCTAAATCATGAGTAGGATAACTTTTCTCATGGTCTTTTAGTTATCCACTGGAATACGCTACTACCTTTTGTTCTTACATGAGGATAGCCACTAGCCCAGTCCCTTAAGCATCGGTATATAAAGTGAAAGGCTTCGATCCATCTGGGATCGTACTTGTTAGTACGAGTGCAAACTTAGTAGCCCCTTTAATGTTTCAAAAGAATTTGCACATCTTTCATCCTATGTAATGGCTAAATTCTTCTTTGGTAGTCGAGTTAATGGTACCACTATCTTTACGAAGTCTTTGATGAACTTTTGATAGTATCTCGCCAAATAAAGAAAACTCCTAACTTATGTAGCATTCCTAGAAAACTTCAAATCCTGAATAGTTTCCACCTTAGTATGATCAACAGATAATCCCTACTCGAAAAAAATATGACCTATAAATTTCACCTCCTTTCGCCAGTAATGGAACTTGGAGAATCTGGCTTTTAGTTGTTGTCTTCTCAAGGTCTTTAGTACCTCCCTTAAGTGTTCTCATGTTCGTCTTTATTCTTAGAGAACACCAGAATGTCATCTGCAAATACTATAACAAACTTGTTTGCCTGCCCTTTAAAAACTCTACTCATCAAATCCACAAAATATGTTGAGGCATTTATCAAGACAAAGGGCATCGCCTCCCATTTATACAGTCCATCAGCTGTGCGAAAAGCAGTCTTAGCCTTATTATCTTCGGCTACCCTTAATTGATGAAATGTGGTGTCTAAGTCCAATTGAAGAAGGACCTTGGCACCAATGAGCTGATCGAACAAATCATCTATCCTAAGTAAAGGTTATCTATTATTCCTTGTTAACTTGTTCAGTGCTCGATAATCGATGCATAGCCTTAATGAGCCAACTATCTTAGTGGCAAAAAATACTGTTGCTCCCCATCTTGAAATACTACGGTGAATAAATCCATTTTGCAAAAGCTTTGAAATCTTCTTGTCCAACTCTCGTTGTAAAGCCCCACCTTTATACCTATATTACCCAAGAATATTATAAGTAATATTGTTGAATAATACGGAGAATAAGGCTGGGTAGGAGCAACCATCCATATCTATTTCCTTGGCCTACCAGTACCATGTCAACTTTTACCTCATAACTCCATATATAGACGTGAATAGTCTCACCATAAAGCAATAAACATGTTGGCTCAATTAGAATAGAATAATATATCACATAATATACAACACGGAATCATATATCGCAACTGAAATATAAAACATCAAATATCCCTCTATAGGGTGAGTCTACACAAAAAGAAAACACTAGACTTGTATATATAAGCATATACATATATAGACAATGATAGGTCTTAAATATACATGACTACAAAGTCTGTAACATAAACAAACATACAACGTGTATATAACCTATATTCGAATGATACATTAACATATAAGTAACATCATACATAACTACTTAAGCTAGCCTACATCAAAGGTCACTGAGTCACTATACCTATCAAGTCTCGGTCTGACCCGAGTATTATAAAAATAATAAATTGTTTAAACCATCTCTAAATATCATAAAAAGTGGGATCATAATAATAAGCTTGCATAAACATCATGGATATAAAAATATCCATATAGTGTGCTACATTAAAGATAATAAGGCTTCCTTATAAAGACTTCACGAAATAAAGTTAAACTATGCCCATCAATGGCCATCATCAAAGTCATAGCGACCATCACATTAAAAGCATCTAAAGTCAGAGTCATATAAGCAAGCACTAGACAAACACTTCCAAGTCAATGATCATAGAGGAGCACTTCGCAAGTAAATAAATAAGCACTTCGCAAGCCAACAAATAAAGACAAACACTAACATGTTTACATACATGTCTACATATATATACATATACATATATACAAACACACACACACATATATATATATATATATATAAATATATATATATAATATATACACAAACACACATACACACACAAATTAAATATTTTCCCACTATTTATTATTAGCCTTTTTAAACTAATATTTCAGAACAGATTTCAAAGCAAAACTATTTTCCTATACAAACACAAAATCTCACTTGAATGAGAAATTGAATTAAATGGTTTAGTAAAACAAGTGGTATATAACATTTGCATTTACATCATCGTTTAATTTCTAGACTTGCTCGATTGAATATTTATTTACACAAAAGTGGAATCTATTAGCTTTGAGTAAATATTTGAGCATCGCCAAGTAGTTATGGGACATTGGGTGATACTTCTATGATTGCTAATTGAAAGTGGGTAACATATTTTATGGCAAGTTTATAGGCTTATCTTCCCTAATCCGTTTACATGCGAATTGAATGGGTTTTCAGGCCTATCTTGTAGTACTCATTTACAGGCGAGTTTGACTTGTGAAGTGCTAATTTGCGAGGTGCGTGTCTATTATGTTTGTCTTGCAAAGTGTTTGTCTCTTGTGGTTTGTCTTTATTTGCAATGGAATTGGATCCTCTATGATCTAATTTGCTTCAAAAGATTAGATGAACTTATTTGCTTCAAAAGGGATTAATTGGATCCTCTATGGAAAACAATTCTTTGAGACAATGTTTGGTTGCAAATCATTACTTATATAGAATGAAAACTATGATTGAACAATTTGGTAATCCCGGCAGCAAGGGACATTCGAGACCACCTTATTGTTTAATTATATGGCTTATTTCATAGAGTATCTGAATAAGTGAGTTTGCTGACTTATAGTAAATATTAAGCAAACCCTATGGATTAGGACGTAGGGGCATTACTCGAATGATTACTTTTAGGAGGCATACGACACTTTTGGGACGATGTGTGAAGTGCATGTCTTTTTGTGTTGAAAAGTAACGAGCTTGCCTTGTGTTAGGCTTGCAAAGTGCATGTCTTCTATATTGACAAGTGAAGAACTTGCCTTGTGCATCGATTAGCAAAGAACTTCACTTTTAGGATGGCTTGCGAAGCACTCGCCTTTAGTATTTGACATGCAAAGCACTGTCTATGACTCTCTTTCATGTTCGATAATTTATATGATTTTGAGTTGATTTTCATCATGATTGTGATGATCGTTGATTGGGGACATGGTATAACTTTATGACATAGTGAATTAATAAGAATATTTTAAATTCAAGTAGCTTTGCAAAATAATGGTACTACTTGTAAAGTACAAATTTTGAGAAATTATTTTTTGGAAGGAGTAAGAGAAACATTTGAAATTTTGATTTAAAATGAAGTGGATTTTGTAAAAGAAGAATTTAAGATTAGAATACATTGAAGAAATCAAATTCTTGGAAATTACTTGGAAAGATATATAAATTAGACGTTTTAATCTTTTGAAACATAATTAAAATATTTTGAAAGTGTAAATGCAAAAGTTTATTATGGTTACTGGATTGTTTTGTTGTTTTGATGCATGATTGTTGTGTTGATAGCATATGTTTTGAAAAAAAAGTGAAGTAATACTAATAGTAATATGTAATAATCATAGACTTTTCTCTAAAATGGAATTGCGAGGATACAAACTTTTTAAGGGGGAAAGTATGTAACAACCTTGATTTTTGAGTTGCTTAAATAAAATAAAATTATTGTAAATTAAAGATTTAATTGAGAAATTTAATCTAAGATTCTTTTATAAAAGATAATGGATTTTTTTGAGATTAGAATTTCAATTTTTTATGTAATATTAGATGATAATATATCGAATGAATACTTTATAAATAATCAATGTGAAGTGCATTTAGGAATTTAATTGAAAGGGTTATATTAAAAGGATGGTTTACATTGTTAAGAGTAATAATAAATACGAAGATAATAATAATATTCAATTGGTTGAATCTTTTATTTTTAAATAATTTTTTTGGGATTAGTAGACTTCTTTATTTTAAATAGTTGTTTATGGCTTTAAAAATTATTCAAGAAGTCATTTATTTATTTGGGCTATGGTTTAAATACTTAGGCTTTTGTTTCATGAAGATTTTACTAAGGAATTAGACAAAAGAGGTTAATTAATTCTTATTGGGTAGTAAATTAATTCCTAAAGTCCAAAGTAATTTAGTAACTATGAAGAGATGAGAAATTTTCCTAAGTACAAGTTACTGTACATTTATTTTCTTATCTCTTATTCAGTTTACAGTAAACAGAAACCTAGTTTATTGTCTATTTCAAACGTAAAAGGTAAATCCTTCAGTTTATTCCAATTCCATTGCAAATTAGATCCCTTTTGAAGCAAATAAGTTCATCTAATCTTCTTAAACAAGAATACATCACAATAACACTCTGATCTCTGTCTACAATAAGTTAAAATTTTGATTTTTGTTATTTTTAGTTGAGTTTGTCTTAGGGCATGCTGTTTGAGAATTTGGAGCTGCTGTAGTTAACTTTGTTGTTGAATTGAAAAAGAAAGGTAAGTTGAAACTCATAGCTAGCTCTAATTGGAATTTCATGTTGAATGAATGAGAAGTTATTGAATGATTCTTGGTTGTTTGATGTCCGTTGATTATGCTCTGTAAGTTCAACCTACAATCGCTCCAAACCCAGAATATAGTAAACTATAATCTCTATTGTTTCTTGATTATATTGTTGTATGATAGCTTTATATGCCTTCATGAGTAGAGAATAGACAAGTAAACCCAAAATCAGGTCGCCAGAAGGGAACGTTGGCATTGAAGCTATGGTAGGAAGATCGGGCACTGCCTAGAGCATGCTCTAGGCAGTGGCATGGATCGACCAGTGCACTAAGACCGATCGAATGGTCATGAGCTTGGGCACTTGCTTCAGGTCGTGCCACTTCTCCCCACCTTGCTTTCTTCATTTGCACTTTTGCTTCAATTCTTGCATTGTTTTTAGCTTGTTTGTGATGATTTCTTTGCTCATTTCTAGGATATTTTGAATTGTACTTTGATGCTCTAGTTTCCATAGAGGTCCTACTCTATGATATTTTGCCAAACACACTATTTGATAGCACTGATTTGCAAAGCTCTTTATAAGGGAAATTCCGTTTTGAAACCAAGTTGATTTCTATATATGTATATATAAATATCTATATATATTGGATACGAATAATTTTTGAAAATAGACATATAAATATTCATACTTTCAAAGTGGTTGTGAAGCAAGTTTATACATACATACATACATGTCTACATATATATACATATACATATATACAAACACACACACACACACATATATATAAATAAATATAGATATATATAATATATATACACAAACACACACACACACAAATTAAATATTTTCCCACTATTTATTATTAGCCTTTTTAAACTAATATTTCAGAATAGATTTCAAAGCAAAACTATTTTCCTATACAAACATAAAATCTTACTTGAATGAGAAATTGAATTAAATGGTTTAGTAAAACAAGTGGTATAGAACATTTGCATTTACATCATCGTTTAATTTCTAGACTTGCTCGATTGAATATTTATTTACACAAAAGTGGAATCTATTAGCTTTGAGTAAAAATTTGAGCATCGCCAAGTAGTTATGGGACATTGGGTGATACTTCTATGATTGCTAATTGAAAGTGGGTAACATATTTTATGGCAAGTTTATAGGCTCATCTTCCCTAATCCGTTTACATGCGGATTGAATGGGTTTTCAGGCCCATCTTGTAGTACTCACTACCGGACCAACCCTCACCGGATGTCTACAACCGAAGCTCCATCTTTCACCACCCACTACCGGACCATCCCTCACCGGATGTCTTCCCACCGAACCAAGACCCACCGATTCAAGCACCGGACCAACCATCACCGGATGGCTCCCCACCGGACCATTCACCATCGAACCAAGCAACGCCCTCGCTACCGAACCAAGGCCTTGCCGATCCAAGATTGCCAGACCTGGTTGCCTCAGTCCAGGCCCGTCAGCTACAATATACATTCAAGACCCCTGCCTCCAGCCTCACTCTATAAATAGAGAGGTAGGGGTACAACAATGGCAGACAAGTTTAAGAGCTCAAGCACGGAAGGAACTTTCAAACAACTTTCATATACTTGTATACCAATCTTTGTACTTGTAATCTGAAAGAAAAAGGAGAATAACATATAAAGTGGACGTAGGCACGTTCTGGCCGAACCACTATAAATCTGTGTGTCATTTACAGTTTAGTCCCTGCTTTTCATATATTTGCGTAAATCCCCCAAATCACTAGAAACAACATTAAATCAACTAATTCATACGACTTGGAGGTGTTTGCTCATTTTTTGTGCAAACATTTTTGGTGCTTTCACTGAGAACCGAGCTAGAAGCCACGGCTTCTCCTACTCAACCTTCTTCCTCCCAACATCGTCCCTTGCTCTGACAACATGACTTCTAGGCAGAGGAGAGATGTTAACAAAGGAAAGAACGTCGCAACTAGCAATATCCCAGATCCAGTGGCCCCAAATCAAGAGAATCATCCCGTTTTAACAGCAGTACCAGATGAAAATCAGGCAAATCCCACAGCCCCCGCTGCGGAACAACCAATTACTAGGGCAGATCTAGACAGGGTTGTGGCTGAAGTAACTAACCACTTCGCATCTCAGCAAGAAGCCTTGGTGGACCAACTCATGTCACGCCTAAGGGATGCTGAAGAATCCAACCGCAACACCGAATCATGGGGCGAGTCCCAATCTGGAGGATCTGGAAGGCGACAAAGACCTTTCTACTTCGAAGAGGTTAACAACAGAAACAACCATGGTAGGAGCCGAGCTCGGACTCAGCCCGAAGTCCGACCCGAGGAAACACTTGGAACCAAACCCAACGGGGGAGGTGCCAGGCAAGGGTCGGATGTAGCTGAGCCTGTCATGCTACCTAACCATGAAAACACCAGTAGACGGGGCCGAGCTGGAGTCCAGCCCGAAGTTGGACCCGAGGAAGCACTGAGAACAGAACCCAGCAGGGGAAGATCAAGGCAAGGGCCAACTATGGCTGACCCCAGCATGCCCCCAGAAGAGCAGAGGCAGCCTTTGGAGAATGTTAGGAGTGACAGACGATACCATCCCTACAAGTCGTCTGGACGGACTCAATCCCGCAGAGAAGAACCAAACTCATTTCTATCCGCTCCAAGTTCTGATGATAGGATGGCGCGATTGTTCAGAGAGTGCGTCCAATGCGAGCAAAGAGATCGGGGAATAGGCGCTAGGGTAACCAGCCCCTTCACCCGCAATATCGAAACTGTCATCACCCCCCGGGAATGGAAAATGCCAACGATGGAACCTTACAAGGGAACCTCTGACCCCATCGTACACTTACAGAGATACAACCAGCATATGCTCATGAGCGTAGCAACAGAGGGAGTGTTATGTAAATGCTTCCCACTATTCTTGGCAGATCTAGCTACCTCCTGGTTCTGCCACCTACCCCAAGGGTCCATCAGCTCATGGGAAATGTTGAAAGAAAAGTTCATCAGTCAGTTCCGCATTCATGTGGAGCAACCCAAGGACGCTTATTCCTTATCTAATATCAAATAGAAACCCGGAGAGACATTGCAACAATATCTAACCCGATTCAACGCCGCGACAACCGCAGCCCAAGATGCCGACGAGAAACTTATCCTAATGGCCCTCTGCAGTGGTGTACATCCAGATACTAAATTTGCTAGAAGACTAACCAAAGAAAAACCAGCTACGTTACCTGATTTCATCCATGAAGCTGGAAAGTATATGAGACTTGAGGATGCTGCCACCGAGAGGGAATCAGGGCAACGGGCTAAGACGGCTACAGACAGGTTCCCCGCTGCAGCAAAGGATGTTCGAAGAAATGACTCTAGAGACAATGCTGGGGAAAAAAGGGAGAAAAGCGCTTATATCGACCAGGACCAAGATTTGACTCTTACACTCCTTTGAATGAAACGATCGAAAACATCTTCCTAGCCACTCAAGACGAAGTTAGATACAAGCGCCCCCCGTGCAAGAAGGAGTCAGATAGCGCACTCAAATCTGGGAAGTTCTTCCGCTTCCACGAATCCCACGGACATGATACCTATGAATGCCACCATCTTCGGGACTTGATTGAAGAACACATCAGAAAGAGGAGACTGGAGCGCTATGTAAAAGGCCAGAACAGGACTTCAACTCCTGCCAATGAGAATCCTGGACTACCCCCCCCCCAGAAGCAGGCGGGGGAAATCGCAACACCAGCGGCTCTAGTCAAGAGAAGATAGTGGTCCACACCATATCAGGAGGACCGCACATCGCCGACAGAAGTTGGGCAGAGATGGAAAGATACGGTAAGTCACTGAGGAACGTTGAAGGCTGCGTTAATTCTGTTATGGAAGAACGCCACCCGAAACGGAAAGAGAATGACGACATCACATTCAGTAGGCGTGATCTAGAGGGAAGACAGTACCCGCATATGGATCCTATGGTCATCTCTGCCTGGTTCGGACCAGCCAAAGTTTTTCGAATTTTAATAGACACTGGAAGCTTGGTGAATATCCTATTCAAGCATGCTTTCGACAAAATGAAGCTATCAATGAAGGATGTGTCTCCCTGCAACAAACCACTACATGGTTTCACTGGAGATGCGAAGATGCCCCTCGAGCAACTGGACCTTTTTGTTGAAATAGGAAGTCATCCTCGCTCCGCTGTGCGAAAACAAACGTTTGTGCTAATAGAAAGCCATTCGGCCTACAACGCCTTTTTGGGAAGACCAGCCTTGTCTGACTTCCAAATTGTCCTAGCCCCGTGGTGCCCGAAGATGAAATTTCCAACCGATAACGGAATAGAAGAAATAGAGGGAGATCAAGACGCTGCTCGAGACTGCTATGTAACTGAACTTCGCAATAACCGCAGAAAAGATAAAGGGAAAAATGCAGAGACTACTCTCTGCATGAAAAGCTTGGAAGCATAGCAACTAAAGAAAGCCCCTCCTCTTCGATATACCAGTGATCCTTTCAACGAATTAGACCCTAAGGACAAAGAGGAGGAGGCCACCGTTGAGCCTGCAGAGGCTATGGAATTCGTATCTGTAGACAAACACGACCCAAGTAGACTGCTGAGAGTCGGGTCTCAGTTAAAAAGAGAATTAAAGAATCAACTCATTGATTTTCTTCGCCGCAACATGGATGTATTTGCATGGACGCACGCTGACATGACGGGAATCTCCCCAGACGTAGCATGCCACATGCTGAACATAGATCCCACCAAGGTGCCAGTGAAGCAGAAAAAGAGGAGCATGGGGGCAGAACGATCAGCAGCCCTCGAGGAAGAACTAAAGAACTTACTTGCCAATGACTTCATACGTGAAGCCATCTACCCAGAATGGATCGCCAACCCAGTACTGGTAAAGAAAGCTAATGGGAAGTGGCGAACATGCATCGATTTCTCCAACTTAAATGACGCTTGCCCGAAAGGCTGCTTCCCACTCCCCCGAATCGACCAACTCGTGGACAGCACAGCCGGACACGAACTCTTATCCTTTATGGACACATACTCAGGATATAACCAGAACCCTATGCACGCCCCCGATCAAGACCACACTTGCTTCATCACTGACCGAGGATTGTACTGTTACAGGGTAATGCCATTTGGACTTAAAAACGCCGGAGCTACTTATCAGCGCCTCGTCAACAAGATGTTTGCAGAACTGATAGGGCGATTATGGAAGTTTATGTGGATGACATGCTGGTAAAATCGAGGAAAGCCAACGACCATATAAACCATCTGGACGAGATGTTTCAAGTACTTCGCCAATATGGAATGAAACTGAACCCTCTAAAGTGCTCCTTCGGAGTATCATCGGGAAAGTTCTTGGGATTCATCGTTCATGCCATGGGGATTGAAGCAAACCCCGAACAAGTTCGAGCTTTGCAAGATATCAAGATACCATCCACTCGAAGAGAGATGCAAAGCCTAAACGGGAAAGTGGCCGCCCTAAGTAGGTTCATCTCTAAAGCAACCGACAAATGCATCCCTTTCTTTGAAGCTCCAAAGAAAGACAAAGGAAAGTTCAAATGGACTGACGAATGCTCGACAGCCTTCCTTAACTTAATCGGACACCTCCAGAGACCACCGGTACTCTCAACTCCGAATGAAGGCGAGGAACTATACCTATACCTTGATGTATCGTCCCACGCTTTGAGCGCCGCTTTGGTGAGAGAAGACAACCGCGCGCAGCGACCCGTATACTTTGTAAGCAAGAGATTCACAGGGGCAGAAGCTAGATACCCTAAACTTGAAAAGCTAGCATACTGTTTGCTTATTACGTCATGGAAACTACAACACTATTTCCAGTCTCATTCCATCAGAGTTTTAACCGATCAACCGCTAAGGCAAGTGCTCCATCGCCCCGCCACTTCTGGGCGATTACTTAAGTGGTGCATCGAACTAAGTCAATATAATATCACTTACCATCCTCGCACCGCTATCAAGGGGCAAGCCATAGCTGATTTTATTGCCGAATTCACTACTAATGAAGGTAAGGACCAATCTGAAATAGCAGAAGATATCAAGTGGAATCTCTTCGTAGATGTAGCGTCAAACGAACAAGGCTCGGGGGCAGGTGTTGTGATAATCACCCCCAGGGGAAAGAAGCTGCACTACGCCCTAAGATTGGAATTCGCTACCACCAACAATGACGTAGAATACGAAGCAGTGATAGCTGGATTAGAACTTGCACTGGAAATTGAAGTCAGTTCTTTATGTCTCCATAGTGATTCTCAACTTATTGTAAATCAAATACTGGGAAAATTCCAGACTCGAGGAGAACGACTCACAGCGTATCTAAAGAAGACCATACTACTGCTTAATCAATTAGATCACTATTTAATCAAACACATTCCCCGAGAAGAGAATCAAGAGGCCGACGAACTAGCAAAACAAGCTAGTATGAAGAACATCACTATTTTCGGAGCATTAACCATCTCAAAACAGCTTGCACCAAGTTTCGAGCAAGTGAATCTGATAATTGCGATCGACGAAGAAACCTGGATGACTCCTATCCGAAAATATTTACAAGATGGCACACTGCCCGACAAGCGTAGCGAAGTCAAGAAAATCTTGAGGAAAGCTTCCCGCTACACATTACAGGAAGGCATCCTCTATCGACGCGCCTTCTCTAATCCGTTATTAAGGTGTATCGCTGGAAGGGAAGTCAAGGAAGTCTTATTCAACATCCATCAAGGAAGTTGTGGAGATCACACTGGAGGGCAGACTCTGGCAAAGAAGATACTCCGATATGGATATTACTGGCCTACTTTAAACAAAGATGCCTTGGACTTCGTCAAGAGATGCGACAGATGTCAGAAATTTGCCAAGATTCCTCGACTACCCACAAATGAGATTGCTCAAATGACCAGCCCTTGGCCTTTTACAGTATGGGGAATTGACTTGATTGGCGAACTACCAGCGTGCCGAGGCGAAGCCAAATATGCTATAGTGGCGGTTGACTATTTCACCAAATGGGTGGAGGCGGAACCTCTAAATAAAATATCCTCGGCAAAAGTTATCAACTTCTTGATCAAAAATATTCTGTGCAGGTATGGAGTCCCACTCAAGATCATATCAGACAACGGACTTCAGTTTGACAGCCAAGAATTCGCCGATTGGTGCCAAGAGCACGGAATTCACAAAAGCTTCTCATCTGTAGCTTATCCTCAAGCAAACGGACAAGTCGAAGTTGTCAACAAGATTTTGAAAACCTTAATCAAGAAGAAACTTGAAAAGTCGAAAGGCGCTTGGGTGGACGAGCTTCCTACGGCACTTTGGGCCTATCGCACATCTTACAGAACTTCAACAGGGTATACTCCTTTCTCTTTGGCATACGGATCGAAGGCCATGCTCCCAGTTGAAACTATAGTGCCCTCTCACCGCAGGATCCACTACAACCCGGAAGAGAACGAAGAACTCCTCCTCACGTCTTTGGATCTAATTGAGGAGAGAAGAAATGATGCAGCACTCAAAGCAGCAGCTCACAAGAAAAAAGTTGCAGCACAATACAACTCCAAAGTCAAGCACCGCAGCTTACAGGAAGGAGATCTCGTCCTCAAGCGGATCTTCGCGCGCCCCGGAGCGCTAGATCCAATCTGGGACGGACCCTATGTAATTCATAAAGATCTCCACAACGGAGCTTATATTTTGTCAACAATGGACGGAGAGGTGTTCCAGAGGGCATGGAACATCCAACACCTCCTTCGATACTTTTCTTAACTTGTACTGCCCATATGAAGTGAATTAACAAAGAGAATCAGTGGACGTAGGCATTTTCGTGCCGAACCACTTTAAAAAATCTTGTCTCTTTTTAACTTGTTCCTTTATATCTTGGCCGCTTGTTAAGCTTTATCCTTTTTTGTTGAACAAAATCGTGTATGACGACATTTCCATACTGGAACTTCACGGCGCAACCTCACCTGGACAAGACTCAACAGGTACTATGTGATTCTATGCACTCGCCAATGAGACACTTTTGCTCCAGCATCCCTCTGCTGCGGGTTAACTCATTGCTCGCAACTGCACTCAAAGCCAACTGTAATGAGCCGATTATAAGCCATCAAGAAGGCCGACTATAGCCGATGGCAGCTCATTATGGCGTTCGGCTCGCCGGCAACTGTGAACCTACTTTAAGCCCCAACATAAGGTGTGGCCAGCCAGGGGTAGTTCACGGTTGACGATCGGCACCCACGCTAGCCGACCACAGTAAATCGAATAATACCCACGATTGCGGGCCATAATGGCTCGGGTAGTTACTGTGCGCGATCTCGGCTCCGATATGTCTTAAGTGCGGCTGTGGTAAAAAAGATAAACTCCTCACGGAGGCGTAAGATGGGTGACAAATGTCTCCAAGACCCACAGCTAGGGAAAGTGACTACAAAACCCGTTTGCCACGAACTTAAGCATATCGACGGCCTTCCGTGACTGGAAGTTTTACTTTTCCTATATTTCCATTCCATTTAAATACTTTTCTTGTATCCTGCATAACGGTCCCCAAAGTACAGGACACTAAATGGGAGGCATTCGCTCACGAGAATCTGAGCCCGCAAACTGGGTGACAAGGCACTCAGCCGCATCCATGGTCAATTGCCCAAGGTGTCCAAAGCTACCCCCTACAACCAGAACATGAAGGGCGATACTCTTTTCTCTTGCACATAATCATGTAGCTAGGACTTATTCAAACATTGCAAGATATGAAATTATATATTAAGCAAGAACTTAGCATTAAACACAATTGAATCACTAGCACATGCACAGCTTTATTTCTTATGCAACACAACAGAATAACAAAAGCATTCAAATATAGCAGAATCTGTTTATGTTATAAAATTACAGAAAGTCATTCTTTACAAATAATATAATTACAAGTTGCATTAATGTTTCAGACTAACATAGACAGCAACCAAAATATGTGCAAGTCAAGTCAAAAAATCGGAGCTTCGCCTCCATCCCGCTAGCCCTTCGGATCTACTTAACTGCAGGATCGGAGCTCCCAGCATGATGATCAGAGGCCCCACCTGTCCAATTCAGAAAAAGAGTCCATTAAACCGACAACGAACGATCAAGTTATGAAAAGCTAAAAAGGGAAAACTCACCAACACCCGCTCCTTGGTCCTCATCCCCCAACTGCACACCGGCTTCCTCCGCAGCAAGTAGCTGCATCCCCTCCTTCACCGCTACCTTCTCCTCCTTTGAAAACTGGGCGGTAACCACGTCCATCCTGAATGCCGCTCCACCTTCCTTGTCCGCATCGGCCTTGGCCTCCTCCAAAGCCCGGAGATATATCCTAGCCATGATCCGGGGATAATCATCCATCCAGGATAAATTACCCTGCTTCCAAGTACGGAATTACATATCCTGCAACATCTCATCCATCATCCCCTCATTCTCCTCAAACTCCCTCACCCGGGCTTCGGAGGACAGCAACTTAGCGATGGCAACATCCCTCTCCGATCGATATCTCAAGGGGTCAGCCTGGAGAGACCTCCTCATTTCCTCCATCTCTTCCTTTAGCCTGGCCTGAGCAAGCTCTGCGGCCTCTAGCCTCCCAGATAACTCCTCTATCTGCTCGAGATCCGCCCTCCGAACCTCGTCCACCGTAGCAATGGCTATGTCAATCCGCTCCTTGCAGGCGGCCTCCATATTTCGCAACTCAGCCTTGCTAGCCTCCTCCATGGTTTTCTTTAGTCGTCGGGAGGCCGCCTCATGCTGAGATATCTGGATAGCCTGTTCGGCAAGCTGTTTGGCCTGATCAGAGACCTGTAGCCGCAACCGGATGTTATCACTTCCGATTTCCTCCCCAGCCTTGGCCAGTCGAGCGTGATGCTCCATTAGCCTCTTGATTTCCTCAGCTACCCGATCGATGCTTGCCTTGGCCTCATTCCCCATGGTCACAATCCGAGTAGTAAGCAAATCGAGGTCTAACGACTTAGCCTCATCAAGCACCCGTATCATGGGATTGCGGGGAAGAAGATGCTCACCCGTGAGCTCGTCAAAAGAGATGTCTTGAAAACTCGGGTCCAGATCCGGGTGGCCGGCAAATGGGTTGCGATCCAAACCAGGACGGTCTATCGGAGTGACGGTTGGATTTTCGGACGGATGGGGGGAAGGCATAAACTTAGTATCCTCCTCAGTAATATCATGGATGGGCTGTACTGGAGGCTGAGGGCCAGGTGAAGGTTCAAACGAAGATCGGCCCCTCTTCCTCTTTTGCATATCTTCTTCAATAACTCCAAGAAGAGGGCGATATCCAACTACATCCCCAGGACGACTGGTTGGCGGCTTTGGTTTGGCAGAAGCTTTGAGTAGCTTATACTGTTCGAGGCGGTACCGAATATCTGATGTCTTGGCCGCCTTACCTGCTCCTGGAATAAACAAAGTGTTACGAACATACAATGATCCATAATTCAAGAAATATGTTAAGTTAAAAAGAGTGAGAAGGCACATCTATTATACAAACCCTGCGGAGGAGTAGGATACTGCAATAAGTCCTGAATCTCATTCCAGGACGGAAGCGAACCATAAAACATTCCTAAGTCCCTATCGTAAATGGAGTCTGCAGAAGTCAAAAGTTCGCCTTGAATCGCTAGAGTCGCCTTAGCTGAAGAACTCTTAGAGAATGGATTGGCGCCAGCCCCAGCCTTGTCAACCACCTTTGCCTTCTCAACCAAAGACGATCCTCCCTCCAACTCCCCAAAAGCTTGACGGAAAGCATCATCTGTCCACTTATGAACCTCTTCCGCTTGCTCGGAGGTTAAGGCACCAACGCCACTACCGCTCTATCCATCTCCTCCTTCACCCTCACCTCTATCTTCCTCCACATCTTCCTCTCCCGGAGCAATTGGGCAAGTGCTAGGAGAGGGACCATCAGACTTCTTAAGCTTCTTACCTCCGACAACGGGAGGCTTTGTAAAAGGTTCCCTCTTGCCACTCTTCACCGTGGCCCCTTCCTTGGCTTTGGCAGCCTTCTCCTCAGCCGTATCTCTCTGCTTAACCACGGACTGGTGTGGCAGGATCAAGTTGTGCTCCAGGAGTGTAGCATTCCTGATCAGGAAAGAAGTCGACCTGTCCCGTCCTAAAATGGCCTTTATTTCCGCAGCCATCTGGACCAGGGAATCACTTTCTACGACTGCAAAACCACCTGTCGCTAGCAAGAAATCGAAGCATATCAGAAGAAGCAGTGCAGTCGGAACAAGGAAACTGTAAATAAAATTCAACTTACAGCCAGAAGTGAAGAGGCGGAAGGAGACAAAATCGTCCTTGATAAAAACCATTCTTTCTTAAACATGGTGAACTTTGAGTATAAGTCCAAGACCGGTTTGAAGTGCACGGCCGCTTCCAAACTAACATACGGAGACCCCTTCTTGTAGCCTCTCAGATTATACAAGTATCGAATTTCCCGGTTAGAAGGAGGGCGCCCATACCTCCTCTGGAAGATAACGAATAAGCACACCAAAATAGCGTAGGAATTGGGCTGGAGCTGGAGAGGGGCCACCTTTAGATAGGTAAGGAAGCTGACTATCCATGCATTGATCGGAGGAATGGCCCCACACATACAATGGTATCTGCTGTAAGCAAAATATCCTTCAGGAGGGTCATATGGCATAACCCCCTCTCCCGGCAACAGCATGCAAGCCCTGTCAATCCCGAAGGAACGAGAGATGACATCAAGCTGCTCCTCCCCGAAGGAGCTAGGAAAACAATCGGGCGGAGAATTCAAGAGCTCCTGGGGGGCCATACCCATCTACTAGCGATCTCGGAGCAGGCCCAGGACGTTCGACCCGAACTGGGGGCACTATGGAGGACTCTACTCTGTCCTTGGATTTTCGTTTATCTGATCGGGTTTCCACTTTATGAGACATTTATCTGCAAACACAAAAGCAAAAGCACACCGTTAGAACAAGGAGTATGGAAATGTAAACCAATAGTTTCATTCGGTATTGAAAGTCCAAGTTTCATTCGGTATTGAAAGTTCAAGTTTCATTCGGTATTGAAAGTTCAAGTTTCATTCGGTATTGAAAGTTCAAGTTCCATTCGGTATTGAAAGTTCGAGTTTCATTCGGCGTTAAAGGATGACAGATCATTCGGTATTGAAGGTTCCAAATTCATCCGGTACTGAAAGTCTTTAAAATCATTCGGCAGAAGAGAGCTCACCTGGTCCGGCAGTTGAAATGGGCTCGGAACGATAGTTGATTCGGCTGTTCAGAGACGGATTCGGCTATTTTGATCGATAAGGAATAACGAAGGCCTAACGCCCCTATTTATAGGCAAGCACAGGATACCGGACCAACTGGTTTGGCAAATAGGGACCGAAAGAGGATAACCAAGAACAAAGCGCGACATATGCAGGCACATGCCCCACTTTGGGGGGCAAATGTTGGGAGAATTCTCACCATCGGTCCAACCCTAGCCGAACCAAATAATGTCGACCATCCATGTCCTCTACCGAATCGGCTCCCACAGGACCAACCATCACCGAACGACTCCCTACCGAACCAACTACAACCAAAGCTCCATCTTTCACCACCCACTACCGGACCAACCCTCGCCGGATGTCTTCCCACCGAACAAAGCCCCATCGATTCAAGCACCGGACCAACCATCACCGGATGGCTCCCCACCGGACCATTCACCATCGAACCAAGCAATGCCCTCGCTACCGAACCAAGGCCTTGCCGATCCAAGATTGCCAGACCTTGTTGCCTCGGTCCAGGTCCGTCAGCTGCAATATACATCCAAGACCCCTGCCTCCAGCCTCACTCTATAAATAGAGAGGCAGGGGTACAACAATGGCAGACAAGTTTGAGAGCTCAAGCACGGAAGGAACTTTCAAACAACTTTCATATACTTGTATACGAAGCTTTGTACTTGTAATCTGAAAGAAAAAGGAGAATAACATATAAAGTGGACGTAGGCACGTTCTGGCCGAACCACTATAAATCTGTGTGTCTTTTACAGTTTAGTCCCTGCTTTTCATATATTTGCGTAAATCCCCCAAATCACTAGAAACAACATAAAATCAACTAATTCTTACGACTTGGAGGTGTTTGCCCATTTTTTGTGCAAACACCAAAAGTTGGATCGATATAAATCTGGAAGAATGGATCGATGGAAGATTCTATAGGTGAGGCGCTTGGGAGAAACTCTTAAGTGTTGGATCGACAATCATCCTTAAAGTTGGATCTGTAATGATCCCTACTTTTGGATCGGTGGTGACTTCAAAACTTGGATCGGTGAAGTTCCTAGTTTGCTGGTAGCATGGATCAGTGAAGATCCAAGTTTGGTCGTAGCTTGGATCGGTGAAGTTCCTAGTATGGTAGCGGCTTGGATCGGTGACGTTCCTAGTATATGGTAGCTTGGATCGATGGAGTTCCTAATCTAGTGGTAGTCGAGAAAACAAACAACTATGGGGTCGATACTGGTCCATACTCTTGGTACAGTATCAATCCATACAATTTCATGCAAATGACCATCACTTGAGGGTAGCTTGGAAAGGTTTTGTTCCTATTTCTTGGATAACTTATATAGCTATGGACCATGGCACATGGGTGCTTGGATTGGTGTGATCATGGCTCAGGGCTAGCTTGGGTAGATGATGATTACGTGATGGAAAGTGATGGCTTCGATGCTGGATAGCTATACTCCGAGAGGCAATATAGACGACGACAGGTCGGATTGAGGGGACTGTTGGAGGCAAGTTATGGGAAGCATGATGACACTCTGTGACTTATAATGATTGTCTAGAGAAGCTCCTAACTGTGACGACCTCAGATGGAATTTGTATGGGCAGTTCGAAGATGAGCTCCGTTATGGATGACGTGTGAAAAGGGATCATTGATATGTGTAGGTTTCGAAGTGTACTCGTAAAGAAAGAGTATGTGAGGACGCTCACTTGGGATATGCTGTGTGCCTTATATCAAATGATGATCCAATCCATTCACCCAAGGCTGTTATGTCGTGCGCAGTCTAGTTCCTAACCTTTTAAGTGGCATGGATTATTGGCCTTCTAAGTAGCACTGAGTGAGTGAATGTGAGGATGGGTGATGGATGATATGTTTGTTTGATTCTTCTACCACCTTAGAGGTGTCACACGATGTAGATATTGCCGACGTAGACATCTAGACACCCTTAATACCTTGATATATAGTACACCCACGATGATTATCATAGAGTAGCATATACCTTTATATGTGCTAACTCTATTCATGCAAGGACATGTCAAGTATGATTTTGCATACCATTTTTCCTAATTTACTATCTTTATAGTATTTGACATTTCTACTGCTCATACTAGACTGTTGTCTGGCCTGGGGTTTTATGCTTTGCTTTCTATTACTCTAGGTACTCTAAAATTAGTAGATTAGGGATATCAGGTCTGGTGAGCACATGGAGCTTGACAGGTGGCGAGCATGAGGATATTCTCGTATTATTATATATACTCATTTGATATTCCACTATGAAAGCACTATGGAGCTTTTAGTGCATTACTATTTAGAGATATTTTATGAGTTATTATTTGATGTATAACTCTATGACCTATGTTGTTTACTATATGGATCTGCATACTATGATGCTGTGATTCATTCATTTGTTTACTATCTCTCCTGTTTTATATCTGGGATTGTTTGCATCGAAATTTGGCACAAACATCCAATAGTGATTTTGTAAAGTAATAAATGAAGTATAATAAATTTAAATAGAGAGTATATAGCAGTAAAATAATAAGAAACGAGCTAATAACAAAAACACTACAATTTATAGTGGTTCGATGTTGTTTTGCCTAGATCCACATTAAAGAGATAGCTTTACTAATCACTCTATAACTGAATACAAGAAGGATCAGATGAAAATTGTTAGTTACAAAAGAGTACAAAGCAACAAGCATTGTAAAGATCACTAAAATGAACGATCAAATCTATATTTATAGAGAAAGATGGCAGAATATCTCTTTGAAAATTCAGCAAAGGCTCTCTAGATCCATAGGGGACCACAGAAGGGATCGCATTACCTAAATTCCAAGAAATAGGGATCAGGGTGGATCCCTGTTTTGGAGGAGTTGGGGGATATGATCCCTATGAGGGGTTCTTCATGCTGTGATGCACTTGTTCTCCAAGTTTCATGTTGATTGGGTGTATAAATGTTGAGTTATTGATCCACCATTGTTGCAATGCGTCATGTTGCCTAATTCTGGTCGATCCTTCTAGAGGGAAGAGGGCTGCGCCCACTTACTACTCATTTTATGGTGTGATCCCTACGATGGACTCCCTAGGGTCCCCATATCTTATTCCCAAAGTTTCATGTGTCTCTAACCTCTGGATTTTGAGATATCTATTATTATCCATTGAGTTTGCACTTGTTTAGCTGAAGTAATCCAATCCTTTTGGTAGAGAGGGATCATACCTAATCTCTTTTCTAGATTAGACTATATTACATACTTAGAACGTTCTACATAGCATATCTCTAAATTCCGTTCGATCACGAATTTATATTACATTTGCACTTGATTTCTGGACTCCATAATCATTGCTTTGGGCTTATTGTCCTTCATGACAGTCGAGTCTAACTTATCCAATCAGTTTAGATATAGCCGGCTCAAAATACCGGATAACACTTGCTTTCCAAAGTACATCTTGTGTAGAATGACGTGCTTTGGAACGAAGCAAGTGAGAGTCGTCAAAAAGAAATCCATCCAAATTTCTAAATAGTCGCCATCCTTCTGTTGAATTATTTTACCAAAGTGTCGTTTCTCTCTTTGATTATCATAACACTTGGTCGATTCTTAATAGTATAATTTTAGGATTGTACTTTACCAGTTGCTATTTGTGACCTATTTTACAGTGCTAGTAAGCCTTAGCTATCTGATCCAGTTTCAACTTTGAAAGTTTCAGGTAAGAATTCAATTTCTGTTGGTTTCAAAATTTGAATTTTAAAATATACACAGGCACCTTTAGATACACATTCTTGTCGTTGGTTCTTGGATGTGTTTGCACGTTCACCAGTCATCATCGGTATCTATTGAATTAGGTGCAATTTCATTGCATGTATGTTTTATTGTTTTTTTACAGAGATCAAAATTTTCCTTTCTTCATTTAGGGATCATACCTAATCCCCTTCTTTCTCTCTTCTTCCCCCTTTTCTATAAGAGGGATTGGAATTTTCCTAACCGATCCCTTTACCTTTTTTCTTCTTCTTTATATATATAGGGATCAGATGAATACCCCTTGGATAAGGATTGTACCTGATCCCTTTCAACATTGGGGACTCAATATTTTCAACTTCAAGGAGAAGCTAAAGCAAGCCAATCCATATGAACCTTCATATACAAACCGATACTCCACCCCTTCATCTCTTCACTTTACTTCATTTCTCATTTGCTTTTTTTCCCTCCAAGCTCACCTCCGAACCCTCTCCTTCTAGTCTGAACATCGAACCCTTCCCTTCAAATCAATCACCGCCTCCATCCTTAGACTCGCCATCCTCTCTTGCCTTGGACCACTACTCTGCCTTTGATTTGAATCGAAATCGCACATCTCCCCTCGAGTAGAAATTGTATTTTATACATTTAGTTTGGGTTTCAATATGCATTTAACTTTGATTTATGACAAGATGATGGGTTCGATCATGCTAATTTTTTTGAGCATAGGTTGAATTAGGAGGATACGAGATAGATAGTGGTGAGGTTCGGTGAGGTGGTAGGAGAGGGGAAGGTAAGGAGTGAGAAGATTCATGGAAATAAGGCATAGAAATTAGTTAAGTCGAGGGGTTGGTATTACTTGAGTTTGAAGGGATCGTTGTAAAAGGTTGAAGTGGAGAACGAGAAAATGCTAAGTCTATGGATCAGTGCAATGGCTATGAGAGGGATCAATCGTGCTTACGTGTAGGAAGCGATCGGTCGTGTACCGATATGGAAAAGGATCGGTTATTCTCATTAATGACGTAGGGATCGAAATTGTTGGAGCATGGAGGGATTGGTCACGATGGAGTATAGAGGGATTGGTCATGTTCCAATGTGTAGGGGTTGGTTCATAAATGGGAAAGGGGATCGGTGAATGTGTGTTTGGCTAAGGGATCGATTGTGTTGGCTTTGTAAGAAGGATCGACTATGTTGTGTTAAAGGGATCGGCTATGGGGACTTAGCCAAATTTTGACCATTGAATCGAGCTTGAACACTTGAGCAAAATAATCCATATAAACTTATATGAACAATCAGAATCAATCTCATCTTAATGAATTTGAACATATGACTATAACGGACAACATGACTTGCATATCCACCTTTGAATTTGAAATTGAATGATTAAGTTTCTAGGACTTGAATATGAATTAAAACTTAACATATGGACTTTAATGATGAACTTCACACTTGATATGTTGATGGTTGAACCTAAAGCTTACACATTCGATCAATTTAAACGCCAGTTGGGATGGTCAGCAGTGACGGTCATTTTGGTCGAAATCTAAAGTCTCGTCGCTATTTTTGCTTTTAATTCTAAATTGTCTATCTCTGCACTGCACAACACCGCTCCACACTAGTTTATACTTAGCACAAAGGGACAGGTTAGTTTTTCTAATCTTGATTATCCACTGAGTTTAGTTGATATAGGCTCCAAACATTCAGGGCGTTTAGCTACAATGTCTTCTGGAAAACCTTCACGACACAATGACCTAGGTGCGAGTTGAGTTATGAGACTATATCCGGTAGACTTTCTCCTAAACACCAAACTGAGAAACTGATGAGTTCTGATCCGTTGGTTGACCTTTTCTTTGACATTCCCATCCTTCTAGTGGAAGAGATAAATCCTGCACCTGACACTTTAATGGATGCTATATTTCTGGATAACTCGGTGCATTCCCATGCCTCCAAAATTGGTGAGGCCGCTCTTGGTAGGTTATGCTCTAAATATGGGATCCTGTTCGAAGATGTTCTAGTTCCTTAAAGGAATGACAGGGCCCACTTGTTTCTGGAGGGTTATATGACTTGTACTAATTATGTACTGGGGTGGATGTGTACTGCCCTTTAATTTATTTATTCGAGAGATGCTACACTATCTGGGAATAGCTCCCCATCAACAACATCTGAATAGCTACGTTTTTTCTTCATGGCACCATTCTATTATTTATGGATGTTTTGTTTTATTCCCCATCTCCAGAAGACATCTGGTTGATCTATAATTTTAAGCGACATACGAGAAGTCATTCTTATACTTTCCTTGAGCACGTGCCCAACTGTCAAGTTCTTACTGGATCTTGGGATAAGCTTAGTGTCTTTAAGCATGAATTGTTCATTGTCCACCCGGCTTTGTGAGGTGATAGTTGGAAGGACGTAAGTTTTTCCTTTACTTTACTTTCAAATTCTTAAGTCCAAGTCATATCCTGAACTAACAAATACTTTGACAATTTGCAAGTGTCCATCCACGACCTAAAGGCGATAATTAATCAAGGGCGGCCTCTACGATCCGTGCTACCCCAGTCAAAGATAGGGACATTAGATCACTTTAACTGATGAGTGGTTATCTCCTTTTGGGTTGCTAGAAAAAGGTCACAGCATTGGGCTTCCTGGAAACATTGCATTGCGAAAAAAAATCATGGAACAAGAAGACGGAACTGATAATCCTATCATGTCCCCAGTCAAGGAGGCTCAGGATGATGCCGAAGAAGTTGAAATCAAAGGTAATGATGCCAATGAGCCCGGTAAAGACGATGTAGGTTCGGGCAATGCGCCTCTGGTTGAATCATTGCAGTGCATGCAATTTCATGCACCAATAATAAAGGGAAAAAGCTCATGTACAAACTCCGTAAGGGAAAGACTGCTAAGTAACCCAAGTTCACCATCATCTTAATTGAAGAAGAATCTTCCTCCCAGCCTCTAAAGGGTTCGAAGGCAGGATTTTCAAGTCTACCTATCCTAAACGACATCAAGACTTTTGAATTTCCCAACATTAGTGTCGGGGTCTTAACTCTTCCACCAAGACTGGTGATGACATTTCTCTTACTCATAGAGTAATCAAAGATTGGATTAGATCTAAAAACACTAGGGATGTGAGAGGTTTCTTGGGTTAGCTGGACATTATGGATAATTCATCCAGGACTTCTCTAAGGTAGTAGCGTCGTTGACTTCCTTGATGAAAAAGAATTAGACTTTTACTTGGGATGCGGGATGTGAGCAAGCATTTGTGAGTCTAAATGAGCATTTGACGAGTGCACCAATATTGACTATTTCGAGCGGGAACGAGGAGATGGTGGTATATACTGATGCTTGTGGTACTGGATTGGATGAGGTATTGATGTAGAGAGGCAAGCTTGTTTTATATGCTAGTCGACTACTGAAGACACATGAGAAGAAATACCCATCCTATGATTTAGAGTTAGCAGCGATTGTGTTTGCACTAAAGGTTTGGTGGCACTATATTTTATGAGAGAGGTTCGAGCTATTCACCAACCATAAATCATTAAAGTACCTCTTTTCACAGAAGGATCTTGACCTTCGCCAGCGGCAATGGTTATAATTTCTGGCCTCCTATGACCTTGATATTGCATATACACTGATGAAAGGTAACATAGTTGTCGATGCCTTGGATAGAAGATATTCCAACTTGGGAACTATGTTCCTAAAGTGGACACAGTTAGAGTATACTACTGGTTATGATTTTCGATCGAGATGCGAGATAGAGCCAGAGATGTAGGCGAGCTTGACTATCAGGCCTACTTTGATTCAGTGGATTGGTACTAGCCAGAGGGACGATGCCTGATTAGTTGAGATCATTTCTAAGATTGAAGCGGAAGTAGAGCCTAAGGATATGAGGCAGTACAGACTCAACCGCGATGGCTAGCTCAGTAAAGATGTGAGATTGTTTGTTTCTGATGTCGATGGGTTGAGGGATGAAATTCTCAAAGAGACTCATCCCAACGGTAATAAGATGTATTCTGATATGAGGTAGACCTACTATTGGAAAATGATGAAGAAAGACATTGGGACATTCATCTTGAAATGCATGAACTGCCAGTTGGTTAAGACAGAGCAGAAGAAGCTTAGTGGTCTGATGCAACCGTAAGAAGTTTCTAAGTAGAAATGGGAATTGGTATCGATGGATTTCATCAATGGACTGCCGAGACTCGAACAGGGTACGACGACATTCGGGTCATAGTCGATCGATTGACCAAGAGGGTTAGATTTATACCCGTCAAGTCAAGCAGAACGGCAGCCAAACTGGCTAAACTATATGTGAAATTCATAGTACAATTCCACAGTTTGTCGAAAAGCATTGTGAGTGACTGAGACCCATTGTTCACTATTGGGTTTTGGAAGAGCTTACAGGAGGCATTAGGGACAGAGCTGCACCTTAGCACAGCTTATCACCCTCAAATTGACGGCCAAACTGAGAGAGTGAATCATATCCTAGAGGATCTCTTACGTGCTTGCATACTAGACTTTGGAGGCTCATGGGATGATCACTTACATCTTGTTGAATTCGCACATAACAGAAGTTATCTGTATAGAATCGGTATTGCACCATTCGAGGCATCATATGGTCGACCATGTAATGCTCCATCATGTTGGTGGGATGCGAGCAAGAAACTAATATTTGGGATGGATATGGTTAGCGAAAGATAGAAAAAGATCGAGATCATTCGACGATGGATGAAAGCTATCCAAGACAGATAAAAAAGCTACGTTGATAGGAGATGTTGAGATTAAGAGTTCTCTATTGGTGACATGGTATTTGTCAAGATCTCTCCACTGAAGAATGTCATTTGTTCGATAGCGAAGAGAAGTTGGCATTGAGATTTGTTGGTCCTTTTCCTATTTTAGAACGGATTAGGATCCTTGCTAACAAAGTTGACTTACCTCAAAGAATGGCGGGAGTACACAATGTCTTCCACATTTCTCACTTGGGAAAATTTATGCACGACTCAAGCATAAGTATCGCACCAGATAAGCTAGATGATATCAAGATATACCAAAGGCTTCGAGACTTCGTATGCCAATTTGTATCATCGAACTTGATACTAAGTAACTTAGAAGGAAGACGGTGAAGTTGGTAAAGGTTCAATGGAGTGATACTGAAGGTGATTGCACTTAGGAGACCAAGGAGAGCATGAGGACAGCATATTCAGAGCTGTTTACTTGGTGAAATTTCTTATTTATCGCTTTTAATTCTCTTGCGATATCGTGAAATGTATTGTGGCATAATATCCTACATGCTAGGATAGGCTTAGATATTTTCATTTTTCCTTTGTTGTTAGGTATGCATGTTTGATTTGTGATGGTTACTTATGCTTGTATATGATTATTGGGCATGCGGGATGACCGTATTGTCTTAGTTTGTAGAATTTCGAGGAAAAAATTCCTAAAAGGGGGAGGGAGGATGTAACGACATGTATTTTACGAATCGAAGGATCGTATAATATCTGTATTATTTTCATATAAGGTCGTATGATTCTAATATTTTGGAAAATGACTCCTAGGGACATTTTCCGCATCCATGATTTTGGGAGAATTTCTATGTGGCCATTTTCACTTTGTAAATCTTGTATGGACTATAACTTTTGATACAAGCTGAGTTTGGACCTGAAACTACTTCCATTGGATCCGGATGATGGTTTTCCTTTTCGTAGAGAGGTCATATTAAGAAAACGGACTTACCGTTTTCGAGTTACGGCTGATTGAAGTTTTCTTTGATTTTGAGCAACATAAGTAGGTAATTATGGTCATTAGTGTCGAGGCCCATGACCCATTTCGGGAATTGGAGTACGTGAGGGCTGACGAGACCTCATCCCCATCATTTCCCTATTCCCAAAATAGTTGGAAACCTCTATTAACCTTCATTTACCCAAAAGCAACCATAAAACATACTTTAATTAGCCAAATTACACCATTAAGAGAAGATTGGCATGATTAACATTTGGGATTAGAGATTTGCTATTGAAAGAGCCTTGGATTTCATGCCTTCTACTGCTTTTTTGGAGATTTGGGTTTTACTTTGGACTAAGGTGAGTGATTAGATCTTTTAGTTACTAATTAGGTCATTAAACAACCTAAATTATGTTTTAAAAATTATTTAAAAGTACTAAAAAAATTTGACAATATTACACCATATATGTGAATTTTGGATGATTTGGACCTGATTTGTAAAAATGTGTTCTTATGGATCCCTAACATTCACCTTAGATTTAGGTTTCTTTAAAATGGATATATTTGGATGTTTGGCTAATGTTTTGGTTTCTATATGATGTATGCATGCTTGTCTAATATTTGAATGGTTGAAAACGCCGATCGGATGGCGATTTAGGCTTAGGATTGTTTCTTGGATCGTTGACGGTCTAGGAATTCAAAGTTGTCGGATAGGGGTGCGATCGTATGAGGCAACAAAGAAGGCATCATAAGGTTGCACACCAATTTTCCGGTCATTTGGAGTTTGCATGGTCAAGATATGGGAATTAAAGCACAAGTTGGCTCTTGGACTGGTATAAATCCAAAAGCTAGATCGGTATAAATCCAGAAGCATGGATCGGTTGAAGATTCTATGGTTGAAGCGCTTGGGAGAACTTCTTAAGTGTTGGATCGATAATCATCTTTACAGCTGGATCGGTAATCATCTTACTATTAGATCGGTGGTGACTTCAAAACTAGGATCAATGAAGTTCCTAGTTTGGTAGTAGCTTGGATCAGTGAAGTTCCCAGTACGATGGTAGCCTGGATTGGTGAAGTTCCTAATATGGTGGTAGCTTAGATCAATAGAGTCCTAGTTCAATGGCAGCTTGAGAAGACAAACAACCGTGGGGTCAGTACTGATCCATACTCGTGATACGGTATCGATTCATACAAATAGATGCAAATGACCATCACTTCAGGGTAGCTTGGGAAAGTGTTGTTCCTAATAGAGCATTATCTTGGATAGTTGCTGATCATGGCTCGAGTGTAGCTTGGATCGGCAGTGATCATGGATTGTGGGTAGCTTAGGTCGGTGGTGATCACGGCTGGGGGTAGCTTGGGTAGATGATGATTACATGATGGGAAGTGATGGCTTCGATGATGAATAGCTATACTCCATGAGGCAGAGTAGACAAAGACAAGTCGGATTTTGGGGATTGTTGGAGGCGGGTTATCGAACGCAAGACGGTGTTCTGTGACTCATGATGATTGTCTAGAGTAGTTTCCAACCATGATGACTTTAGATAGGAGTTGTATCGTTAGTTCCGAGATGAGCTCTTCTATGGATGATGTATGCATAGGGATCATTGATATTCGTAGGTTTCGAAGTTTTCTCGTAAAATAGGGATATGTATGGATTCTCACTTAGGCTAAGTCATGTGCTCTGGATCAATGATGACCCAATCCATTTCCCCTGGGCTGTTATGTTGTGTGCAATCTAGTTCTTGGCCTTCTGAGTAGCATGGGTTCGAGTATCGATAAAATGGTATATTGAGTAGTCCTAGACTATATGATGGGATCTTACGAGTATTATATATCCAATGCACTAAGTGAGTGAATATGAGGAGGGATGATGAATGCTGTGTTTGTTTGATTGTTCTACCACCTTAGGGATGTCACACGATGTAGATATTACTGATGCAGACATCTAGACACCTTTAATAACTTGATACGTAGTACACCCATGATGATTATCATAGAGTAGCATATACCTTTATACATGCTAACTCTATGGATGCAGGGACAGGTCAAGTATGATTTCCCATACCATTTATCCTAGTTTATTGCCTTTATAGTATTTGAGATTTCTATCGCTCACACCAAAATGTTGTCTGGCATGTGGTTTTATGCTTTGCTTCCTATTACTCTAGGTTCTCTTAAATGAGTAGATTATGGATATCAAGTCTAGTGAGCAGGCGGAGCTAGACATGTGGTGGGCATGAGGCTATTCTCGTATTGTTATATGTACTTATTTGCTATTCGATTGCACAACACTATGGAGCTTGCTAGTGCCTTACTATTTACAGACATTTTATGAGTTATTATTTGATGTACAACTCTATGACTTATGTTGTTTACTGTATTGATCTATATACTCTGATGTTGTGATTCATCCATTTATTTACAGTTTCACATGTTTTATATCTGGGATGTTTGCTATTATATTTTTATTCGATGCACATGAGATATATGACAGATTATGTGTTGTTTATTTAATTTACAACCATTGATGATTGCTCTGCATCGGCCGAGCACTGCTACTGTGCACTATACAATTTCATTGGGTGGCGGCAGTGTAGGGCGGTTTTTTAAAAAAGCTTATCAAAATTTAAATATTTTAATTCTTGATAAGTCTTTTCTCCAAAGTAATTTTCTAACTTTATATTCTTTAAACAATATAATAGATTTGTAACGACCCGTAAATTCAGTAAATATTTTAATTGAAATTTTATTTGCAACTTCGATTTAAATTATTTTGAAATTGATAAATTTGGAAGTTTAATCTATATTTTTGGGGTTTGAGGTGAAATATTCTTCCAAATTTAATAAAATTAAAAAAATTCTAAAAATTCAAAATTTGGTCAAACTTGGTCAAAGTTTGACTTCCTGTTGAAAATTTTAAATTTGAAATTTAAATTTTTATTCTTTTTTTTATGAAGCTAGATTTTATTCTAACATTCTCTCTATCTTTCATTTCGTTAAACTCTGATTTCTACTTCTCAAAATTTGCAACCTTTAGAGTATCACACGCAATTATTTTCATATTTTTATTTATCTTGTTTATTTTTGGGTTTGTGGGCTAGATTTGGTTTATATTAGTTAGTTTGTTTTGTAATTGGGCTTAGATTATTGGGCTAGGAATTCCATTGGTCTCTTGAAACGGTGTTGAGTTGAGAAGTCACCTGTTGAGGTAATATATGTACATTTTTCCTGACTTCGGACTTCTCATTCTCCTTTCTTTCTTTTGCTCAGAAAAAAATACAATAAGTTTTCTTCTTCCTCCTTAAAATTTTCTAAATTTTCTTCATCGCCACTCCTCTTTTCTTTAGCTTGCCATCACCTCTACCTCCTTCTCTGTTCTCCTATTCTCGGCCTCCTTCCCAAACCCTAGGCCAACCTCTTCCCTACCCAAAGCCGACCCCTTCTAGCACCAACATCCAAATCATAGCTGAACTCAACCATAGCCACTTACCAATTTTCGGCCACCAGCACTCCTTGCCTCTACCTTCTAAAACCCCTAGGCAAACCACTCCATCCACCAATCAAAACCCCTACCACTTCCATAGCCGTGACCATTTGCCTTCCCTTGTATTTGCCTTAGGCCGAGCATTTCCATAGCCCAACCATGACCAAACCCTTTGACCTAGCCTTGGCCTAACCCAAAGCCATGTTGGCCGAGCCTTTGCCACCGCTTCCCAATCCCATAGGCCGAACCACATAGCCAAGTTTGGGCCGAGACAAACCACCATCTAGGCCAAGCCTATTAGCCCTTTAGGCTAGTCCATTCATTTGCTTCTTTATAAAAAAAATATTTTTTTTATCTATGTAAATTTATTTATTTACATATATATTTATTTATTTATTAAGCTTTGGATTTGGATTCTCCTCCTACTCAAGCATGTTCATGATTGTCGTGCTTATTTGGAGTTGTTTGTGTTTCGTTCGAAATCATTTTTCTCTAGCCAAAGAGGTAAGTAATCACTCTCGACTACATACTTATATTTTGGTGAATCGATGTCATTTGAATTGTACCGATATGCATGTGTATGATAGTAATTTCATATATTCTTATATTATGTTATCTCACTTGATGTTACACCTGTTATGATCATATGTCATGATAAGTTATATATTGTTATGTTTATTTCGTATTATGTTCTCATATTCACTGTGGATTGAAATAATACATACCCGAACGATCTTTAGATTAGGGAAAAATCGTTATGAGCTAAATCATTAGGCTTGAGCGATTTTTATTTGACTTGGGATTGTGGGTATAAACCCGAGAATTTAATAGTTTCGTATTGCAATGATATATATCCGTATTTACCTGACGATAGGTTAGAAAATTCTATACAGACTCCATGGTTAGTTTTAAAATAATTTTTCTAAAAAATATTAAGTATTTTGGAGTTTTAAAATGTATATGAATTTTTAACTAAACTTAATTTAATTTTTTATATTTTTTTTGTATTTACATGTGTTAAAATTTTACAAGTAAATAAATGTTTTAAAATGTAACTTAAGATTTAATTTAATTAATAATCCAATTTGACTTAATAATTTAATTTTTAATCTAACTTAATAATATAAGTTTTAATTAATGTAATGGTATATTTTGAATAATAAAAATATAATTTTCTTTACTATGATAATAAAAATTTTAGTTGATAATATACTTTTAACTTAATATAAGAAAATACCGCTTCAAATTGGATATTTTAGTAATAAATTGTATTTAACTAAAATCATGGTTTATTTAATATCCAAATAATTAATTTGTATAACAAAATAAATTTTTATAATAACTATGTTAAAATTTTAAGTATATATAATATTTTTATTATATAAACTATTATATTGGGAAGTATTATGAATTCAAAAATGCTACGATTTCTTAAAGTTATATTTTTCTCAAAATGTTATGATTTCTAAAAGATTACGTTTTCAAAGTGTTATGGTTTCTAAAATATTATGTTTTTCAAAGTGTTAATTAAGTGTATAAAATTTGAATGTGTTACGACTTCGAAAATGAATATTATTTTTAAAGAATAATGATATTGGATTTATATGATTTTGAAATGAACATGTTTTGATACGAAATATAAACTATCTGAAAATGAAATAATCACGGGTTATAACAACGTTTGGTTGTTAAAGAGACCGGAATCAGTAATTGCCACTCTCTGCCAATATCGAAAACCACTTCAACAACTGTGTACACAGTGGAGATTCCAGAATGAAGTAGGTGGTTGGCGACGTTCTATTTTAGGTATACACATGGACCTGACTCCCGTGAGGTAGCTTAAGGTGGCTAAAACAAGAGTAATTGACGGTCCACGTGAGGTAGCTCCTCCAATCGAACACACTTCTTAAATTGTCATTCTATTACTTTGTGATTGATTTGGTGCGCACCTTTGATTTGGAAGTGTGGATCCAAGTGGGCGATAGTTGTGGCTATGCGTTACCACCAGCCCAAAAGTGTAATTGGTATATCTACCCTGGCATTGCCTAGTTGTGCCGCGTCACCTACCTTATTGGGACCACTACGAGTTTGCTTTGTGCCGTACCTATGGAGTGCTCCCTGATAGCCCACTGGTTTGGTGGAGTTTACAGTACTGTATTAACTACGTCATTATATTGAATGTGTTAAGGGGGATATGGGTAACGCCTTAACGCTATTTTATTAGTTTTCTTTACTACAGACATATTGTAATAACGTATTGTATTACATAATAGATAGTTTAATGGATCCTTAAAGGATGGACGATCCCAAGCATCTTTTAAGTTACTGATGCATTTCTTATACAGTTCACTTGAGTTGATTAACATTTTACAAGTATGTATGTCCTGACTCGAGTGTTTTGTGTTTTGCTTTACGCTCAAGTCAGCTTGAGTATCACAGCTTTGGATTCATCTTTTGGAGCTAGAGATTTAGCTACATATCTATTTCCTATTTCAGTTGTTTCCCTTCAGTCATTTGCTTATGTATTAGTGGACTTATGTATTTGGACTTTCAGTTGTATTTGCTTTTAGACTCTGGTATTATGTATTTATTTTGAGACTATGTATTTAGTAGCTTCATGAACTACTATATTTATCTTATTCTGATGTGAGATATTCTGATATTCTATGTCTATGATTGATTTTATTTGCCCCAAATTTATTTATAATCTATTTTTTTAAATTATTCAAGTCGGATGTATGTGGTTTTATTGTCGATTCGAATGGTCCAAAATAGAAGGATGTTACATTTGGTATCAGAGCTTTGGTTTTAGGTAAACCTTAGCCTATTGGGTGAAAAACTTATTCGAGATAGGGTAGAAATACCCTAGAATGAGCGAAATTGGACTGAGGCTCATTCCTTGTGAGAGAACTTATATGATAAGTATAAAATGATTTTTAAAGATTTTAAAAGATTACTTTGGATATATAATTTTCTTGCTTTAAAAATCTAATTTTTCCTAGAATTTCCTTCTTTTCGAATCCATCTTGTTTAATAGAATTCTTTGATTAGGATTTCCATTCTAGTTTGAATATTTTCTTTTATCTTTTCCATTATCTTTGTCCTAAAATTTATTCTTGAATTTCCGAGATGAATCGTAGGAATGCCAGAGGTCGGGGTCGTGGTATTGCCCCAGTTCTAGAACCTGTTGCACCCATTAGGTTCACCACTCTCTGTAACGAGTTCATGCAGCTTAGTGGTACCAAATTTACTGGAGAAGAGAGCATCATTGAGGCTTAGTAGTGGCTGAGGTGTTTAGAGAGGATTTTCACTGGTCTTAAGACTATCGATGCTCAAAAGCGTCAGTTAGCAGCTTGGCAGTTGCAGGAGGCAGCCCAGGATTGGTGGGAGTCTGTTATAGCCTATGCTATTGAGGCAAATATCTCTAGAGAGCAGTTTAGGTATTATCTTGAGTTGGTTTTTTGAGTTTGGTTTAGTTATCTCTGTGGAATCTTTCTTAAGTTTGGATATCGTATTGTAGAGATGCTTTTGTGGCTAAGTGGATGCCTGAAGCCGGGAAGTCTCAATTATACAGGGAGTTTATGGATCTTAAGCAGGGGAATATGTTATTTTCTAAGTATGAGCGGTAATTCAACGAACTTTCCAAGTTTGGTCCTAGCCTGATTGATATCCCTCTTAAGAAGAATGAGAAGTTTATAGCTGGAGCTTGTCCAGAGTATTATGATCGTCTGATTTCTCATGTGCATAACCATTTTACTGGATTGATGGATATGGCCATTAGATTTGAGAACCTTAATTCTAAGGATGCATCTGTTGCTCGTGCACTTTCATTTCAGCCTTCTTCTGGCAGCTCTAAGAAGAGGAAGCCTAACTTCCATCAGCAGAAGAAGAATTGGCATAAGACTCCAGGTTTCGGATCTTCTTCTCAGAGGCAGCCTATTGATCTTTCTTCCATCACTTGCTTCACGTGTGACTAGAAGGGACATTATGCCAATAGTTTCCCTACTTCAGTTGGAGCTTCTGTTCCTCTAGTTCAGACGACTAGGCGTGATCTTCGCCATATTTGTGTGCAGCCTGGCCACTTCAAGAAGGATTGTCCTACTCAGCAAAAGGGCAAGCTATCTGGTTTCTTTGTATCATCCACTCCACCTACTTCTAGTGACACCCAAGGTACTCTCCAAGGCACCTTTACTTTGTTTAATTTTCCTGTTCGTGTATAATTTGACATTGTATCTTTTCATATTTTCATTTTTGTAGATCTTTGTGATAAGTTTGAGCATATCCTTTCACCAAAGTTTGCAGCTGAACCTTTATGTGTTACTAATCCTATTGGTGGTCCTGCGAACATAAGTAGGATTTGTAATGAACTGAAACTCTTCTACTTTGGCCATTGTTTTTTTGGTGATTTCTATGTTCTTGGTTTCGATGCTTTTGATTTGTTGCTTGGAGGAGATTGGCTGAAGAATCGTGAAGCTGTTATCTCTTGTAAAACTTGAACTGTTTCACTTATTGATGATAGGGGTAATCCTTTAGTGAATCAATGTCGTATGCCTCAGGATTATACTGGTAGTTTTACCTTTTCTCTTGATTCTTCTCCTAGCGATCTTGATTCAACTCTTGTGGTTCAACTCTTTTCCGATGTGTTTGGTGAAGTCACTTCTTTACCTCCTAAGAGGGAAATCAAATTCCGTATTGATCTTATTTCTAGATCTCGACTTGTAGTTTTTTGTGCTAGGAGAATGGTAGCCCACGAGAAGGTCGAGTTGAGGAAGCAAAGTGAGGACTTATTCTCTAAGGGTTTGATCAGGCCTAGTCATTCCGAAGGGGAAGCAGCTGTGGTTTTCGTCACTAAGTTCGATGGTTCTTTGAGGATGTGTGTTGATTATAGGGAGCTGAACAAGTTCACTATGAAAAACAGATATCCTATGCCTCGTATCAATGATATGTTCGATCAGCTCTATGGAGCTAAAGTGTTCTCTTAGCTTGATCTTGCCACCAATTTCAACCAGCTCAGAGTTGCCGAGAAAAGTATTCCCGAAACTGCTTTCCGTACCGAGAGTGGTTTCTATGAATGGTTCGTTATGCCTTTTGGTTTGACTAATGCTCCACCTTTCTTTGTTGATCTTATGAATCATGTTTTCGTGATGTTCTTAATAACTTTGTTCTAGTCTTTGTCGATGATATTCTTATCTTTACTAAGTCAGAGGCAGAGCATGAATCACATTTGAGATTTGTTCTTGAAACTCTTAGGAGTTATCGGTTGAAAGCTAAATTCTCGAAATGCCATTTCTGGAAGGATGAAGTCTGATTTCTCGGGCATATTGTTTCTGGTAGTGGAGTTTCTATTGATCCAGTTAAGATCACTACGATCAATGTAAGTCTATCTTATATTCTTTCTTTTGTAAATTAATTATTCTATCATTCTCTATAGTTCTTATTTTCCCTATTCTATTTCAGGATTGGGAAATTCCTAGGACTCCATCTGATATCCGTAGCTTTCTGGGCCTTGCTGGTTATTATTGGAGATTTTTTGAGAATTTTGCTTGGAGTGCTGCACCTCTCATTTCTTTGACTTATAAGAATGCTAATTTTATATGGAATGATAAGTGTGAAGCTGCATTCAATGAGTTAAAGCACAATCTTATTTCCGCACCAGTTCTTATCCTTCCAAATGAAAATGAGGGATTTACGGTATACAATGATGCTAATCGTGATGGTTTGGGAGCTGTTCTGATGCAGGATGGGAAGGTCATTACTTATGCTAGTCGTCATTTGAAGACTCGTGAAGCCAATTATGCAACCCATGATTTGGAATTGCTTGCCGTGGTTTTTGCTTTGAAGCTATAGAGACATCATCTTTTAGGAACTAATTTAGAGCTTTTTACGGATCGTCGGTCTTTGAAGTGTATTTTCACCCAGAAGGATTTAAATCAGAGACAGGTTAGACGGCTTGAGTTTCTCGCTTCTTATGACCTCGACATCAATTATACCCCCGGGAAAGCTAATGTTGTAGCTGATGCCTTGATTCGAAAGAAGGCGGCATTTGTATCAGCTTGTTGTTTCTTCTCCTCTTATGGATCGTATTGTTGCTAAATAGGATGAGGATGGGATGCTGAGGCTTATTAAGGAGAATGTTCATAGCAGAGTTAGTAGTCGCCAAGATGGAAGTGGAGCGCAGATCGATGATAAAGGGATTTTGAAGATTAATAATCGGATTGTGTCCCAAATGTTGATGGATTGAGGCAAGAGTTACTTCGGGAAAATCATCGGTCTAGACTTTCTATTCATCCAGGTGTGACGAAGATGTATCAGGATATGAAGAAGCTGTATTGGTGGAGTGGTATAAAGCGTGATATCTCCCTTTATGCTAGTAGATGTACGACTTGTCAATAGGTCAAGACCGATCATCAGAAGACCGCTGGATTTGCAACCCCTAGAGGTTCCAAATTGGAAATGGGAACAGGTTTCAATGGATTTTATTGATGGATTACCGAGGACTAGGAGGGGTAATGAGAGTATTTGGATAGTTGTGGATAGATTGACCAAGTCAGCTCATTTCATTTCGGTCAGGCCCAACCGTTCTGCTTCGAGTTTAGCTGGGACTTATATAAGAGAGATTGTTCGACTTCATGGTGTTTCGATTAGCATTGTTTGTGATAGAGACCCCATCTTTACCAGTCAGTTTTGGAGAGCTTTACAGGTAGCTTTAGGTGCTCGCCTGAATCTGAGCACTGCTTACCATCCGTGGACTGACGGTCAGACGGAAAGAGTGAATCGGATTCTGGAGGATCTTCTTCGTGCATGTGTCCTTGATTATGGAGGATCTTGGGAAGATCATCTCTATCTCGTTGAATTCACCTATAACAATAGTTATCAGGTACAATCTCAAATCTTCCATTTAAGGTTGTCTTAAATGTTTATCTATCTTATTCCATCTTTTCAATTCAGGCTAGTATCGCAATGGCTCTGTTTGCTGCTCTTTACAAATGACCTTGCAAATCTCCATCTTGCTGGATTGAACCTGGTAATTGTTTGGTTCTTGGTCCTGATATGATTCTAGAGGCATCTAAGAAGGTTGAGGAGATTAAGAGGAAGATGAGGATTGCTCAGGATAGGCAGAAGAAGTATGTTGATAGGCATAGGAGGAGTCTAGAGTTTTCTGTTGGTGATCAGGTTTTTCTTAAGATCTCTCTGTTGAAGATGTGATTCGATTTGGTCGGCAAGGGAAGCTTGCTCCTAGGTTCATTGGTCCTTTTCGCATCATAGAGAGAGTTGTTCCTTTAGCTTATCGTTTGGATTTGCCTGAGAAGCTTTCTGGAGTGCATAATGTGTTCCATGTTTCGCACCTTCTTCGGTATCTTCATGATCCATCTTTGATTGTTCAGCCTTCTGCTCTCGAGAGTTTGGATGTTGAGCCAAACCTTACTGTCGAGAGGAAGCCACACCGTATTATCGATAGAGGTATGAAGCAACTGAAAAGGAAGTCTATCAACCTGCTCAAAGTGTAGCGGAGTACTGATGATCGGGATTGTAATTGAGAGACGGTGGAGAGCATGCGTGCTTCAAATTCAGAATTGTTTGTTCCAGGAACTATTCTTTATTTTATCTTATCTTTCTTTGCTTTTTCGGTGTCTCGTTCCTTTTCGAGGATGAAAAGTTTTGAGTGGGGGAGAGTGTAACGACCCCTAAATTAAGTAAATATTTTAAATGAAATTTTATTTGAAACTTTGATTTAAATTATTTCAAAATTGATAAATTTGGAAGTTTAATCTATATTTTTGGGGTTTGATGTGAAATATTCTTCTAAATTCAATAAAATTAAAATTTTCTAAAAATTCAAATTTTGGTTAAACTTGGTCAAAGTTTGACTTCCTGTTGAAAATTTAAAATTTAAAATTTAAATTTTTATTCTTTTTTAAGAAGTTGGGTTTGATTCTAACATTCTCTCTGTTTTTCGTTTCGTTAAATTCTGATTTCTACTTTTCAAAATTTGCAATCTTCAACGTATTACATGCAATTATTTTCATATTTTTATTTATCTTTTTTATTTTTGGGTTTGTGGGCTAGATTTGATTTAGATTTAGTAAGTTTGTTTTGTAGTTGGGCTTAGACTATTAGGCTATGTATTCCATTGGTCTCTTGAAAGGGTGTTGAGTTGAGAAGTCACCTGTTGAGGTAATATACATACATTTTTCCCGACTTCTGACTTCTCATTCTCCTTTCTTTCTCCTGCTCAAAAAAATACAGTAAGTTTTCTTCTTCCTCCTTCTTAAAATTTACTAAATTTTCTTCATCACCGCTCCTTTTTCCTTTAGCTTGCTATCACCTCTACCTCCTTCTCTCCTCTCCTATTCTCGGCCTCCTTCCCAAACCCTAGGCCGACATCTTCCCTACCCAAAGCCGACCCCTTCTAGAACCAATATCCAAACCATGGCCGAATGCAACTATGGCCACTTACCAATTTTCGGTCACCAACACTCCTTCCCCCCACCTTCCAAAACCCCTAGCCAAACTACTCCATCCACTAATCAAAACCCCTACCACTTCCATAGTCGTGACCCTTTGCCTTCCCTTGTATTTGCCTTAGACCAAGCATTGCCATAGCCAAACCATAACCAAACCCTTTGACCTAGCCTTGGCCGAACCCAAAGCCATGTTGGCCTAGCCTTTGCCACCACTTCCCAAGCCCATAGGCCGAACCACTTAGCCAAGTTTAGGCCGAGCCAAACCACCATCTACGTCAAGCCTATTAGCCCTTTAAGCTAGCCCATTCATTTGCTACTTTATAAAAAAAATATTATTTTTATCTATGTTAATTTATTTATTACATATATATATATATATATTTATTTTCTAAGATTTGGATTTTGATTCTCCTCGACTCAAGCTTGCTCGTGATTGTCGTGCTTATTCGAAGTTATTTGTGTTACGTTTGAAACCATTTTTCTCTAGCCAAGGAGGTGAGTAATCACTCTCGACTACATATTTATATTTGGTGAATCGATGTCATTTGAATTGTATTAATATGGATGTGTATGTTAGTAATTTCATATATGCTTATATTATGTTATCTCACCTGACGTTATACCTGTTATGATCATATGCCATGATATGTCATATATTGTTTTGTTTATTTCATATTCTGTTCTCACATTGCAAGTTCCTTCACTATGGGTTGAAATGATACATACTCAAACGATCTTTAGATTAGGAAAAAATCGTTATGAGCTGAAATGATAGGCTCGAGCGATTTTTATTTGACTTGGGATTGCGGGTCGAAATGATATAAACCCGGGAATTTAATAATTTTGGATTGAAATGATGTGCATCCGTATTTACCTGACCATAGGTTAGAAAATTTTATATAGACTCCGTGGTTAGTTTTAAAATAATTTTTCTAAAAATTATTAAGTATTTTGGATTTTTAAAATGTATATGTATTTTTAACTAAATTTAATTTAATGATTTTATAAATTTTATATATTTACATGTGTTAAAATTTTATAAGTAAATAAATGTTTTAAAATGCAATTTAAGATTTAATTTATAAAAGAATTTAATTTAATTAATAATCCAATTTGACTTAATAATATCATTTTTAATCTAACTTAATAATATAAGTTTTAATTAATGTAATGGTATATTTTGAATAATAAAAATATAATTTTCTTAACTATGATGATAAAAATTTAAGTTAATGATATACTTTTAACTTAATATAAGAAAATACAGTTTTAAATTGGATTTTTAGTAATAAATTGTATTTAACTAAAATCATAGTTTATTTAATATCCAAATAAATAATTTTGTATAAAAAATAGATTTTTACAATAACTATGTTAAAATTTTAAGTATATACAGCATTTTGGTTATATAAACTGTTATAATGGGAAGTATTATGAATTCAAAAATGCTATGATTTCTTAAAGTTATGTTTTTGCAAAATGTTATGATTTCTAAAAGGTTAATTTTTCAAAGTGTTATGGTTTCTAAAATATTATGTTTTTCAAAGTGTTATAATTAAGTGTATAAATTATGAAAGTGTTACGACTTTGAAAATGAATATTATTTTTAAAGAATAATGATATTGGATTTATATGATTTTGAAACGAATATGTTTTGATACAAAATATAAACTATTTGAAAATGAAATAACCACGGGTTATAATAACGTTTGGTTGTTAAGAGACCGAGATCGGTAATTGTTATACTCTCTTCTAATACCGAAAACCATTTTAACAATTATGTACGCGGTGGAGATTCCAGAATAAAATAGGTGGTTGGTGACGTTCTGTTTGAGGTATATACGTGGACCTGACTCCTATGAGTTAGCTTAAGGTGGCTAAAACAAGAGCGATTGACAGGCAAAGTGAGGTAGCTCCTCCGATCAGACACAATTCTTCGATTGCCGTTCTATTACTTTGCGATTTATTTGTTGTGCACCTTTGATTTGGGAGTGTGGATTGAGGTGGGCGGTAGCTGCGGCTATGCTTTACCACCAGCCCGGAAGTGTAATTGGTGGCATTGCCTAGTTGTGCCGTGCTCACCTACCTTATCGAGGCCACTACAAGTTTGTTCTGTGTCAGACCTATGGAGTGCTCCTTGATATCCCACAGGTTTGGTGGAGTTTACAATACTTCATAGACTACGACATTATATAAAATGTGTTAAGGAGGATATGGGTAATGCCTTAACACTATTTTAATAGTTTACTTTACTATAGACATATTATAATAGTGTATTATACTACATAATAGATAGTTTAATGGATCCTTAAAGGATGGGCGATCTCAAGCATCCTTTAAGTTACTGATGCATTTCTTATACAGTTTACTTGAGTTGATTTACATTTTATAAGTATGGATGTCCCCACTCGAGTGTTTTGTATTTTTCTTTACGCTCAGGTCAGCCTGAGTATCACAACTTTGGATTCATCTTTTGGAGCTAGAGATCTGCTAGAGATTTAGCTATCAATCTATTTCCTATTTCAGTTATTTCCCTTCAGTCATTTGCTTATGTATTAGTGGACTTATGTATTTGGATTTCCAATTGTATTTTCTTTCAGACTCTGGTATTATGTATTTATTTTGAGACTATGTATTTAGTAGCTTCATGAACTACTATTTTTACTTTATTCCGCTGTGAGATATTCTGATATTCTGCGTTGGTGATTCTATGATTGATTTTATTTACCCCAAATTATTTATAATCTGTTGTTTTGAATTATTCACGTCTGACATGTATGGTTTTATTGTCGATTTGAATGGTCCAAAATAGCGGGATGTTACAAGTGTAACGACCCACCTTTTTGGATAGTTTAAACCGACGATCAAATACACATGTCGATTTCAAACCATTCAAAAGGGCAGATGGTTATTGGGTAAATAAGAAAAGAAAGGGAAGGGAAATAAAGGAAATGAAACAACACAGAATCTCGCAGCGGAACGATAAAATATAATAGTCAAATAAACAGTTCATGAAGATGTTTACTATACTTTGATAATTATTTATACAACATTTATCAGAGTTATACATATACAACAGAACAATTAAAATAATGCAGCAGATAGCATGATGCAAGGGTAATAATAGTAATAGTATACCAAATCTTCGTCTTCGTCCTCCAGAATAGATCTTCAAAAATCTGAAAAACTTAGGACTGACCCGAGCGTAATGAAAGACAAAACACTCGAGTCAGGACTAAAATATCCTTATGAAAGTTAAATCAATCATAAATAAATATGAGTGTAACGGCGTCAAAGATGTTTACGGGGTTTGACATCTCATATCCAGTGTCAACGTGCGTGCAATAACTTAAGAGATGTTACGGGATTTTCCATCTCTCAAGGATCCGTTAAACTATCTACTATGTAGTAATGTACGCTAAGTAGATAATATCTATCAGTAATATAAAATATCAAAATAGCGTTAAGGCGTTGCCATAATCCCCCTTAACACATTTTTATAATTCCATAGTCTATACAGCACCGTGAGCCCCACCGTAAACTGGTGGTTATCAGAGGGTACCCCATAGGTATAACACAAAATATAACGTAGTGGTCGCGAATAGGATAATCAGTATGACAAGGTACATGAGGCGATACCAACTAGGATACTAGTAGTTGCGCGATCCGGACTGATGTTGAGCATAGCCAGCAGCTACCCCAACACCGCGAAACAACACTCCAAATCAAGGGGTGCACCCAAATCGAATCACAAATGTAATAGATATGGTATCGAAGAAGTGTGTCCACTAGAGGTGGCGAACCTCAATGGCCCGGCGTGGCTCCTGTTTTAGTCATGTCAGGGGTCATCCAATATCGTTCTCTTTCTTCAATCAACGCGTTCACCAAATCATCCACTTCAGTCTGGATCAACACTCCGCGTATAATAGTTATTAAAGTGGTTTTCGGTATCGACAGAGAGTATGTCCATATCTGATCCTGGTCTCTTTAATAACTACGTATTATTACACTGTTGGCTCTTCTACATTTCAAATCGATTCATAATTGATATCAAAATATCATATTCGCTTCAAAAATCAAATCCATTTCAAATAACATCGTATCTTTTCAAATGTAGGATTTCGTTTCAAAAATCATTTCTCGCATCAATATCTCATTTCAATTTCAAATCGTTTCGAATTTCAATTTAGGTTGCAACTTCATTTAACTCAATTCGTATTTAAATTCAAGATTTAAATATAAACATTTCACATTATTGACCAGCTTAGAATTTTAGAAAATAGTTTAAGTAGTTTAAAAGTAGTTTTAAATAATTAAAATAGTTAAAATACTTTAAAATCTTAAAATGGATTTGGAATAGATAAATTTAGTTTTTAAAATAATTTAAATTGGGTTAAGTAGATTTAAAATAGATTAAAATAGTTTAAGTATTCAAAATGGTTTATATAACCGAGTAATTTGGAAAACAAAATAAAACAGCTTCAAAACCAATCCATTTCAATTATAACTTCCCAATTCAAATCAATTTCAATTTTCATTCTACTGATTCAATTAGATTCCGATTCAATCAGCGTCAACTTTGACTTCAAACTTATTCAATTTTATATTCACTTTCAATTAATTCAATTTCAATTTTATATACACTTTCGATTAATTCAATTTCAATTTTTATATTCACTTTCGATTAATTCAATTTCAATTTTTATATTCACTTTCGATTAATTCAATTTCAATTTTTATATTCACTTTCAATTAATTGAATTTCAATTTTTATATTCACTTTCAATTTATTCAATTTCAATTTTTATCGATTTGGAGCTTGATTTTTCAAAAATGTCCATTTATAACACTTAACAAAATTATCCAACAATATTTAAGTTTAAATCCAAATTTCAAATATGATTCAATTCCAAGCTCGATTTCAAAATATCATTTTTATATCACTTTTACTTAGTAATATTCAAAGCTCGAATGAAGGTTAAATCTTTAAACAAATCAATTTTCGAAATTCAATCATATCCCGATTTTTTTTAATTTCCAAAGTCTCCACTTTAATTATTTAACAATTTCTTTTAACCAAAATTTATTTCAACATTCCAAACCCAATTTTTCGATAAATTCGATTTCTATAAATTTGTTTCTATTTATAACTTTTACATCGAAACATTTAAATAAATTTCAAATCGACGATTTCAAAATTATTAATTTAGCCAATTCGGTGTCCGTATATAATTTTTTATCCTATGGCCAAGTAGTTATTTATTTCAATTAAATGTCAGGGATGAGTATATATTACTTAAACCAATCACAGTGTCATATGTATGCATAACAATATATATAAGCAATTAAACATCCAAACATTTACATATCAACCAATAACATCCATCAAAATACATCATCCAATAAACAATACAATTCATGGCAGTTTCATAGTTATCAATGTCAGGTAATTTAATCGCAATTCAATTTTAATTTCAATTTAACTGTCAATATAATTTTCAACGGTTAATTCAAATGACAAGCTATAAGACAATTAGATTTTTATCAAACAACGACAAATAAAATCACAACACTTCATAATATCAAATTTAACTAGCATAAAGATATTTAGTACGTTGTGAGCGTTATAAAACACTCACCTTGATTTTACGATGTAGTTCCAGCGTTTTATTTCGAATAAAATTAAACGAGCGTTTAATTTTACCTAAAATTTTCTCTAGCTCCAAACGGTCCCAATCCAATTCCATAGCGTAGTACTCATCAATACGAGTCCAACGGAAGAAACGGCGTCCAAAACGGACCTCGCATGCAAAAGTTATAGCCAAAATACGAAACGTCATTAGCGGGATAATTAAATAAATAATTAACTTCACTAATTACCAAATCAAAGCCGCTCACGCTCCTCTCTTCCCAAAGCCTGCTCCAGGTCGTGTTCACGAACCCATCGCACAAGGGCATAGGGCCGCACCCTCCTCCCCCCCCCCCCCCCCACGTCGCTCAAAACCCCATCACAAGAGCACCACATCGAAGCTCGTCTTGAGCTCGACCCACACCTGCCACCATGCTGCACTCGGCCTCCTTATTTCCTCGGAATTCGTGAATGAACGCGCCTACTTTGTGGCCAGATTGCCGTTGATCCGTCACTCAATACACGATCTTGACCGTTGGATATGTAGTTCGTGATGTGCTCTACACTTTACTAGTTGGAAGATTTGGATGAAAGTCGATGGATGAGGAGATTGGAGGGGAAGAAGGACGTGCGTTTCTGGCCATTGGAAATAGCACAGGCGGCGGCTACTGTAAAGGGCTAGGGTTTTGAGCAATGAAGATAAAGGGGGTCCTTATATAGAAAATAAACGAACACTATTCATCTCGGGTTTTCCAAACTCCGATTTACGCGCGGTGACCGACATTTCTAGGGTTTATCCCGCGTTCCGGACACAATGGAACAACTTTCGGAAGCTAATTCGATCGTATGTGAGAGTTATAGCGATAAACGATCAATTTAAATTAAACCGATTAAACGAATTTCTATGCATTTTGGCTCGTCCCGGACAAACGGTAAATCCGATTGACATGAAATTTGAAATCTTACAATAATATCACATTACGGATCCGATGAAACTGGTTTCGTCAAAATCCGAGACTGTTTGAAAATTGACTATTTTAACTCGCCAAATTAATATTAAAACTATTTAAACGCGTTTCGAGATGCCACGGTCAAATGACAACTCCGATTGCTACGAAAATTGAAATCTGATAATAACTAACTATTACGGATCCAATGGAACTAGTTTCGTCCAATTCTGAGACTGTTCAAAATTTGGCTATTTTCCAGTCGATAATTAAATATTAAAATATTCAATTTTCACAAATTTACTTTTAATTCGATTTTAAAAGTTCTACAACATCATTCTAACTTTAATATGATAAAATAAAATTTACAAATCATTTTTAATCATATTAAACCCGTTATTCAATTATCCAATAAATTCAAATTTTAAAATCTTATTAACTCTATTATATTATAATCCCAATATAACTTTACATTCACTTTGGAAACCAATTTGAATCATATTAAATCGAATTTCAATTATTCACTACATTTTCATATATTAAATTTCAATATCAAATTGATCATATCAAATTCGGAATTTAATTATTCAAACATTTGTAATATTAAATTTAAACAATTTGTATTATTCTTGAATCGCTATCCTTTGAGATATTCAAAACGAACTTAAAAATTTAACTTTTGAAACGAATTAAAATTATAGAACAACCATTTCCATTTTACGGTTATTCAATTCCCATTATTAAATTTATTCAATAAATTCCAAATATTAAATTTAAACAATTTCGATTACCCAATAATCCATTATCTTTTGAAATATTGAAATTGAACTTATACGATTAAACTTTTAAGACCAATTCCCAATTTAGAACACTATTTTCATTTTACAATTATTCAATTATTCAATAAGTTTCAAATATTTAATTTAAACAATTTACCTGTTCAATATTCAATATTTGATTTAAATAGATTTTACTTATCAATCAATTACACTATTATACCCAACGAATTCAACATTTATTATCCTATCCAACTATTGATTGCAACGACATACACTAAGTAGCATTTAATTTCATTATTTGAATAATTATTGTTGCAATTCATTCCAGTTATTATTATTCCAAACGAATTACATTTTTTTCTAACACTAAATCACGAAGTCGTATCAAATTAGCTATTTTAATTATCGGAAATTTACGGGTCGTTACACTCTCCCCCACTCAAAACTTTTCGTCTCCGAAAAGGAAAAAGAAGAGAAAAGGAACTAAGTTTAGAATTCAACATTAGATATATTTATTTCAAAGTTACCAACTCAAAAAAAAATATGAAATACCATTTGTAAAGTCATAACTACGCTTCCACTAAGTTACCCCAAACGGCTTTCTAACTTTAAAAGTTAGTTATCAAAACAGGTTATAAAAAATTTTCTTGAAATATTTTCTAACACCCGGATTTTACGGAAAATTTCGGCAGAGTCTCCTTTGCGCGGCTCGATCGGTACAGCTACAAAACGCCTCTACGGGCCCCAAACCAACAAAAGAAAATCAAAAGCCAAGTGGCTCATCAAAAAAATCACCAAATCCAATGACAAAATAAACATGTACCTTATATATTATTAGCGAGCATATACGACTAATATAGCGCGAAAGCGAGCTCCAAATGCGAAGCAAGCGCAATCCGCACCTACTAAACACTCAACAAACAATGAGAATCATGCATATATGAAAATAGTGTCAATATACATCATATAGCAACATAACAACTACTTGTGCCAACATAGCAAATGCAACAAACAACAAATGCAACCATCAATCAACTATCATCCAACAAATCCATAACCAATCAATATAAATTTACTTCTCATCAATATTTATCGACTTGGGTTTCCATTTTAATCACAGTTGATTCATTAACGTTGGATTTTACTAACATTCATTCTCAATTCAATTAGTTAACATTCACTAATTTATATTTACATTAGTTCACTTCCAATTTGAATCAAATTAAATTCTATTTAAATTCATTTAACTTCCAATTTGATTCCATTGATTTATAGCTTTCAATTTCATTAACACTTAATGAATTATATACAATCAACTAACATTCATATAACAACCAAATCATACCCAACATAACCAAATTGTTAATTTTACATTCAATTTGGTTTATCTCTTTCAATTCCAATTTATTCTTAGCCATACCAAATTCTCTTGTTTACATTTACTTCATATTCAGTTTCAGTTAATAACAAATTTATTTGCGGAACATTTTATTAATCTTCACTTTAATTTATAGTCATTCCATAAAAGTCTAACTTCTCATATATGGCTTTCTTAGTTTATAGTCATATCCAAAGTTACAAATTTATCTTCACATATTTGGCATTTTAAATTTCCAATATTAACTTTTAATTAAGTCCGTAAGCCGTACATATATCATCTGTGGGCAATATCAATCTAATCGCTTATTCGGTCACACAATTTCACTTCCAACTAGTATCGTTCACCCAACTCTCTAGTGCGGACTCAGATTTGGTTCCTTGATTGTCAACTGTTACTCTCCTTGCATAGCCATATACTATGATAGAGAATTCTAGAATCAAACCAAAAATCCATATCCAGGATTCGCCGTCGAAAATCGAGTGAAAAATCCTAACTTGGATCGATATAAATCATCTCGAAATTTTGTGCTCGAATTTGGATCAAATCGTTATGCGAATAAAATAATATACGTACAATCTCACGTATTACCTTCCAATGGATTTCTATCCAATTTATCTATACTAAATTATTTTATTGACTTCTAATTTTTCTCACTTAATTATTGACAATCCATTATTCAGTTAGTGTATTCATTTCCTTACATAGCATATACTTTAACATTATCTTTTCTCAAACATCATATCATAGGATTTGCTTACTCAAGTTCATTTTAAACATTCTAAATAATTTAATTAAACTCAATTTCTTTCCCCAATTGATTCTTAGCTATACCAAATTCTTTTGTTTTCATTTATTTCAATTTTATAATTTTAGTTAATAACAAATTTATTTATGGAACATTTTATTAACCGGCACTTTAGTTTATTAATCATCCTATAAAAGTCTAACTTCTCATATATGACTTTTCTTATTTTATGGTTATCTCAAAGTTACAAATTCAAAATTTTTTCTCTATGCAATTTATATTTATTTTCTATAACCAATTTACAAAAGATATTATACAATTCATCTGTCTTCTTTCTTAAATTCACTTACTTGTTCCATTTATCCATTCATCATTTCAGGTTATATTTAAGTATATAACATTTTTATCACAACCAAATTTTCATTTATATACATTTTAATTCCTTTTTGAGTTTTCCTTACTTGTATATTTCAATTACTTTCAGGTTCTGTTTATCTATACAATATCTCATTACATATCCAAACATCATTTTAACTTTTTTTTTACATTTGGTAAGTCTTGTTATATGTTATCAGAATGAAATTTTGGTATTATACAAATTTATAGAATTTCATTTTTATTAATTAGAATGTTCACAAATTTAATTTGTTTAAATCTTCTTTACCTTTCAACTTTAAAGTTTTCTAAAACAATAAGCTTAGATATCTTAATCCTCTTATTTTATAAATTCTGGTTATTCACATTTCATTCAAATAATTTGAAAATTATTAATTAACAGAAGTTAGAAATTTAAATGCCCGGTTCTTTTCAAATCGTTTGAAAGAAATATATACACTTATATCTTTTAATATATCAAATCATACCGTTGGAGTTTAAACCAAAACCCATTTACCCAAAATAATTTAGAAGAAAAAGCAAAACTTCTTAGAAGTCTCCCCCACTTTGAGACTCGAAAATGAACGTCGATGATGCTGCGCAGTCATCACCGAAATTATTTTCCAGCGACATAAGAGAAGAGTAATTAATTCATTCCTTCTTAAAAATCATTTCAAAATATTTCCTAAAAATATTTTCCAACTAATATCACAATATATTTTCTTCAAAACTTTGAGAACTATTTTTTTCAAAATCTCTGGGTCTTAAATTCAATATTTTCCAATTTAAATCTATTTTAAGTCACCGTTATAAAACATTCTTATAGGATTTTCTATCTTAAAACATTCCACAAGTTGTTTTATTACTGTTCATTTTGTGATTCATCTTATTTATTAAATTACAACATCCAAGTTATGATAATAACTAATATTTTAATTCCTAACAACTAGATAAGCTAGATAAGTCACAATAAATTTTGAAAATAAATTCTTTATACACAAAATATAATTAGGGCAAAATTTATTTCATTTACCCAATTTCAAAACAATACTATGTCGAATTTGTTCTGTTTAAGTGTTTAGAGATCCCTATCAATGACGTTAATTACTCGTATTGACCAGAATCCATAAGCCACTCAACAAATCAACTGACACAATATAAAACATTTTATATCACTAACAAATATGCTATCATATATATATATATATATATATATATATATATATATTCACTCAGCGACTCATCATAGGGTATTACTACCCTACATATAAAGAGTCATACCCCACAAAGATAAGGTTATCGCTAAACCAAAGCTCTGATACCAACTGTAACGACCCGCCTTTTTGGACAGTTTAAACCGACGATCAAATACACATGTCGATTTCAAACCATTCAAAAGGGCAGATGGTTATTGGGGTAAATAAGAAAAGAAAGGGAAGGGAAATAAAGGAAATGAAACAACACAGAATCTCGCAGCGGAACGATAAAATATAATAGTCAAATAAACAGTTCATGAAGCTGTTTACTATACTTTGACAATTATTTATACAACATTTATTAGAGTTATACATATACAACAGAACAATTAAAATAATGCAGCAGATAGCATGATGTAAGGGTAATAATAGTAATAGTATACCAAATCTTCGTCTTCGTCCTCCAGAATAGATCTTCAAAAATCTGAAAAACTCAGGACTGACCCGAGCGTAATGAAAGACAAAACACTCGAGTCAGGACTAAAATATCCTTATGAAAATTAAATCAATCGTAAATAAATATGAGTGTAACGGCATCAGAGATGTTTATGGGGTTTGACATCTCATATCCAGTGTCAACGTGCGTGCAATAACTTAAGAGATGTTACGGGATTTTCCATCTCTCAAGAATCCGTTAAACTATTTACTATGTAGTAATGTACGCTAAGTAGATAATGTCTATTAGTAATATAAAGTATCAAAATAGCGTTAAGGCGTTACCATAATCCCCCTTAACACATTTTTATAATGCTATAGTCTATACAGCACCGTGTGCCCTACCGTAAACTGGTGGTTATCATAGGGTACCCCATAGGTATAACACAAAACCAAACGTAATGGTCGCGAATAGGATAATCAGTATGACAAGGTACATGAGGTGATACCAACTAGGATACTAGTAGTTGCGTGATCCGGACTGATGTTGAGCATAGCCAGCAGCTACCCCAACACCGCGAAACAACACTCCCAAATCAAGGGGTGCACCCAAATCGAATCACAAATGTAATAGATATGGTATCGAAGAAGTGTGTCCGCTAGAGATGGCGAACCTCAATGGCCCGGCGCGGCTCCTGTTTTAGTCTTGTCAGGGGTCGTCCAATATCGTTCTCTTTCTTCAATCAACGCGTTCACCAAATCATCCACTTCATTCTGGATCAACACTCCACGTATAATAGTTATTAAAGTGGTTTCCGGTATCGACAGAGAGTATGTCTATATCCGATCCTGGTCTCTTTAATAACTACGTATTATTACACCGTTGGCTCTTCTACATTTCAAATCGATTCATAATTGATATCAAAATATCATATTCGCTTCAAAAATCAAATCCATTTCAAATAACATCGTATCTTTTCAAATGTAGGATTTCGTTTCAAAAATCATTTCTCGCATCAATATCTCATTTCGATTTCAAATCGTTTCGAATTTCAATTTAGGTTGCAACTTCATTTAACTCAATTTGTATTTAAATTCAAGATTTAAATATAAACATTTCACATTATTGACCGCTTAGAATTTTAGAAAATAGTTTAAGTAGTTTAAAAGTAGTTTTAAATAATTAAAATAGTTAAAATACTTTAAAATCTTAAAATGGATTTGAAATAGATAAATTTAGTTTTTAAAATAATTTAAATTGGGTTAAGTAGATTTAAAATAGATTAAAATAGTTTAAGTATTCAAAATGGTTTATATAACCGAGTAATTTGGAAAACAAAATAAAACAGCTTCAAAACCAATCCATTTCAATTATAACTTCCCAATTCAAATCAATTTCAATTTCCATTCTACCGATTCAATTTCGATTCCGATTCAATCAGCGTCAACTTTGACTTCAAACTTATTCAATTTTATATTCACTTCTAATTAATTCAATTTCAATTTTATATACACTTTCGATTAATTCAATTTCAATTTTTATATTCACTTTCGATTAATTCAATTTCAATTTTTATGTTCACTTTCGATTAATTCAATTTCAATTTTTATATTCACTTTCGATTAATTCAATTTCAATTTTTATAATCACTTTCAATTAATTCAATTTCAATTTTTATCGATTTGGAGCTTGATTTTTCAAAAATGTCCATTTATAACACTTAACAAAATTATCCAAAAATATTTAAGTTTAAATCCAAATTTCAAATATGATTCAATTCCAAGCTCGATTTCAAAATATCATTTTTATATCACTTTTACTTAGTAATATTCAAAGCTCGAATGAAGGTTAAATCTTTAAACAAATCAATTTTCGAAATTCAATCATATCCCGATTTTTTTTAATTTCCAAAGTCTCCACTTTAATTATTTAACAATTTCTTTTAACCAAAATTTATTTCAACATTCCAAACCCAATTTTTCGATAAATTCGATTTCTATAAATTGGTTTCTATTTATAACTTTTAAATCCAAACATTTAAATAAATTTCAAATCGACGATTTCAAAAATTATTAATTTAGCCAATTCGGTATCCGTATATAATTTTCTATCCTATGGCCAAGTAGTTATTTATTTCAATTAAATGTCGGGGATGAGTATATATTACTTAAACCAATCACAGTGTCATATGTATGCATAACAGTATATATAAGCAATTAAACATTCAAACATTTAAATATCAACCAATAACATCCATCAAAATACATCATCCAATAAACAATACAATTCATGGCAGTTTCATAGTTATCGATGTCAGGTAATTTAATCGCAATTCAATTTTAATTTCAATTTAACTGTCAATATAATTTTCAACGGTTAATTCAAATGACAAGCTATATGACAATTAAATTTTTATCAAACAACGACAAATAAAATCACAACACTTCATAATATCAAATTTAATTAGCATAAAGATATTTAGTACGTTGTGAGCGTTATAAAACACTCACCTTGATTTTACGATGTAGTTCCAGCGTTTTATTTCAAATAAAATTAAACGAGTGTTTAATTTTACCCGAAATTTTCTCTAGCTCCAAACGGCTCCAATCTAATTCCATAGCGTAGTACTCGTCAATACGAGTCCAACGGAAGAAACGGCGTCCAAAACGGACCTCGCATGCAAAAGTTATAGCCAAAATACGAAACGTCATTAGCGGGATAATTAAATAAATAATTAACTTCACTAATTACCAAATCAAAGCTGCTCACGCTCCTCTCTTCCCAAAGCCGTGCTCCAGGTCGTGTTCACGAGCCCATCATCACGCACAAGGGCATAGGGCCGCACCCCCCCACGTCGCTCGAAACCCCATCACAACAGCACCACATCGAAGCTCGTCTTGAGCTCGACCCACGCCTGCCACCACGCTGCACTCGGCCTCTTCATTGCCTCGGAATTCGTGAATGAACGCGCCCACTTTGTGGCCAGATTGTCGTTGATCCGTCACTCAATACACGATCTTGACCGTTGGATATGTAGTTCGTGATGTGCTCTACACTTTACTAGTTGGAAGATTTGGATGAAAGTCGATGGATGAGGAGATCGGAGGGGAAGAAGGACGCGCGTTTCTGGCCATTGGAAATAGTACAGGCGGCGGCTACTGTAAAGGGCTAGGGTTTTGAGCAATGAAGATAAAGGGGGCCCTTATATAGAAAATAAACGAACACTATTCATCCCGGGTTTTCCGAACTCCGATTTACGCGCGGTGACCAACGTTTCTAAGGTATATCCCGCGTTCCGGACACAATGGAACAAGTTTCGGAAGCTAAGTCGATCGTATGTGAGAGTTATAGCGATAAACGATCAATTTAAATTAAACCGATTAAACGAATTTCTATGCGATTTGGCTCGCCCCGGACAAACGGTAAATCCGATTGACATGAAATTTGAAACCTTACGATAATATCACATTACGGATCCGATGAAACTGGTTTCGTCGAAATCCAAGACTGTTTGAAAAATGACTATTTTAACTCGCCAAATTAATATTAAAACTATTTCAACGCGTTTCGAGCTGCCACGGTCAAATGACAACTCCAATTGCTACGAAAATTGAAATCCGATAATAACTAACTATTACTGATCCAATGGAACTAGTTTCGTCCAATTCTGAGACTGTTCAAAATTTGGCTATTTTCCGGTCGATAATTAAATATTAAAATATTCAATTTTCATAAATTTACTTTTAATTCGATTTTAAAAGTTCTACAACATCATTCTAACTTTAATATGATAAAATAAAATTTTACAAATCATTTTTAATCATGTTAAACCCGTTATTCAATTATCCAATAAATTCAAATTTTAAAATCTTATTAACTCTATTATAATCCCAATATAACTTTGCATTCACTTTGGAAACCAATTTGAATCGTATTAAATCAAATTTCAATTATTCACTCTATTTTCATATATTAATTTCAATATCAAATTGATCATATCAAATTCGGAATTTAATTATTCAAACATTTGTAATATTAAATTTAAACAATTTTTATTATTCTTGAATCTCTATCCTTTGAGATATTCAAAACGAACTTAAAAATTTAACTTTTGGAACGAATTAAAATTATAAAACAACCATTTCCATTTTATGGTTATTCGATTCCCATTATTAAATTTATTCAATAAATTCCAAATATTAAATTTAAACAATTTCGATTACCCAATAATCCATTATCTTTTGAAATATTGAAATTGAACTTATACGATTAAACTTTTAAAACCAATTCCCAATTTAGAACACTATTTTCATTTTACAATTATTCAATTATTCAATAAGTTTCAAATATTTAATTTAAACAATTTACCTGTTCAATATTCAATATTTGATTTAAATAGATTTTATTTATCAATCAATTACACTATTATACCCAACGAATTCAACATTTATTATCCTATCCAACTATTGATTGCAACGACATTTACTAAGTAGCGCTTAATTTCATTACTTGGATAATTATTGTTGCAATTCATTCCAGTTATTATTATTCCAAACGAATTACATTTTTTTCTAACACTAAATCACGAAGTCTTATCAAATTAGCTATTTTAATTATCGGAAATTTACGGGTCGTTACAACAAGATTCTTATGGTATTTACTTATGTCATTCCCGTTCATATAATTTATCCTTCTAATTTCAATTAATATCTTATTTTGAAATTCCATAAATTTATTTACACAATTACTTTACATCTTTTAATTTAACTTCTTATAGCTTAATATATCTCTACAATTTTCAACCATGTTTGTATATTTATTAATAATATATGTGTGCGCACGCGCGCATGTATGTGTATTAATTTAAATACATAATTAACATATATACATAAATGTGAATTACTAATCATACTAAATGTTAGGATGCTTAAATTTCTAATTTAAATTTTAAAATAATACTTTGACTAATTGAAAATTTATTACCTTTTAAACTGTAAACTTATATGATAAATTCAAAACTAGGTCTCAGATCCTATTTTTACTCCTATGATTTTGCAATATAATTAAAACAATTGGCATATGATTACACACTAATTCAAAACTTATGATCTTTAAAATTATGCACATTTATTAAATTTATAATTAGATCTCAGATCTTATATTTGCTCCTTTGCTTTTTAGGCTAGTTTTGAAAATATTTTTGACCTAGAAATTAGTTTTGTATTATTATATCACAAATTAAATAAAAATTAGTTTTTTGTTAACGTCGAATAAAATTCATACGTATATACATACATGCATACATACATGCACACACACATATATATATATATAAACAAGCTGAGTTAATTGTTTTACAATCAAGTTTACATAAATTATAGATATGAAGTCATTGTTTAATAATCAATCATAGTGCCATAATCATAAAGTAATACTAAAGCAATATGTTATTATATTAGAGATGAGTTGCCTAGCTTCTTGTTTTTTGCGATGAATGAAAGTATCATGGTCATAAATTTTTGACTTTGGGTGGACTTTCAATTACGGCGATATCGAGTCCTATATCTAAGGAAACAAATCTTTTATTGAATAATGTTTCACTCTAAACAATTTTCCAATAACCAAAAGGAGCAATAGCATGGTCCCGACACTATAAGTTGACTAGAACTAAGCATATCCTTCTTATTTATTCTCAAGTTTGAAGACTACTGCATGTCATTGTATTGAAATCCTATGTTTTTACTTGAATAAATTTAACCTACATGGACCTTTTAAGTTATTTGTTCTACAATCGACCAATGATCATAATTATGCAATCTTTTGATACCATTAATGGTTATGAGTAATTCACCATTCAACATTTCGATAGAGTTATATACATTAGTCTCAAGGATGCGTCAATATCCCTTTTTATTTGCATCTTTACTAAGAACCTTTAAAGTTGAGTATTATTACTAGATCGATTCAATGCTCATGTAACGGCGGATTCGCAACTGTAATTAATATAAAACTATACCTACAAATTTTTTATTTTTATATTTCTCACGTCATATATAACAAACATACGTAATATGAAAAACCAAAAAACATGCTTTTATTTTAAACAAGATTGATTTCAAAGTTAAGATTTACATATTAAATTACATAATCGCCCCTATGGCATACCTTTAACTCTCTCACTAATATCAAAGTTCTAGGTCAATATGCTCATGTAGATGGTCCTGTGGACAAAGCCATGTCCCTACACTAGAATTAAATGTGACACTTAAGGAGGTTAATGATGTAATTAGCACTGTTGTGGCTTCCCTTCTAACAATCATCCCTTTTGCTATCAAACTCAGAATTGACTTTAATGTTGAGAAAGTAGAGTTAGCTATTGAAAACACATTTTACCCCCTCAAAATGCAAAAATTCACTCTATCATCATCAACTCGGGAGCCAAGCAAGGATGTTGAGAAGATTGAGGCCCTTACTGGCATTGATCCTGAAGAGGGATATGGCAATGATAAAAGCCAAAAATGAAATCAATGGTCATGAAGATGTGATTTCTTTCTACTTCTATAAACAATCAAGTTTGTACATATGAATTTCCAAGGTTGTAAGGATTTATTCCCAAGTTCTTGCCTATTGTTTGAATGTACATTCTTTTTCATAAGGCCATCTCTTTAATTCTACTTCTATTAATATTAAACATATTAGTTATATTTTTCACAATGTGTGCCTAATTGAAAATTATTTCATATACAAATGGAAAATTTGCAAACTTTTAACCAAATTTCAAGGCATGCCATTTGGTACATAACTATGGTATTTATACATGTGTAAACTTATTTTAAAAATTCTTAATTCTTGTATACTTCTTCGATCTATAGTACTTGTTTACAAATACATTATCATGTTGTGTCCAATTCCCCTACCCCAACCCCACTCCCCCCACCCCAAAGTAAATTGAAGCTCGTGCTGGTGGTAGAATTATATAATCATAACCACTAAATTTCATTTGGATCAAATTTATTGGCTATCACCATATTGAACCGTTAGGTTCATTTGCGTGCAGACTTGACTTTACTTGACTTTTCTTATATACAATGATTGCATATATGTTGTAGTTCGTCATTATGTAGTACCATAAGGTAACCTATAAGAAGTCTTAAATTTTTTCACATATGGTTTACATGTTACTATATAGTTCATCTTTATTTAGTACATTATGCTGAATCTACATCAAGACTTTGATGCTTACACATGTCGGAGGAATGTTAGTTCATGAATAAATGGATGTCATCATTCGTTGGTTGTTAGAAGGTAAACAAACACACTAAACAAATTCATTATATACAGCATTCACTTACACCATAATCTAGAAATCCAAAGTCATTCACAACAACATAAGAGCATAAAAGTCTGCCTTAAAATTTGTGATGATTTGTTATTCATAACATTCAGAATCATTACAATTTGGTACCAACCCACGAATACCATGAGTATAAAGTCTAAAAGGTGTAATATAATATAACCAGCAATCTATCATAGGTTAAGTATATTACATCTCACAATAAAAGGATAAATATAATAGCAACATATATATGTCCAAGACATAACGAATACCATACATAACTTACAAATATTGATAGCAACACCAAAAATCATAGTACACCACATAATGTAATGTAATCATGTATATATAATAGCTTGAGATGTAACCAAATACAAAACAATGGATGTATGGTAGTTTTGTGGTAATGTAAACATTGTGAGCTCCTCCCAACTAGTATTACCTCCAACTAGCAGAACCCCCCTTAAAATCCTAGGTAAACCTACTCAAAAGATAGGTAACAAAATGGAAATATGGAAAGATAAGACACAAGTATAGTGAAAGAGAAATATCTCTAAGATGTATGTTGACTTAAATGCTAGTAAAGCATAGGCAATTTACTAAGTGGTTAGACTACACATACCTCAAATCGTATATATTCTTGCACCCAACATGTGTTCATTCCTACACCCAACAGGTTTAACATTATGATATAATGTACGCTAATAATAAATGGTGATAATCGATTTAATACATCATCAAGAAAACCCATATCAAGTGTAAAGAAACATTATACCATAGGGTAAATGGTGCATTGGATCTCCCCCAATAAGGCGAAGACTCAACAAAGAAGATTACAATAACAAACACCATGATACACTCTCAAGGAATCCGTGCAACATCCATCAAACGTATCATCATATAACCGGTATGATTATGCCTTACTATTTTCCTAGTATTTATTGGAGAATGAGGTGAATAAGCTTCAACTACATGCCCATTTCTAGTAGGATATGGCATGATACCGCACTGCATTAGTAGGCATCCCCGATAATCACCTTGACCATCGTACGAATTTCCCCAATCATGGAACTTCCTTTTCAAAATACCTACGAAGATTCAGTTCTCAATGTTAAAGGCCAAAGCCAAGAACTATAAGTTAAATCCACTATATAATCCTTTGATTGCAAATGGATGTCCATCAATGTCATCACGCACAACAACAAAGCTATGCATAACATAACATACGAACAAGAGGTGTATGGTCATTCCACCTTTTGAACTATAATCATGGACCTCCACAAACTTTGTGGTAATCCCTAACTTGTTTGATCATTCTAGGGTCATATAGAATTGATCTTGTAGAATACCTAAAAACCAGTCGATTGGTATAAGGTGACTAATTGATTGGAAACTTAATCAATTGAGTGATTGTCACGACCAATCAATTGACAGTCCCTTAATATGTAATATTTCCTTCATGGAAATTCTGTCCCACTATGGGGCTCGGCCAATTGATTAAAGGCTTTGATGTGTACAATAAGCAATCTATATGTGCACTTAAAATGTCCAAACTGAACTCTATTCATCCAGACTATTAACTAGCTCCTTTGTGACTTATTTTGACTTAATGCCATTGCCTTAGACATTTAAAGAAGAGACATTAATTAGTGGGTGAGAGGTTCAAGTTGTATACTAATCACAAGTCCATGAAGTATTTGTTTTCACAAAAAGATTTGAACATGAGACAACAAAATGGTTGGAAGTTACGACTAACTATTATTTTAAGGTATCCTATATTCTAGGAAAGGAAATAATGTAGCAGATTCTTTGAATAGAAAGTATGCAAGCATGGTAGCTTCTATGCTGAGGGAATGGAGGTGTTTAGAATTACTATCTATGTAGTTTGCAACCAAAGGAATGAGTGATTGGAATATTTTTGGGTTATGATAATGATTGTTTGAACACATTTAAAGCAAGCACATTAAATATGAGCTACTAAGTGTAATACGAGAACTTAAGGAGCAGTTTCACCAAATATATACAATAGTGGTTGAGAAAAGATAGTCAATTATGTGTTCTGAACATTAAAGAACTTAAGAAGGAAGGGGTTGATGAAAATCGCAATTCAAATTTGACTATTCGTATAGGAGGAAAAAAGGTGTACCAAAATATAAGGCAAAGCATTTGGTGGTCGGGTATGAAGGCTGATGTCGTCAATATGTGGAAAAACGTTTTAATTATCAACAGGTGAAGGCCGAACATGTGAAAGATTCGAATATGGTATAGCCTTTGATGATACTAGCTTGGAAGAGGGAATCTTTCTCTATGGATTCTATAGATGTACTACCAAGATCCAATGTAGGGGATGAAAGCATATGGGCGGTGTTGAGTCAAAAAAATCTTAACATGCCAAATCGAACGTCAACGAGAGAAAATAGGTCAAAACTGAGAATGAACAGCAAACACACAAGAATTTTTATCGTTTTTTGACCTCAAATCACTGCCATAACCACTTAACTTTATTTCAAAAGATTTGGCACGAATAAAAATGAATTTACAACTACCATATCTAGAAAATGATACAATTTTGGGTTTGACAACACTTCATTGCATAGTTAAATCTATGGAGAAGTGAGTGAGGTGAAAGAGCCAAAAAGTCCTTTTTATATTTCTTTAACACTCATATTTATAAGTGAAATCATCCATTAGAGTCGCTAGATTGCAGAAGATCATATAAGAGTTCAAATATATAAAATTAGAAATGAAAAACGAGTATCTTTTGTGAATAACATCATGTCAGTATCGACATAATTGGTCTATACAGGACGTCTTTTTTGCAAAGTACCGAAGCATTCTACCAACTTGCTCAAAAGTAAGCCCCTTAAAAATAGTCTTGAAGTCCAGATTTATTGAGAAGTTGTTCGTTTCAAATGTTGGATAACACTTGCCCCCTAATGTATGCATTTGTGAAAACAAAGCATACTTTGGATCAAGACAAGTGATTTGGTGTCAACGGCATAAGAGTCATTAACCAATCAACTGTCATCTTTGAAGAATCATGTCTATCCAAGAGCATCTATTCATCGCTTTAAATAGTCGGTGTACCATTCTTTTTTCATAGCAAAGTTGGAACTCTTAGTCTTTTGGATGCTACATCATACCCCTATCAGATAGGCTTTCCTTTTCTGTCTTTTCTTTCTCTTTCCTCTACCTCTTTCCTCTATTCACTCTGATCTATTTCTAAGCACTTTATTTTCTCTTGAAATTCCAACTTTCACTGGTTGTGCTTCTCAGCCTTCATCGTCAATGCCAACTCCACTAACTTGACTGTCATCGGCAGCATTGCCATCAACAGAACCAATTTTACCAATGTCATCATAAATTAGGCACTGAACTATTCAACCCTACTTCTTCCTGATTTCGACCATAGCTTAGGTAGGTTCCCTCAACCATGGTGATGTCATTGTCATAACTATTATGTAGGCATCACCGTCAATATCATGGCATGGTCCTTGTTGATGCCACCTAGTAGTCGTCGGTTCCTATTTGACTTAAGGTCAATGCTCCACTAATCATAGCCAAGTTGAGATGTTGGCTTAGGGATATTCCATTTTATGCGAAGTTGACACACATCTTGCCAGGATTTTCTTCCAAGTCTTCATTAGTTTCCATGCTTAGTTTTGGCTTTGTGTTCTCAAAGCCTCTAGTCCGAGTTCTCCTTATAGCTGGCTCTTAATTTCGCATATGTGACGGACTTTGACAAATAATAACGGCGTGACTAATTCCCGTCGAACTTTGATCAAATGGGAATTGATGGCTCAATTTGGGTGAGATGGTTTCAAGAAATGGTTGTATTAAACATAATTTGGCATCTTACTAGAATGTTGTGCCAACACTTCAAGTTGAACACACGATCCCACGTTCCTACAAAGAGAAATCTATGTCACTCCGAACGAATTGTATCCTTTCTCGAAATATCTTGAATAAAAATATTTAAAATAATATTTATTTTAGTGTGATAAATTTCTTATAATTACAACACATTGTAACTACTATCACATAACATATCATTTAAAGATTTTGTATTCAATAAACATTATGTTAATTAAATAACACAAGATAACAAAGTATATTAAAGAAATAAAATGGCTTTATTATGAACAAGATTGGTTATCGAATTAGATATATATAACAATTACATAATTACCCCTAGGGCATACCCCTAACTCTATTAATCTTCCACTTGCATTTGGGGTCAATTACAGAATCTTATTCCAACTCCTTCATTAGTTTTCTCAAAAGCTAATTGGGTTGTTCCTTTAGTGAATGGGTATGCTATGTTGTTTAGTTATTAACTCCGTCAAATAATTATCTTCAATGCCGATATACTATGTTTACCATGTCAAATACTTCGGAGTATGTTTTTTGACTTCTAATGAGATTTAAGTTCTTTTACGGACAGTATTATAGCATTGTTATTATATAACAATGTCATGGATTCTCAACATTTGGAATCGCCCGTGCATTTATTTGTACTTTTTTTAATTATAGTCTTATTCAAAATGATGTACTTAACCTTCGGTTAAATCAGCCACTATTTATTGTTTGGAACATTTCCAACTTAAAGTTATTAACTTAAGATTGAACCTGAATTTAGGATTATCATATTGTACTTGATGTCACTTATGAAACACTCCTTCATAAGGATTTCATTGTTTATATAAACAATTATCTAGTATTTCACAGACAGTCGAGAACACTCTAAACTATCTTTTAATGATCTTAATTTGGATTTGATACTTGCTTTATGTATCAAATGCATAAGCATTAAGGATATAGTAGACATCATAACATATATGATAATTCCTATTGTTGAATCATGAGGGATCTATCTTATATGCTTCGTATGGCATATTTAATATTGTGTTCGTTTAAATCATTGGGACAATTCCAACATTCTTTTATAATGATTATAAAAAATTTCTATTTCAAATCCAATATGGAATTAAACAACCAAACTAAAATGATTTTAACCCCGAGTACATCGTTAACAATCATAAATTTTTTGTTTACTTACAATTTTAAAATACTTCAATACCTTGCTTTCTAACAGCACAAGCTTCGTTTACATTTTGGCTAAAATTCAAGTTGTTTGACATTTTTGTCAAAATATTTGCTCAACTATGATGCTTGCTGAAGAATACTCTCGTATCATTTTTTGGATCTTCTCCAATAACCCACTGACTCGAAACCATTCCCATTGGTTTTGAAACGCTTTGGTTATTAATCGCAAACAAAATATTTAAAATTATTATTTAGAACTTTCGTTTCGACATACATATACCAAAACTCAAAATGATATCAAGCGATAAATTTACAAGTAAAATCCAAATTAGCTTAAGTATGTTGAATGATGAATTCATTACGTTATTTTTAGTAATTGATTTTATTTTATCAACATAGGTTACCATATTCTAACTGCATCGGTCTTCTTCTTAGAGACACTTCTGTGGCTAGTAGATCATATCCCTTTGGGTATAACTATCAAAATCATATTTTGGTAATGTACTTGGAATCTATTCTGGATTTATGCATCATGCCATTGGTAGAGTCAGTACTCTAAATGCTTATTGACAACTAAAGAAATTCTATTTTCGACATCGATAAGAAAATCTGAGTTTTTCTTTAATGTGCTAGGGTTCTTATTAGACATTGTAATCAGTTATGTCCATTTAAATTTGGTTAATTTGATATAATCCTTTGTATTTAGCTTTATCTTTGGATCATAACGAAATCCATTTTACTAAAAATAATTACTAAAATTAATTTATTCATTGTGAAGTTGGTGTTTCTTAAAATAACAATCGTTTCTCAGTGCAACAGAATGGGTATTCATAAACATTTTATGAACATCCTCTGTGTGTGTGTGTGTGTGTGTGTGTGTGTGTGTGTGTATTTGATTTGGTCCTAAGTTTATAAAACATATGTTTGTTACATAATTTGGTCAACCAATATTGATTAGTCCCAAACTTATTAGCGACCGTTTGTGCAAGATCTCTCATGAACTAGTACACGTGCAGTCTCTCATCTCACACAACCCGTCAACTCCTTGACCTATGTTGTGTAGGAATTGTTTCATCAACTCATATGTTATATGATTATGTAGACTTATTTAACATGGAAATAAATTTAACCTTATATACTTGCACTGAAGTACATGTCCTTATAGGAAGAACTGAACTCAACTTCATTCATCACCAAATCCAATAAAGTCTGATGACTCCTTATCGATACATCATTATGTATCACAATAAAGGTTGTAAAAATCATTGGCTAGATGCTAGGTGGTAAGCATGGACTAGGGATTAATCACTTATGTGGGGACTAATCAGGGGATTAATCGAGGACTAATCGGAGCTATACATTTTTTTGATAAACTTATGCATTTTAGATAAAATTTTAGTATTTTGTTTAGTGTTAACTGATCCATAATGGGAAATCACGAATTTGGTCGGATATGGAAGCAACAATGGAGACAAAATTACTAGAAACAAACAATTTAATGCTTATAAGAGGCATCACGCCTAAATTGGTGCATAAATGGTGCCTATAAACCTATTTATATGCTTAGATAATGTAGCAAGTGTCATATAGGCAGACTAGGCAAAAACCTAGGTGGTAAGGCTAGCCTAGTCCTTGGCGGGAGCCTAGAAGGATTTTAACAACAAAGATCATAATGGGGAGTGACTTTTGAGATTGAATCTCATTCCTTTTTATGTACATTTGGAACTCCTTTCTAATACACTCATCCATTCGATCAAATCAAATCATTTTATATTCTTATGCATGCCATGTTATTTACCTCCAATTTATATTCTTTGAACTTATCATAGACATAACACATGTGTATCAAACACATATGTTCATATTTGCAATAATTCATCTATGAATTTGACAAAGTATGTGGGTCCAGTTTTGGTATTATTAGACATATTATTGCATACATCTATATGTATCGATCCTAAGAGTTTACAAACTCTTACGTCACTCCTACCGAATGAGTGTTTTGCTCTTAATTGTTTGAGATACAATTCATGGGTACCATATGGTTTATAATCGCATGATTAAATAATTTTTTCTCAAAATTGAGGCTTAGTCTATAATTCCAACACAAATTAAGATTTTATATAATACTATATTTTCTAATGCATCATTTTGTTACGAAAACAAATATGATTATTATAGTTTTGTCTTATAAGGAATATTCACGATATTCATATTGAAATAAAACTGTCTGTTTTCAATCAAAATTGAAACAATTATTATTTCATAAATGATATTTAGCACGTCTATGAGAATAATTTTGATTACTTGACACATCCACTAAAAAATGTTATACGATATATTCCTATTGTTTCGTCGTTACTACAATAATATATGAAATATGAAGCTCCATTCAATCAGTTATTTCAAAATTTTATTTCATACACTGTAATTAGTTTACATCGAAAGTTTTAAATCAAATATCTTGAACTCGAAGAACTAACTTTCATAGAAAAGAATTTTCTATTTGAAAATAGTCTTGGAATAGAAATCACATTACTGATCATACATTAAATATCATTTTGTATTTTATACGATTCTCGTTTCCAATGTCTCTTCATGAAGCAGAGCTATGCATTCACTCTCTTTATCCCAACTGTGCCAAAATTACATCTACCCTTGTACATTCTCTTTCCATTTCAAATGGTCGAACCATTCATAAGGAATCTCTTATTACAAGACCACAACGTACTCTTTGCAAAAGTGTATTGGTCATCCTTAACATTTAAGGAAACTGAATAAGCTTAAGTTTGAGCAAACCAATCAAACTAACATTTCAATGATCATAATCAAATTTTTAGGTACATCTTGTAGCTCTTTTAGTTTAGTGCTACTTGTAATGCAACAACATTATTACTATAATTTAATCATATTAAGTATACAATCTCGCACTATTGTTTTCTTGCTTAATTCGACCGAACTAATTTCATCGAACATTTCATCGAAGTTTCGTACATTACGAATCATGATTATTCACCATATAACATTTAATGAGATCGAATATGGATCAATTATCTATATTCTTATAGATCTTAAGAGTTCAAAACTCATAAAAGATAATACACATCCTTGGATAAATAGACTCTTAAGAGATCAAGGGACGAATGTATATAGCAGTTGCATTATTTGGCTCTTGTAAGGGTCTTGAAGTGATAACATGCCAAAAGATTTGTTGGTAAGTGTATTTTTATATTTCTTTTGTTAATCTTGATTTGGTTCATTTGTATATTTTAATTGACAAACATTTTATCAATTATTAGTTGTACAACTTTATCAATGTGGATTATTTTTAACCTTACATAGTGTAACGACCCGTAAATTTTCGATAATTAAAGTAGCTAATTTAATAAGATTCGTGATTTAGTGTTAGAAAAAAATATTTGTAATTCGTGTAGAATAATAATAACTGGAATGAATTACAACAATAAGTATCCAAGTAATGAAAATGAATGCTACTTAGTGAATGCCTTTGAAATCAATAGTTGAATAGGATAATAAATGTCGAAATTCATTAGGTATAATAGAGTAATTGATTGATAAGTAAAATCTATTTAAAAATCAAATATTGAACAGGTAAGTTGTTTAAATTAAATATTTAAAATTTATTGAATAATTGAATAACTGTAAAATGAAAATAGTGTTCTTAATTGTGAATTGGTTTTAAAGGTTGAATCTTATAAGTTTAATTTCAATATTTCAAAAGATAATGAATTATTGGATAATCGAAATTGTTTAAATTAAATATTTGGAATTCATTGAATAATTTAATAATGGGAATCGAATAACCGTATAATGTAAATAGTTGTTTTATAATTTTAATTCGTTTCAAAGGTAAATTTTATAAGTTCATTTTGAATATTTCAAAAGATAGTGATTTAAGAATAATCAAATTTGTTAAATTTAATATTACGAATGTTTGAATAAATTAAATTTCGAATTTGATATGATTAATTTGATATTAAAATTTAATATATGAAAATAGAGTGAATATTTGAAATTTGATTTAATATGATTCAAATTGGTTTCCAAAGTGAATGTAAGTTACATTTGGATTTTAATAGAGTTAATAAGATTTTAAAAATTGGAATTTATTGAATAATTGAATAACGGGTTTAATATGATTAAAAATGATTTGTAAAATTTTATTTTATCATATTAAAGTTAGAATGATGTTGTAGAACTTTTAAAATCGAATTAAAAGTAAATTTGTAAAAATTGAATATTTTAATATTTAATTATCGATTGAAAAATAGCCAATTTTTGAACAGTCTCAGAATTGGACGAAACTAGTTCCATTGGATCCGTAATAACTTGTTATTATCGGATTTCAATTTTCGTAGCAATCAGAGTAGTCGTTTGACCGTGGCAGCTCGAAACGCGTTGAAATTGTTTTAAATATTAATTTGGCGAGTTAAAATAGTCATTTTTCAAACGGTCTCGGATTTCGACGAAACCAGTTTCATCGGATCCATAATGTGATATTATTGTAAGATTTCAAATTTCATGTCAATCGGATTTACCGTTTGTCCGGGGCGAGCCAAAACGCATAGAAATTCGTTTAAATCGATTTAATTCAAATTGATCGTTTATCGCTATAACTCGCACAGACGATCGAATTAGCTACCGAAACCTGTTCCATTGTGTCCGGAACGCAGGGTAAACCCTAGAAACGTCAGTTACCGTGCGAAATTCGGAGTTTGGAAATCCGGATTGAATAGAGTTCGTCGTTTCCTATAAATAGCCCCCTTGTTCACATTTTACAAAAAAAAAAAGAAACGTGTGACGCCCCACCTCTATACCCATGCTAGCCAAGAACACTACTGTGAATGCTGTCTGCTAGCACGGAGAACAAGGCTGTTGAGGAGCGACCATCTGTATAATTGCTTTGTGCGAGTACCGATATGCCAGATAAAAATATAACTTTTCATCTCAAAAGGAAATCCGACATACCGACACAAACTCAAAGCTACTACACAGTGGCTATAAAGATCTTTGGAAACAAATATAGAAATAAACATAACATAAATCAGTCATAGACAATTCATATCACAAAGGCGGAAATAGATATGAATATTACACATGAAAGTGTACATCAGAGTAGTGGTCAAAAAGGATCCACATATCACAAAAGAAATAGTTACATGAACTACACAAAAGAATAAGTATACATTATGGAGTCTATCTCTCAAATGTATACAACAAAAACTACTAATCTAAGTAGTAAGCCAAAAGTCAGAGGGATCAATCCCAAGAGAGAAGTCAAGCAGAAGCACCTGTAACATCTCGGTCTGACCGAGTATTATTTAATAAGAAAATAATAAACGGATCAGTCTAGCTATAAATATCAGATGTAGTGATATATAATAAGAGATATGACATAAGCATATAATAATCACAATGCCAAGCTGTGATAAATAAGTAATTGAAAATCAACAAGAGATTAATCAATATCACAATAATCTACTCAAGATAAAAAGGAATGTCATACTCCTAATTTCATTCACCAAGCCACAATATATGACATATATATCAATGCCCATCGTAAAAGTTGGTGAAACATAAATTCCAGAATTCAACACACGTAATCCAGAAATCACAAGGAAAGGATCAACGACGTCGTACAGCGGGACATCCGATGAACCAAATCACAATCAAAGGGAACAACGACGTCGTACAGCGGGACGTCCGATGAACCAAATCACAAAGACATAGCACGATGCTAGTCAAAAACCTAAAATGATCGTCATGATCAAAGAGAAGTGTCGATTACACTAAGCTAGTAAATATATGAGCTTAGCTTCATGTCCCATAACCACTAGCTTAACTTAAATATTTACGAACAAATTGTAGATCTCCACTAGAAAATTGTCACAAGAGATTCAATCGAACAAGTCCAAGAATTAACCGACGAAGTAAACGCAAGTGTTTCATACCACTCGTTTTACTAAGTCGTTTAATTAAATTTCTCATACGAGTGAGGTAAAGGTTTGTATATACTAATAGATTGGAAAACGGATTTATAAACGAATTTGGTATTAAAATAGTATTGAAATCGTTTGAGGAAAGAGTTTTGATATTTACTACTAGTATAGAAAACCTTTATATTTTTAAAGTGACAAATCACGAAGAAGATTGTAAGAACAATCAATCACAAAAATTCACATACGAAGACGTGAATAAATTCCAACGAAATCGATAAAGGATCCATCGAAATGGATATTCAAAAATCCCTAAAAAGAGTCATCAAAGTCATAATAGATGATAACAACAAATAGGATTATCACGAATCGATTTAAATTGGAATTTCAATCCAAAAAGGCAAATTGGACTCAAACAGCAGGTTCAGTCGACTGAACAGAGTTTTCAGTCGACTGACCCTGTGCCTGGAAATTTTCCAGGTTCAGGAAACTTTCTGTTTCCAGTTTCAGTCGACTGTGCAGAGTTTTTCAGTCAACTGAATCATGCCTGGAAACTCTCGGGTTTCAGGTTCAGTCGACTGAACAGAGTTTTCAGTCGACTGAATCATGCCTGGGCTGTTTTTCAGCCTATTCAAATGAAGAGCAAATTCTTCCAAAATGCAACCGGACGAACATTGGCTCTAAGGGTTTATGCCAATCGGCAACCCGGCCCTATATGCTCCTCGGTGCATCACCAAAAACATGATCAAACATCCATAAAAGGATTTCACACAAATTTGACTTAAAAACCCAAAAATTGGAGTATTCACAAAATCAATGCAAAACAAGAGCAAATGCACATGAAGAAGTGTTAGGAATTCATACCCAACAACCAAAGATAATTATAGTCATAGATGTGAGATAAAAATCTCACCTTTGCACTAAAATTTATGAAGATGAAGCTTGAAAGCAAAGGGGAATCAACCACTCTTCAAATCCAACTCTAGAAGCTTGAATCTAAGCTAAAAAGAAGAACATTTCCTAAGTTAGGTTTAGGAAATTTCTGAAATTCAAAGAGAGAATGAGTTGGAGAAGAAGAAGAGGAAGCTTACCAATGGGTTCTTCTTGAGTTTGGAGCAAGAACTTGAGCTAGCAAAGGAAGCTAGGGCTTGGAGTTTTAATTTCCTCTTCCACCCTCCATTAACATAAAAGCTTGAGTATTAGGAAAATAGAAGAGAAGTGAATGAAGAGGAGAGTGTTGGAACTGAGTTAAGTGGTTAATTGGCTCAGCCCAACCAAAGCCCTAAGCGGGAAAAAGTAGCAAAAATCAACTTTCTCCAAACATATCGAAGCTTATACTCAAAAAGGTCGCAAACGACATTATGAACTCAATGGAGGTGGTCTCGAGTCCTAATTCTACCGTATGCAAAAAGTAGCTTTTCGGACTAAAATCTGACGAACGATAAAATATTTAAATATAAAATCGATAAATATGCGGGTTGTTACAGACGCCCCTCCTTAAAGAAAATGCGTCCTCGCAATAAGTAAGAAGGAAATATATGAAGTAACAACCATAGAAGCATATTAACACAAAAAAAATTTTGAAATAGGAAGTTCACCATAAAGTGCACAAAAGAGTTAGCAAGAAATCTGGTGAAACTTCAATTTCCACAATAACACCGGGCTCAAGAATAAAAACCGGAATCCCTAAGGCATTCCCGTAGATAAAAGACGTGGGGAACGTCAAGAATAGCAGAAAATTGAGTCGGTGCAATGGCGTAGTACAAAAACGGTACGCCCGAAAAACTAGAAACTCAAACAATTTGGGACATCAGCGTAGTACAAAAACGGTACGCCCAATGAACCCAAGCAAAGACATCGATGTAGTACAAATGGTACATCAGATGAATCAAATAGCAAAGACATCGATGTAGTACAACGGTACATCCGATGAATCAAAAGCAAAGACATCGATGTAGTACAAATGGTACATCCGATGAATCAAAAGCAAAGACATCGATGTAGTACAAACGGTACATCCGATGAATCAAAAGCAAAGACATCGATGTAGTACAAACGGTACATCCGATGAATCAAAAGCAAAGACATGAACGGTACATCCGATGAATCAAAAGCAAAGACATCGATGTAGTACAACGGTACATCCGATGAATCAAAAGCAAAGACATCGATGTAGTACAAACGGTACATCCGATGAATCAAAAGCAAAGACATCGATGTAGTACAAACGGTACATCCGATGAATCAAAAGCAAAGATATCGATGTAGTACAAACGGTACATCCGATGAATCAAAAGCAAAGACATCGATGTAGTACAAACGGTACATCCGATGAATCAAAATCAAAGACATCGATGTAGTACAAACGGTACATCCGATGAATCAAAAGCAAAGACATCGATGTAGTACAACGGTACATCCGATGAATCAAAAGCAAAGACATCGATGTAGTACAAACGGTACATCCGATGAATCAAAAGCAAAGACATCGATGTAGTACAAACGGTACATCCGATGAAACAAAAGCAAAGACATTGATGTAGTACAAACGGTACATCCGATGAATCAATAGCAAAGACATCGATGTAGTACAAACGGTACATCCGATGAATCAAAGGCAAAGACATCGATGTAGTACAAACGGTACATCCGATGAATCAAAAGCAAAGACATCGATGTAGTACAAACGGTACATCCGATGAATCAAAAGCAAAGACATCGATGTAGTACAAACGGTACATCCGATGAATCAAATAGCAAAGACATCGATGTAGTACAACGGTACATCCGATGAATCAAAAGCAAAGACATCGATGTAGTACAAACGGTACATCCGATGAATCAAAAGCAAAGACATCGATGTAGTACAAACGGTACATCCGATGAATCAAAAGCAAAGACATGAACGGTACATCCGATGAATCAAAAGCAAAGACATCGATGTAGTACAACGGTACATCCGATGAATCAAAAGCAAAGACATCGATGTAGTACAAACGGTACATCCGATGAATCAAAAGCAAAGACATCGATGTAGTACAACGGTACATCCGATGAATCAAAAGCAAAGACATCGATGTAGTACAAACGGTACATCCGATGAATCAAAAGCAAAGACATCGATGTAGTACAAACGGTACATCCGATGAATCAAAAGCAAAGACATCGATGTAGTACAAACGGTACATCCGATGAATCAAATAGCAAAGACATCGATGTAGTACAACCGTACATCCGATGAATCAAAAGCAAAGACATCGATGTAGTACAAACGGTACATCCGATGAATCAAAAGCAAAGACATCGATGTAGTACAAACGGTACATCCGATGAATCAAAAGCAAAGACATCGATGTAGTACAAACGGTACATCCGATGAATCAAAAGCAAAGACATCGATGTAGTACAACGGTACATCCGATGAATCAAAGCCCGAATGATTTCGGAACACCGACGTAGTACAAAAACGGTACGTCCAATGAACCGAACACAATAAAAGAACATCGGACGCAAGTTCATAAAAGAAATGAGATGAAACTCAATAAAACGAAGTACATCAAAATGCCCGATGAACTTGATAAAAAGATAATTTCATTCGGTCATCAACAAAGAAACAACCCCTTGTTGCTTACGACTAAACGCATTGGCAACACGATTTCCCCTTCGGGAATAAAAAGAATATCAAGATCATAGGAAGCTAGGAACTCGAGTCAACAAGCAGTTCCTTTAGAGAACATAAATATTCCAAAGATTTATGATCGAGATAGAGAACAAATTTCTCATCCAAATATAATGATGCCAAATTCCAAAAGCAAAAACATTAGCCGAGAGCACTAGATCATAAGTGGCTATCTAGTCTCGAGAAGCTATAATGATTTAGAAGAACAAGGGATAGCACGTTCTCCTTTGCAAGAGTGGCATTCCAAACCAATACGACTAGTATCGGTACAAATAGCAAAGTCTTGGTTCCCCTTCAGGAATCACAAGAATAAGAGTATTGAAAGGAAAGAACTTCTTTTAAAATAATTCTCTTCTCCGAAAAGTTAAAACTTTCAAAATTACATTTTTACTTTTATGTAATAATCTTTCTACAAAAAATTAATTTTTTTTTTACAAGTCAATATATCATGTCTGATTGTCACATCAAAGCGTTTAGGAAATTCCTATCGATAACGTTGATCAAGCGCATCGACCAAAATTCTTAAAGCACTCAACGGGCAATACAATCACAAAGTCATCTTTTCTAGGATAAATAAATCTCTTAAAAAGTTTTAAGAATATTCTTTGCTCGTTTTAAGAGCAAAAAATCAAATTGCACTTATAGTTAAATCTTATGAAAAAGATTTGCAAAATTTTAAATTTCTATTTCCATCCAAAATCCATAAATAAGAATGGTCTCATTGAAATTTTCATAGAATATTGGATTTATAAAACGGATGAAACAAGCTGGACAAATTGAATGACATAATAATTCATTCATAGGAATCATAACAAGTGCGGAATGCGATAAGTGAAATGCTAACTTCCGCAACTTGTAGCAAATGAAAACGGTGGTAAAGTCGAACTAAAAAGACCTTAGCACCACACAAAAGATTACTTAGGTCATAATCCTAAGACAAGTCAAATATACCGGAAAATTCTCAAACTATTTAGATGAGAGAAATAACACTTTCCTCACCATAAGGACTTTAAAGAATAAAATGATGCCATCAAGATGGAATCAAAATCACAAAGAAAAATAGAAATCTGCTTAACAGATTGAAAATGTCGAAGATGAATAATCCACTCGGAAAAATAGGATATGGGCTTCACAATGATTAAGCCAATCCTTACAGAAAGGTCAATTCCGAAGCCAAAGCAAAAATATCGGCTCGGAAAGAAAAGTCACATGAAACAATCTCGACATCTAAATAAAAGCAAATTGAGTGTTGCGGATCTACCATCCGGATTCACAATTCTCAATGAAGTCAATAAGCCCAAAATATTCAAAGAAAAGAATCAACAAGTTCTTTTGATATAAAAATAATGAGATGAAACCCATATCAAAAAGAACTCAAATAGAAAGTTCACGAACTAAAACAATGCCATCGAGGATTGAATGAAAATACCTTGACCAAAAGTTGCATCTTTCCTTCTCACTTGCTTGGAAGCTTAGGACACGAAGATAAAAGATGACCCGAACCTTTGCAATAACGGCAAAAGAGGGGTTTCGGGCACTCCCTTACATGGTGGTCTGTGGAACCACAATTGTAGCATCGTCTACGACTAGAGGTAGGAACATTTGCTACCTAAGTTTGTTGCTTTCCTTTCTTATTAGAATCGGGGCCTTTGAATTTGATAGGCCTCTTCAAGCTATTGTCGAAGTTCTGTTGGGCACGCACAACTTCAACATCACCTTCATTATCGGCCTCTTCAAGACGAAGAGCAATATCAATAAGCTGATCAAACGAAACCTCAAGTTTCAGGAGTAATGGCTTCTTAAGATTCTTATTCAAGCCATAGACAAATCTCTGATTTTTCTTCAATGGGGTATTAATGTACTCAACCCCGTATTTGGACAGAGATTCGAAGGATGCGACATAGTCTGTCACAGAAGATTCACCTTGAACAAGGTCTATGAAACGCCGGGCTAAGGTTACTTTTTCAGCCTCCGGCACAAATTTCAATTCGAATCTTCCCCGGAATTGCTCCCAAGTAAGATCCTCCTCAACGATTTCAGAAATTAAAAGCTCATACCAATCCAATGCTCTTTCTTGGAGCATGCTAGAAGCTACTTGGACTCGATGAAGGTCAATAAGATTCATGTGAGAAAAGATGCGATCGCATGATTTGAGCCAAGCTTTAATTTCTATAACACTCTCGGATCCCGTGAATGGCCTTCCACCCAAATCAGTGTAGTCTCTGCACAAGCGTGCAAAACCGGATCTAGGATGAGTAGGCTCCTGATTGGGACCCGCTGTTTGAGCGTTCTTGACAAGATCTAAAAGCTGTTGGGCAGACATAAATACTCCATCCTGGGGAGTAGCACTAGATTGACCGGCGCTGGGACGGCCAGGTCTAACCATTTCTCTTCTTTAAGAAAGAAAGAAAGAAGAGGAAAGAGTTATTCTCAAAATAAATTTCAATCAAACTTGATTGATAAAACAAGGAATCATAAAGAAAATAGGATAGAACGGTACGAAGACCCGAATAAAATCCTAAAGCACAACTCCTAAGATGCACTTAGGACGATGATCCTTGTTATAATATTCCATATTGTTCCGAAGTTTGGCTCCGATACCAAGCTATGACGCCCCACCTCTATACCCACGCTAGCCAAGAACACTACTGTGAATGCTGTCTACTAGCACGGAGAATAAAGCTGTTGAGGAGCGACCATCTGTATAATTGCTTTGTGCGAGTACCGATATGCCAGATAAAAATATAACTTTTCATCTCAAGAGGAAATCCGACATACCGACACAAACTCAAAGCTACTACACAGTAGCTATAAAGATCTTCGGAAACAAATATAGAAATAAACATAACATAAATCAGTCATAGACAATTCATATCACAAAGGCGGAAATAGATATGAATATTACACATGAAAGTGTACATCAGAGTAGTGGTCAAAAAGGATCCACATATCACAAAAGAAATAGTTACATGAACTACACAAAAGAATAAGTATACATTATCGAGTCTATCTCTCAAATGTATACAACAAAAACTACTAATCTAAGTAGTAAGCCAAAAGTCAGAGGGATCAATCCCAAGAGAGAAGTCAAGCAGAAGCACCTGTAACATCTCGGTCTGACCCGAGTATTATTTAATAAGAAAATAATAAACGGATCAGTCTAGCTATAAATATCAGATGAAGTGATATATAATAAGAGATATGACATAAACATATAATAATCACAATGTCAAGCTGTGATAAATAAGTAATTGAAAATCAACAAGAGATTAATCAATATCACAATAATCTACTCAAGATAAAAAGGAATGTCATACTCCTAATTTCATTCACCAAGCCACAATATATGACATATATATCAATGCCCATCGTAAAAGTTGGTGAAACATAAATTCCAGAATTCAACACACGAAATCCAGAAATCACAAGGAAAGGATCAACGACGTCGTACAGCGGGACATCCGATGAACCAAATCACAATCAAAGGGAACAACGACGTCGTACAGCGGGACGTCCGATGAACCAAATCACAAAGACATAGCACGATGCTAGTCAAAAACCTAAAATGATCGTCATGATCAAAGAGAAGTGTCGATTACACTAAGCTAGTAAATATATGAGCTTAGCTTCATGTCCCATAACCACTAGCTTAACTTAAATATTTACGAACAAATTGTAGATCTCCACTAGAAAATTGTCACAAGAGATTCAATCGAACAAGTCCAAGAATTAACCGACGAAGTAAACGCAAGCGTTTCATACCACTCGTTTTACTAAGTCGTTTAATTAGATTTCTCATACGAGTGAGGTAAAGGTTTGTATATACTAATAGATTGGAAAACGGTTTTATAAACGAATTTGGTATTAAAATAGTATTGAAATCGTTTGAGGAAAGAGTTTTGATATTTACTACTAGTATAGAAAACCTTTATATTTTTAAAGTGACAAATCACGAAGAAGATTGTAAGAACAATCAATCACAAAAATTCACATACGAAGACGTGAATAAAATCCAACGAAATCGATAAAGGATCCATCGAAATGGATATTCAAAAATCCCTAAAAAGAGTCATCAAAGTCATAATAGATGATAACAACAAATAGGATTATCACGAATCGATTTAAATTGGAATTTCAATCCAAAAAGGCAAATTGGACTCAAACAGCAGGTTCAGTCGACTGAACAGAGTTTTCAGTCGACTGACCCTGTGCCTGGAAATTTTCCAGGTTCAGGAAACTTTCTGTTTCCAGTTTCAGTCGACTGTGCAGAGTTTTTCAGTCGACTGAATCATGCCTGGAAACTCTCGGGTTTCAGGTTCAGTCGACTGAACAGAGTTTTCAGTCGACTGAATCATGCCTGGGCTGTTTTTCAACCTATTCAAATGAAGAGCAAATTCTTCCAAAATGCAACCGGACGAACATTGGCTCTAAGGGTTTATGCCAATCGGAAACCCGGCCCTATATACTCCTCGGTGCATCACCAAAAACATGATCAAACATCCATAAAAGGATTTCACACAAATTTGACTTAAAAACCCAAAAATTGGAGTATTCACAAAATCAATGCAAAACAAGAGCAAATGCACATGAAGAAGTGTTAGGAATTCATACCCAACAACCAAAGATAATTATAGTCATAGATGTGAGATAAAAATCTCACCTTTGCACTAAAATTTATGAAGATGAAGCTTGAAAGCAAAGGGGAATCAACCACTCTTCAAATCCAACTCTAGAAGCTTGAATCTAAGCTAAAAAGAAGAACATTTCCTAAGTTAGCTTTAGGAAATTTCTGAAATTCAAAGAGAGAATGAGTTGGAGAAGAAGAAGAGGAAGCTTACCAATGGGTTCTTCTTGAGTTTGGAGCAAGAACTTGAGCTAGCAAAGGAAGCTAGGGCTTGGAGTTTTAATTTCCTCTTCCACCCTCCATTAACATAAAAGCTTGATTATTAGGAAAATAGAAGAGAAGTGAATGAAGAGGAGAGTGTTGGAACTGAGTTAAGTGGTTAATTGGCTCAGCCCAACCAAAGCCCTAAGCGGAAAAAAGTAGCAAAAATCAACTTTCTCCAAACATATCGAAGCTTATACTCAAAAAGGTCGCAAACGACATTATGAACTCAATGGAGGTGGTCTCGAGTCCTAATTCTACCGTATGCAAAAAGTAGCTTTTCGGACTAAAATCTGACGAACGATAAAATATTTAAATATAAAATCGATAAATATGCGGGTTGTTACAGACGCCCCTCCTTAAAGAAAATGCGTCCTCGCAATAAGTAAGAAGGAAATATATGAAGTAACAACCATAGAAGCATATTAACACAAAAAAAATTTTGAAATAGGAAGTTCACCATAAAGTGCACAAAAGAGTTAGCAAGAAATCTGGTGAAACTTCAATTTCCACAATAACACCGGGCTCAAGAATAAAAACCGGAATCCCTAAGGCATTCCCGTAGATAAAAGACGTGGGGAACGTCAAGAATAGCAGAAAATTGAGTCGGTGCAATGGCGTAGTACAAAAACGGTACGCCCGAAAAACTAGAAACTCAAACAATTTGGGACATCATCGTAGTACAAAAACGGTACGCCCAATGAACCCAAGCAAAGACATCGATGTAGTACAAATGGTACATCAGATGAATCAAATAGCAAAGACATCGATGTAGTACAACGGTACATCCGATGAATCAAAAGCAAAGACATCGATGTAGTACAAACGGTACATCCGATGAATCAAAAGCAAAGACATCGATGTAGTACAAACGGTACATCCGATGAATCAAAAGCAAAGACATCGATGTAGTACAAACGGTACATCCGATGAATCAAAAGCAAAGACATCGATGTAGTACAAACGGTACATCCGATGAATCAAAGGCAAAGACATCGGTGTAGTACAAACGGTACATCCGATGAATCAAAAGCAAAGACATCGATGTAGTACAAACGGTACATCCGATGAATCAAATAGCAAAGACATCGATGTAGTACAACGGTACATCCGATGAATCAAAAGCAAAGACATCGATGTAGTACAAACGGTACATCCGATGAATCAAAAGCAAAGACATCGATGTAGTACAAACGGTACATCCGATGAATCAAAAGCAAAGACATGAACGGTACATCCGATGAATCAAAAGCAAAGACATCGATGTAGTACAACGGTACATCCGATGAATCAAAAGAAAAGACATCGATGTAGTACAAACGGTACATCCGATGAATCAAAAGCAAAGACATCGATGTAGTACAACGGTACATCCGATGAATCAAAAGCAAAGACATCGATGTAGTACAAACGGTACATCCGATGAATCAAAAGCAAAGACATCGATGTAGTACAAACGGTACATCCGATGAATCAAAAGTAAAGACATCGATGTAGTACAAACGGTACATCCGATGAATCAAATAGCAAAGACATCGATGTGGTACAACCGTACATCCGATGAATCAAAAGCAAAGACATCGATGTAGTACAAACGGTACATCCGATGAATCAAAAGCAAAGACATCGATGTAGTACAAACGGTACATCCGATGAATCAAAAGCAAAGACATCGATGTAGTACAAACGGTACATCCGATGAATCAAAAGCAAAGACATCGATGTAGTACAACGGTACATCCGATGAATCAAAGCCCGAATGATTTCGGAACACCGACATAGTACAAAAACGGTACGTCCAATGAACCGAACACAATAAAAGTACATCGGACGCAAGTTCATAAAAGAAATGAGATGAAACTCAATAAAACGAAGTACATCAAAACGCCCGATGAACTTGATAAAAAGATAATTTCATTCGGTCATCAACAAAGAAACAACCCCTTGTTGCTTACGACTAAACGCATTGGCAACACGATTTCCCCTTCGGGAATAAAAAGAATATCAAGATCATAGGAAGCTAGGAACTCGAGTCAACAAGCAGTTCCTTAAGAGAACATAAATGTTCCAAAGATTTATGATCTAGATAGAGAACAAATTTCTCATCCAAATATAATGATGCCAAATTCCAAAAGCAAAAACATTAGCCGAGAGCACTAGATCATAAGTGGCTATCTAGTCTCGAGAAGCTATAATGATTTAGAAGCACAAGGGATAGCACGTTCTCCTTTGCAAGAGAATGGCATTCCAAACCAATACGACTAGTATCGGTACAAATAGCAAAGTCTTGGTTCCCCTTCAGGAATCACAAGAATAAGAGTATTGAAAGGAAAGAACTTCTTTTAAAATAATTCTCTTCTCCGAAAAGTTAAAACTTTCAAAATTACATTTTTACTTTTATGTAATAATCTTTCTACAAAAAATTAATTTTTTTTTTTACAAGTCAATATATCATGTCTGATTGTCACATCAAAGCGTTTAGGAAATTCCTATCGATAACGTTGATCAAGCGCATCGACCAAAATTCTTAAAGCACTCAACGGGCAATACAATCACAAAGTCATCTTTTCTAGGATAAATAAATCTCTTAAAAAGTTTTAAGAATATTCTTTGCTCGTTTTAAGAGCAAAAAATCAAATTGCACTTATAGTTAAATCTTATGAAAAAGATTTGCAAAATTTTAAATTTCTATTTCCATCCAAAATCCATAAATAAGAATGGTCTCATTGAAATTTTCATAGAATATTGGATTTATAAAACGGATGAAACAAGCTGGACAAATTGAATGACATAATAATTCATTCATAGGAATCATAACAAGTGCGGAATGCGATAAGTGAAATGCTAACTTCCGCAACTTGTAGCAAATGAAAACGGTGGTAAAGTCGAACTAAAAAGACCTTAGCACCACACAAAAGATTACTTAGGTCATAATCCTAAGACAAGTCAAATATACCGGAAAATTCTCAAACTATTTAGATGAGAGAAATAACACTTTCCTCACCATAAGGACTTTAAAGAATAAAATGATGCCATCAAGATGGAATCAAAATCACAAAGAAAAATAGAAATCTGCTTAACAGATTGAAAATGTCGAAGATGAATAATCCACTCGGAAAAATAGGATATGGGCTTCACAATGATTAAGCCAATCCTTACAGAAAGGTCAATTCCGAAGCCAAAGCAAAAATATCGGCTCGGAAAGAAAAGTCACATGAAACAATCTCGACATCTAAATAAAAGCAAATTGAGTGTTGCGGATCTACCATCCGGATTCACAATTCTCAATGAAGTCAATAAGCCCAAAATATTCAAAGAAAAGAATCAACAAGTTCTTTTGATATAAAAATAATGAGATGAAACCCATATCAAAAAGAACTCAAATAGAAAGTTCACGAATTAAAACAATGCCATCGAGGATTGAATGAAAATACCTTGACCAAAAGTTGCAGCTTTCCTTCTCACTTGCTTGGAAGCTTAGGACACGAAGCAAAAAGATGACCCGAACCTTTGCAATAACGGCAAAAGAGGGGTTTCGGGCACTCCCTTACATGGTGGTCTGTGGAACCACAATTGTAGCATCGTCCACGACTAGAGGTAGGAACATTTGCTACCTAAGTTTGTTGCTTTCCTTTCTTATTAGAATCGGGGCCTTTGAATTTGATAGGCCTCTTCAAGCTATTGTCGAAGTTCTGTTGGGCACGCACAACTTCAACATCACCTTCATTATCGGCCTCTTCAAGACGAAGAGCGATATCAATAAGCTGATCAAACGAAACCTCAAGTTTCAGGAGTAATGGCTTCTTAAGATTCTTATTCAAGCCATAGACAAATCTCTGATTTTTCTTCAATGGGGTATTAATGTACTCAACCCCGTATTTGGACAGAGATTCGAAGGATGCGACATAGTCTGTCACAGAAGATTCACCTTGAACAAGGTCTATGAAACGCCGGGCTAAGGTTACTTTTTCAGCCTCCGGCACAAATTTCAATTCGAATCTTCCCCGGAATTGCTCCCAAGTAAGATCCTCCTCAACGATTTCAGAAATTAAAAGCTCATACCAATCCAATGCTTTTTCTTGGAGCATGCTAGAAGCTACTTGGACTCGATGAAGGTCAATAAGATTCATGTGAGAAAAGATGCGATCGCATGATTTGAGCCAAGCTTTAATTTCTATAACACTCTCGGATCCCGTGAATGGCCTTCCACCCAAATCAGTGTAGTCTCTGCACAAGCGTGCAAAACCGGATCTAGGATGAGTAGGCTCCTGATTGGGACCCGCTGTTTGAGCGTTCTTGACAAGATCTAAAAGCTGTTGGGCAGACATAAATACTCCATCCTGGGGAGTAGCACTAGATTGACCGGCGCTGGGACGGCCAGGTCTAACCATTTCTCTTCTTTAAGAAAGAAAGAAATAAGAGGAAAGAGTTATTCTCAAAATAAATTTCAATCAAACTTGATTGATAAAACAAGGAATCATAAAGAAAATAGGATAGAACGGTACGAAGACCCGAATAAAATCCTAAAGCACAACTCCTAAGATGCACTTAGGACGATGATCCTTGTTATAATATTCCATATTGTTCCGAAGTTTGGCTCCGATACCAAGCTGTGACGCCCCACCTCTATACCCACGCTAGCCAAGAACACTACTGTGAATGATGTCTACTAGCACGGAGAATAAAGCTGTTGAGGAGCGACCATCTGTATAATTGCTTTGTGCGAGTACCGATATGCCAGATAAAAATATAACTTTTCATCTCAAGAGGAAATCCGACATACCGACACAAACTCAAAGCTACTACACAGTAGCTATAAAGATCTTCGGAAACAAATATAGAAATAAACATAACATAAATCAGTCATAGACAATTCATATCACAAAGGCGGAAATAGATATGAATATTACACATGAAAGTGTACATCAGAGTAGTGGTCAAAAAGGATCCACATATCACAAAAGAAATAGTTACATGAACTACACAAAAGAATAAGTATACATTATCGAGTCTATCTCTCAAATGTATACAACAAAAACTACTAATCTAAGTAGTAAGCCAAAAGTCAGAGGGATCAATCCCAAGAGAGAAGTCAAGCAGAAGCACCTGTAACATCTCGGTCTGACCCGAGTATTATTTAATAAGAAAATAATAAACGGATCAGTCTAGCTATAAATATCAGATGAAGTGATATATAATAAGAGATATGACATAAACATATAATAATCACAATGTCAAGCTGTGATAAATAAGTAATTGAAAATCAACAAGAGATTAATCAATATCACAATAATCTACTCAAGATAAAAAGGAATGTCATACTCCTAATTTCATTCACCAAGCCACAATATATGACATATATATCAATGCCCATCGTAAAAGTTGGTGAAACATAAATTCCAGAATTCAACACACGAAATCCAGAAATCACAAGGAAAGGATCAACGACGTCGTACAGCGGGACATCCGATGAACCAAATCACAATCAAAGGGAACAACGACGTCGTACAGCGGGACGTCCGATGAACCAAATCACAAAGACATAGCACGATGCTAGTCAAAAACCTAAAATGATCGTCATGATCAAAGAGAAGTGTCGATTACACTAAGCTAGTAAATATATGAGCTTAGCTTCATGTCCCATAACCACTAGCTTAACTTAAATATTTACGAACAAATTGTAGATCTCCACTAGAAAATTGTCACAAGAGATTCAATCGAACAAGTCCAAGAATTAACCGACGAAGTAAACGCAAGCGTTTCATACCACTCGTTTTACTAAGTCGTTTAATTAGATTTCTCATACGAGTGAGGTAAAGGTTTGTATATACTAATAGATTGGAAAACGGTTTTATAAACGAATTTGGTATTAAAATAGTATTGAAATCGTTTGAGGAAAGAGTTTTGATATTTACTACTAGTATAGAAAACCTTTATATTTTTAAAGTGACAAATCACGAAGAAGATTGTAAGAACAATCAATCACAAAAATTCACATACGAAGACGTGAATAAAATCCAACGAAATCGATAAAGGATCCATCGAAATGGATATTCAAAAATCCCTAAAAAGAGTCATCAAAGTCATAATAGATGATAACAACAAATAGGATTATCACGAATCGATTTAAATTGGAATTTCAATCCAAAAAGGCAAATTGGACTCAAACAGCAGGTTCAGTCGACTGAACAGAGTTTTCAGTCGACTGACCCTGTGCCTGGAAATTTTCCAGGTTTAGGAAACTTTCTGTTTCCAGTTTCAGTCGACTGTGCAGAGTTTTTCAGTCGACTGAATCATGCCTGGAAACTCTCGGGTTTCAGGTTCAGTCGACTGAACAGAGTTTTCAGTCGACTGAATCATGCCTGGGCTGTTTTTCAGCCTATTCAAATGAAGAGCAAATTCTTCCAAAATGCAACCGGACGAACATTGGCTCTAAGGGTTTATGCCAATCGGAAACCCGGCCCTATATGCTCCTCGGTGCATCACCAAAAACATGATCAAACATCCATAAAAGGATTTCACACAAATTTGACTTAAAAACCCAAAAATTGGAGTATTCACAAAATCAATGCAAAACAAGAGCAAATGCACATGAATAAGTGTTAGGAATTCATACCCAACAACCAAAGATAATTATAGTCATAGATGTGAGATAAAAATCTCACCTTTGCACTAAAATTTATGAAGATGAAGCTTGAAAGCAAAGGGGAATCAACCACTCTTCAAATCCAACTCTAGAAGCTTGAATCTAAGCTAAAAAGAAGAACATTTCCTAAGTTAGGTTTAGGAAATTTCTGAAATTCAAAGAGAGAATGAGTTGGAGAAGAAGAAGAGGAAGCTTACCAATGGGTTCTTCTTGAGTTTGGAGCAAGAACTTGAGCTAGCAAAGGAAGCTAGGGCTTGGAGTTTTAATTTCCTCTTCCACCCTCCATTAACATAAAAGCTTGAGTATTAGGAAAATAGAAGAGAAGTGAATGAAGAGGAGAGTGTTGGAACTGAGTTAAGTGGTTAATTGGCTCAGCCCAACCAAAGCCCTAAGCGGGAAAAAGTAGCAAAAATCAACTTTCTCCAAACATATCGAAGCTTATACTCAAAAAGGTCGCAAACGACATTATGAACTCAATGGAGGTGGTCTCGAGTCCTAATTCTACCGTATGCAAAAAGTAGCTTTTCGGACTAAAATCCGACGAACGATAAAATATTTAAATAAAATATTTAAATATAAAATCGATAAATATGCGGGTTGTTACAAAACCCTAGCCGCCTCCTCTTCAGCCAATGGCCGAAATGCTCCCAGGTTCTCCCTCGTTTTTCTCTCTATCCACACATTTTTAGCCGAATGTTCCAACTAGGAAATCAAAGAGCTTGTCGATCTCTGTAACTTCAACGGTCGAGATCGAGAATGGAGCAAAGAATCAGCGGCAATCGCTCCTCAAAGTCGCGCCGTTCGTTCACGTCATTCGAGGCAAATAGGCAACCGAGTTCATCGTCCCCTTGGCCGTGGGTGGCGCACGTGGAGGCGGAGGTGGCGGCGCTCCCTGATCGACGAAAAGACGAACGTTGGGGTCGAAAATTTCCAACCCTAGTTCGCGATATGGGTTTTCTTGCGCGTGGAAATTACTGGAGAACGAGCGCGTGAAGAAGGAGAAGAAGAACGGCCGTGATCTGTAGAATGGATGGCCGTGATAAGGTTGTAAAATAATAAGGAAATATTAATTTAAATTTTATTAAATTCGTATTAACTTCTAGATATCATAACTTGTTGATGCGGGGTTCGTTTTGGACGAATCGAAGTGCGTTGGGTTCGTATGGACGAGCACTACGCAATGGAGCTGGATTGGAATCGTTTGGAGCTAGAGAAAATTTTGAGTTAAATCGAACGTCGTTCAATTTGATTTAAAATCGTAAAATCAAGGTGAGTGTTTTATAACACTCACACCGTGCTAAATATCTTTATGCTTGTTAAAATTTGACATTATGAAGTGTTATGATTTTATTTGTCGTTGTTTGATAAAAATTTAATCGTCATATAGCTTGTCATTTGAATTAACCGTTGAAAATTAAATTGACAGTTAAATTGAAATTGAAATTGAATTGCGATTTAATTACCTGACATTGATAACTATGAAACTGCCATGAATTGTATTGTTTATTGGATGATGTATTTTGATGGATGCTATTGGTTGATAATTGAATGTTTGGATGTTTATTTGCTTATATAGATCCTGTTATGCATACATATGATACTGTGATTTAATTTAAGTAATATATACTCATACCTGACATTTAATTGAAATAAATAATTACTTGGCCATAGGATAGAAAATTATATACGGACACCGAATTAGCTAAATTAATAATTTTTGAAATCGTCGATTTGAAATTTAGTTAAATGTTTCGATTTAAAAGTTATAAATAGAAATCAAATTTATAGAAATCGAATTTATCGTTTGAGTTTGGGGATGTTGAAATAAAATTTTGGTTAAAAGAAATGGTTGAATAAAATTTAAGTGGAGACTTTGAGATTTAAAATTTGGATATGATTGAATTTCGGAAATTTATTTGTTTTAAAGATTGAACATTAAATTGAGCTTTGAATATTACTAAGTAAAAGTGATATAAAAATGATATTTTGAAATCGATCTTGGAATTGAATCATATTTGAAATTTGGATTTAAACTTGAATATTGATGGATAATTTTGTTAAGTGTTATAAATTGATATTTTTGAAAAATCAAGCTCCAAATCGATATAAATTGAAATTGAATTAATTGAAAGTGAATGTAAAATTTAATTAATTTAAAGTCAAAGTTGACATTGATTTGAATTGAAATCGAAATTGAATCGGTAAATTGGAAATTGAAATTTATTTGAATTGGGAAGTTACAGTTGAATTGGATTGGTTTTGAAGCTGTTTTAATTTGTTTTCCAAATTACTCTGTTATATAAACCATTTTGAATACTTAAACTATTTTAATCTATTTTAAATCTACTTAACCCAATTTAAATTATTTTAAACTAATTTATCTATTTTAAATCCATTTTAAAGATTTTAAGTATTTTAATTATTTAAAACCACTTTTAAACTACCTAAAACTATTTTTCTGAAAAAAAAAAAATCAAGCTGGTTAATAAGGTGAAATATTTCTATTTAAATCTTGAATTTAAATACGAATTAGGTTAAATGAAGTTGCAACTAAATTTAGATTCGAAATGATTTTGAAACCGAAATAAAATATTGAGACGAAAATGATGTTTGAAACGAAATCCTACATTTGGAAAGATACGATGTTATTTGAAATGGATATGATTTTTGAGGCGAATATGATATTTTGATATGAATTATGAATCGATTTAAAATGTAAAAGAGCCAACGGTGTAATAATACGTAGTTATTAAAGAGACCGAGATCGGATATGGACATACTCTCTGTCGATACCGAAAACCACTTTAATAACTATTATACGTGGAGTGTTGATCCAGAATGAAGCGGATGGTTTGGTGAACGCGTTGACTGAAGAAAGAGAACGATATTGGATGACCCCTGACATGACTAAAACAGGAGCAGCGCCGGGCCATTGAGGTTCGCCACCTCTAGCGGACACGCTTCTTCGATACCACTTCTATTACATTTGTGATGCGACTTGGGTGCACCCCTTGATTTGGGAGTGTTGTTTCGCGGTGTTGGGGTGGCTGCTGGCTATGCCCAACATCAGTCCAGATCACGCAACTACTAGTATCCTAGTTGGTATCGCCTCATGTACCTTGTCATACTGAATATCCTATTCGCGACCACTACGTTTTGATTTGTACCTTGAGTATATGGATTGCCCTCTGGTGACTTCCGGTTTTGGGGAAACTACGGTCTTGTATATGCTTTTGGGAATATAAAATGTGTTAAGTGGGATTATGGTAACGCCTTAACGCTATTTTGATACTTTATATTACTGATAGGCATTATCTACTTAGCGTATATTACTACATAGTAGATAATTTCACGGATCCTTGAGAGATGGAAAATCCCGTAACATCTCTTAAGTTATTACACGCACATTGACACTGGATAGGAGATGTCAAACCCCGTAAACATCTCCGACGCCGTTACACTCATATTTATTTACGATTGATTTAACTTTCATAAGGGTATTTAGTCCTGACTCGAGTGTTTTGTCTTTTCATTACGCTCGGGTCAGTCCTGAGTTTTCAGATTTTTGAAGATCTATTCTGGAGGACGAAGAGGAAGATTTGGTATACTATTACTATTATTACCCTTGCATCATGTTATCTGCTGCATTATTTAATTGTTCTGTTGTATATGTATAAACTCTGATAAATGTTGTATAAATAATTGTCAAAGTATAGTAGACAGCTTCATGAACTGTTTATTTGACTATTATATTTTATCGTTCCGCTGCGAGATTCTGTGTTGTTTCTTTTCCTTTATTTCTTTTCTTTTCTTCTCTTATTTACCCCAATAACTATGTGCCCTTTTGAATGGTTTGGAATCGACATGTGTATTTGATCGTCGGTTTAAACTGTCCAAAAAGGTGGGTCGTTACACATAGCATATGTTCTTCAACATTAGAAATGTTAAATGTTACCGTTTCACTTTTATAAAAGGATTTCTCTATATTTTTGTTTCCAAAACCCTAAGAAAAACTAGAATTTTTTCAATTCATCTAGTGGTTTGAGGACCTGCTTGTCTTTGGACTCTGACCTTGAGTATGATCAGTAAATCAAAGACCCTCAAGCGATAGACAATAATTTATCGATTGTATCACATACAACTCCTAATCCTTGGTCTTTGTCCTAATATCATCTTCACCTTGAGGAAGTTAAATAAATCAAGAGAGATTATTCACTCGTACCCACCATTTCATGATGACTTAAGTATAATGAACGTACCCTGAGGTAGATCAACAAATACGTGCATGTATCTTACCTCATCTAGTCAATATATTAATATTACTACATATAACATCCCTAGCTTGAAGAAGAATAATGACTAAAGAGTATGCAAGCAACCTATTGATATATAAATGGTAGAGGATAACTTATATATTAAGGATTCATAATCTTCAATATATATACATTGAGTAGTATCGATTTAAGGAATATCAGATTTCTTATGAAATACCCTCGTGATTCAAGTGTCAAACAATAATGAAATCACGATATACATATACTAAGCAAGTCTTGTTCCTTAAATCTAAGTTGGGTTTCTGGTAATTTCATGTAAGTTTGTACACTTATATTATATAAGTTTAATTTATTGACAACTGTTTAGAATTTAATTGCCTTATATTAAATGTTTATGTATATTATTAATTAAGTCATGTTTAGTTAATTATAATTCTTATTAATTAAATCATATCTAATTAATCTAATTTAATTTATCTAAAATTTTATATTAGTCAGCTTGTACTATTTAAGATGTAACGACCCGAAATTTTCGATTTCGAAAATTCCAAATAGTTAGGAAAAAAAGAAAAGAGATAGAAGAATAAGAAACAGAAAACCAAACTCAGAACCTCACATTCGCAGCGGATAAAATATAATATCAAATAATATTCTTTATACAAAGAAAGCTGTATCAGTCATTTACATTTTAATACATCAGAGTTACAACATTTCACATCATTGGACATTTAAAATAACTTGTCCCAGATATGCAACAATATATCATAGCGGATACACTCCATACGTTCCTGCCATCCGGCTTGCCTCCTGAGCTCCAGAACGTCCTTACTTGAAAATCTGTAATACTCAGTCTGACCCGAGCATTACATCAAAGTAACACCTGAGTCAGGTCGGAAACCAGCGTGAGTAAACCCATATAATTTGAATTACTAAGTTCAAACCATAAAAGAAAAACCCGGTGTAACTCATACTTCACTACTAGTTTATTACTTGTTATGCTCAACACTTATTTCACAAATCAATCCCTAAGTACCCATACTTATTTTCAAGGTCCATATTATTCCATTATAGGTTATTTGTTTTACATATCAAATCTATATAGAATCATTGTAGGTTACAAATCGAAGCGGGTTCGGGTATTTATTGATACCCGACCCCAGTCTCTTCGAATTCAATACCATCTTAACCCAAGTTATTCAAGTGAGGTTCAATTCAATTTTAAATACAAGATGTCACTTTATACACAGCAATCCATCAATGATAGATAACCATACTATCACTGTCCACCCAACATCTCATATCAGAAAACATTTCATATCAGAGATATCATCCAATTCAAGGCATTTACATCATTCAATCATTCAAAAGCAAGATTGATCGCTTCCAAGATTAATTTATTTTATCTCCAATTAAATTAATTACTAACTTTAATCATTTGGATTACCCTTTATTTAACATTAATTAATTACAAGTCAATTAATCAATCATCTTTTTATTATCCATCTTAATTAATCATCCTTGATTAATTATCCTTTAATTACAATAAGTAATTAACTCTTAATTAATTACACAAATTAATTAGCATTCACTCATCACATTAAATAATCCCTTAATTACTCTCATAAAGTAATTAGCAATGATTTATTACATTTATCTTTAATTAATTAATCAAATTAATTATCCCATAACCACTTACATTGATTAATTATCCCTTAATTAATCACACCTCAATGATTAACTAACCCTTGATTAGTTTCCTTAATCTATCAATCCTTTAATTAATCACGCTAAGTAATTAACCCTTAATTACTTCCTTTAAGTAAGTTACATTAAATTAATTACTTTCATCAAGTAATTATCCCATTGGTTAGTTAATTGTCCTTAACAAATTAATCCTTTAAATTTTAAGTAATTATCTTTAAAGTAATTAATCATCTCTTAATTATTTCCATCCAGTAATTATCTCATAATCACTTAAGTTAAATTAGTTAACCCTTAGTTACTTCCATTAGCTAATTATCTTTGATTAATTATATTTGTTTAGTTACCTTAAATTAATCCCATTAAATAATTAACTATTCTTAAATTAATTACATTCAGTAATTACTCTTTAACTACTTATACTAAGTAATTAACCATCCATTATTTACCTAAATAAAGTATAACCAATTTGTAAAATCTTAAATAGTTAAGACAAAACACCTACTTTAATTAATTACTTATTTTCATCAATCAACTTATTTGAATTCAAAAGTTTTGAAAATTAAATTAGTCAAAACCTCCCCATTATTAAAGTTTAAATACACTAATATTTTGGGATCTGTTTGATACATGCTTTGGAAAACTTGTTCATTTTTATTTGCTTTGAAAACTGGATACAAATTTTCCTCTGTTTAAAACTTTAAAAGAAAAACAAGGCAACCCGATTTTCCTATGGAAATACCCGAGCCAATCCACAGTTTTCCCAAGCTAAAACTCAAGTCCCCCCACATATAAAATTTTAAAACTGTTACCTACCATATAAACCCAAAAAAAATCAGGCAAAGCTACTCGAGAAAATCTCAAGCCAAACACCTCAGCGCCTCGTGAATGAACCCGAGCACGATCCTTCACCCTTGAACTCAAACTATAACACCACTGATACTTCATCGTCCCCTGAACATATACAAACGATCGCCAGAACTTCGGCCACCAAAGCCACCGACGACAAGTCGCCGCTGACCCCCCTCTTCGATCCCGATCACCAAAGGTTCATCTCGAACCAAAATTTAAAATCGAGATTCCTGAATGACAACTGGAACCATACCACCACCCTACAACCTCCTCGCTTCGATGTTGCCGACCACCAGAGGTCGTGGAATTCCGCTCACAGCTTCGCCAAAGTCTAAGGCTTCCAATCCACCTACTCCAATGCCGACCGGCGCTCCAACGACGACGTTACCACCTCGAAATCGAAGTCGACTAAAACCATCCATAAAACCCTAGTTTCATCAATTCCCGAAGCCACGTTGATCAATAGCCACTCCCCCTATTTTTCCTAACATCCCCAAACGCCAAGTCAGCTCCAACAAAAATCCAACCATCCAATAGTTCGTCGATTGCTAGAAAATGGTCAAAAACCATTTCCTGTTCAACTTAAAACTACACCTAAAATTCTAAACTAAAAATTACGGTTTTTGGTTTAAAAATCCTATTTTTCATAGACGTATCTGATTATTAACTTGAATCTGCTAATTATTCATGTTGAAATTATTAAAAAATCAAGTTTTAACTGAAATATAAGCTTCCAGATTGATACAGCCTTTAGTTCTTGCTATATATATTATTTAAATTTAAATCTCATTGTTTTAAACATATTTTATTCAAACATTTCAACATAAAACTGATCAAAGACAAAACACCTAATTTTTTGAATGTTATTTACATCGAGCAGTTAAAGAACAGAGCACAAAATTGGAACTTCAGACATGCACACATAGATAACCACCTACATATATACATAAAATCATTTAATTCCAACATGCAAACCATTACTGACCTATTCAAAATTATGTTTTCTGCATGCAACGGGGATTTAACAGATTAAAGCTTTTTAAACCAAATATGATTACTCACCTGTTCTTAAGAACAGAGAAAGCCTGGAACCTGGAATAGATTTTAAACTGAAATATTTTGATCTGGATTTTGATCTGCACTTGATTGTATTGCACTTGAATTTGAAACTGATCTGAAAATTGAATTTTCATCTGCTTTTAGATTTTGATTTGCTTGATGATTGAGATGCTCTTGGTTTAGTTTCTAGTTTAAAATGATTTGAAGTTGCATCTGAATTCGTTTCTGATTTGTTCTAGTTTTTTTTTCTTTTTGAGTTTTCTTTAAGAATTGGAAGATGAAATAAAAATGAATATGGGGTAACTATTTTAAATTTTCAATTATTTTTTTTTCTTTTTAAAAGAAAACTGCCACTTGTTGACAATGTACTAAATCTTAGCTACAAGTGTTAATTCCAAGAATTATAGAGTTTACAAATGTAAGAAATCTTTATTCATATTTTTTTATGTTTTATAATTTAAAATATACATATTTTAACTTATATAAATAAATTTCTTTAAAAAGAAAATAACATAAACAATTTATGTTCTTAATAAAATCAAATAAATACATTTTAAAACCAAAGTAAAATTTAAGGTATAAATAACTATCTTTTGAATTTCAAATTAAATATCCAAATTCAAGTTAAATTTCAAATTCAATTTAAAAATCAATTTAATACGTATTTAAAGATGTATAATTTCAACTTGTATAAAATAATTTTCATAAAAAATCTATATATACACAACACAATTGTTATTATTGTTTTTAAAATAACAATTTTTCTAATTTTAGTAAATTTATAAAAGAGAATATCACATTTAAATTTGGTTGAAATTCCTGGGATATCACATTCCTTCCTCCTTAGAATCTTTTCGTTCTCGAAAAGGAACGAAGCCAGAATTTATTAAAATGATTATTATCAGAAAATTACTCTTTGATAATTTTAAAACACTTTAAAATATCATAAAAATACTTTTTATAACTCGATGTCTCAACCAGTCCATCCTTGTTCTTACAGAAATTCGGTCATACGTTGATCAGGCGTATGACTGAAAATCTATAAGTACTTAGCAGACTCATTTACAACACCAAGTGAAAATACTTGGAAAATAATTTTACTGAAAATATAGCAAACATTTTTGAAATCGAGGAAACTTTTTTGGTGAGAATGCTCTAAAAATCATCACCCCCATCCATGGCCGCAGTTACATCCTGGGTTACGTTGCCATCGCAGCAAAAGTCCATGTAACTGTACGCACTTCGCGCCCCTCGATTACGCCATGGAGCCCGCCACAGATCGCAGTTACATCCTGGGTTACGTTGCCATCACAGCAAAAGTCCATGTAATTATAGGCATCAGCGCCCTCGATATTCGCTTCCAAATGAAACTTCACCACTCTCACATAGGTCGCAGACTACATCAGTCAAATCCCAATACAGCCTTAGGTTCTCACGGCCTCTCGACTTTCGCTATATCTTTATAGGTCGCAGTGTACCGATGTAAAATCAAACATTGACCGTTGGCTCTCAGCGGCACACACAACTTTCGCTATATTACCATAGGACGCAGTCTACCGATGTAAAATCAAACGTAGCTGTTGGCTCTTAGCAGCACACATGACTTTCGCTATGGTCTACAGTAGATCACAGTGACATTGAGTTACACTGTCGTCACAGCATAACCCAAATGCCTCTGTAGGCATCAACGCCCTCGACTTACGCCACACACTACATAAAATCCTCAGGAACTTTAGTTCGTCCGGACTTCCTCACAGGATCAACTTTAGAACCCCCTTTAGGGTTCAAGGCAGTACCACCCTGTGGCACTCCTGAGAAGTTCATTTCAAGGAAGCGCCTTTTTCCCCAGAGCCAATCTCAACACACTTTATACTATACACTTATAGTATCTTTCAAATCATAACCTTTATGATTTTCATCAAAATCTCCTTTATACAAAATCGATTCCCAAAATCGATAATTCTCAAACTAGGCTTTCCAAATTTCCAAAAATTGATTTTTCCAAAAAATCAAAAGCCTTTTCCAAATCCATTGGTACCCAAAACCTTTTTCCAAAATCATTCCTATATAATCCTTTATATATATACACACACACATAGATATATATAATCTTGAAAAATCTTTGAATCACTTCATACTTGTATAAATTCCCTTTCATACTTCAAATACTTTTCAAAAATCTTTTTCTGCCGGCAATAAATTCAACAAGGAGAGATTTATCTTATATAAAAAATATATATAACTTTGTTTATTCCAAATCAAATATTTAAATTTGATTAATCTATAAAGTCATTACCAAATTACTTACTTCCATGAAGTAAATTTCTACCATAGAAATATCCAATTTCCACTTTTCTTCATCATATATTTCACAAAATATACCTTTCATTTCAAAAACCATTTCACATTTCTTATCCAAAAATTCCCAGTATCAATTCCATTCAAACTAGTACGGTGCACACATATCGTCCATACGCTATATCAATTGATCGCTCACTCGGTCACATAATTTCGCTTCCGAACTAGTATTGTCCACTCGACTTCCTATTGCGGACTCAGATCTGGTTTCTTGATCAGAAACCGTCATTCTCCTTACATAGCCATGACTATGATAGAGAATATCCAGAACCAATCAATAATCCATATCCAGGTTCGCCGTTGAAAATCGAGTGAAAAATCCCAAATCGGATCGATATACTATCTCGAAATTCTACTCTCGAATCTGGATCAAATCACTATGCGAATAGAAAAATATACGTACATCCTACATATTTATCTTTATTGATTATTAACCAAATCAATCTCCTTTTCTATTCACATTCACTTTAATTTCTATCCACTTATTCATAATTGTTTAAATTCTCATTTGGATTATCACCTCAATTCATATCTCAAATGGATATTTAATCATAAACAGTTTACACTCTGACCGGATTAAATTCAGAAAATAATTCGAAAAGTTTAAGATAGATAAGTAGTTGAAAGATAATTATTAATCGTAAAATAATTGTAAAATAGTTAAGTAGTGATAAAATAGTCAAATAGTTATAGAAATTTTAAATAATTGCAAAATAATTGTAAAATAGTAATTAGTTATAAAGTAGTTGAAAAACAATAATTAGTTTATAAAACGGTTGAAAAATTGTTAAATAGTTCCAAAAATAATTGTAAAACAAATATAAGATAATTTTAGGTTTAAAAAGAAAAGTTGTATAGCAAATAGTTTGGAAAAATAGATTTATGTTAAAACAATTTATTTGAAAATAATCCAGAGTCAAACTTATGTCACGACCCGCCATTTCGTACCATTCAAATCGACAATAAAACACACATGTCAGACTTGAATGACACAAAATAACAGATTATAAATAAATTTGGAGCAAATGAAATCAAATACACAGAATAACAGACACAGAACAATCAGAATAACTCGCAGCGGAATATAAAATAACATAGTAGTTCTTGAAGCTACTATAACAAAGTCGCAAAACAACTACATAATATCAGTCTGGAAACAACATAATAGAAATCCCAAATACATAGAAGTTCACTAATACATGAGATAAATTAGAACAGCTGAATAGAAATAGATATAAATATAGATAGGCAGAATCTCCAGCAAAGACTAGCTCCAGAAAGAGAATCCAAAGCTGTGAATACTCAGGCTGACCCGAGCATAAAGCAAAACACAAAACACTCGAGTCAAGACAATATATACTTATATAATGTAAACCAACTCAAGTGAACTGTAATGAGGTACAAGTAACTTAAAGGATGCCTGGGACCGCCCATCCTCTAAGGATCCGTTAAACATTTTATTATATAGTAATATTTCGCTATTATAATAATGTCTACAGTAAAATAGACTTACTTTAAAATAGCGTTCCGGGCTTACCCATATCACCCTTCACACATAATAGTCCCAGTAGTCCATCCAATATCATGATATCTCTAGATTGAGAGACTATCAAAGGATACCACACGGGCTACGGGAGAAAAACAAACTCGTAGTAAAGGCTCGGTATGGTAGGTGACACGGCACACAAGGCAATGCCAGGGTAGATATACCAATTACGCACACGGGCTGGCGGTAACGTAGCAGCCACTATGCCCACCCTGAACAACACTCCAAAAATCAAGGGGTGCACCCAAACAACCACAACAGTAATAGAATAGTATCGAAGAAGTGTGTCCTGCCAGAGGTACTACCTCTTTTGGCCCGAGATCGCTCCTGTTTTAGCCACCTTAAGCTAACTCATGGGAGTCAGGTCCACGTAATGTACCTCAGGAACGTCGCCACCATTGTACTTCATTCTGGAATCTCCACCGCGTAATAGTTGTTAAAGTGGTTTTCGGTATCGATAGAGAGTATGTCCATATCCAATCCCGGTCTCTTTAACAACCAATCGTTATTATAACCCGTGGTTATAATTTAAAAATGGTATTTATATTTCAAAAATCAAATACCATTTAACAATTCAATATAATTTCAAATCCATTTCAAAATATCCAACTTATCATATCATTTCAAAACCACATTCATTTTATTCAAATTTGAAATACCATTTCAATTCACATTTCAAGATTGTTTATATTTCAAATCGAATTACTTCATTTTAAATCATTAAAATGAAGTTATTACATTTAATAATTAAATTATTAAATTTTCAAAATTTAAATCTTTCAAAGTTCATTTATTCACTTAAACTTATCAAAACAATGAAAATTCACCTTTCGCAGCATTATGAAAATGCTTCAGAAAGTTACTTTCAAAACAGTTCAATTTAACAAAAGACGGCATTAAAATATGTTGTAGTAAGGTTACTTTAGTTCAAATAAAACCTTAGTTAAATTCAACAATTACAACACTTACAAAGTGCTATAATAGCCTTTAATTCAATTTAGCCTTTTAGTTCATTTATATCAACTACAGCATTTACAAATGCTGTAATATCTTTTTCATTAGAAATAATAGCATTTCAGAAATGCTATTAATTAAATTTCAAATATTCAATATAATTTCACAAACAATTAAATTTTTGTTTAAATCATTTTAAACTTATAAAATCATATATTTTCACTTTTAAAACAATCATTTAAAATACCCTTATATTCTTGATTTTATAAAGTTAAATTTCCATTCAAAGGTCAATATTTAATAATAATTCACATATTAAATTTAAACATTAAATTTCAAATCTTTATAATTAAATTTTAACTTAACACTTAAGATTAAATTTCCAAATATAACTTATTTTCATTTTAATTACTTACCTTCAAAAATTCACTTTTAAACAAAATTCATAAATTCCAATTTAAGTTATATTTCAAATTTCAACTTAATTATTCATTCATTTCACATTTTAACTTTATTCAAAAATCATTAATATATTACAAAATCATTTTAATTTCATTTTTATTCAAAATATCATAAATTTATCATAATTCACATTTTATTTAAATTCCGTTTATCACCAAATTATAATTTCCAAAATAACTTATATTTCAAATTTCTAACTTTACCATTTATTTATTTCACTTATAAATTTTCAGAAAATCAATATTCTTTACAAAAATCATTTTTAATTAAATTTAAATCAAAATATTATATTATTTACGTTTTTAAAATATTTTAAAAAAATTTAGAAAAATATATTTTAACCACGGGTCTGTATATCATTTTCTAGCCTAGGTAAAGTGATACGATATATCATTTCAACCCGTAATTTACAAAGAAAAATCGGGTTTTATCATTTCAAACCCGCAGTCCCAAGTAAAATGAAATAATTGAAAATCATTCAGGCCTATCATTTCAGCCCATAACGATTTTTCCCTATTCTAAAGTCCGTTCGGGTATGTATCATTTCAACCCATAGTGATTCTAATCTAAAGGGAACTTGCAGTGTGATAAACTAATATAAATAACAGAATAGCATATATAACAGTAACAGATGTTATAACAGGTGTTTAGGCATATGAACATCATATGATCATAACATAGCAAATATAACATGGTGATGCATTTGACATATTCAAATGTGATAGGTTTACTAGTCATATAAGTATAAAACTGTCTGGTGAGAATAACTCACCTGTATAAGCTGGAGATGACAACTAAAACACACAACAAAGATCTTCGAAGGCATGAAAGCACGAATAAGATTTGAGATTGGGAGAGCCAAAGTTAATCTCCTTGAATATATTCAAACAAACAAAACAAATATAAACAACATAAGTTTCAAACCAACATATAATTAAACAATGTTATAAATGAATGCACAATACAAAGCCAAAGTATTTGCACTTGCTTTAAACCACCTATGTTTCAGCTATAGGTCAGAAACACATGGCTAAGGAGTGGGTTTGGATTTGGTTTTGGGTTCATAGGGTCGGCCTAACATGGATTAGATGATGGTGCAAAGGTATGTGTGCATGAAGCTACAACACAAATGCAACACAACATGGTTTCAAGGCAAGTATAGGTCACGGGCAAAGCCAACATGGGCACGGCCAGTCTTCAGGTGGGTCAGGGATGACGTGGCAGGGAATCTTAGGTAAAGTATTGGCTGGTGTGGTGGTGTATGGGTCGACCAAGTGGAGTTTGAGGTGGTGGTGCTAAGGTGAAGCTCGGCTATGCTTGTATATGTGAAGTTTGTGCATTTTTGTGGTGGATCTGGTCATAGATGGTGCACGGCCAGGCTTGGGTTGGACTGGAGGTGGTGATGATTGGTTGTGGTGGTGGTGGAGGCGGCCAAGGTGATGGAGTGGTAAGGGGCCGAGCCTAGATGGTGAAGAAAGCAAGAGCAAAACAATATAAACAAGCATAAAACAATGAAATGAAAAGAAAGATCTTTACCAAACTTTTAGCAAGGATGGCGGCTGAATTTTTTTTGTGAGTTGAGAAGAAAAATTCACGTGAGAATGAAATGGAGTGGTCAGCTGAAGGTAGGGAGTTATGGCAGCAAAAAAATGAAGAGGTGTTGGTTGAAAATGAAAAGATACGAATACAAAAGGTCTAAGTAGATAAAAGGTCACAAAACTCTTCATATATCTTTATTTTCTTCTGCAATTTTAAATAACTGAAAAATATGTATAAATTCAGATAAAAACATGAAAATATAGTAAATAAACAAAAATAAATAAAAAAATATTAATTAAATCAGGGAAATAGCAAAAATTGTAAACTAGGCTTAAAATATGAAAATAAATGCAACAAATTTTGGAAAGATTTTATGTACCTAAAAATACTTATAAATAAAGATAAGAACACAAAAATAAAATGCATGCAGGAAAATAAATAAATAAATTTTAATTAAATATAATTAAATAAAGAAAATAGCAGAAAAATGGAAATTAGCCTTTAAAAATAGAAAATAAATGCAATAAATTTTGAAAAAAAATTATTATCACTTTAAAAATATTTATGAATGAAATCTTACAAATAAAACAAATTTAAAATAATTTCAAAATAAAACAAAGTCAAATTTAAATTATATTCAAAATCTAGGGTTGTTACACTCTCCCCCACTCAAATGTTTTCGTCCTCGAAAAGAACGGGTAAGGAAAAATAAAGAGAAACAAGATAGCAAACAAAATAGTACCTGAAACAAAAAATTCCGGATTCGAAGCACAAATGCTCTCCTCCGTTTCCAAGGTACAATCTCGATCGTCAGTACTCCACTATACTTTGACCAGATTAACAGATTTCCTTCTGCGCTGCTTCGTACCTCTGTCGACAATATGAAGTGGCTTCCTCTCAATAGTCAGATTAGGCTCAATATCCAAACTATCAAGAGCGGAAGGCTGGACAATAAGAGATGGATCATGAAGGTGTCGGCGAAGATGTGAGACATGGAATACATCATGCACTCCAGAAAGCTTCTCGGGCAAATCCAGACGATAAGCCAAAGAACCAACTCTTTCCACAATGCGGAAAGGACCAATGAACCTAGGAGAAAGCTTCCCTCTACGACCAAAGTGACTGACATTCCTCAAGGGAGAAACCTTAAGGAACACCTGGTCATCAACAGCAAATTCCAAATTCCGCCTACGCCTATCAACATACTTCTTCTGCCTATCCTGAGCGGCTCTCAATCTCTTCTTAATCTCCTCAACTCTCTCAAAAGCTTCCAAAATCACATCAGGACCAAGAACCAAACGATTGCCGGATTCAATCTAGCAAGATGGGGATCTACAAGGTCGTCCGTATAGAGCAGCAAACGGAGACATTTTGAGACTGACCTGAATGTAAATATGGAATGCGATAGATAAAAAGATTAGGAATAGATTGAAAAACAGAAGATAAGATTATACCCGATAGCTATTATTGTAGGTGAATTCGACAAGATGGAGATGATCTTCCCAAGATCCTCGATAATCAAGCACACAAGCACGAAGAAGATCCTCGAGAATCTGATTCACTCTTTCCGTTTGACCGTCGGTCTGTGCATGGTAAGCAATGCTCAAATTCAGACGAGTATCCAGAGATTCCTGAAAAGCTTTCCAAAACTGATAGGGTCACGATCACAAACAATACTGAGAGGAACACCATGGAGACGAACAATATCTCTCATGCAGATCTCAGATAAGCTAGAAGCGGAACGAGTAGACTTGATCGGAATGAAATGAGCGGACTTGGTCAGTCTAGAAACAATAACCCAGATACTCTCATTACCCCTCCGGGTCCTCGGTAAACCATCGATGAAATCCATTGAAACCTGCTCCCACTTCCAATTGGGAATCTCAAGGGGCTGCAGCAAACCAGGGGTCTTTTGGTGATCGGCTTTGACTTGCTGACAAGTCGCACACCGACCAACAAAGATAGAGATATCCCTCTTCATCCCCTTCTACCAATAAAGCTTCTTCATATCCTGATACATCTTCGACACACCAGGATGAATAGAAAGCCTAGATCGATGATTCTCCTAAAGCAACTCCTGCCTCAAACCATCAACATTCGGGACACAAATCCTGCAATTAATCCTCAAAATCCCTCTATCATCAATCTGAGCTCCACTACCACTACCACCAACCCTACAACGAACATTCTCCTTCATCAATCTAAGCATCTCATCCTCATCCTGCTTAGCCATGATACGATCCAGAAGAGGAGAAGAAGAAACAACATGCTGACACAACAAAGCCTTCTTCCGACTCAAAGCATCAGCCACAACATTAGCTTTACCGGGAGTATTGCCAATATCGAGGTTGTAAGAAGCCAAAAACTCAAGCCAATGAAATTGCCTTTGATTTAAATCCTTCTGGGAAAAGATATATCTCAGAGACTAATGATCAGTGAAAAGCTCAAACTTGGTTCCAAGAAGATGATGCCTTCAAAGCTTCAAAGCAAAGACAACAGCAAGCAACTCTAAATCATGAGCAGCATAATTTGCCTCGTGGGTTTTCAACTGACAGCTGGCATAGGCAATGACCTTACCATCCTGCATGAGAACATCACCCAAACCCTCACTACTAGCATCGGTATATACCGTCAATCCCACACTTCCATTCGGAACGGTAAGAACTGGTGCGGAAGTTAGCTTTCTCTTTAACTCATTGAATGCAGCCTTACACTGATCACTCCAAACAAACTTGGCATTCTTACGAGTCAAAGCAGTGAGAGGTGCAGCAATCCGAGCAAAATTCTCAATGAATCTCCGGTAGTAACCAGTAAGGCCCAGAAAACTACGAATATCAGATGGAGTCTTTGGAGTTTCCTAATCCTGAAACAGAATAGCGAGAAAATAAGGACAACCGAAAAGATAGAATTATAAAATGATAAAGAAAAGAGAAGGAAGAAAGACTTACATTGATCGCAACGATCTTGACTGGATCAACAGAAACTCCATTACTAGAAACAATATGCTCGAGATATCGGACTTCATCCTTCCAAAAATGGCATTTAGAAAATTTAGCCTTCAGTTGATGATTTTTGAGAGTCTCTAGAACATATTTCAAATGCGGCTTATGCTCATCCTTAGTCCTAGAGAAGACAAGGATATCATCAACAAAGACTAGCACAAATTTATTAAGCACATCACGAAAGACACGATTCATCAAATCAACAAAGAAAGCACGAGTATTAGTCAAACCAAAAGGCATGACTAACCATTCATAAAAACCATTCTCAGTGCGGAAATCAGTCTTGGAAATGCTATCCTCAACAACCCTGAGCTGATGAAAACCCGTGGCAAGGTCAAGCTAAGAGAAAACGGTGGCACCATAAAGCTAATCAAACATATCATTGATACGAGGCATTGGATATCTGTTTTTCATAGTGAGATTGTTCAGCTCCCAATAATCAACACAATTCCGAAGAGAACCATTGGACTTGGTGACAAAAACCGCCGCAGCTCCCCATTCAGAAAAACTATGCCTAGTTATACCTTTGGAAGACAAGTCCTCAATTTGCTTTCCCATCTCAACCTTCTCGTGGGGTGTCATTCTTCTAGGAGGAAGAACAACAGGTTGAGCACCAGGAATAGGATCAATCCGAAAATTAATTTCCCACTTCGGAGGTAAAGAAGTGACTTCACCAAATACATCGGGACATAGTCTCACCACAGGAGTCGAATCAAGATCACTGGGAGAAGAATCCAGAGAATAAATAAAGTTGCCAGCAAAATCCTGAGGCATGCGACATTGAATAATCAAGGAATTTTCTTGGTCATCAACAAGATGAACAGTCCAGGCTTTACAAGGGATATGAGCATTATGATTCACTAACCAATCCTGACCAAGCAATAAATCAAAAGCATCGAAGCCTAGAACATAAAAATCACCATAAAAGCGATGATCAGAATGGAGAAGTTTCACTTGCTTACAAATCCGATTAAGGTTAGCAGGACCCCCAATAGGATTTGAAATACATAATGGAACAGAAGCATACTCAGGAGATAGGAGATGCTCAAACTTATCACACAAATCAACAGAAATAAAACTGTGGGAAGCTCCAGTATCAAACAACACACGAACAGGATGATGAAATAAAGTAAATGAACCCTGAAGAGTACCTTGGTCATCACTAGGAGCAGGAGCCGGTGGAGGAACTGGAGATGATGCAGAAGTGACAGGAAATATACCAGAAGGCGTACCCCTCTGCTGGGTAGGGCAGTCCTTCTTAAAATGACCAGGCTGGAGACAGATCTGGCAAAGATCGCGCCTAGCCAACTGAGCAGGTGTAGGAACAGCAGCACCAGCTAAGGTAGAATAGCTATTGGCATAGTGTCCCTTTTGATCACACCTAAAGCAAGTGATAGAGGAAAGATCAACTGGTTGCCTTTGAGCAGGAGCAGATGATGAAGATCCCAAACCAGGACGCTTTTGCCAATTCTTTTTCTGCCGATGGAACTAGGCTTATGCTTCTTGGAATTAGCAGAGGAAGACTGAGTTGGAGGAGCACCAGAAGCAGTAGGCACCTTAGATGTGCGGTTCTCATAGTGCATAGCCATATCCATAAGCTCGGTGAAAGTGCCATGAACATGAGAAATGAGGCGACCATAATAACTCTAGACGAGCACCAGCAATGAATTTCTCATTCTTCTTAAGAGGAGTATCAATCAGGCTAGGACCGAACTTGGAAAGTTCATTGAACTTCCACTCATACTCAGCAAATGACATGGTACCCTGCTTAAGATCCATATATTCACGATAAAGCTGAGATTTCTCGGCTTATGGCATCCATTTTGCCACAAAAGCCTCCCTGGAAAAGAGATACATAACAAGCTTAAGATAGATTCAAAAGAAAAGGAAAAATAGGAACAAAATTCAAGATAACAAAAAGTATTCCTAAACTGCTCCCAAGTAATATCAGCTTCGATGTTAACTGTAACGGACTCCCACCAATCTAAAGCAGAATCACGCAACCGCCAAGCTGCTAACCGACGCTTTTGGGAATCAGTAATATCAAGATCAATAAATATCCTCTCAAAACTCCACAACCACTGCTGAGCCTCAATGATGCTCTCTGAACCGGTGAATGGGGTTCCACTAAGTTGAGAGAATTCCTTACAAAGAACTGTGGATCGAACAGGAGAAACAGGTTGAGGAGCTGGGGCAATACCATGACCCATACATCTGGCTTTTCCTCGATTCATCCTGAAAAATCAAGAATGAATTTAGGACAAGATAAAGAAAAGCCAAGATAAATTAAGGTAAGACAAGAGAATTCATTTGGATGAATATCCTAAAGAAACAAAAATCTAACAAGCTAGATACGAAAGAAAGGAAGTTAGAAAACATTTGGCAATCCTTTAAAACAAGAAAAAACTTATATATCAAAATAATCTTTGAAAACATTTTGGAAAATCATTTTATACTTTGAAAATACATCTCTCACAAGGATATGATTCTGAGACTGCTTTCACTCATTCTAGGGTAGAAATACCCTATCTCTAATGAGTTTTTCTCCACAGAGGCAATGGTTTGCCAAAAAAACCAAAGCCCTGATGCCAAATGTCACGACCCGCCATTTCGTACCATTCAAATCGACAATAAAACACACATGTCAGACTTGAATGATGCAAAATAACAGATTGTAAATAAATTTGGAGCAAATGAAATCAAATATAGAATCACAGACACGGAACAATCAGAATAACTCGCAGCAGAATATAAAATAACATAGTAGTTCATGAAGCTACTATAACAAAGTCTCAAAACAAATACATAATATAATCTGGAAACAACATAATAGAAATCCCAAATACATAGAAGTTCACTAATGCATGAGATAAACTAGAACAGCTGAACAGAAATAGATATAAATATAGATAGGCAGAATCTCCAGCAAAGGCCAGCTCCAGAAAGAGAATCCAAAGCTGTGAATACTCAGGCTGACCCAAGCATAAAGAAAAACACAGAACACTCAAGTCAGGACAATATATACTAATATAATGTAAACCAACTCAAGTGAACTGTAATAAGGTACAAGTACCTTAAAGGATGCCTGGGACCGCCCATCCTCTAAGGATCCGTTAAACTATTTACTATATAGTAATATTTCGCTATTATAATAATTTCTACAGTAAAACAAATTTACTTTAAAATAGCATTACGGGATTACCCATATCACCCTTCACACATAATAGTCCCAGTAGTCCATCCAATATCATGATATCTCCAGATCGGGAGACTATCAGAGGGTACCACACGGGCTACGGGAGAAAAACAAACTCGTAGTAAAGACTCGGTATGATAGGTGACACGACACACAAGGCAATGCCAGGGTAGATATACCAATTACGCACACGGGCTGGCGGTAACGTAGCAGCCACTACGCCCACCCCGAACAACACTCCAAAAATCAAGGGGTGCACCCAAACAATCACAACAGTAATAGAATGGCATCGAAGAAGTGTGTCTGTCCATAGGTGCTACCTCTTTTGTTCCGTGATCGCTCCTGTTTTAGCCACCTTAAGCTAACTCACGGGAGTCGGGTCCACGTAATGTACCTCAGGAACGTCGCCACCATCCTACTTCATTCTGGAATCTCCACCGCGTACACAGTTGTTAAAGTGGTTTTCGGTATCGACACATAGTATGTCCATATCCGATCACGGTCTCTTTAACAACCAACCATTATTATAACCCATGGTTATAATTTAAAAATGGTATTTATATTTCAAAAATCAAATATCATTTCAAATCCATTTCAAAATATCCAACTTATCATATCATTTCAAAACCACATTCATTTTATTCAAATTTGAAATACCATTTCAATTCACATTTCAAAATAGATTATATTTCAAACCAAATTACTTCATTTTAAATCATTAAAATGAAGTTATTACATTTAATAATTAAATTATTAAATTTTCCAAATTTTAATCTTTCAAAGTTCATTTATTCACTTGAACTTATCAAAACAATGAAAATTCTTTCGCGGCATTTGGAAAATGCTACAGAAAGTTACTTTCAAAACAGTTCAATTTAACAAAAGACAGCATTAAAATATGTTGCAATAGGGTTACTTTAGTTCAAATAAAACCTTAGTTAAATTCAACAATTACAGCACTTACAAAGTGTTATAATAGCCTTTAATTCAATTTAGCCTTTTAGTTCATTTATATCAACTACAGCATTTACAAATGCTGTAATATCCTTTTCATTAGAAATAATAGCATTTCAGAAATGCTGTTAATTAAATTTAAAATATTCAATATAATTTCAAAAACAATTAAATTTTTATTTAAATCATTTAAACTTATAAAATCATATATTTTCACTTTTAAAACAATCATTTAAAATACTCTTATATTCATGATTTTATAAAGTTAAATTTCCATTCAGAGGTCAATATTTAATAATAATTCACATATTAAATTCAAACATTAAATTTCAATTCTTTATAATTAAATTTTAACTTAACACTTAAGTTTAAATTTCCAAATATAACCTATTCTCATTTTAATTACTTACCTTCAAAAATTCACTTTTAAACAAAATTCATAAATTCCAATTTAAGTTAAATTTCAAATTTCAACTTAATTATTCATTCATTTCACATTTAAACTTTATTTAAAAATCATTAATATATTATAAAATCATTTTAATTTCATTTTTATTCAAAATATCATAAATTCATGATAATTCACATTTTATTTAAATTCCATTTATCACCAAATTATAATTTCCAAAATAATTTTTATTTCAAATTTCTAACTTTACCATTTATTTATTTCACTTATAAATTTTCAGAAAATCAATAATATTTACAAAAATCATTTTTAATTAAATTTAAATCAAAATATTATAATTTTTACATTTCTAGAATATTTTAAAAATTTTAGAAAAATATATTTTAACCACGGGTCTATATATCATTTTCTAGCCTAGGTAAAGTGATGCGGGTAATATATCATTTCAACCCGTAATTTACAAAGAAAACCCGGGTTTTATCATTTCAAACCCGCAGTCCCAAGTAAAATGAAATAATTGAAAATCGTTTAGGCGTATCATTTCAGTCCATAACGATTTTCCCCTATTCTAAAGTCCGTTCGGGTATGTATCATTTCAACCCATAGTGATTCTAATCTAAAGGGAACTTGCCGTGTGATAAACTGATATAAATAACAGAATAGCATTATATAACAGTAACAGATGTTATAACAAGTGTTTAAGCAAGGGTGAACATCATATGATCATAACATAGCAAATATAACATGGTGATGCATTTTACAGATTCAAATGTGATCGGTTTACTAGTCATATAAGTATAAAACTGTCTGGTGAGAATAACTCACCTGTATAAGCTGAAGATGACAACTAAAACACACAACAAAGATCTTCGAAGGCATGAAAGCACGAATAAGATTTGAGATTGGGAGAGCCAAAGTTAATCTCCTTGAATACATTCAAACAAACAAAACAAATATAAACAACATAAGTTTCAAACCAACATATAATTAAACAATGTTATAAATGAATGCACAATACAAAGCCAAAGTATTTGCACTTGCTTTCAACCACCTATGTTTCAGCTATAGGTCAGAAACACATAGCTAAGGAGTGGGTTTGGATCTATTTTTGGGTTCATAAGGTCGGCCTAACATGGATTAGATGATGGTGCAAAGGAATGTGTGCATGAAGCAACAACACAAATGCAACACAACATGGTTTCAAGGCAAGTATAGGTCACGGGCAAAGCCAACATGGGCACGGCCAGTCTTCAGGTGGGTTAGGGATGACGTGGCAGGGAATCTAAGGTCAAGTATTGGCTGATTTGGTGGTTTATGGGTCGGCCATGTGGAGTTTGAGGTGGTGGTGCTAAGGTGAAGCTCGGCCATGCTTGTATATGTGAAGTTTGTGCATTTTTGTGGTGGATCTGGTCATAGATGGTGCACGGCCTGGCTTGGGTTGGACTGGAGGGGGTGATGACTGGTTGTGGTGGTGGTGGAGGCGGCCAAGGTGATGGAGTGGTGAGGGGCCGAGCCTAGAAGGTGAAGAAAGCAAGAGCAACACAATATAAACAAGTATAAAACAATGAAATGAAAAGAAAGATCTTTACCAAACTTTTTGCAAGGATGGTGGCCGATTTTTTTTTTTGTGAGTTGAGAAGAAAAATTCACGTGAGAATGAAATGGAGTGGTCGACTTAAGGTAGGGAGTTATGGCAGAAAAATGAAGAGGTGTTGGTTGAAAATGAAAAGATATGAATACACAAAGTCTAAGTAGATAAAAGGTCACAAAACTCTTCGTATATCTATATTTTCTTTTGCAATTTTAAATAACTGAAAAATATGTATAAATTCAGATAAAAACACAAAAATATAGTAAATAAACAAAAATAAATAAATAAATAAATATTAATTAAATATAATTAAATTAAGAAAAATAGAAAAAATTGCAAAACTAGGCTTAAAATATGAAAATAAATGCAACAAATTTTGGAAAGATTTTATGTACCTAAAAATACTTATAAATAAAGATAAGAACACAATAATAAAATGCATGCATAAAAATAAATAAATAAATTTTAATTAAATATAATTAAATAAAGAAAATAGCAGAAAAATGGAAACTAGCCTTTAAAAATAGAAAATAAATGCAATAAATTTTGAAAAAATTTTAATTATCACTTTAAAAATATTTATGAATGAAATCCTACAAATAAAACAAATTTAAAATTATTTCAAAGCAGAATAAAGTCAAATTTAAATTATATTCAAAATCTAGGGTTGTTACAGTTCAATTCCCAACCTCCATTTCCAATCAATTCTATTTAAATTTCCACATCCATTTAAATTGGCTCAATTCCAACTTAAATAACTTCAATTTCAATTGAAATTGATTTAAACCCAATTCAAGTTGAATTAATCCTCAATTCCCATTTGAATTTGAACTCACTCAACTTCATTTTATTTCAACTTAATCCAATTCAAATTTTCCATTTGAATTTTTATACTTATCCATCTTCGATCACAATTCCAATTAATTCAAATCTAATTCAATTTGAACTAATTCAATTCAAATTTCAAATTTAAACCATCTCGAATTATATAAATTTGAGTTAAATTTTTATATGTTGATTTAATCCTTTGAATCAAATCAACTTATATTTTTAAACCATTTAATTCTAAATCCAAATTCTATTTTTAACCTATTTCAAAGTTCAAATAATAATTCAAATCCTTTTTAAACAACTAAATCTTTGAAATTCAATTTATCACCGAATTTCAATTTTGAAACCAAACCTTTGAAATTTTATCTTAAACATCCAAATCTTAAGTCCAAAATGATTCCATTTTATCTTAATAATGGATATATTACCACACCCCATTTCTTCATTCATTTAAACAAATCCAATTTTAGCTTAAAGATTATTAATAACAACAGGATGGTATCATTCAAGTTATTTTAAAACATCCATCCATTTCCAATTTCCATATCTCAAACCTATTTTGACATCACACAAACCCCTAATTCAAATTAACCATTTGACTTCCCAAGTTAAATCCCAATTTCACCTTGAAATTTCCAATTCAGGTTACTTGTTAAATTATTTAACTTTCCCAAAGTTAAATTCAATTTACTTAATCTAGCCAACTTTACCAAATTCGAATTCCCATTTCAAATTTTAAACTTCACATTAATAATCTTCCCGCTTATAAGTTCAAAAACTTATCACTTTGGGTATCTCATCTCATTCCAAATTTAAAACTCAACATTTAGAGTTTATTTCAAACCATCTTTGATATTATGTATATTCCTCATATATACATATTATTTCCTTTACACACCAAGTTATCCTTAAATTTTAGACCACCTTTGGTTTTTAATTCAAAACAAATTTCTTTAAATTTTCAAACAACTCTTGTTTGAAATAGGACCCTTTCATTCAAATACATTAAATAATATTATTTATTATTTCTTTATCACTTTGAAATAATTTTCAAATTCTGGATCCAGATTTAAAACTTCAAATTTAGATCATCTTTAATTCCAATTAATAAGCCATACTTACCTAAATGTTTTACTTCATTAAAACATTTCATTATTAAATACAATAACCATTTATGATAATAACTAAGATTATCATATCTGGAAACCAATTCATTATTATCTTATTCTGAAACCCTTCTCCAAATTCAAGATTTTAATTTCAATTTGAATCCATTTCAAACTTATCTTTATTTAACTTCAATTTGGTTGTATTTCTATTACCACTTAATTTAATTCCAATAATTTAACAACCAATTACCTTAATATTTATTAGAAAGAAATGTTGCTTTATATATTAAAATATATTCTTATTTAAAATCATTTAAAATCTTTATATAAGAAAATAACAAGTACGCTCTTATATATACACACACACACACATATACACTCAACTCATTCTGGGGTACCATTGACCCTATCCTTAATGAGTAATCCCACCAGAGCCAAGGTTCTCGCTTAACCTGGCTCTGATACCAAATGTAACGACCTGAAATTTTCAGTTCCAAAAATTCTAGATAGTTAGGAAAAGAAGAAAAGAGATGGAAGAATAAGAAACAGAAAACCAAACTCAGAATCTCACATTTGCAGCGGATAAAATATAATATCAAATAATATTCTTTACACAAAAAAGCTGTATCAGTCAATTACATTTTAACACATCAAAGTTACAACATTTCACAATCATTGGAAAATTAAAATAACTTGTCCCAGATATGCAACAATATATCACAGCGGATACACTCCATACGTTCCTGCCATCTGGCTCGCCTTCTGAGCTCAAGAACATCCTTACCTGAAAATATGTACTACTCAGTCTGACCCGAGCATTACATCAAAGTAACACCCGCGTCAGGTTGGAAACCAGCATGAGTAAACCCATATAATTTGAATTACTAAGTTCAAACCATAAAAGAAAAACCCGAGGTAACTCGTACTTCACTACGAGTTTATTACTTGTTATGCTCAACACTTATTTCACAAATCAATCCCTAAGTATCCATACTTATTTTCAAGGTCCATATTATTCCATTCTAGGTTATTTGTTTTACATATCAAATCTAGATAGAATCATTGTAGGTTACAAATCGAAGCGGGTTCGGGTATTTACTGATACCCGACCCCGGTCTCTTCGAATTCAATACCATCTTAACCCAAGTTCTTCAAGTGAGGTTCAATTCAGTTTTAAATACAGGATGTCACTTTATACACAGCAATCCATCAATGACAGATAACCATACTATCACTGTCCACCCAACATCTCATATCAGAAAACATTTCATATCAGAGATATCACCCAATTCAAGGCATTTACATCATTCAATCATTCATAAGCAAGATTGATCGCTTCCAAGATTAATTTAATTTATCTCAAATTAAATTAATTACTAACTTTAATCATTTGGATTACCCTTTATTTAACATTAATTAATTACAAATCAATTAATCAATCATCTTTTTACTATCCGTCTTAATTAATCATCTTTGATTAATTATCCTTTAATTACAATAAGTAATTAATTCTTAATTAATTACATAAATTAATTAGCCTTCACTCATCACATTAAATAATCCCTTAATTACCCTCATAAAGTAATTAGCAATGATTTATTACATTTAACTTTAATTAATTAATCAAATTAATTATCCTATAACCACTTACATTGATTAATTATCCCGTAATTAATCACACCTCAATGATTAACTAACTCTTGATTAGTTTCCTTAATCTATCAATCCTTTAATTAATTACACTAAGTAATTAACCCTTAATTACTTCCTTTAAGTAACTTACATAAATTAATTACTTTCATCAATTAATTATCCCATTGGTTAGTTAATTATCCTTAACAGATTAATCCTTTAAATTTTAAGTAATTATCTTTTAAGTAATTAGTCATCTCTTAATTATTTCCATCCAGTAATTATCTCATAATCACTTAAGTTAAATTAGTTTACCCTTAGTTACTTCCATTAGTTAATTATCTTTAACTAATTATATTTATTTAATTACCTTAAATTAATCCCATTAAGTAATTAACTATCCTTAAATTAATTACATTCAGTAATTACTCTTTAACTACTTATACTAAGTAATTAACTATCCATTATTTACCTGAGTAAAGTATAACTAATTTGTAAAATCTTAAATAGTTAAGATAAACCACCTACTTTAATTAATTACTTATTTTCATCAATCAACTTATTTGAATTCAAAAGCTTTGAAAATTAATTTAGTCAAAAACTCCCCATTATTAAAGTTCAAATATACTAATATTTTGGAATCTGTTTGATATAGGCTTTGGAAAACTTGTTCATTTTTATTTCTTTTGAAAACTGGATACAAATTTTCCTCTGTTTAAAAATTTAAAAGAAAAACAAGGCAACCCGATTTACCCAAGCCAATCCATAGTTTTCCCACGCTAAAACTCAAGTACCCCTACATATAAAATTTTAAAACTGTTACTTACCATATAAACCTAAAAAAATCAGGCAAAGCTACTCAAGCAAATCTCAAACCAAACACCTCATCTCCTCAGGAATGAACCCAAGCACAATCCTTCACCCTTGAACTCAAACTAAAACATCACTGATACTTCATCGTCCCCTGAACATATACAAACGATCGCCAGAACTTCAGCCACCAAAGCCACCGACGATAAGTAGGCGCTAACCCCCCTCTTCGATCCCGATCACCAAAGGTTCACCTCGAACCCAAATTTAAAATCGAGATTCCTGAATGAAAACTGGAACCAAACCACCACACTACAACCTCCTCGCTTTGACGTTGCCGACCACCAAAGGTCGTGGAATTCCGGTCACAGCTTCGCCGAAGTCTAAGGCTTCCAATCCACCTACTCCAATGCCGACCGACGCTCCAACGACGACGTTACCACCTCGAAACCGAAGTCGACTAAAACCATCCATAAAACCCTAGTTTCGTCAATTCCCGAAGCCATGTTGATCGATAGCCACTCCCCCTATTTTTCCTATCATCCCCAAACACCAAGTCAGCTCCGACAAAAATCCGACCATCCAATAGTTCGTCGATCGCCAGAAAATGGTCAAAAACCATTTCCTGTTCAACTTCAAACTACACCTAAAATGCTAAACTAAAAATTATGATTTTTGGTTTAAAAATCCTATTTCTCATAGACGTATCTGATTATGAACTTGAATCTGCTAATTATTTATGTTGAAATTTAAAAAAAATCAAGTTTCAACTGAAATATAAGCATCCAGATTGATACAGCCTTCAATTATTGCTATATATATTTTTAAAGTTTAAATCTCATTGCTTTAAACAAATTTTATTCAAACATTTAAACATAAAACTGATCAAAGACAAAACACCTAATTTTTTGAATGTTATTTACATCTAGCAGTTAAAGAACAGAGCACAAAATAGGAACTTCAGACATGCACACATAGATAACCACCTACATATATACATAAAATCATTTAATTCCAACATGCAAGCCATTATTGACCTATTCAAAATTAAGTTTTCTGCATGCAACAGGAATTTAACAGATTAAAGCTTTTTAAACCAAATATGATTACTCACTTGTTCTTAAGAACAGAGAAAGCCTGGAACTTGGAATAGATTTTAAATAAAAATATTTTGATCGGGATTTTGATCTGCACTTGATTGTATTGCACTTGAATTTGAAACTGATCAGAAATTTGAATTTTCATCTGCTTTTAAATTTTGATTTGCTTGATGATTGAGATGCTCTTGGTTTAGTTTCAGGCTTAAATTGATTTGAAGTTGCATCTGAATTCGTTTCTGATTTCTTCTAGTTTTTTTTTCTTTTTGAGTTTCCTTTAGGAATTGGAAGATGAAATAAAAATGAATATAGGGTAACTATTTTAATTTTTCAATTAATTTTTTTTCTTTTTAAAATAAAATTGCCACTTGTTGAAAATGTACTAAATTTTAGCTACAAGTGTTAATTCCAAGAATTATAGAGTTTACAAATGTAAGAAATCTTTATTCATATTTTTTTATGTTTTATAATTTAAAATAAACATATTTTAATATATATAAATAAATTTCTTTAAAAAGAAAATAATATAAACAATTTATGTTCTTAATAAACTCAAATAAATACATTTTAAAACCAAAGTAAAATTTAAGATATAAATAACTATCTTTTGAATTTCAAATTAAATATCCAAATTCAAACTAAATTCAAATTCAATTTAAAAATGAATTTAATAGTATTTAAACAAATATAATTTCAACTTGTACAAAATAATTTTCATAAAAAATCTATATATACACACACACACAACACAATTGTTACTATTGTTTTTAAAATAACAATTTTGCCAATTTTAATAAATTTATAAAAGAGATTATCGCATTTAAATTTGCTTGAAATTCCCGGAATGTCAAATAAGATATTTAATCAACTATAATGTAGCGGCCAAGAATTTTGTCATTTTGATTTGTGAATATTTAATTTATTTTAAATATTTAGTTAAGAGTTTTAATAATCACATAACCCTCTTTTAATTTATAACTACTGGTAGAAAATTCATTTGAATTTTGTTTACATAAAAAGATAGTTTGACTAAAAAAATGAAATGTGACCGAATCCCGCTTTTTGAATTTTTAGCTTTTATTCGAATGACATGTTGAAGAAAATCTTAAATACAATTATATATATATTGAAAAAATATATTTATATATTTAAAAGAGAAACATTACATTTGAAATATAAAAGGATAAGTAAATAAAAATAGTAAAAATAAAAAATACTTGAATTTTGAATAAGAAATGACATTTAGATTCCTTAAGTGACTAAGTGAACAAAAGGACTTAAGAACACTCCGATAACCAATACATTTTCACACGCCATGTACTTGAGTGGATGTCAAATGATATGGGAATTGAAATGAATATTTTTGTTTCATTTCTTTTTGTTCATGTCATTTTAACTTATATATACACACCTATACACTACTCTCATATTTTTATTTCATATTTAGCTTAGTTTTTTGAAGTTCAGCATTTCTTTTTATTTTCATTCAAAGTTTATTAGATAGTAAAAATCATCCTTTTGCTTTAAAAACAAAGCTTAGCTTGGATTTATCAACAACATCTTTCATGTGTATTTTTTTTATTTTTCTATGTGATAAAGTGATGGGTTCAAGTTATAATTTGGTTGAATTGTTCTTATAATACATTCTCTTACGTTAAGAAAATGATTTAAAAGTCAAAATTGGGTTTGGAAATAAGGGTTTATGCTTACTATTAGTATAATGTAAACCACACTACTCCTTGTTCTTAGTTAAAAACATAAGAATATCATTTCCATCTTTGATTTCAAAAATCATTATCTCTCAATCCATACCCTTTTTAGCCAAAATCGTCAACTAGTAGATGTTTAGTTCAGAGTCCAGTTTCTTTTAAAAATAATAATTTCAGGGCTTTTCATCAAGTGGGTTGGGAGAAAACTATAAATTATAGTAAGTGGTTATAATTTTTTGGGTTTTCGTCCATCATGGATCGACGAATGGCCATTGTAGTTATGTTCATATCGATAAATCATGATTTTTAAAGGCGATCCCATGATTTTTAGTGAGGTGGTTTGGTTGTGATAGCTAGTTGATCACTTTTGGGTCTATTGGCTATCTGGGAACGTGGCGAGTGGAGCTACCTGGAAATGTGGCGGAGGTGTGGTGAAATTCGCGTGGTGATCAGTGGTCGGAGATGGGCTGCCGAGCTCATGTTAGGGTTTAAGGCACTATAGGTTGTTGGGTCCAGTTCATCGCGTGCTGGTAGAGGTAGGGGTGGTCAGGCTTGGCTGGTGGTGCGGGAGTGAGTGGCGGCCGTGGTTGAGTGAACTTTGGTGGTCATGGAGGGTCGAGGCGACGGTGATGGGTGGTTAGTCGAGGCAACTTCCTTTAGATCGAAACTTGCTACGTAGCATAAGAGATGGTGGGGATGTGGAAACATAATGAGGAGGTGAAACAATGTATGATGGTGGCCTTAGATTGGTGGTTGGTGGCGCAGTTATCGCATGCACATGCACGTTTTTTCAATTTAGGCATGTTTAAGTTTGTTAGGTAACCTGAATTTATTTTTGAGGATTTTGATGTAGGAGAATAAGCTTTGTTTGGGATCAGGTAGTAGGAGTATTGGGCAAGGCCTTGTTGGTATAGGGTGGGAAAGACGTTTTTTATTTGTTTAATTTATTAAAACAAGCCGTAACTTTAAATGCTAGTGTCTCTTTCATTTTAAATCCATTTGACTTGCGGTTATTTGCATTAAGTTCGTACTAACGAGTATAACACTATGATATAAATAGCTGATAGGTTTATCAAAGTATAAATTTATGGTTTAATAATAGGGGTATAATTTAATTATGTTATTTTAAATAATAATGTAGTTGATAAATTTTACTTCAGTAGTGTTATCTATTTAGCCACATAAAACACCTTTCTGTTTAGTTAATTTGAATAAATTATTTTGGTCATCTATTGAGCAGAAATAAACACCATTCTTCTATAATTGAATTGAATAGATTTTGATGATATCTATTTGGTAGAATAAATTCTCGTTACGTTAATATATTTATTTGGACACATATTCATATCTCAGTTAATTAATATGTGAATTTATTAATATTGGAAAAAATATTGCATTAATTGTAATGGTTAAATATGGATTTGATTTACATATATGTTGCTTATGTGTGACTTGAAAAGTCAAATTGAATTAAATGATAACTTGATTTAGTATCATTATTGCTACTAAGCCTCTTCTAGAATTGTAAAGTTATGAATTTAAAATAAATTCAATTTTATAACAAGTTGAGGTTAATGGTTTATAAATGATGTTTTAATGTAAGTTATTTATTTATTTATTTTATTAAAGATGTTTAAATTTATTTAATTATGTTATTAATATTGTTTAAAATATTTAATTATATTATTGATGATATTTTAAGTTACTCAATGATGGATTTAGTTAATAAATTATTTTATAAAGGATGCTTTAAAGTTGATTAATTTTTTATTTTGACGTTTAAAGGAAATTAATTGATTATTCAAGGTATTTATAAATAACAATTTATGTATAAAAGGGATTTTACTTAATAAAAGGATTTATTTAAAGGAGATTTACAAATGATATTTCGTAAAGGATTATACAAAGGAGTTTTAAGAAAGTTTTATAAAATAATTTTATAAATAGAAAGGGATTTTATAAATCATTTTTAAGATTTATGAAAGAAGTTTTATAAATAATTTTGGACATTTATGTAAAGGATTTGTAAATGTGAAATGGGCTTATAAAAAGGGAATTTTATAAAGGAACGAGATTTTATTTTGATAACTAATCCTTCTTAATTATGGTGGTGTGGGAACATTCTTTCCATACTTAAGACCGAAGAATCGTGGTTTGGTTTAAAATAATTCTATTTGTTTTGGCCCATTTAAATATGATTTTTGAAAAAGTGGAAATCTCGCTTAAGTTTTGTTAATATACTTATACCATTGAGATAAAAATACGAGTATTTTCTAAGTATTGAAAATATAATGGTTTGAAATATAGTTATTGAAAATATAATGGTTTGAAATATAGTTATACCACTTAGATAAGCATATGAATATTTTCCAAAGCATTGGAAAGAGTATAAGGGGTTTGTGAATATATCTTTTATGAAGGTATTTTGAATCAAATAATTAAAGAAGACTTTAATTAGTGAAAGATTTATTAACAAAGGCTTAGTTGATCTCATACAGAATTAAATCTATGTTTTGTTTGTTTGTTTGATAGTTAAATGACCGACTATCAAACCTTGGCCAAAAATCTAACTCTGGAAATATCTAGAAGAGACACGGGGATTATATGGCATATTCATCTCCGATAACGCCATGCTATATGTATAAATCTCGTTTTGTTCTCCAAGGAAAAAGAATAAGGGAATCCTGCTGGAACTGTGCCAGCCCATAGTGGAAAAAATGCGAGAATTTCAATTTTTTTACCGTTTTGGATCATTAATGGGATTATGAAGTCTAAATACATTTGGATTTTATCTAAATTTATTTCAAATAAAGTCAGTATTTTATTTAATTTTATAAATAAAATTTACTTTAATTTAATGTGTATGTAAATTAGAGTATATCAAATATATTCTTATGTACATATTTTTGTGTAACAGTAACTTATTATACTTATTCAGAGAAGAAAACTTTTCATTTCATATCTCTTAAGTTATTGAACTAATGAAGGGGCATAAGTGTATATCGAGAGAGAAACCTTTCATTTCTCTCTCTTTAATTAAATTGATTAATTATATGAAAGCAAGTAATTAGCAACATGTATATGGCATGAATGTGAGTACAAACATACACACACACACACACACACACACACACATATATATATATATATATATATTATAGTGTAAATTCTGTAAGAGCAACATATGATAGGTGCTATCAATTGATGCCAAGGTATAGATATATAACTAGAAATAACTGGATAGCTAAACACATAAAGAAAATATGGGAAATAGATAAAGGGTAACAAAGATGATTGATTTAGTTTCCCATTTGGTAAACTTAATTAATGCAGCATATAAATGACAATCAGTAGGCATCATGATATAAGGGTATAAATAGTCAACAACAAATGTATGTATGTATTATTAACTAATTATGTGTGTGTGTGTGTGTTTAAATATGTTTATATATGTATTGTTTAATGAATCCTCCAAGTATACTAAATTAATTTAGCCAAGTCAACTACTATCAATTCAAAATTTATCACCAAATATGCAGTAATCTAATTTAGTAAATAAATTTGAAAATAGATCTCAATTAATAAATCTAAATGTCACCTATATGTTTATGTTAATAATTTAAAGTAGAATCAAACATAGCCATTTAAAAAAAATTATCCAAAGTATATTTTGTATGAACATAGATATTTGAATAAATATGTATATATAAAATTTTATGTTTATAATTCAAATTAGATAATTTAAATGCTTTATTAATATCAAACAATTTAAAATGAGGCAGTAATACATGCAAATGAATTATTGTTAGTTATTCCTATTCTTATATCATAATGGTTCATTGATTGCTAATTAAATGCTGCATAAATCAAGTTTGTCAAAAAAGGGAAGGTGAATCAATCATCTTTGTCATCTTTTATTTCTTTCACTTTGTCCCTTATGTGATTTCCTTTAAACTTATTCTTATTTATTCATATACATATGTCATCAATTGATCATACTTGCGTTATGTTTAAATATTCTATCACACAGTTAAGGAATGGATATATTTTATATATTAAAACCTTATTTTTATATTCCATTCTTGATTATTTTAGAATTAGATTAATTAAAAAAATATTGTATTAAATAAAATATAGATTTTTTTAAAAAGAAATTTAGATAAGATCAAAATACATTTAGACTTCATAGGCTCAATAATGATCTAAAATGGTAAAAAAATTGAAATTCACCGATCTCTTCCGCTATGGGTTGACCCAATTCCAACAATGGTATCAGAGCCTGATAGACTATCTGGTCTAAGTAAGTTATATTAAGGCTAACTAATTAAGTTTGGCCACTTAGTATGATGTCTAGAAATATAATGTAGAGAACTAGAATTGGGTAATCAAGTACCATGTCCAACCTGGTTACCAGTCTGGCCTGAAAAATGAACTGAGTCCAAAGGTTGCCTCTAATAGAAAAGGACCCAATTTGAATCGGACCTTGGGCTAATTTTCAAAATTATATCGAAAATAAAATAAAGATTTTAAATATAAAATAAAAACATGTTTATTATTAAAGTTATAATAAATTATAAGTTTCCAAAATGTTTGAAAAGACAATGAAATTATCAAAATGTTTGAGAATATTTAAATACTAATTTCAAAATTTAAAATTTATTAATATGATTAATAAAATGAATTAATTAAATAGGTTAATTGATTAATACTTACATATATGTATTATATATATTGATATATGTTATGTTATTTTAAAGGTGTTTAAGCTAGCATAAGTATACATGTATGCATTTTTATAAAATAAATCTTGAAATTTGTATAATTTAATTAAATTCATTTGATTAAAGAAATTAATTAAAGGTTAATTAAATAGACACAAATATAAGATATATGTATTAAACTATAAAGGTTAGAATATACACTATAAAGGTTACAGTATATATGTCCAATATAAAAGTTGTATTGGAATACTAATTTAAAACTAATTAAGGAGTTAATTAATTATAATAATAATTAAATAAGATTTAACTAATAGAATATTACTTAAGACTATTATATAAGTAATATGAAATATAAAAGTTTCGTAACAATAAAATTTATATGATATAAATGTATAAATGGAACATATTAATATGATCCTGGTCGGGCTCGTGCATCAGGATTTGATTGTATCCCGAGTATGCATCCATAAATGATAGTAGTTCATGCCTAGCCGTCCCATCCATAAGCTGGTCGATTCTGGTATCCTTCGAGCAGGCTTTGTTTAAGTCCGAGTAGTCGATGTAAGTTCGCCATTTTCCGTTAGACTTCTAGAACAAAACTAGGTTAGATACCTATTCGGGGTAGGTCGCATCCCGGACAAAACTATTGGCCATCAGCTTGTCTACTTCTTCTCTCAACGTCTTGGACCGCTTGGGGCCCAGGCTGCGCCTTTTCTACTTTAACGATGTAAACCTGGGGTTAATGTTGAGGGCGTAGCATGTGATTTCTGGCAACACCCCACACATATCGGAATGTGTCCAAGCGAACACATCCAAGTTTTCACGAAGAAATTTGGTGAGTTCTAATCGCATCTTGTTTCCAAGGTGCGATCCAATTTTCAAGACCTGTGTCGGGTCATCCATATTGATAGGAATAGATACCGTCAATTCTGCCAGTGCTGCCGGATCCTCCCTTGAACTTTTCATTCTAGGGTTAAAAGCCTTGTCGAATTGGCCATGGTCCCCAAGCCAGGGGCTGCTCTGTATTTGCTATTCGGCAGGTTCACGAATGTGGAGAGTTCTCCCCACATTTTTCCCTTTTTCCTTTATTTTGGATTCATGTAGTTCAGCAATGCAACATTCTCTAGCGGCGCATTGATCTCCTCTGACCACCCTGGTTCCGTTTGCTATTGGGAATTTCATGGTAAGGCACTACTGGGCTAAAGTGATTCTGAAATCCGCCAGCATGGGACATCCCAAGAAGGCATTGTAGCGGAATTTTCATCTACAATTACAAAAGTTTGGATGAGGGTGACTCTTCGGTCACCCTCCCCAAGTTCTACATGCAAGTCAATCGTCCCGACGGGTTGTTTGGGTTCGCCAGTGAATCCTTGGATTTTTGTTTGTAATGCAGATACATCTTTCATGCTGATCTTCATCTCGTCAAAGGTACGTTTGAAAAGAATATTCACAGAACTTCCGCTGTCAACCAATACTCATCATACTACAACGGGCCCTGTCCCTACTGTCACTACCATGGAATCGAGAGTTGGAGCTTCGATCCCTTCAGTATCCCGATTTTGGAATACTATATCATCATTCAAAGTTTTATGCCGCTTGGTTGGGGCTCCATCTTCGATTGCAAGGCACGAATCCCTCGGAGCATGCTTTAACGAACTCGCATACCGCTCCATTTCTTCCCAACTTCTCTGTGCGGGATGTGGTCCTCCATATATCATTCTAATGATGAGTCTCTGGTCATTTCACTTAGATCCCTCTTCGCTGGTTTTGGCTTGGTTTCTTCAATCCCTGGGAGCTTGGGGAGCCACGGGTTGGTCAAGATTTTGCTATTTTCTCATGTATTGCTGAAGCTTGTTTTCCTGAATTAGTTCTTTAATCAAGTTCTTTAGATGACAACACTCGTTTATGTTGTGACCATGCGTCTCGTGGAAGCGATAGAATTTTCCAGAGCGCTTTTGTTATTCAGTTGCTTCCTTCTTAGGGGGTTTCGTATACTCCTTTGTCCCTTGTATTGCAAGATAGATGTTTTTTGAAGTATCATTGAGCGGGGTGTAATGCTCGGGCCCAAAGCCATTAAGTCATTTATTGTTACCGTTTCATTTATTGGAATTCTAATTTTTCCTTTTTTTAGTTTCTGTCTTTCCCTGCACTTCCTTAAACAAACTTAGAGGCGTTTATATTCTGGTTCATTGTTATGTTACTCTGCCCAACGTTCAGTGGTTGCAAACTAGTCGACTTCCTTTCTAACTCCAGCGCCTCTTCCAATCTCAAGTATTGACTCACCTTGCAATTGAAGTCCTTCCTAGTGATAGGTAGTTTCATTTTGATCCATTTTCCAACTCAGTTTCACGGTGGATAGCGCGGATCAAAGCCATAAAAACCATATCCTCATTTAAATGCTTACCTCTGTCAATGCGGTATTGAAACGGTTCATGAAAGACTTTGAAGATTCATTTCGTCCCTGGAATAGGCCGGACAAGGACATCACATCATTAGGCTGCGCTGTTGAAGTCTGAACTGATCAAGTAATCTTGTTGCTGGTTGGTCGAAAGTGGAGATAGATCTTGGTGGAAGCCTAGCGAACCACATAGAAGTAATTCCTTCCAAAAAAATGAGAAACATCTACCTCGAACATCGTCCAAAGCATTCGCTCCATCCATGTACCAACTATACTTATACAAATGGGGTTCTGGGTATTTTATTCCGTCATAGGACGAAATAGTTGGCATAGTGAGCTTTTTTGAGTATCGCTCATTCAAGATCTCATCAGTGAAGGGAGTCCGACTTGGAGTGGATCCTCACTCATCATCTCTTCTATTCTTATTCTCATCCATTAATCGCTTGACCATATCCGCAATATATGCCTCAAATGTCCAGTAGTCCGGGGGTCGGTTGTCAGTCACTACACCAAGTGTTTGGCTTTGCAAACGGCCTTGGTGAGTAGGCTAAAGCCTAGGATCTCTTGTCTTCGGAAGGACTACTCTATCGGGATCCCATTGGTTTATGGTTGGCCTGATTGAGGCAGTTTGGACATTCCTGGCATTATCAAATGCATTGACATTTCCTTCCAACTTGCCATCATTAAATTACTCTTCGTCTTTTGAGTCAGAGAGGTCCATGGCTATGTCCTCTTATGGGGTCTTCGCTCCTTGGTTCAAGTTCATAGCTATTTGCCTCACGGTCGGTGGAGTACTTGTGTTTCCTTTTACGTTGATTCCCACGGTTCAAGCTATCACTTCCCTTTGCGGCTGCTTCTCGTTTCTTCTGTTTAGACTAGAAATGAAAGAATTTTCTCGTACTATGGCAACCGCGGGTTCTGCCATAGTTCTTAGAGCAGGATGTGATTGTATGGTCAAGAGGGCATTAAGCTTATCCATAAGTGCACTCTGACTGCTTTCCATTTTTCGATTGATTTTATCAACCTTTTTATTCAATTCATCTCTTGTAACGACTTTGCATTGATTGGAGGATCCTGGCCGCTGATTTCCTACGTTACACCATTTGCTTCAATTTGTTTATGGTTCATCTCTTCTTCGGCTATTACTGTCCCTATGGTCTTCCAGAAGCAGTTCTTTTTCTTCCTGGAGCCATTGATTCTTAGCAGCAGATCTTTTGAACAAAGATTAAGGATCTAACTTGTGAACCTATATGATCTGAAGTAGATAGCTAGATCTACGCCTGAGTTGGATTCTCAGTAAAAGCGCCAAATGTTAATCCAAAAATGGATCAACACCCTATATTGAGTGTGAAAGCACTAGCCCTGATCTTACAGAGCAATAATATATGGAATAAATGTAAAAAGAGCAGAAATAGTAAAAAGACAAGAAGATTTTTTCGGCGGTTAATGATGCCTATGTACAATTATAACTTTCTATTAACTGACTGCCATTACAAGTGGAATCAGATTACAATATGGTTGAATCTTCTAAGTTAGACAAAGTCACAAGTACCAGAGTTCACTGGAGAATCACAGTGTACCCCTATATGACTATTGTGTGGGACGAGAAGAGTGAAGAAGAATCTCTACAGAGTACCAGCAGCCAGTCCCGAAGATCCTGTTTATATTGCAGGTAGGATCATATTTATAGGAGTTGTGGAGTTATTTGGCTAGGCCTTCTTGCCAGATGCTTGCAAATGACCGTATGAAGGTGCACTGTAAGTTTCGTTGCGAACCAAGCTAATTTGATGGATCGCTAGTGATCCATAGCTTTTGGTTTGCTGGCGATCCAATTGCTTGATATGCTTCCCCTCACCTTCTACTTTGAAGTTTATGATGATCTAGCAAAATGGTATGGATCGTCAGCGATCCATAGTGCTTTGTGAATTTCTGAACTTTGTCTTTCGGATCGCGTTTGTTATCTCGTGTTGGTGCTCTTGATGTAATTTCATAGCACGTTGCCTTATTTTGATGATGATCCACACACTGAGCATCAGACTGCTGATTAAATCGGACGAATGCTTGCTCCTCAATTTAACTAGTTCGAAATTCCACCAAATTAGGCCATTGTCCTTAGAATATCTCTTGGACCATGATGCAAGAGGAATCATGGATCTACGAGTGAACACTATGGATAGCTAGCGATCCCCTTAGTTTGTTCTCTCTTTCTTTTCACCCGATCCTTCTTGGTTGGTTCTCTAGTCTTCTTGGTTGGCCCTTGAGCTATTCTAAATCGACGAAGCTGTTTCGACTTCCTTCGAATTCTGCTAGGTTAAAAACCCGGATAATAGAAACTGTTAAATAGAACATAATAGTAATATAGTACATAAGGTTACTCCCTAACATGGAGTTATCAGAGTTACACAAAAGTACTACAATCAACTTAGGTAGTTAAAACAACGTGCCTTTACATATGCTGAAACAAAACACACTAAAAAGAACTAAACAAACAACGAAAATATAAAACTAAATAGATAAAGGAATCCTGCTCAGATGCCATCTTCAAAAGAGCCCATAAAGACTTACTACTCTTGGACTACTCAAATTTAAATAAGTACCCGACATTTTAGGAAAACAAACAACTCGAGTCAGGTAATATGTCTGGTATGAGTAAAACTCTAAACAATAAGTGTAATTAAACAACATGTGAGACAACGCTGCCAAACACGGAACGAGTTTTCTCTCACAAGAACAATAACCAAATGTAAAGAATGAATACAAATAATTAGCATCGCAAAGAGTGTTATACTCTTCCCGATGCAATAAAGAAGACAAATTCGAGGATTCGAATTAGTAAGGAAAATGAAATTTACCAACAATGACTAGGAGGGTGCACTCCCCATACCAAAAGTATACCTCTAGAATATATACGTGAGAACTCCGATGGCTCTTGGAAACCTCCAAGCCGGACCCTTCCAACTGCTATCGAGTATCCGAATATTTTACATCTCAACGTGTACAGCCGAATCCAATCTAGAGTGGATGTGAAAATACCATAATGTAAGCAAACCCATATAGCTTGGTCCCTACTCACTCTTTGGGTTTAGTCATTTACGACAAAGGATAACAAAGCTCAAATGAGCAACGCATCGTCTTAGAATGAAGAAAATCAAAAAAAGGCAGAGGTAATCGATAGCCGACAAATCGACCATCGAAGATAACAAAACGATAGTATATGGAAATTAAATCTTGTACACCCATCACCACTCATCGATTTCAAACTTGTACTATCCCTTGGGTAAAAATGATTCTAGACAAGTTAAGGTAGTGTGACCTCAAAGTCATGTCTTCGCGTACATTCTTAACTTTCGGGATAAGGACGAGTCTCCCTCTTCGACGTTTGGTTTTAAGTATACAAATAAATGCTTTCCATTAAGTGATATCGCTTTATGGAAATTTATTTATTTCCATAAATGAATCAAACTTTTACTTTTAAAATCGAATTCGTGCTTGAGCTTTTCATTACAAGTTTTTAACTTTAAACATCTTTGTAAAAATGGTTTACTAACTTTAAAACACCATTATAAAAAGGATTTAATAACCTAAAACATTATTATTAAATTGATTAATCATCTTTAACTATCATTAATAAGAGTGATTAATTGTCTTTAGACTTCGTTAATTAATTAAATTTAAATACCCATGATTAAAAAGCGTTAACCACTTTAAAACATCATTAACTAAATTAATTTTAAATTTCATTAATTAAGTTGATTAATTAATTTTAAAACATCATTTATTAAAAAGGATTTTACTAATTTAAAATATCATTAATGGAAAATAATAATTAGATTGAAACTAATTAATTAACTTTAAAAGAAATTAATTAAAAATAATTAATTAATTTCTAAACACAATTAATTAAAATAATTAATTAACTTTAATCTATCATTATTTAAAAGATTAATTAAACTAATCAACATCAGATCAAATGGTTAATTAATTTTAAACATCATTAACAAAGTAACTAGTAAATTTTAAACACATGTTTATTAGGATAATTAATTAACCTTAGTCCTTATTAATTAAAATAATTATTAAATTTAAAATCATAGTTAAATTAGTAAATTAATTTTAAATCCATCCTTATTCAAAAAACTTAATTAATTTTGTAAAGTAAAACCCAAGCTCAAAAGTAAAACAAAAAGATGCCTAAGAGATGGTACTTTTTGAAAGTGTCAATATAGCGATAGCCGCTATACAGACACTTCAAGAACTATTTTTATGTTGTATTGACTTCATCCAAGCATCACATCGCATAGCATAAACATGACATATATATAAAGCAAACAATATTCATAAACATAAGAAGACATCACTTATACAAACTTTGCTTCAAACTTTACAACTAATTTTAAGGGTTTACTAACTACAAAGGTGTCATCTTTTAAGGCATAAAACAAGCCACAAACTTTACATCCAAAATTACCAACCAAGTAACAAAATAGTGACTATAATATGAAGGAAATAAAGTTCAAAACTTTAGTTTAAAAAAACAAACTTTACTCACAAAAAAATAAGCAAATTCAACTCTAACTTCCACACGAACTTGAACACGATCGAGATCTTTGCTTCTAACTTGGAAAAAGGGATTTTTGGATGCTTTAAAGTGCCAAAGTGGTTTGCCTGAGGAGAAAGCAAGGCTCGACCTTGGTGGTATATGGGTGTGTGCGCTTGAATTTGAAAGAAGAAGTGGTGTAGAGGAGGTATAAGGTGAAACAAGTTAATTTAAAAGGATTTAGAAGGAAAAACTTTGATTTTTAACCTTTTAAATAAATATGAAAGCCATTAAAACACTTTGAAAAGCTTAAGAAGAAGGTGTAAAAACTTTGGAAAAGATGGAAAATGAAAAAGAGAGAAAATTTGAATTAATTTTATACAAAATGGAATTACAAAATTACCAAAACGACCCTAAGTATAAATGCCCTCCATTCATATCATGCCACATCATCACCCCGTCATTTCCTCTTCTTTTTTATACGTTGGAATGAGGGGGAGGTCTAATATCGATCATGAACTAATTATTTTTGTTACCACATTTTAAAAATTATTTTACCATCATTGGTTATTATTAAAAAGAGTTTTATTTTAATTATAGAATCCGTTTATTGATTATTTAAAATTATATTTAATGTTCGTATTCTAAAGGGGTTAAACTACGGGTCGTTACAAAGCTGAATCAAACCTACGATGCAGACTTTATGCGAGTGGTAAATGTTAATTCCTTGCACATTTATTACTAAAGAATGTATTTGTCCAAAATCAAACCCACGCTCTAGCATAATCAATGATTTTCACAATCTTAATTCCTGGAGAGTGTTTCTAAAAAAATAACAATGTGGAAAATCATCCTTATCTACCACAGCAACCCTATATCAAAAGCGACGTCAATGAAGTTTGAATCATTAATCACTTACTAAGTTCAAAATACCTACTATTTAGGGTTTTTTTGGGATGTGCAAGATGAACTGGTACACTCAGACATAACGTAGGTTCGTATTTCCACCATTAAAGATAAAATGGCCAAGCTTCGATAGATGTGGATTTTACGATCGAACTACATGAATACTCATGTCCTCATTCATCTATTTTCTTGGCCATGTTTTTACCCCCATATTCACCCAAATTCTTTTGGTTTATTAACTAAACTTAAGACCCAAAAAATGACTCAATTTGGGGATTGGGAAGAAATAGATCAACATCTTCATCCAACTTTAGGTTTCAATTGGCCAAGAATATAATAGCCCATTCATACATGTTTCCGAGCATCCAATAATGCTATATTTACCAAAAATATATTGGTAAAATTTACTAACAATATTTCTTCACATCGTCCTTTTTCAATATTCCTAACCGTTTTACCCTTAATAATGAGCATGAATATAATAGAAATGGATTTAAACGTTAGTTCATTAGTACTTCTCATATATATTTATTTGATTAATGCTGTAATTTAATAGTAGGCATGGATTAGGGAATCAATCTTCGTACTGATATCAATTTTGATGGATACCTAATAGCTATCTGTAACGTAAACAATTTGCTATATTGCCTACAAAGGAAATGGGGTAATAAATTCACAATAAAAAATATATCCAAACAATTAATGACCCAAGTGTCACTGTATGAATATAATAAAGTCAAGGGTGTAATCGGAAATATAGCTGAAGGAATTCTCCATGAGTAAAATGCAAGCTCATAACAAACAAGCAAGGAATAAAAAATAACTGCTGCTCCTATACATCCCACAATCTTCACTCTGCTCTCTTCTTCTCTTTTCTTTTTCCATTTCTCTCACCTCCATTGCCTTCTCTTTCCTCGCTGAGGGGTATATTGGGAAAGAGTGCTTCGCAAGTTCTCTCTCACCTCTACCTCTTCCTTCGCTTTCAAGCCCAAGTAAAAAAATCATAGCTGTTGTTGCAAATTTTCACTTTTTCTTTCACCAAATACCTTGTATTCACAAACCCATCGTTTATTTCTTCCAAGTTTCTCTGTTTTCATTGAGCAATCAATCTTATTCTCTGTTTATCTTGTGTGCGTGTTGGCCATTTCGATATTGGCTTAATAGCTAGCTTGAATTCACAAATTCATCTTTAATTTCAACTGTGTTTTTCCTATTTTTTGTCAAAGGAGCAATCTTGAGTTTGTTTATATAGATTGTATGTTGGCTTCTTTTACATTTGAATTTTAAAAAAGAACAATGGAGAATGGAGAAGACAAAGATTGTTGTGTAAAAGTTGCTGTCCATATCAGACCGTTGATCGGGGATGAAAAACTTCAGGGTTGTAAAGATTGTGTCGCTGTTGTGCCTAAACAGCCTCAGGTCACTTTTATTTTATTTTTATTTTTATTTTTATTTAGTGAATTGTATTTGTTTCAGTTTGTTATTTACATTTCGATCGAAGATCTAATTTGGGTGTCGGTCACACTATTATTGGTAATAGGATTGAATCTCTGAACTTAAATGGTATAATTAAAGAATTGAATAATGAGTTGTAATAATATACTATTATTTTTAAAAGGATATTTGCTAAATTTAGCTACATGAATTGATGAATTATACCAATTTTGTTCTCTTTGCTTAGATCTTCTGTTCTGATTTTTTTTTACTAGTTTATCATATATATATATATATGTATGCAGAGCTTATACTAAACAATTGCTGAAATCTATTCTTTGCTTAATTTTTACACGAAAATTGTAGTTTTGGAATTTAATAAATTTTATATTTCTGTTATTAAATTAAGTGGTTTGTAGTTCAGTTGGTTATATTAATCACATTTAGTGTATTATTGTCAGCAACCAGCTAAGCGCTGCTGAGCACCGTGTGATTTTTTTTTTTACACTAGTTGGTAAACAACCGCCAGGGCCGTCAAGGCATGCACAGTGGTTGGTCACCGACTGTGGTGGCTGCAAGCATAAAGCTGGGTGCTGATAGCAGTACCCTATAAACAAATGCTTCAAACTTTGACTAGCTTTAAAATTCTTTGATTCCTGGACACATTTAGTAATTTACTTAAGAAATTTTGGTTTTGAATGCAAATGTGGAATATATCTTAATGCCATTTCAGATTATGGCGAATTTGCATGATTATGTCTTAATCCACGTTCTTTCTATTCTTTTTCCGTGGGCTTTCAATGGTACATTTATGGTTATTTTTATTTAAAATATTTGGTGAAAGGATCCGATATTCATAACTTTTTCTTAGTTTCCATTATTTTTATTATTAGCTATTGTAGTGGCTGATGGGTCACTTTCTCTTTGATGTAGTCATCCTTGATGCTTGAAAAATATCATAGTTTTATTTATCGTGCTGCCTTATAATTATCTCTAATCGGTAAGATACTATTTTGTATCGATTTCTTTGATTTATTGCCTTTTTTGGCCAACTTTCTGAGTAACATCTCTATCTTTATATCATTATATGTACAGACTACGTGGTCCTCAAAATGCAAAATGTGAATCAGTAGCTTTTGATTCAACTTAGTTTTCACTGTTGTTGCAATATCTTTTTCACCAATGCCAAAATCTACAGTTTTCATGCTTAACTCTTTCGACATGTATACAAATGCAATACCGAATTTTTCTTGACATTTTTTATTAAATATTATAACGGAGGTCTACTATGCGATGATTCAGGTACAAATTGGAACCCATTCATTCACATTTGATCATGTGTATGGAAGTACAAGTTCTCTACCATCATCTATGTTTGAAGAATGCGTTGCTCCGCTCGTAGATGGTCTATTTCAAGGATACAACGCTACTGTTCTTGCATATGGCCAGGTTATTGACTGCTTAGTTTCATAACTGCTTTTTTGTCCTTTTTTTTAGTTGAAGAAAAGTAATAAACAAGGTATAGAAATGATATGATTTATGCCGTTGCAAAGCAGACTGGTTCAGGTAAGACATATACCATGGGGACGGGAAACAAAGACGATTCTCAAACTGGCATTATCCCTAAAGTAATGAATGCATTATTCGAGAAAATCGAAAGCTTAAAGCATCAAGCTGATTTCCAGTTGCGCGTCTCATTCATTGAGGTAAAACATTGCAGGAAACTATTTGATTTTGATAATATGACGTGGTAAAACGACAACTCTTATTGAAAAAACTTTAGCTCTTTACTTTCGTGTACCTTAAAATCCAAGTATTGATCCAAGTACATAATGTTCATAAGCCTACAGGAAACTTAGCGCTCATGCAAATTTGCTTGTTATATTTTTAATTAAGAGAGCGGCTATTGCAACAAAAATTAAAATACAACGGGTGATGCAGTACATTTCAACCTTTAGATTTTGTTGTGTTTTTATTTATGTTTGAAATCTAGCAGTGATCGAACAACTGTTATTGTGTCACACATTGTGTTTCTATTACTGTCTTAGTAGTTGCTTCCTTTAATTAATGTTGTACAACTTGATTGATTATCCTCATCCATGGAACACATGGCACAATATCATGACAATTATTTAAAGCTCACAATGATTGCATGCTAACTTGAATTACCATCCGTTTTAACTGAATAGAAGTTGATTTACTGTTGAAAACATGATTGTCTCACAATAAATATATAAACACTGTTACACTATAGATCCTAAAGGAAGAAGTGAGGGACTTGCTTGATCCTGCATTTGCCCCAAAAGCCGAAAATGGCAATGTGCATGTAGGAAAAGCTAATTCACCGTGTAAACCACCATTGCAAATTCGTGAGGGATCAAATGGAGTAATAACACTATCAGGGTCCACAGAAGTCGAAGTTAGCTCTCAAAAAGAAATGGCTGCTTGCCTTGATCAGGGTTCATTTAGTCGTGCCACTGGAAGTACAAACATGAATAACCAATCTAGGTATGCTTCCAAAAGCTCTTACAGAATATCTTGATAAACTGTGAGACGATACATTGTTTCCAACTTGATTATTCTTTCTAATGATACACACTTTTTTATTTTATTTGTTGAATAGTCGCTCTCATGCAATCTTCACAATCATATTAGAACAAATGAGGAAACTTGATTCGAATAATACTACTGATGGCGTTTCAATGGAAGATGTCGCTGACGATTACCTCTGTGCAAAACTTCATTTAGTGGACCTTGCTGGATCTGAAAGGGCCAAGCGAACAGGTTCAGATGGTTTGCGGTTCAAGGAAGGTATTTTAATGCCAAATAACGTACTTTTTGGAACTTAAATGTCATGCATGTTTGTGTAATTATTTTACCGTAAAAAGTGCCTGCTGTCTCATTCTTTGTATACTTTATTTAGGGGTTCATATCAATAAGGGTCTTCTAGCACTTGGTAATGTTATAAGTGCTCTAGGAGATGAGAAAAAGCGCAAAGAAGGAGCTCATGTTCCTTATCGTGATAGCAAACTTACACGTCTTCTGCAAGTAATGTTTTAATTCTTTTATTTACAAAAAAAGCTGGCTAATTATACACTATTCAGCTAAAAAAAAAGCAAGTGGAGTTTTTTTTATTCCTTTTTGTTATTACATCAAAATTCTGCTTATATTAGCTTGATCTGTATGACAGGACTCACTCGGTGGAAACAGCAGAACTGTTATGATAGGTACTATAAATTGTTCTTTGGGTCATTAGTGACTGACTTATTCGAAGTTTAGTGATTGTCCCCTCTTTCTTACAAATGTAACAACACCAAACACTACTATGATTGTTTATTTTTATTACTTGTGAGTAGCTAAAAACAAGTTAAGATGTCACGGTTTTTGTGATTGAAATGTATTTGATAACATTTAGCAGATGCTAATATTTGAATATTGTTTCAGCTTGCATCAGCCCTGCAGATATAAATGCAGAGGAAACACTTAATACTCTTAAGTATGCTAACCGTGCTCGCAACATTCGAAATAAACCTATTGTACGTTTTTAGTACTATGTTAAATTTCTTCGTAAACTTATCGCTAGAAATTTACAAACTATTTTTCTTTTGTTCAGATCAACAGAAATCCAATGTCTGCCGAGATGCAAAGAATGAGAGAGCAACTTGAATATTTGCAGGCAGAACTATTAGCGCGAGGCGGTGGAAATCAAGGAAACGAAGTCCAGGTATCTCATCCGTATGTGTAAACTAATTTTGTTTGGTCACTTGTTTATAAAATACCTAAAAGGAGGAAAATCGGTATACATTCTTATGTAGGCACTGAAAGAGAGAATAGCTTGGCTTGAAGCTACAAATGATGATCTATGTAGGGAACTTGATGAGTGTCGAAATCAAATTATTCATTCTGATAACTATGACGTGGATGTCCAAGTATGTTTCTCATCTAAGAAAAATAGCACGTTTAGTAGAAAATGATCACCAGTGAATTGTTTAAATTATTTTATGCTTGGTTTATCAGAAAGGAAATAAAGGATTTGTGAAATCTGAAGGGCTGAAAAGGAGTTTGCATAGTACAGACACATTTGATTATCCGATGACTGATACTGTAAGAGGTAACTTCAATAAATGCTAGACAGGTGATATCAATATTACGCTTGCTTGTTAGTACTTATCATATGTACTCGAGCAGGAGATAATTCCAAAGATATCGAGGAAGAAGTAGCGAAAGAATGGGAACATTCAATGTTGCAAGATACCATGGGCAAGGAGTTGAATGAATTAAACAAACAACTTGAGAAGAAAGAGGTATCTAAATGGCATTGGTTAATTTCCATGTACACCTTCTGGAAATCCGTGTATGACGGAAGTAATTCAAGTACAACATAACACATGAAATAAACAATGCGATAACATGGACTAATACTAATATACCCATAAACCTCAATTAGGAGTATCAATCAGGGGATGGGAATCCTTTGCTTAACAATTATACCAGTGTTATACAGAGAGTTTTACATGTGTTGCATATTCTTACATGTGAAACGCAAATTCATGTACCTTCAATTAATTTGAAGCGTTGATATATTTTGACAGTCTGAGATGAAAACGTTTGGTGGTCCTGGCACTTTTGCTCTAAAACAACATTTTGGGAAGAAATTAATGGAGCTTGAAGATGAGAAAAAAGCTGTACAGGTGGGTTACTTGTACCGAAACAGTTTAACTTCAATATATATTGATACGTTGTCTTAAAAATTGCAAAATGATTATAGCAAGAAAGAGACAAGTTGTTGGCTGAAGTGGAAAGCCTGGCATCGCCAGATGGGCAATCACACAAATCTCAAGACATTCATTTACAGAAATTGAAATCTCTTGAAGCACAGGTGACCAGTCAACTGATGCCTATATAAATTTGACTTTCTTCCATTGTTCTTATTCCTTTTTGTACCTGCAGATATCAGATCTTAAGAAGAAACAAGAAAACCAAGTTCAACTCTTGAAGCAAAAGCAAAGGAGTGAGGAAGAAGCGAAAAAACTACAAGATGAAATTCAGTATATTAAAGCACAGAAGGTCATGCATATAGTTTTAATACTTCTGCAAGTATTTCACCAAGAAACTAGAACTTATCATGTTGATACTCTATGTTAACATTAAATACAGGTTCAGTTGCAACACAAGATAAAACAAGAAGCTGAGCAGTTTAGGCAGTGGAAGGCTTCTAGAGAGAAAGAGCTGTTGCAGGTGTGTCAGAAGTTAATTAAACCATTGTTGATACACCAGATGAAAATTATTATTTCATGTTTCTAGCTGTTAATCTGTTCGCTAAATATTGTTTTGCTTGTCTTCAAGTGAATTTTTAATGTAGTAAAGTTCAACTGCTTTAATTGAAAATGCTGTGTAATTCGTATTAATTTTTTCAACAGTTAAAGAAAGAGGGAAGAAGGAACGAGTATGAAAGGCATAAACTCCAGGCGCTGAATCAGCGGCAGAAAATGGTAATTAGAGTATATGTACAAAGATAATAGACTGAATAAAATCCTAATCTATTCTACAAATCTATCAACAAATTCTGTTTCAGTAGACAATTTGAGTTGCAGTATTGCATTGTGTAAATTACCTCAACAATAACATGGCAGGTTCTTCAAAGGAAGACAGAAGAGGCTGCCATGGCAACCAAGAAATTGAAAGAGTTGCTAGAAGCTCGCAAATCTACAGCCCGTGAAAACAGTGGTACTCCATTTTCTTAACTAATAGAATATTCACAAACTCTTGGGCATGTTTATTTTTTTATTCTCGGAGAGTTTTTACTTTTCAAGACACTGGTTTATTATTTCAAAAATACATTTTTGGAAATACCCATTTCTCAAAAACGGAATTAATACCAAAAAAAAAAAAAAGACTTATCCTTGTTTGGGTGTTTTTGAAACAAACTAGGTGGAAATGGTTACAAAAGTGCAGGGAACAATTAAAGAATATGGAAAACGGTTTTAAAAATGGCAAACTAACGAAACATACATGTTTTCCGTTTTCCATTTTGAAGTTTGAAAATTATATTTCGAAATATTAAAAGCCAAACATGTTTACTAAAACTCTTAAATTGACTTTAAAACTAAAAACATGAAACTTAAACTAAAAAACTACCTTATAATTTGTAAGAAAATATATCATGCTGTAGAGTTAGCAACTCAAAAAATCCCCACCATTGTATTTTTATGTCATGATAACACTTTGTGTCTTTTTCTCAGCTTTTGCAAATGGGAATTCAGCAAGCACACCGGTAATACATTCAAAATTTTGATGCTGTTGGTGCTATAAGATAATTCACAATATTAACTATAGTGATATTTCAGGTCAATGAGAAATCGTTGCAGCGGTGGTTAGATCATGAGCTTGAAGTTATGGTGAATGTGCATGAAGTTCGTGCTGAATATGAGAAGCAAAGCGAAGTGTATGCAATTCTTTCTAACCTGACTTCAAAAAAATTATCAATTGACATAACTTCCTGATTAAATTTCTACTACTTTAGACGAGCGGCCATGGCTGAAGAGCTCTCTTATTTAAAACAAGGCGAAGCAATATCACCAGGGAATGCATCTCATAAAGGAAGGAATGGAAAAAGCAGGTATTTTTTAATCCTCAATGCACCCTTTCAGTCAAATTGGAAAAACTAACCAACTTCTGTAACTACGATTTTAGAGTGTCAAATATGTCACCAAATGCAAAAATGGCAAGAATAGCAACACTTGAGAATATGGTGAGTATTTCATCAAATACTCTTGTCGCCATGGCTTCCCAACTTTCAGAGGCAGAGGAGAGAGAAAGAGCATTTAGTGGTCGTGGTCGCTGGAACCAATTGCGGTCGATGGGAGATGCAAAAAGCTTACTTCAGTACATATTCAATGTAGCAGCTGATGCAAGGTATATATACATTAGAGACATGAAAACAAACACGTTACAAACTATTGTAATTGAAATGCTGTTAAATGTATGTGCATAAACAGATGCCAATTAAGAGAGAAAGAAATTGAGATAAAGGAGTTAAAGGAGCAAATGACTGAGCTAGTTGGCATACTTCGACAAAGTGAAGCAAGAAGAAAAGAAATGGAAAAACAGAATAAGTTGAGAGAGCAGTCTCAAGCCATGGCTATGGCAACATCACCTCATGAAGTAAGCCTATAATTTATTTATCATGAAATGGCATGTGTTGTGAGGGTATCCCAATCCAAGAGTTAGTATATCACTATTTTTTTTGTGTGTTATCACATTGGTAAAACCTTGTGTAATAGCATGGGATCATATAGCTCTTTATATAGTATATGAAAAATGTTCCTGCATTTCGGTATAAATTATGGTAGAGAACTCCATGATAGATTCACACATTAGGAATATATTGTATCTTCATATTCTTGCATTTCCAATTTTTCATTAGTTTAACAAAATATAATGTTTTTCAGGGGAATACTAATGATTCCACAAAGCATAAGGCTGATGAGAAGAGCACACCTTCATCTCCATTGCCAGTGCCAGCTCAGAAACAGCTCAAATATACTGCTGGGATTGTAAATAGTCCAAACAAACAAATTGCAAGTCTTAGCTCTATGAAGGTGCAATTTCTTTCTCAACATTTTTGCTTATTCTTTGTCTTAGTTTGGTTCTTATGCAATTCAAAGATAAAACTGAACACAGTACAGTACTGAACTCTTTTAAGTATTCATTGAGAAAAATGTATAACTATGAGAGTTCTTAGCGTGTCCTGAATATATAGTAGAAAATTGTATATTTGATAAAATGAATATTTTCTTGTACATTGCTTGGAAAGTGGTATAAAACATATGAATGATATGATGCGGTTGTGCCTTATAACGTATTATCATATGCTTAAAGCAATGAAACTGATCCTCATTCAATGATTGTTTCTTGAATTAAACAGTTGATACCTATTGGTCAGTTCCCAACGGCAAATAAGTTGACAATAGGTAGACATTCTGGAAAATTATGGAGATGGAAGCGCAGTCATCATCAATGGCTATTACAATTTAAATGGAAATGGCAAAAACCATGGAGATTATCAGAACTAATCAGACATAGTGATGAAACTATCATGAGACCAAAGCCTCGACTTCAGCCTGTTCGACGTGTGTCTTAGTAGATCATTTCATTCCTGCTCTCATGTTTTTGATCATTTCTCATCTCCCATGGCTAGCAACATTGTCATAACAAGGTATGCACTTTATTTATTTTTTTAATTAATTAATATTTTAAGTGAAGTGCAATATTGAAATTAGTTGCATTTTTTTAACAGAAACATTCATGTAGCGTGGATTTGAGATTGGTTGTTCAGGTTTTTGTGCATAGAAATAGGATCATATATAAAGTGGATTTGATGATGTGTTCTTTGTTGAAGCCAAAAGAAAATGCTGAAGATACATTGTAGGTATTCATATATATTACTGAAGATTAATAATAATTTTGTATATTTCTGTTATTAGTTCTTCCACTTTTTTTGTTAACTATCAAAGATATATCTGACTTGCAATGCATGTTTGCCTTGGTGGGCTACTAAGGTGATGTGTAGTAATTGTTCTCATGGTTAAGTTTGAGAGTTTTTGTCTAATGATTGTAAGAGTGTGTATTGACAGCTGTTAGTGATTGATTGTAAATTCCAAGAATATATTGTGTTGTCATATTGCTGGAATAAGCTGTCATATTGCTGGAGTTTGAAAAAACAACTACAGATTTAGCATCTTTCCATCTTGGTTCTTGCTGTAAAAAATGCACAGTTTCTGATACATTGTTGTTGCCTTTGATTCCTGATACTTTTTTCTTCTTCTTTTATTCTTTACACACTGGAGATTATTAGCTGATATTGGGGTTATCTTGACAAATAAAAGTAGAAAAAATAGATCACAATTTTCTGGTTTATGAGAGTTTTAATTTTGTAATTTATCTGGGTGTTATTCTGCAGTTGATATGATGTATGTACAATCTTTTTATATATATTGAATCGGGTCCTGTTTATAAAAGTTTTACCCATGCATCATAAATGTAAATCAAGTTCCTTCTTTCCTATGTATAAAATAGTTGTTTTTTCCTAGATCATTAGAATTCAATATTTTCTGAATATATATTGATGTTAATATTGTATCAAAATACCCAAAAATTACTATGAATATGTTTAAAAATACTGTTATTTGCAGCTGTTATTAATTGCAACTAGTGTATAGCCCGTGCGTTACCCGGTAATGTTGTTAAAAATAATATTTTTATTTTAATGATCACTAAAATATATTCTATGATGCAATACATGATAAATTTATTATGATATAATAAACTAAAATGACTTGCGACGTTTTCAAATATAAAGTTGAGGGTTCAATACTCGCTAACTACATATCTCTGTAAAAATTAATATCCTAAATAAAGAAAATTATAAATTAAAATTGTTAATACTATATATATGTTAATAATTTATGTTATGTGATATATATATTTTATATGTGTGAGTGAATAAGTAACTTCACCATTTTATTAATTTGATTGTTGTGTGTGTGTGTGTATGCATATATATATATATATATATATATATATATATATATATATATATTGAATTGTCATCTATTCAAAGAATTTATAAACTGATTAATGAATATTAAATAATTGAATTTATTTGAATAATTTGAATTAATGATCAACGTAACTAATTAAATATAAGAAGATAACTGTAAAAAAAGTTGAAGAAAATTGAGAAGAGCTTTGTACAAATTTTCAATTGAGAAAAGCATAGATCTTATGGTTAGCTTATATACATGTGAACTTTTGTTTTTTAATTAGGCATGTAAACTTTTATTCATTATTAAGTTCACTTTTAAGCAATTTTATCCTTGCAGTTAACCACAGATTTTATGTTCTTATAAGAGGGTCATATTTACAACTTTGATAATTGTAAAATAATGTTATATAGCATTTAGTTGAGTTGTGAGTTGGGTATAATTTGATAACGCGTTGAAAGTGAGAATGTTTATATAATCTATTTTTATTGATGTAATCTGTATGGTCACATCGTAATATTGTAAAATATAAATTTATCTTTTAAAGGTTGTTAAAAATGAAATTATGTTATGTAATGTACGATAATTTTTTTGGGATAAATGAATTAGAATTTCAAAAGAGTTATTATTATTTATGTACGTATACATTTTATGTTATATGATTTAAATATTTTCATATATTTTAATAAAGAAGAAATAATTTTATCATTTTTCTCATTTATGCAAATATTGTATATATTAAAATCCTCATATTTTTAGGATTTATTAGATGGACTAATAAATATTAGTTTTAAATAGTTTAAATTTAAGACTGCACAATTAGTTAAATATATGGATTTGAGTGTAAAATATTAGAAGATAATTGAGAATGGTTTATAAGTAATTGTAAAAATTTAAAATTTTAGATATTTGAAGTTAATAGAATTTTATAGTGCAATGTGTGATAAATTCATTTAGTAAATAAATTATAAAATAAATTTATTATTGTCTTTAATTTGTATAATTTATGTTATGTGATTTATATATATTTGCATCTAAATGATTTTTTTATACCAATTTGTTGATGCGCCTTTAGTATATATATATTGAAATTTTCATCTTTTGGAATTTATTAATAAATATTAGTTGACTAAGTTGATTGATTGGTTTAAATTTTGGATAATGTAATTAATTTAAATGTACGGACTATAATGAAAAACTTCATGAAAGAACCGTGGAAGATTTGTAAATAAATATAAATTCTTTTAAAAGTGGGTATTTGAATGTAAAATAGTGTGAAAAGTTTAATATTATAATTGTAAAGCGGTAAATAATAGGATTTTGAAAATAAAATATCTACTTAGAGAGAAGTAATGAGAATAGAGATAAATCCTAAAAGCAAGGAGAGAGTTTTAAATTCTTCCGCTTTACTATTATTAATAGATAGCAATGCAATTATTTTGCACTGCTAGTACTTTTTTTCGATCAACAACACAAAAAAGTGTAAATGCCATGCAGAATGGTAGTGGTGCCATGGACAGTCCTAGAAGGAATTATTTGCATCATGCAGCCGATCAGAGAACCAGGATAACTCAACAGCAGCAGCATGACCAGGAAAAAAATGTTACTTCTTTTAGCATAGGTTAGAATGGACGACCTGAATAAACCATTTTTGTCGACATAGGTTGTAATTTTTCATCCTAACTTTTATGTACTGGATCATATCATTTACGGTCGGTCCGGATTGAAAAGCTATTTTTTTGCTCTATGAAAGTCAAAATGAATGGTTTTCACGTTCAAAACAAAAAAAATAAAGCTATTAAAGCCAATCTAAATGGGCCCTTAGCAAATATTGAAAACTCAGAAAAACGTGGAGAAAGATTATACTAACAAGAGAAAAGTAAAACTAAGATGACATATCAAGGTTTACCATAATCTATACTATACTATCAAAACTAAGTCCTAAATTCTCCTCTCTTTCATTCTCAACTTTGTCTTTTGAGTTTTCTCAGTTTGTCGTGCATCATTCTTTCAATTCATTTCTTTTAAATGTCTTCTCATCTTTCTTCAATTTGAAATAAAAACTTCGTCCCTTCCAATAAAAAAATTATTCTTCTTTGTTTATCTAACTTTCTTTCTTTTTTAAGCAACGAAATAAATTCTACACTCTTCCATCTTCCATAAATCAGATTTTCTCAGTAAATTCTGATTTTGGTTTTCTTGGATATTCAAACTTACTTCATCTTTTTATTAATTGTAACTAATGTTATAAATCAGTTATATTAATCATACTACTACTATTCATTCCCATTCCTCCAATAATAGAGCATACAAGGTGATTCAACTATTGATTTTTGAATGTATATATTAATAAGCGTGGTTTCGTTTTTATGAATTTCTCATACCCTTCAAATAATTAATTGAAGACCCATGTTAATTTCGTTATAATGTTATAACTGTATACCCACCTTCTAATTCAATTGTTCATATATGTTCGTCTTCCACTTTCATCACTTTACTATTTTACTTTTATTTTCTTTTCATCCCCACCTAAAACTAATTCTTAAATCTTTGTATACTATGACCTCCTAAGTTTTTTAGCCTTTTATGATTGATGTAAATTTTTTCCCTTTTGTAGTTCATATTTTCTTATAGCTTTGGTTGGAGACATATAATTCCCCTTTTCTTCATTTGTGATACGTGCACGGCTTTGGGTATATAACTTTTATTGGTTGGAGGCCAAATTTTACGAGCACTGAATACGAATTTAAATCACTATGAGGGGTACACATCCTATTGATAAAACATATTTTTACCTCTTTATCCTTTAGTTAAAACATCAAAACCTTAAACACTTTCATTTGCTTTCCTTTTCCCCTTCATTTAGAAAAAAAGAAATAATCGTGAGAATAAAAAATCCATTTCGATCTTCACAATCAGATTCAAACTTTGCTGAGAAATGATGGAAATGCAATTTTCTAACTCAATTTGTTGCGCATTTTTTTAACATGATAAAATTAGGGTTTAAAATTACTCCGTTGAACATTTTTTGAGTAAGAATAAACCATTTCACCTTTTCATTTCCAATTCCATCTGGAGATGAGTATGAATTCTCCATCGTTTGATTAATGATTTTGGATTACATGTTAACGATGATTAAGGAAAAAATAGAATAAATAAAAAGGGTAAATAAGTCAATTTGATTGTAATTTTATGATGGGGCTAGTTTGATTTAGTACCCCTTGTAGTAAAAAATACCTTTTGAAAGAAAATGACATATCTAAAACTGGAGTGTCAATGACAATACCCCTGCTAAAATGTAAAAGTAAAAAGAAATTAGAAGAGATTTTGATTCAACTTCCATAGAAACTTTAGTACATATGTTTATAATTTATTTTAGTGTTTATTGCATTTTAATATTAGTTCTCATCATTTTTTTTTGGGTAAATTCTATTCATACATCGTAAATTACTTTACTTATGCCATAAAATTTTAAATTAAACTTTAGACCAAAATGCCCTTATTAAAAAAAACTAATATTAAAGAATGAAAATTCTATATAATTCCTCTTTGTCTGCATTGTGTATAGTCAATATAATTTCTTTTATAAGTTACTAAAATTACTATACATATGTCGATTGAATCAATTTAAATTTCTTTCTAGTATTGAAGTACATTCATACCGTTTCAAGTTGTATTTATGCATAGAAAATTTTAACATTTTTTACCTTTTTAAAATAAAAAATTTAAAATTACTGCTAAAATTAATATAATTCAGTACTAAATTCTTCAGTTTTTATCAATATCAAATCAAGTTTAAATTTAACACTAAATTTAAATAGTTTAACATTTAGTATTCAAGAATTAAATTCAAATTAATTAATTATTCTATATATATAGATAACAAATATTTAAATTCCATTTAAAGTATATGAATTTGAAATTTGCAAAAGTTAATTTGGGAAAATTTGAAATTAGGGTTCCTTAATTTGAGTAATGCGTGAGAGAGTTAGTAAAATGATATAAATGCCTTGTTTATTCAAATGAGGATAATTTTGTAATATGTATGATGTTTACTAAGTAAAAGACGACGTATATGATTTAAGAATTTATTTTAGATGTATGTATTGTAATTTACGATGTATAAATAGAATTTGTTTTTTTATTTGTGTATCTATTCAATTGCGTTCAAATAATTGTATTGTTCATTTAAGTTTCAAGTCATTTATCCTTTGGTTCATGTGTACATATAACTATTTTTGTATTTCAACATATTATTATTTTGAACTTTCTATTTTTGATTTCATTGCTATAATTATCTTTATATATTTATGACTTTTATTCTAATTCATAAAAATTTACACTATCATACAACTCAAAAGATCAGCTTTACTTCAATTTGATTATATAAAAACTTATGATTTTTTTGTATATACGTGTTAAAAAATTAATTATGTCCTTTTATTCTAATTCATAGAAAATATACTATGAATTGATAAAGAAGTTATTGGGATAGGGGAGTTAAAAGACGTATCTATATTATTATGTATTTTTTTTTCAAGATCTAACCATTTATATATATTTCTTCTAATTCACTGTTTATGTAACGAATCGACTTTTCGACGCTCGAAAACCGACATCAATACGTCCACTGTATCAACTGCCGAGCAATCGAATGCCGAAAAACCGTACCGTTATGGTTAAAGAAGAAGAAAAAGATAGAAGAAGAGAGAAAAAGATAGAACGGGACAAAAAGAAACAACAGAACAATATCAGAATCTCACAATCGCATCGGAACAACATATAATAGATAAATGAATAATCTTTAAATAAAGAACTATATCAGTTATTACATTACATCACATCACATTACATTACATCATCAGAGTGTACAACAACAAAACAGCGGAAAATAAATACTATATACTAGTAAATACGCCATGCCATCCAGCTTGCCTCCAGCAACTCCTGAATTCCAGAATATCCTGATAAACCTGACTCTTGACTGCCTGTGTGGAAATTGGTGGGCACCCAGAGTTTAGGAAGGAAAACAATAAACTCTGAGTCAGTCATGTGACTGGTGTGAGAACTTAAAACAGTTTATATTTAAAACAAAGTACAGGATAATTTTAAAATAGATTTCGCAATGCTTTTTAGAAAATGAGACTACCATAAGTCCTCCCACATACACACACAATGCAAACGCAGAATCGGAGGAGATTTCTCCTTATGATAGTCAAAGATGCTTGATACACATTAAAAAGAAACATTTGATATTATTACTAGTGCATAGTGTAGGAAAAATCATTTCGAAAGTAAAGATATAAATCTTAGCCAGCATAGGCATTTCGCACTTATGCCTACTATAGCTACCATATTCAATAGCAGGTTACTGCCACATTCCATGGCAGGTTATACAACTAAAACCGTACAGGGTTCGTATTGTTTCTTTGGATTTCCAACAAATGGTCAGGCCAAGGAACTTCCCATTGCCACATGGGTACGCCTCTACAAAGATGACCCGAGAACCTAACCGGATCTCTGCCAACACAAGGCCGGGTTACCTTTCAAACTAGGTAACTACTGACACGAATATGTCATTCCCCGATCGTAACCGATCTATAGCCGAGGATCCTCGATTCCAACAACCACAAAGCAATAAATTTGCAGTAACAACATAGGTTAAGTATCTGGGCTCCATACCATGATACCACCTCTATCCAGAAGGAATGACATACACTAAAGGGGCGCTACCCCCTAATAACCTTGCTGCATCCTTCCTGTTTTGACCATTTTCGAGGTGTGAGGTCCGACGAAGTCTCGTCCACAAAGCCACGCTTTATACAAAAGCTGTGCTTTGATCATCAAATGCTCAACAACACTTCGTATGCCACATTACCAATTTGGGAATGTATCACTAGTAACCATCAATTACATAACCTCTAATGGTGTTAAGCTAAGAGAATAAATTCTCCGCCACCAACGGAAATATATTTGATAGAAACCAGCTTTACATCTCAAATTGTAACGTCAGACACACATCCATACAAGTCTGTTCCGGGATTGAACGGAACCGAAGGCACTTCCAAAGAAGTTCTTGCAATCCGGATATTCACTAATCACGACCGGACTTCCCATCACAAAGGGTAATAAATTTCTATATCGGAGATCAGCCGATGCAGAAACATTCGACGGTAATCCTTCCGTTTTCACAAATATCCGGTCTTTAACACCGGTCATCAAATGCAATCCATAGCGACGTATCACATATTCAGAATGGGTTATACGACCCCAAGGTTCTTTCCCGTCTAACCCAAATAGTGAGCGCTTATTTTGAAAATAGGCGTGGCATTCAAATTCAAGCAAATCACAACAAATACTCATTCAAAGGTAAATATTGATAGTCGGTTATTTAACTATCAATAGGCATGCTCAACATCACAAGATTCCATATAATTTCTCAAATTATTTATTTTCCAAAAATATCTTTACAAGATATATAATTTCCACACTTCAACCATTTGAAAACAAATTTTCAAATCACTTTTCACCTTTACCACTTTTGAAAACAAATTTCAAACATTTTCCTTACGTGGAAATACTTTCATTTCAACATGGTTCATTTGAACCAATTAAATAAATCCTTAACGATTTACTTTATATTTACGTTCCAAATCCGTAAATTAATTCCCACACTTCAAAAATAAATCAACGTTTATTTTTAAACAAATTTTCCTTTCTTTTATAAATTCCATATTGAATTTATATTTCCCAAAATATCTATGAATATACGATTTCCAAATCGATTTCTAATATTCATTTTCAATTTATCTTTTAAAAAATAAAGTTTCGAAATATTCAGTTCATATTGGAAAACATTTCCATACTTATTTAATAATAAGTAATTTACAAATCCATTTATTTTCAACACTTGGAAAATATTCAATATACTTAAATCGAAATTAAGTATATATTTCATTCTTTAAGAAATCATTCTCTTAAACACATTTGTTTGGGCCAAAACGAATGTTGCGTAAAACATCATTACGACAACCCAAAATCACTAGTATAGGGATTCGAAATTTATAAATATATAAATCCCAATACTATACAAAAACATTTCCTTTCGGAAATCATTTACTATAACAACAGTGTTATAGTCCACCATTTCCTTCTATTTCTCGAAAACGTTTATTTCAACAATGAATGTTGAAATCTATGGTTTCGACACTTAATGCATTTTAAAACAACTTCAAATCGTTTTAATTCTATTTAAAATATCACTTCCCCAAAACACTTTAATATATTATTCACTGTCCTAAAATCGTGAATATACTTCACTAACCAAATTCAATATTTTCTACACATTTTATTTCAAGGATAATTCGCTATCTGAAATCGCGAATATATCTCCTTTAATAACCTTCTATATTAAATTTATCAAATTCAATTGATTTCGGATTTATAAACAATGTTTATAAATTCCATTTCTATTTATAAAAACTTCGATTTATAAAAATCCCTTTTTATAAATCAATTCAATTTATAACTCAACTTTATACCCAAAATCTGATTTATAAGTTAATTATTTATAAATCTTTTATTTTACAAAATCAATTCATTTCATAACTTCACAATTTATAAATCTATAAATTTTATTCACTTGTGAAATCCATTTATACTTCATTTTAACACTTAATAAAACTCGTTTCACAATTCCTATATCTTTAATTTATAAATATTAATCTTAGAATCTTTTATATAAATCGTTTATAATAATTCAAAAATCTCAATTAAAATAAAACAATCCTTTTAATAATTTACAAAACGTTATTTAAAACTTATATAACTCCAAAATTATACTTAAGTACTATTTTCCAAAAATATAACTTTTATAACAATAAAATTATAATGTTTATTTATTTTAACAATTCAAAATTTAATAAAAGGTATACTTTCAAAAATCACTTTAAAATTCTTTTTAAAAATCAAAATCATTATTTTAAAACTTCAAAAATGGATCCGATGATGCAACAGCACCAAATTGTCAATCACGACAAACCAAACATCATATATCAATATGATAATCAACAAATATCACAATATCTGTAAATAAATCAATATAGTTGAGGAATCCAGTTGGATCTCTCCAACCTGTTTCCCTGCATCCAAAGATGTTAGCACAATACCAATTCCGTTCCAATACGGAATATCGCGGTATATGGGATTTATAAAATATTATCCGCTATTATGCGGTGCAATAGGGTCTCATCCGCTATATAATGCGGGAAATCAACTCCAAGTTCATAAATAATACCAATTCCAATCAAGATGGAATTATCGCGGTATATGTTTTTAATAAATAACATCCGCTTACTAACGGCGTATAATGTCTATTTTAACAGTCAATAGATAATAATTTATCATTCAATCAAGAAATTTTAAATCTAACTATTTAAAATTTAAATCGAAACAATTCGATTGAGTGAGAAGTTCTCACCTTGATTTCAATTCAGTTTCCGCGTTTTATCTCGAATAAAATTAAACGTGCGTTTAATTTTACCCGAAATTTACACTAGATTCAAACGACTCCAATCTAGCTCCATTGCGTAGTGTTCATCCATACGAACCCAACGCAAGTTGTTTCGTAATTTTTCGACCTCACATGACAAAGTTACGATATTTTAAACATTCACGAATTATAATATAATTACAAATCAATTTCTATTTTAATTTTTTTTAAACCTTCACACATTACCACCGTTCATTTTCTCTTTGCAAATCGCGGTCGTGCTTTCTTCATCTTCCCCAGGTAACGAATCACGTGAAGTAACCCATCCCCCGATCGATTTTCGTGATGGCCGCTCCTCCTTCGTTGGCTACGGCGACGATCAGGGAATACCACGTCGAAGACCTCACTCTACTCTACCCACGGCTATGACCACGTGGTACTCGGCCACCTCCTGATCCTCGAACGACGTGAAAGAACATCCGGCTTCAAACAATAATAGCCGTCGATCGGCTCCGCTTCAAACGATCTTCACCGTTGGGTTTGAACATCTCGACGAGATCTACAGTTTTCTAGTTGAGGCCGTGGCCTAGTATCATGTGGATTGGAAGAATTCAAGGGGGAAAAGAGGGAAGACGTCGGCCATTGATTTTTTTGAAGTGGCGGCCTGACCTAGTTGGCTAGGGTTTTGTTGCAAAGGTGAAGAGAATGATGCTTTTATAGAAAATATAACGAACACTATTCATCCCAGAATTTTCGAACTCTAAATCTCGCGCGGTGACTGGCGTTTCAGGGTTTAACCCACGTTTCGGACATAGTGGAATAGGTTTCAGAAGCTAATTCGATCGTATGTACGAGTTACGACAATAAATGATCGATTTTAAATTAAATCTGTTAACTAAATTTCTGTGCGTCTTAGCTTGCCCCGGACAAACGGTAAATCCGATTGACACGAAATTTGAAACCTTACAATAATATAACATTACGGATCCGATAAAACTAGTTTCGTCGAAATCCGAGACTGTTTGAAAAATGGCTAATTTTAGTCGTCAATTAAATATTAAAATATTCAATTTTCACAATTTAACTTTTAATTAAATTTTAAAAGTTCTAAAATTTCGTTCTAACTCCAATATGATATAATAAAATTTTACAAATCATTTACAATCATATTTAACTCGATTTTCAATTATTTCTGTATTTTCAAATATTAAATTATCGATTTAATTATCCAATTAAATCCAATTATTCGAAATAAAATTTATTTGACTTATAAATTTTACTTATTAATATTTAAATTCAATTAAATATACAAATTTTAATTAACAGAAATTCTGGGTCGTTACATACTTCCCCCCTTAAAAGAATTTCGTCCTCGAAATTACCAAGTAAGAAAAAGTTACAGAATCCATTAAATTTCCAAAACAAACCGTTCAATTTAGATTTTTCAAATCTCTTGAGTGTTTAACTTTTCCAAAATTCATAGTTAAACTTCTTTCAATAACTTTACTAAGTTTTCAAATCATACTTAGTTATCTTTTCAAAACCAACTACTATTGTTTAACTTCCAATTCCAAATCAAATTTATAGTTTTCAAAATTTTCCCAATTTTCTCAAAAATATTCTAACGCCTTAAATTTTCGGAAAAATTTGCCATAGTCTCCTTTGTGCGGCTCAATCCGAAAAAAAATGACAGTATATATATCACAAATATACATCTCATCAAGTGATGAGGCATCCCGCAGGTAAAAAAGTGTAAAAGTACGGTATGTAATCCGAGATATGTACCTTATTTATTATTAGTGAGCGTATACGGCTAATATAGCGCGAAAGCGAGCTCCAAATGCGAAGCAAGCGCAATCCGCACCTACTATACACTCAACAAACAAATGAATAACATGTATATATGAAAGTAACATCAATATACAACATATACCAACAACTTTATATGTCAATACAACAAATGCAACATAAAAACTACATGTGCCAACATAGCAAAATGAGATCAAAGTAACAAATCCATAACAAGTCAATATTCATTCATATTCTTATTAATATTCAATGAATTGATTTTTTTTTTAATTTTAATCACATTTGATTTATTAACATTGGAATTTTATCAACATTCATTTATTCATATTCAGTTATTATATATTCACTAATTTATATTCAAGTTAGTTCACGTACAAAACAAATTATATTCTATTTAAATTCATTTACTTCACCTTCAATTTGAATTCAATTACTTTAGCTTTTAATTTCGCTAATTCAATTTCATTAATCTCTTAATGAATCATATAGTTCACCTACAAATCAAATTATATTCTATTTAAATTCATTTACTTCACCTTCAATTTGAATTCAATTACTTTAGCTTTTAATTTCGCTAATTCAATTTCATTAATCTCTTAATGAATCATACATATAATAAATTTATAATCATATAACAACCAATGTAGATTCAACATAACCAAATTATTAAATTTACATTCAATTCGGTTCAACACTTTTTTACTTTCAATTGGTTTATATTAAATTGATTTTCATTCAATTATTCAACTTCCAATTACATTGGCTTTTAATGAATTAACACTTATATTCATTGTTTCATTTCAATTTATTTACATCCAATTAATTAACATTCCATCCATTCATTAATTCAATTGCTAATTCTTTTAACAAATAAGGTAGAAATTCATTACATAACTCAAGTCCATATCTATTTAATTCACTTGATTATTTTACTTCGATACCAAAATCAACTTCACTTAAGTTATATCCCATTTCAAATATCATTTGTTTAACTTAACTTAAATTTTCATTTATAAATTCAATTCTGATTCTGATTCTAATGTAAATTCTATTTAACTTTTACCAAAGCTAATTTCATTAGTTATTCAAATTCTATTTCATTTTGCTTAACAAAATTACTTAATCATTTTATCGTTTGGTTTTATTTATCCTTCCCATTCTATAAGTTATACGACTTATTTATTTAACTTCCAATTCCATTAACTTATCCAAAGCTAAATTTATTATTCATATTATAAGTTCAAAATTCATTTAACTTATATTCAACAATTACAACTTGGATTTTTATTGATTCACTTATACCTCCTTTAATTTAACTCCATCCTTTAAGTTAAATTTATTATATCCAAATTCGAATTGTATAAGTTATCAACTCATTTATCATTCCCATAATATTTTAAATAGGATTGCAGAGTCTTTTCAACCTTTCAAAACCATTTTTTTAAAATCAATTCAAATTATCCTATGAATTTCAATACCTAAACTCAAAATTTTCCAAACAGCTTTCATTTAAAACAATTTGGCAGCAATCCCTCTTTTGGAAACCCGAAAATGAACACCGATGATGTAACAACCCGCATATTTATCGATTTTATATTTAAATATTTTATTTAAATATTTTATCGTTAGTCGGATTTTAGTCCGAAAAGCTACTTTTTGCATACGGTCGAATTAGAACTCGGGACCACTCCCATTGAGTTTAAAATGCCGTTTGCGACCTTTTTGAGTATAAGCTTCGATATGTTTGGAGAAAGTTGATTTTTGCTACTTTTTACATTGGGTTTGGTTTTTGGGTTCAGCCCTATGTTAACTTATACTCCAAAACTAAACCACTCTCCCCATTCTCCCTCACTTCTTTTTTTTTCAGTTTTCTTAGCATTAATGGTGGGAGAGATTGGAAATTAAAAACTCCAAAACCCTAGTTTCTCTTGCAAATCAAATTCCTAGCTCCAAACTCAAGAAGAACCCATTGGTAAGCTTCTCTTCTTCTTCTCCAACTTATTCTCTTACCAATTTCAGAAATTCCTAAACCTAATTTTGGGAATGTTCTTGTTTTTGAGCTTAGATTCAAGCTCAATTGGGTTGTGTTGAAGAGAGGTTGATTCTCCATTTGCTTTCAAGCTTCTTCTTGTTCGATTTTGTGAAAAGGTAAAATTTTTATCTCACATCTATGACTATAATTATCTTTGGTTGTTGGGTATGAATTCCTAACACTTCTTCATGTGCATTCGCTCTTGATTTGGATTGGTTTTGTGAATACTTCAATTTTTGGGTTTTTAAGTCAAATTTGTGTGAAATCCTTTTATGGATGTTTGATCATGCTTTTGGTGATGCATCGAGGAGCATATAGGGCCGGGTTGCCGATTGGCATAAACCCTTAGAGCCAATGTTCGTACGGTTGCATTTTGGAAGAGTTTGCTCTTCATTTGAATAAGGCTGAAAAACAGCCCAGGCATAATTCAGTCGACTGAAAACTCTGTTCAGTCGACTGAACCTGTAACCCGAAAGTTTCTAGGCATGATTCAGTCGACTGAAAAGTCTGTTCAGTCGACTGAACCAGGAAACAGAAAGTTTCCTGAACCTGCAAAATTTCCAGGTACAGGGTCAGTCGACCGAAAACTCTGTTCAGTCGACTGAACCTGCTGTTTGAGTCCATTTTACCTTTTTGGATTGAATTTCCAATTTAAATCGATTCGTGATGATCCTATTTGTTGTTATCATTTATTATGACCTTGATGACTCCTTTTTAGGGATTTTTGAATATCCATTTCGATGGATTCTTTATCGGTTTCTTTGGATCTTATTCACATCTTCGTATGTGAATTTTAGTGATCGATTGTTCTTACAATCTTCTTTGTGATTTGTCACTTTAAAAATATAAAGGTTTTCTATACTAGTAGTAAATATCAAAACTCTTTCTTCAAATGATTTCAACTCTACTTTAATACCAAATTCGTTTATAAAACAGTTTTCCAATCTATTAGTATATACAAACCTTTACCTCACTCGTATGAGAAATCTAATTAAACGACTTAGTAAAACAAATGGTATGAAACACTTGCGTTTACTTCGTTGGTTAATTTTTGGACTTGTTCGATTGAACCTCTTGTGATAATTTTCTAGTGGAGATCTACAGTTTGTTCGTAAATATTTAAGTTAAGCAAGTGGTTATGGGACATGAAGCTAAACTCATATATTTACTAGCTTAGTGTAATTGACACTTCTCGATGATCATGACGATCATTTTTGTGATTTAGACTAGCAATGTGCGATGTCTCTTTGATTGCGCGGGAGACTAAACCCCGTTTTTTGGAGTTTCGACTCAAATTTTGGTGGGGTAGCAACCCACGGTCTTCGGACCATTCGTGTGTCAGGTCTTCGGACCATTCGTGTGTCAAATTAATGGCTAGCTACCATGAGATAGCTTCTCGTTCATGTGTTACAGCTGTTGGTGAGTTTTCATGCTCCCGTTCATGTGATAGGCCTCCCCCCTTTATTTTGTGAAATTTTTGGATTTCGTGTGTCGAATTCTGGAGTTTATACTTCACCTATTTTTGTGATTTCTATTGATATGATTTATCAATTCTTGTGCATAGGTGAATTTGTGTGTCATTGACTGTATTTCTTGTGTTGATTTCTGGAATTTATGTTTCGCCAACTTTGTGATTTCTATTGATATGATTTATCAATTCTTGTGCATAGGTGAATTCGTGTGTCATTAACTTGTTGTGAATACAAGTTTTGGGTATGATACCCTTTTTGGATCTTTGAGAAGATTCTTTGATATTGATTAATCGTTTGTTGATTATCATTTATATACTTATAGTAGTATGTCGTTATGGATATTATACGTCTATGCCATATCTTATATGTCATTTATTGTGGCTTGATGAATGAAATTAGGAGTATGACATTCCTTTTTATCTTGAGTAGATTATCGTGATATTGATTAATCTCTTGTTGATTATCAATTACTTACATATATCACAGTTTGGCATTGTGATTAATATGTGTTTCGTCATATCTCCTATTCTATATCATGTTATCTGATATTTATAGTTAGACTGGCCCGTTTATTATTTTCTTATAAATAATACTCGGGTCAGACCGAGATGCTGCAGGTGTTTCGACTTGACTTCTCTCCGGGGATCCATTACTCTGACCTTTTGCTTACTACTTAGATTAGTAGTTTTTGTTGTATATATTTGAGATATAGACCCCATAATGTATACTTATTCTTTTGTGTAGTTCGTGTAACTATTCTTTTGTGATATTGTGGATCTTTTTGACCACTACTCTGATGTACACTTTTTATGTGTAATATTCATATCTTATTCCGCCTTTGTGATATGAATTGTCTGTGACTGATTTGTGTTATGTTTATTCCTATATTTGTTTTTCCGAAGATATTTATAGCCACTGTGTAGTAGCTTTGAGTTTGTGTTGGTATGTCGGATTTCCTCTGGATAAAGCATTGCATGTTATACTATCTGACATATCGGTGCTCGCGCAAAGAAATTACACGGATGGTCGCTCCTCAACAGCCTTATTCTCCGCGCTAGTTGACAGCATACACCGTAATGTTCTTGGCTAGCGTGGGTATAGAGGTGGGGCGTCACAGCTTGGTATCAGAGCCAAACTTCGAAACAATATGGAATATTATAACAAGGATCATCGTCCTAAGTCCATCTTAGAAGTCGTGCTTTAGGATTTAATTCGAGTCTTCGTACCGATTCATCCTATTTTCCTTATGATTCCTTGTTTATCTATCAAGATTGCTTGATATTCAATTTGGTGAATAACCTTTTTCTTCTTCTTCTTCCTTTTTTTTCTAAAAGGAGAAAAAATGTCTAGACCAGGCCGCCCTAGAGCCATGCCATCTAGCACTCCGCCCCAGGATGGAGTTTTTATGACTGCTCAACAGCTTCTTGATTTAGTGACGAATGCTCAAGCAGCTGGAGCTAACCCGGAACCTACTCACCCAAAGTCGGGATTTGCACGCTTGTGCAGCGATTACACTAATTTGGGTGGGGAGCCATTCAGAGGTTTCGAAACTGTTATTGAAGTACAGGCCTGGCTAAGGTCATGCGATCGAATCTTTTCTCGCATGAATCTTATTGACCTTCACCGAGTTCAGGTGGCCTCTAGTATGCTCCGAGAAAGAGCATTGGACTGGTACGAGCTTCTTATTTCTGAGATCAATGAAGCAGATCTCACCTGGGAGAAATTCCAAGAACGCTTCGAGTTGAAATTTGTACCAGAAGCTGAGAAAGTGACATTGGCTCGTCGTTTCGTTGACCTTGTTCAAGGCGATTCTTCCGTGACGGACTACGTTGCTTCTTTTGAATCACTTTCCAAATATGGGGTTGAATACATCAACACCCCTCTGAAGAAGAATCAGAGATTCGTCTATGGCTTAAACAAAAATCTCAAGAAGCCATTACTTCTAAAATTAGAAGTTTCATTCGACCAGCTCGTTGATATCGCTCTTCGTCTTGAAGAGGCGGATAGGGAGAATGATGTTGAAGTGGTGGGTTCCAAACCAAACTTCAACAACAAGAAGAGGCCAAGCAAATTCAAAGGCCCTTATCCCAATAAGAAAGGGAGGCAAGAAACTCCTACTGAAAAGACCTTTTCCTCTACTCAAGGGAAATGCTATAATTGCGGTTCGAAAGACCATTTTGCGAACAAGTGTTCAAAGCCTCGTACTTGTCGCTATTGCAAGAGCCCGGACCATTTTATGCATGTGTGTCCCAAACTTCAAAATAGGAGGGAGGGAAAGCTTAATGTCGCTCAAGCCCCTGGCAACACATCTCGTGGCCAAGGTATTTCTCATTCTATTCTAGATGGAATTATTTTATTTCGTGAGCATCCTATTCGAGTTCTTTTTGATACGGGTGCGTCCCATTCTTTTATATCAAAAGAACTTGTTGATACATTTTCTTTGGATGTTTTGTGTTTAACGACTTCTTTGAGAATTGCGAATCCGGTAGGTGGATCCGCAACAATCAGTTTATTGTGTAAAGATGTCGAGATTATTTTGTGTGATTTTTCTTTCCGAGCCGATTTGCATGTCATGCGTTATTTAGGCTTTGGAATGATTTTGGGAATGGATTGGCTTAACCGTTATGAAGCTCATATCCTATGTCCTGAGCGGACTATTCATCTTCGACATCCTCAATCTGTTAATCAGGTTTCTGTTATTCTTAAAGATTCAGATTCTGCTTTGGTTGCATCTTTATATTCTTTAAATCCTCGTGATGACGATGATGATGATGAGGGTGATATTATTTCTCTTATTCACGTCGTTTGTGAATTTTCCGACATATTCGAGCCCGTTTTAGGATTACCACCTAAGCGAGCAATTGAGTTCATAATTAATCTTATTCCTGGAGCTCAACCTATCACTCGTCCTCCTTATCGTATGTCCAATAAAGAAAACGAGGAGATGCGTAAACAATTATCTGAATTGGAAACGAAGCAATTTATTCGCTCTAGTTCCTCGCCTTGGGGAGCTTCAGCTATTTTTGTGAAGAAATCCGATGGTACACTTAGGCTTTGCGTTGACTACCGCAAGCTTAATGATCTTACTATCAAAAATAAATATCCTTTACCTCGGATTGATGATCTATTCGATCAACTTAGTGGTGCTAGAGTCTTTTCACAATTGGACTTGGCTACCGGTTTTCGTCAGCTTCGTATTGCAGAGGATAGCATTCCTTTGACATCGTTCCGTACTTGGTACGGATCTTATGAATGGCTTGTTATGCCATTTGGGTTAACGAATGCCCCGGCTTATTTTGTTGACTTAATGAATCGATTTTTTAAAGACTTTCTCGACCGGTTTGTTCTCATCTTTATCGATGATATTCTTGTGTATTCTAAAACCGAGGAGGAGCATGAAAAACATCTTCGGATTGTGTTGAAAACTCTTAGGAGTAATCAATTAAAGGCAAAATTTTCTAAATGCCACTTTTGGCAATCTCGTGTGAAGTTTCTCGGTCATATTATTTCCGAATCCGGAATTTCCGTGGATTCTTCAAAGATTGAAGCGATTCAAGATTGGAAGAGACCGGAGAGTGTGACAGAGATTCGTAGTTTTCTCGGCTTGGCGGGCTATTACCGTCGTTTTATCAAAGACTTTTCTAAGATTGTCGTGCCTCTCACTATCTTAACGAAGAAAGGTGTTAAATACATTTGGTCCGACAAATGTGAAGCTTCTTTTCAGAAATTAAAAGAACTTCTTTCTGATGCTCCTATTCTTGTTATTCCCGACGGGAATCAAGATTTCGTTGTTTATACCGATGCTAGTCGCATTGGTTTGGGTGCCGTTCTTATGCAAAAAGAACGTGTTATTGCTTATGCTTCTAGGCAATTAAAGCCTGCTGAGACTAGATATGCCACTTATGATTTAGAGCTCGCGGCTATTGTTTTTGCTCTTCGGATTTGGCGTCATTATCTTTTAGGAGAGAAATTTGTTCTATATACCGATCATAAGTCCTTGAAGTATTTATTCTCTCAAAAGGAACTTAATTTGCGTCAACAGCGTTGGCTCGAATTTCTTGCACCATATGACCTTGATATTCTTTATACTCCCGGTAAGGGTAATCGTGTCGCCGATGCTCTTAGCCGTAAACAACAAGCTGTTGTTTCTATGATGATATCCGAATGGAACGATCTCGAGATCTTATCCACTTGTGAGATTCGAAAGCGTGTTCCCGATTTATGTTCATCTCTTGCTTTATGTAGCCTTAAGGCTCATCCTACTCTTTTAGACCGCATTCTTGAAGCTCAAGGGTTAGATCCTGAATTGGCTCTTCTTGGCCAAAATATTAGGGATAAAATTGATACTGAAGGATTGAAAGACTTTGATATTGATTCTCGTGGCGGCATTCGAAAATTTGGTAGACTTGTCGTGCCAAATATTGGTGATCTTCGTAAAGATATTGTAGAAGATTCTCATCGTTCTAAATTTATCATTCATCCCGGTAGTAGTAAAATATACGCGGATATGAAGCGACTTTATTATTGGGAGGGAATGAAACTCGATATTGCTAAATTTGTTAAGTGTTGCATGACTTGCCAACTCGTTAAGGCCGAACATCAAAGGCCCGGTGGGTTATTGCAACCTTTAAAAATTCCAATTTGGAAGTGGGACCAAATTTCCATGGATTTTATAGACGGCCTTCCCCGTTCTCGTTCGGGTCATGATAGCTTATGGGTGATCGTTGATAGACTTACTAAATCCGCCCATTTTATTCCCGTTCGGTCTAACCGAACCGTTCCTCTTTTGGCCAAACTCTTTATCAAAGAGATTGTTAAATTACATGGAGTTCCTACTTCTATAGTTAGTGATCGTGATCCATTGTTTACTAGTGGATTTTGGAAGAGTCTTCAAAAAGCTTTAGGAACGAAGCTTAATTTTAGCACCGCTTATCATCCCCAGTCCGACGGACAAACCGAGCGTGTTAATCAAACTCTTGAAGATCTTCTTCGTGCATGTGTTCTTGATTTTGGTGGAAGTTGGGAAGATCATATTTCACTTGTTGAATTTTCCTATAATAATAGCTTCCAATCTAGTATCGGTATGACACTTTTTGAGGCACTCTATGGAAGGCCATGCCGATCTCCTTCTTGTTGGCTTGAGGCCGGTGAGAAGCTGGTTTTAGGTCCAGATTTTATTCGTGATTCCACAGCTAAAATTGAACTTATTCGACATAGGATGAAAGAAGCCCAGAGTAGACAAAAATCCTATGCCGATAACCGGAGAAGGAAATTAGAATTTTCTGTGGGAGATCTCGTGTTCATTCGTGTTTCACCTATGAAAGGTGTTGTACGTTTCAGTCGATCGGGAAAACTAGCGCCTCGATATATTGGGCCATTTCCTATCACCGAACGTATTGCTTCCATGGCTTATCGCCTTTTATTACCGGCTCAGTTTTCTGCTATGCATGACGTGTTTCACGTTTCTCAACTTCGGAAATGTCTTTGAGATTCCGATTCTGTTCTTGAGCCCGGTGTTGTGGAAGAGATTGAAGTTTCGCCTAATTTAACTTATGAGCAACATCCTATTCGTATCATTGCTTCGGAGGTCAAACGACTTCGAAATAAAGATGTTCCGCTTGTTAAAGTTCAGTGGTCTTCAAATCCTAAGGATTGTTCTTGGGAATCTAGAGAGTACATCGAGCGAACACATCCAGACTTACTTTCTCGTGCTCTTTGAGGTGAACTTCTTATTTTAAACTTCTTTTGTGTTGAATATGCTTTTATGGTTGTTACTATATATATATCTTCTTCTTAAATATTGCGAGGACGCAATTTCTTTAAGGAGGGGAGTCTGTAACAACCCGCATGTTTATCGATTTTATATTTAAATATTTTATTTGAATATTTTATCGTTAGTCGGATTTTAGTCCGAAAAGCTACTTTTTGCATACGGTCGAATTAGGACTCGGGACCACTCCCATTGAGTTTAAAATGCCGTTTGCGACCTTTTTGAGTATAAGCTTCGATATGTTTGGAGAAAGTTGATTTTTGCTACTTTTTACATTGGGTTTGGTTTTTGGGCTCAGCCCTATGTTAACTTATACTCCAAAACTGAACCACTCTCCCCATTCTCCCTCACTTCTTTCTTTTTTCAGTTTTCTTAGCATTAATGGTGGGAGAGATTGGAAATTAAAAACTCCAAAACCCTAGTTTCTCTTGCAAATCAAATTCCTAGCTCCAAACTCAAGAAGAACCCATTGGTAAGCTTCTCTTCTTCTTCTCCAACTTATTCTCTTACCAATTTCAGAAATTCCTAAACCTAATTTTGGGAATGTTCTTGTTTTTGAGCTTAGATTCAAGCTCAATTGGGTTGTGTTGAAGAGAGGTTGATTCTCCATTTGCTTTCAAGCTTCTTCTTGTTCGATTTTGTGAAAATGTGAGATTTTTATCTCACATCTATGACTATAATTATCTTTGGTTGTTGGGTATGAATTCCTAACACTTCTTCATGTGCATTTGCTCTTCATTTGGATTGGTTTTGTGAATACTTCAATTTTTGGGTTTTTAAGTCAAATTTTTGTGAAATCCTTTTATGGATGTTTGATCATGCTTTTGGTGATGCATCGAGGAGCATATAGGGCCGGGTTGCCGATTGGCATAAACCCTTAGAGCTAATGTTCGTACGGTTGCATTTTGGAAGAGTTTGCTCTTCATTTGAATAAGGCTGAAAAACAGCCCAGGCATGATTCAGTCGACTGAAAACTCTGTTCAGTCGACTGAACCTGGAACCCGAAAGTTTCCAGGCATGATTCAGTCGACTGAAAAGTCTGTTCAGTCGACTGAACCTGGAAACAGAAAGTTTCCTGAACCTGGAAAATTTCCAGGTACAGGGTCAGTCGACCGAAAACTCTGTTCAGTCGACTGAACCTGCTGTTTGAGTCCATTTTGCCTTTTTGGATTGAATTTCCAATTTAAATCGATTCGTGATGATCCTATTTGTTGTTATCATTTATTATGACCTTGATGACTCCTTTTTAGGGATTTTTGAATATCCATTTCGATGGATTCTTTATCGGTTTCTTTGGATTTTATTCACATCTTCGTATGTGAATTTTAGTGATCGATTGTTCTTACAATCTTCTTTGTGATTTGTCACTTTAAAAATATAAAGGTTTTCTATACTAGTAGTAAATATCAAAACTCTTTCTTCAAATGATTTCAACTCTACTTTAATACCAAATTCGTTTATAAAACAGTTTTCCAATCTATTAGTATATACAAACCTTTACCTCACTCGTATGAGAAATCTAATTAAACGACTTAGTAAAACAAATGGTATGAAACGCTTGCGTTTACTTCGTTGGTTAATTTTTGGACTTGTTCGATTGAACCTCTTGTGACAATTTTTTAGTGGAGATCTACAGTTTGTTCGTAAATATTTAAGTTAAGCAAGTGGTTATGGGACATGAAGCTAAACTCATATATTTACTAGCTTAGTGTAATTGACACTTCTCGATGATCATGACGATCATTTTTGTGATTTAGACTAGCAATGTGCGATGTCTCTTTGATTGCGCGGGAGACTAAACCCCTTTTTTTGGAGTTTCGACTCAAATTTTGGTGGGGTAGCAACCCACGGTCTTCGGACCATTCGTGTGTCAGGTCTTCGGACCATTCGTGTGTCAAATTAATGGCTAGCTACCATGAGATAGCTTCTCGTTCATGTGTTACAGCTGTTGGTGAGTTTTCATGCTCCCGTTCATGTGATAGGCCTCCCCCTTTATTTTGTGAAATTTCTGGATTTCGTGTGTCGAATTCTGGAGTTTATACTTCACCTATTTTTGTGATTTCTATTGATATGATTTATCAATTCTTATGCATAGGTGAATTTGTGTGTCATTGACTGGATTTCTTGTGTTGATTTCTGGAATTTATGTTTCGCCAACTTTGTGATTTCTATTGATATGATTTATCAATTCTTGTGCATAGGTGAATTCGTGTGTCATTAACTTGTTGTGAATACAAGTTTTGGGTATGATACCCTTTTTGGATCTTTGAGAAGATTCTTTGATATTGATTAATCGTTTGTTGATTATCATTTATATACTTATAGTAGTATGCCGTTATGGATATTATACGTCTATGCCATATCTTATATGTCATTTATTGTGGCTTGGTGAATGAAATTAGGAGTATGACATTCCTTTTTATCTTGAGTAGATTATCGTGATATTGATTAATCTCTTGTTGATTATCAATTACTTACATATATCACAGTTTGGCATTGTGATTAATATGTGTTTCGTCATATCTCCTATTCTATATCATGTTATCTGATATTTATAGTTAGACTGATCCGTTTATTATTTTCTTATAAATAATACTCGGGTCAGACCGAGATGCTGCAGGTGTTTCGACTTGACTTCTCTCCGAGGATCCATTACTCTGACCTTTTGCTTACTACTTAGATTAGTAGTTTTTGTTGTATACATTTGAGATACAGACTCCATAATGTATACTTATTCTTTTGTGTAGTTCGTGTAACTATTCTTTTGTGATATTGTGGATCTTTCTGACCACTACTCTGATGTACACTTTTTATGTGTAATATTCATATCTTATTCCGCCTTTGTGATATGAATTGTCTGTGACTGATTTGTGTTATGTTTATTCCTATATTTGTTTTTCCGAAGATATTTATAGCCACTGTGTAGTAGCTTTGAGTTTGTGTTGGTATGTCGGATTTCCTCTGGATAAAGCATTGCATGTTATACTATCTGACATATCGGTGCTCGCGCAAAGAAATTACACGGATGGTCGCTCCTCAACAGCCTTATTCTCCGTGCTAGTTGACAGCATTGAACGTAATGTTCTTGGCTAGCGTGGGTATAGAGGTGGGGCGTCACAGCTTGGTATCAGAGCCAAACTTCGGAACAATATGGAATATTATAACAAGGATCATCGTCCTAAGTCCATCTTAGGAGTCGTGCTTTAGGATTTAATTCGAGTCTTCGTACCGATTCATCCTATTTTCCTTATGATTCCTTGTTTATCTATCAAGATTGCTTGATATTCAATTTGGTGAATAACCTTTTTCTTCTTCTTCCTTTTTTTTCTAAAAGGAGAAAAAATGTCTAGACCAGGCCGCCCTAGAGCCATGCCATCTAGCACTCCGCCCCAGGATGGAGTTTTTATGACTGCTCAACAGCTTCTTGATTTAGTGACGAATGCTCAAGCAGCTGGAGCTAACCCGGAACCTACTCACCCAAAGTCGGGATTTGCACGCTTGTGCAGCGATTACACTAATTTGGGTGGGGAGCCATTCAGAGGTTTCGAAACTGTTATTGAAGTACAGGCCTGGCTAAGGTCATGCGATCGAATCTTTTCTCGCATGAATCTTATTGACCTTCACCGAGTTCAGGTGGCCTCTAGTATGCTCCGAGAAAGAGCATTGGACTGGTACGAGCTTCTTATTTCTGAGATCAATGAAGCAGATCTCACCTGGGAGAAATTCCGAGAACGCTTCGAGTTGAAATTTGTACCAGAAGCTGAGAAAGTGACATTGGCTCGTCGTTTCGTTGACCTTGTTCAAGGCGATTCTTCCGTGACGGACTACGTTGCTTCTTTTGAATCACTTTCCAAATATGGGGTTGAATACATCAACACCCCTCTGAAGAAGAATCAGAGATTCGTCTATGGCTTAAACAAAAATCTCAAGAAGCCATTACTTCTAAAATTAGAAGTTTCATTCGACCAGCTCGTTGATATCGCTCTTCGTCTTGAAGAGGCGGATAGGGAGAATGATGTTGAAGTGGTGGGTTCCAAACCAAACTTCAACAACAAGAAGAGGCCAAGCAAATTCAAAGGCCCTTATCCCAATAAGAAAGGGAGGCAAGAAACTCCTACTGAAAAGACCTTTTCCTCTACTCAAGGGAAATGCTATAATTGCGGTTCGAAAGACCATTTTGCGAACAAGTGTTCAAAGCCTCGTACTTGTCGCTATTGCAAGAGCCCGGACCATTTTATGCATGTGTGTCCCAAACTTCAAAATAGGAGGGAGGGAAAGCTTAATGTCGCTCAAGCCCCTGGCAACACATCTCGTGGCCAAGGTATTTCTCATTCTATTCTAGATGGAATTATTTTATTTCGTGAGCATCCTATTCGAGTTCTTTTTGATACGGGTGCGTCCCATTCTTTTATATCAAAAGAACTTGTTGATACCTTTTCTTTGGATGTTTTGTGTTTAACGACTTCTTTGAGAATTGCGAATCCGGTTGGTGGATCCGCAACAATCAGTTTATTGTGTAAAGATGCCGAGATTATTTTGTGTGATTTTTCTTTCCGAGCTGATTTGCATGTCATGCGTTATTTAGGCTTTGGAATGATTTTGGGAATGGATTGGCTTAACCGTTATGAAGCTCATATCCTATGTCCTGAGCGGACTATTCATCTTCGACATCCTCAATCTGTTAATCAGGTTTCTGTTATTCTTAAAGATTCAGATTCTGCTTTGGTTGCATCTTTATATTCTTTAAATCCTCGTGATGACGATGATGATGATGAGGGTGATATTATTTCTCTTATTCACGTCGTTTGTGAATTTTCCGACATATTCGAGCCCGTTTTAGGATTACCACCTAAGCGAGCAATTGAGTTCATAATTAATCTTATTCCTGGAGCTCAACCTATCACTCGTCCTCCTTATCGTATGTCCAATAAAGAAAACGAGGAGATGCGTAAACAATTATCTGAATTGGAAACGAAGCAATTTATTCGCTCTAGTTCCTCGCCTTGGGGAGCTTCAGCTATTTTTGTGAAGAAATCCGATGGTACACTTAGCTTTGCGTTGACTACCGCAAGCTTAATGATCTTACTATCAAAAATAAATATCCTTTACCTCGGATTGATGATCTATTCGATCAACTTAGTGGTGCTAGAGTCTTTTCACAATTGGACTTGGCTACCGGTTTTCGTCAGCTTCGTATTGCAGAGGATAGCATTCCTTTGACATCGTTCCGTACTTGGTATGGATCTTATGAATGGCTTGTTATGCCATTTGGGTTAACGAATGCCCCGGCTTATTTCGTTGACTTAATGAATCGAGTTTTTAAAGACTTTCTCGACCGGTTTGTTCTCATCTTTATCGATGATATTCTTGTGTATTCTAAAACCGAGGAGGAGCATGAAAAACATCTTCGGATTGTGTTGAAAACTCTTAGGAGTAATCAATTAAAGGCAAAATTTTCTAAATGCCACTTTTGGCAATCTCGTGTGAAGTTTCTCGGTCATATTATTTCCGAATCCGGAATTTCCGTGGATTCTTCAAAGATTGAAGCGATTCAAGATTGGAAGAGACCGGAGAGTGTGACAGAGATTCGTAGTTTTCTCGGCTTGGCGGGCTATTACCGTCGTTTTATCAAAGACTTTTCTAAGATTGCCGTGCCTCTCACTAGCTTAACGAAGAAAGGTGTTAAATACATTTGGTCCGACAAATGTGAAGCTTCTTTTCAGAAATTAAAAGAACTTCTTTCTGATGCTCCTATTCTTGTTATTCCCGATGGGAATCAAGATTTCGTTGTTTATACCGATGCTAGTCGCATTGGTTTGGGTGCCATTCTTATGCAAAAAGAACGTGTTATTGCTTATGCTTCTAGGCAATTAAAGCCTGCTGAGACTAGATATGCCACTCATGATTTAGAGCTCGCGGCTATTGTTTTTGCTCTACGGATTTGGCGTCATTATCTTTTAGGAGAGAAATTTGTTACCGATCATAAGTCCTTGAAGTATTTATTCTCTCAAAAGGAACTTAATTTGCGTCAACAGCGTTGGCTCGAATTTCTTGCACCATATGACCTTGATATTCTTTATACTCCCGGTAAGGGTAATCGTGTCGCCGATGCTCTTAGCCGTAAACAACACGCTGTTGTTTCTATGATGATATCCAAATGGAACGATCTCGAGATCTTATCCACTTGTGAGATTCGAAAGCGTGTTCCCGATTTATGTTCATCTCTTGCTTTATGTAGCCTTGAGGCTCATCCTTCTCTTTTAGACCGCATTCTTGAAGCTCAAGGGTTAGATCCTGAATTGGCTCTTCTTGGCCAAAATATTAGGGATAAAATTAATATTGAAGGATTGAAAGACTTTGATATTGATTCTCGTGGCGGCATTCGAAAATTTGGTAGACTTGTCGTGCCAAATATTGGTGATCTTCGTAAAGATATTGTAGAAGATTCTCATCGTTCTAAATTTATCATTCATCCCGGTAGTAGTAAAATGTACGCGGATATGAAGCGACTTTATTTGGGAGGGAATGAAACTCGATATTGCTAAGTTTGTTAAGTGTTGCATGACTTGCCAACTCGTTAAGGCCGAACATCAAAGGCCCGGTGGGTTATTGCAACCTTTAGAAATTCCAATTTGGAAGTGGGACCAAATTTCCATGGATTTTATAGATGGCCTTCCCCGTTCTCGTTCGGGTCATGATAGCTTATGGGTGATCGTTGATAGACTTACTAAATCCGCCCATTTTATTCGCGTTCGGTCTAACCGAACCTTTCCTCTTTTGGCCAAACTCTTTATCAAAGAGATTGTTAAATTACATGGAGTTCCTACTTCTATAGTTAGTGATCGTGATCCATTGTTTACTAGTGGATTTTGGAAGAGTCTTCAAAAATCTTTAGGAACGAAGCTTAATTTTAGCACCGCTTATCATCCCCAGTCCGACGGACAAACCGAGCGTGTTAATCAAACTCTTGAAGATCTTCTTCGTGCATGTGTTCTTGATTTTGGTGGAAGTTGGGAAGATCATATTTCACTTGTTGAATTTTCCTATAATAATAGCTTCCAATCTAGTATTGGTATGACACTTTTTGAGGCACTCTATGGAAGGCCATGCCGATCTCCTTCTTGTTGGCTTGAGGCCGGTGAGAAGCTGGTTTTAGGTCCAGATTTTATTCGTGATTCCACAGAGAAAATTGAACTTATTCGACATAGGATGAAAGAAGCCCAGAGTAGACAAAAATCCTATGCCGATAACCGGAGAAGGAAATTAGAATTTTCTGTGGGAGATCTCGTGTTCATTCGTGTTTCACCTATGAAAGATGTTGTACGTTTCAGTCGATCGGGAAAACTAGCGCCTCGATATATTGGGCCATTTCCTATCACCGAACGTATTGCTTCCATGGCTTATCGCTTTTTATTACCTGCTCAGTTTTCTGCTATGCATGACGTGTTTCACGTTTCTCAACTTCGGAAATGTCTTTGAGATTCTGATTCTGTTCTTGAGCCCGGTGTTGTGGAAGAGATTGAAGTTTCGCCTAATTTAACTTATGAGCAACATCCTATTCGTATCATTGCTTCGGAGGTCAAACGACTTCGAAATAAAGATGTTCCGCTTGTTAAAGTTCAGTGATCTTCAAATCCTAAGGATTGTTCTTGGGAATCTAGAGAGTACATCGAGCGAACACATCCAGACTTACTTTCTCGTGCTCTTTGAGGTGAACTTCTTATTTTAAACTTCTTTTGTGTTGAATATGCTTTTATGGTTGTTACTATATATATATCTTCTTCTTAAATATTGCGAGGACGCAATTTCTTTAAGGAGGGGAGTCTGTAACAACCCGCATATTTATCGATTTTATATTTAAATATTTTATTTAAATATTTTATCGTTAGTCGGATTTTAGTCCGAAAAGCTACTTTTTGCATACGGTCGAATTAGGACTCGGGACCACTCCCATTGAGTTTAAAATGCCGTTTGCGACCTTTTTGAGTATAAGCTTCGATATGTTTGGAGAAAGTTGATTTTTGCTACTTTTTACATTGGGTTTGGTTTTTGGGCTCAGCCCTATGTTAACTTATACTCCAAAACTGAACCACTCTCCCCATTCTCCCTCACTTCTTTCTTTTTTCAGTTTTCTTAGCATTAATGGTGGGAGAGATTGGAAATTAAAAACTCCAAAACCCTAGTTTCTCTTGCAAATCAAATTCCTAGCTCCAAACTCAAGAAGAACCCATTGGTAAGCTTCTCTTCTTCTTCTCCAACTTATTCTCTTACCAATTTCAGAAATTCCTAAACCTAATTTTGGGAATGTTCTTGTTTTTGAGCTTAGATTCAAGCTCAATTGGGTTGTGTTGAAGAGAGGTTGATTCTCCATTTGCTTTCAAGCTTCTTCTTGTTCGATTTTGTGAAAATGTGAGATTTTTATCTCACATCTATGACTATAATTATCTTTGGTTGTTGGGTATGAATTCCTAACACTTCTTCATGTGCATTTGCTCTTGATTTGGATTGGTTTTGTGAATACTCCAATTTTTGGGTTTTTAAGTCAAATTTGTGTGAAATCCTTTTATGGATGTTTGATCATGCTTTTGGTGATGCATCGAGGAGCATATAGGGCTGGGTTGCCGATTGGCATAAACCCTTAGAGCCAATGTTCGTCCGGTTGCATTTTGGAAGAGTTTGCTCTTCATTTGAATAAGGCTGAAAAACAGCCCAGGCATGATTCAGTCGACTGAAAACTCTGTTCAGTCGACTGAACCTGGAACCCGAAAGTTTCCAGGCATGATTCAGTCGACTGAAAAGTCTGTTCAGTCGACTGAACCTGAAAACAGAAAGTTTCCTGAACCTGGAAAATTTTCAGGTACAGGGTCAGTCGACTGAAAACTCTGTTCTGTCGACTGAACCTGCTGTTTGAGTCCATTTTGCCTTTTTGGATTGAATTTCCAATTTAAATCGATTCGTGATGATCCTATTTGTTGTTATCATTTATTATGACCTTGATGACTCCTTTTTAGGGATTTTTGAATATCCATTTCGATGGATTCTTTATCGGTTTCTTTGGATTTTATTCACATCTTCGTGTGATCGATTGTTCTTACAATCTTCTTTGTGATTTGTCACTTTAAAAATATAAAGGTTTTCTATACTAGTAGTAAATATCAAAACTCTTTCTTCAAATGATTTCAACTCTACTTTAATACCAAATTCGTTTATAAAACAGTTTTCCAATCTATTAGTATATACAAACCTTTACCTCACTCGTATGAGAAATCTAATTAAACGACTTAGTAAAACAAGTGGTATGAAACGATTGCGTTTACTTCGTTGGTTAATTTTTGAACTTGTTTGATTGAACCTCTTGTGACAATTTTCTAGTGGAGATCTACAGTTTGTTCGTAAATATTTAAGTTAAGCAAGTGGTTATGGGACATGAAGCTAAACTCATATATTTACTAGCTTAGTGTAATTGACACTTCTCGATGATCATGACGATCATTTTTGTGATTTAGACTAGCAATGTGCGATGTCTCTTTGATTGCGCGGGAGACTAAACCCCGTTTTGTGGAGTTTCGACTCAAATTTTGGTGGGGTAGCAACCCACGGTCTTCGGACCATTCGTGTGTCAGGTCTTCGGACCATTCGTGTGTCAAATTAATGGCTAGCTACCATGAGATAGCTTCTCGTTCATGTGTTACAGCTGTTGGTGAGTTTTCATGCTCCCGTTCATGTGATAGGCCTCCCCCCTTTATTTTTTGAAATTTCTGGATTTCGTGTGTCGAATTCTGGAGTTTATACTTCACCTATTTTTGTGATTTCTATTGATATGATTTATCAATTCTTGTGCATAGGTGAATTTGTGTGTCATTGACTGGATTTCTTGTGTTGATTTCTGGAATTTATGTTTCGCCAACTTTGTGATTTCTATTGATATGATTTATCAATTCTTGTGCATAGGTGAATTCGTGTGTCATTAACTTGTTGTGAATACAAGTTTTGGGTATGATACCCTTTTTGGATCTTTGAGAAGATTCTTTGATATTGATTAATCGTTTGTTGATTATCATTTAAATACTTATAGTAGTATGCCGTTATGGATATTATACGTCTATGCCATATCTTATATGTCATTTATTGTGGCTTGGTGAATGAAATTAGGAGTATGACATTCCTTTTTATCTTGAGTAGATTATCGTGATATTGATTAATCTCTTGTTGATTATCAATTACTTATATATATATATCACAGTTTGGCATTGTGATTAATATGTGTTTCGTCATATCTCCTATTCTATATCATGTTATCCGATATTTATAGTTAGACTGATCCGTTTATTATTTTCTTATAAATAATACTCGGGTCAGACCGAGATGCTGCAGGTGTTTCGACTTGACTTCTCTCCGGGGATCCATTACCCTGACCTTTTGCTTACTACTTAGATTAGTAGTTTTTGTTGTATACATTTGAGATATAGACTCCATAATGTATACTTATTCTTTTTTGTAGTTCGTGTAACTATTCTTTTGTGATATTGTGGATCTTTCTGACCACTACTCTGATGTACACTTTTATGTGTAGTATTCATATCTTATTCCGCCTTTGTGATATGAATTGTCTGTGACTGACTTGTGTTATGTTTATTCCTATATTTGTTTTTCCGAAGATATTTATAGCCACTGTGTAGTAGCTTTGAGTTTGTGTCGGTATGTCGGATTTCCTCTGGATAAAGCATTGCATGTTATACTATCTGACATATCGGTGCTCGCGCAAAGAAATTACACGGATGGTCGCTCCTCAACAGCCTTATTCTCCGTGCTAGTTGACAGCATTCACCGTAATGTTCTTGGCTAGCGTGGGTATAGAGGTGGGGCGTCACAGATGATGTCATGATCATCATCGGAATTATTTTCCAACGACCGAAAAGAGTTTAGAGCTTTAATTTCTCCAAAACAATTTTCCAAAATATCAAATCCTTTCAAAACATTTCTCTGGAATTTTATTTTCAGATTATAAATCACATTTATAAGTTTTTTACTTATATAATTTCACTTCTTATATATAAGATTATTTCATAAGTGTAAATAATTTTAATTATAACTCCATACTTATAATTCAATTGCTTATACAATTATTCTTTTACAACTGTGGTTTTATTTAACTTATTCAACAACCAAACAATCAATTCATATACACTTTAATAATTCTGAAAAATTATTCCTTTATATATAAAATATAATCAAGGTAAAATTATTTCATTTACCCTATTTTAAAATGATACTACGTCGACTTGCCACGTTTAAGTGTTTAGAAATTCCTATCGATAATATGGCGTCCCACCTACCGACCAAAATTCACAAACAGCTCAACGGATAAGCAAACACAATATAAAACAATTTCATATTCACTAACAAATACGCGCTCATATCTATTATTACACTCAAACTCGTTCTAGAGTACTACTGACGCTATCTCTAATGAGCAATACCCAACAGAGCCATGGTTGTCGATTAGCCATAAGCTCTGATACCAAATGTAACGAATTGACTTTTCGACACTCGAAAACCGACATCAATACGTCCACTGTATCAACTGCCGAGCAATCGAATGCCGGAAAACCGTACCGTTATGGTTAAAGAAGAAGAAAAAGATAGAAGAAGAGAGAAAAAGATAGAACAGGATAAAAAGAAACAACAGAACAATATCAGAATCTCACAATCGCAGCGGAACAACATATAATAGATACAGGTAATTAGGCAGGAGGAAGAAGTTGCAAAAAAAATTAGTCTCAAGGACACCAAGTTTACTTTTTAGTCTGAAGGACACTTTTTAGTGTAAACTGAAAATGATAGTTACAACTATCATTCTGTGATTTACACTAAAAAGTGTCCTTAGCCTAAAAAAAAAACTTCTTGTCCTGAAACTAAATTTTTCTCTAACTTTTTCCTTGAGCCTAAAAACCCCTAATAGATAAATGAATAATCTTTAAACAAAGAACTATATCAGTTATTACATTACATCACATCACATTACATTACATCATCAGAGTGTACAACAACAAAACAGCGGAAAAGAAATACTATATACTAGTAAATACGCCATGCCATCCATCTTGCCTCCAGCAACTCCTGAATTCCAGAATATCCTGATAAACCTGACTCTTGACTGCCCGTGTGGAAATTGGTGGGCACCCAGAGTTTAGGAAGGAAAACAATAAACTCCGAGTCAGTCATGTGACTGGTGTGAGAACTTAAAACAGTTTATATTTAAAACAAAGTACAGGATAATTTTAAAATAGATTTCGCAATTCTTTTTAGAAAATGAGACTACCATAAGGCCTCCCGCGCACACACACAATTCAAACGCAGAATCGGAGGAGATTTCTCATTATGATAGTCAAAGATGCTTGATACGCATTAAAAAGAAACATTTGATATTATTACTAGTGCATGGTGTAGGAAAAATCATTTCGAAAGTAAAGATATAAATCTTAGACAGCATAGGCATTACGCACTTATGCCTACTATAGCTACCATGTTCAATAGCAGGTTACCACCACATTCCATGGCAGGTTATACAACTAAAACCGTACATGGTTCGTATTGTTTCTTTGGATTTCCAACAAATGGCCAAGCCAAGGAACTTCCCATTGCCACGTGGGTACGCCTCTACAAAGATGACCCGAGAACCTAACCGGATCTCTGCCAACACAAGGCCGGGTTACCTTTCAAACTAGGTAACTACTGACACGAATATGTCATTCCTCGATCGTAACCGATCTATATCCGAGGATCCTCGATTCCAACAACCACAAATCAATAAATTTGCAGCAACAACATAGGTTAAGTATCTGGGCTCCATACCATGATACCACCTCTATCCAGAAGGAATGACATACACTAAACGGGCGCTACCCCCTAATAACCTTACTGCATCCTTCCTGTTTTGACCATTTCCGAGGTGTGAGGTCCGACGAAGTCTCGTCCACAAAGCCACGCTTTATACAAAAGTTGTGCTTTGATCATCAAATGCTCAACAGCACTTCGTATGCCACATTACCAATGTGGGAATTTATCACTAGTAACCATCAACTACATAACCTCTAAGGGTGTTAAGCTAAGAGAATAAGTTCTCCGCCACCAACGGAAATATATTTGATAGAAACCATTTTTACATCTCAAATTGTAACGTCAGACACACATTCATACAAGTCCATTCCGGGATCGAACGGAACCGAAGGCACTTCCAAAAAAGCCCTTGCAATCCGAATATTCACTAATCACGACCGGACTTCCCATCACAAAGGGTAATAAATTTTTATATCGGAGATCAGTCGATGCAGAAACATTCGACGGTAATCCTTCTGTTTTCACAAATATCCGGTCTTCAACACCGGTCGTCAAATGCAATCCATAACGACGTATCACATATTCGGAATGGGTTATACGACCCCAAGGTCCTTTCCTGGCTAACCGAATAGTGAGCGCTTATTTTGAAAATAAGTGTAGCATTCAAATTCAAGCAAATCACAACAAATACCCACTTAAAGGTAAATATTGATAGTCGGTTATTTAACTATCAATAGGCATGCTCAACATCACCAGATTCCAAATAATTTCCCAAATTATTTATTTTCCAAAAATATCTTTACAAGATATATAATTTTCACACTTCAACCATTTGAAAACAAATTTTCAAATCACTTTTCACCTTTACCACTTTTGAAAACAAATTTCAAACATTTTCCTTACGCGGAAATACTTTCATTTCAACATGGTTCATTTAAACCAATTAAATAAATCCTTAACGATTTACTTTACATTTACGTTCTAAATCCGTAAATTAATTCCCACACTTCAAAAATAAATCAACGTTTATTTTTGAACAAATTTCCCTTTCTTTTACAAATTTCATATTGAATTTATATTTCCCAAAATATCTATGAATATACGATTTCCAAATCGATTTCTAATATTCATTTTCAATTTATCTTTTAAAAAATAAAGTCTCACAATATTCAATTCATAGTGGAAAACATTTCCATGCTTATTTAATAATAAGTAATTTACAAATTCATTTATTTTCAACACTTGGAAAATATTCAATATACTTAAATCGAAATTAAGTATATATTTCATTCTTTAAGAAATCATTCTCTTAAACACATTTGTTTGGGCCAAAAAGAATGTTGCGTAAAATATCGTTACGACAACCCAAAATCACTAGTATAGGGATTCGAAATTTAGATAAATATATAAATCCCAATACTATACAAAAACATTTCCTTTCGGAAATCATTTACTACAACAACAGTGTATAGTCCATCATTTCCTTCTATTTCTCGAAAACGTCTATTTCAACAATTAATGTTGAAATCTATGGTTTCGACACTTAATGCATTTTAAAACAACTTCAAATCGTTTTAATTCTATTTAAAATATCACTTCCCCAAAACACTTTAATATATTATTCACTGTCCTAAAATCGTGAATATACTTCACTAACCAAATTCAATATTTTCTACACATTTTATTTCAAGGATAATTCGCTATCCGAAATCGTGAATATATCTCCTTTAATAACCTTCTATATTAAATTTATCAAATTCAATTGATTTCGGATTTATAAACAATGTTTATAAATTCCATTTCTATTTATAAAAACTTCGATTTATAAAAATCACTTTTTATAAATCAATTCAATTTGTAATCCAACTTTATACCCAAAATCCGATTTATAAGTTAATTATTTATAAATATTTTATTTTACAAAATCTATTCATTTCATAACTTCACAATTTATAAATCTATAAATTTTATTCACTTGTGAAATCCATTTATTCTTCATTTTAACATTTAATTAAACTCGTTTCACAATTCCTATATCTTTAATTTATAAATATTAATCTTAGAAATCTTTTATATAAACCGTTTATAATAATTCAAAAATCTCAATTCAAATAAACCAATCCTTTTAATAATTTACAAAACGTTATTTAAAACTTATATAACTCAAAAATTATACTTAAGTACTATTTTCCAAAAATATAACTTTTATAACAATAAAATTATAATGTTTATTTATTTTAACAATTCAAAATTTAATAAAACGTATACTTTCAAAAATCGCTTTAAAATTCTTTTTAAAAATAAAAATCATTATTTTAAAACTTCAAAATTGGATCCGATGATGCAACAGCACCAAATAGTCAATCACGACAAACCAAACATCATATATTAATAAGATAATCAACAAATATCACAATATCTGTAAATAAATCAATATAGTTGAGGAATCCAGTTGGATCCCTCCAACCTGTTTCCCTGCATACAAAGATGTTAGCACAATACCGATTCCGTTCCAATACGGAATATCGCGGTATATGGGATTTATAAAATATTATCCGCTATTATGCGGCGCAATAGGGTCTCATCCGCTATATAATGCGGGAAATCAACTCCAAGTACATAAATAATACCAATTCCAATCAAGATGGAATTATCGCGGTATATGTTTTTAATAAATAACCTCCGCTTACTAACGGCGTATAATGTCTATTTTAACAGTCAATAGATAATAATTTATCATTCAATCATACAATCGAGAAATTTGAATCTAACTATTTAAACTTTAAATTGAAACAATTCGATTGAGTGAGAAGTTCTCACCTTGATTTCAATTCAGTTTCCGCATTTTATTTCGAATAAAATTAAACATGCATTTAATTTTACCCGAAATTTACACTAAATCCAAACGACTCCAATCCAGCTCCATTGCGTAGTGTTCGTCCATACGAACCCAACATAAGTTGTTTCGTAATTTTTCGACCTCGCATGACAAAGTTATGATATTTTAAACATTCACGAATTATAATATAATTACAAATCAATTTCTATTTTAATTTTTTTTAAAGCTTCACACATCACCACCGTTCATTTTCTCTTTGCAAATCGCGGCCGTGCTTTCTTCATCTTCCCCAGGTAACGAATCACGTAAAGTAACCCATCCCCCGATCGATTTTCGTGATGGCCGCTCATCCTTCGTTGGCTACGGCGACGATCAGGGAATACCACGTCGAAGGCCTCGCTCTGCTCTATCCACGGCTATGACCACATGGCACTCGGCCACCTCCTGCTCCTCAAACGACGTGAAATAACGTCCGGCTTCAAACAACAATAGCCGCCGATCGGCTCCGCTTCAAATGATCTTCACCGTTGGGTTTGAACATCTCGACGAGATCTACAGTTTTCTAGTTGAGGCCGTGGCCTAATATCGTGTGGATTGGAAGAATTCAAGGGGGAAAAGAGGGAAGACGCCGGCCATTGATTTTTTTGAAGTGGCGGCCTGACCTAGTTGGCTAGGGTTTTGTTGCAAAGGTGAAGAGAATGGTGCTTTTATAGAAAATATAACGAACACTATTCATCCCGGAATTTTCGAACTCCAAATCTCGCGCGGTGACCGGCGTTTCTAGGGTTTAACCCACGTTCCGGACACAATGGAATAGGTTTCGGAAGCTAATTCGATTATATGTGCGAGTTACGGCAATAAATGATCGATTTTAAATTAAATCGGTTAACTAAATTTCTGTGCGTCTTAGCTTGCCCCTGACAAACGGTAAATCCGATTGACACGAAATTTGAAACCTTACAATAATATAACATTACGGATCCGATGAAACTGGTTTCGTCGAAATCCGAGACTGTTTGAAAAATGGCTAATTTTATTTGTCAATTAAATATTAAAATATTTAATTTTCACAATTTAACTTTTAATTCAATTTTAAAAGTTCTAAAATATCGTTCTAACTCCAATATGATATAATAAAATTTTACAAATCAGTTTCAATCATATTTAACTCGATTTCCAATTATTTCTGTATTTTCAAATATTAAATTATCGATTTAATTATCCAATTAAATCCAATTATTCGAAATAAAATTTATTCGACGTATAAATTTTACTTATTGATGTTTAAATTCAATTAAATATACAAATTTTAATTAACAGAAATTCTGGGTCGTTACACTTTATCTCATATTACGTATTCTCCTTTATTTAGGAAATAATTTTGTATTTTTCCCTTATTTATATCTCATTCTATCATATCTTCTCTTTTATTATATAAGAAACTGAATATGAAACCATTTGTATTCTCACTTCTCAGTTAATATGAATTAATATATTACTCTAAAATAAAACTTTTACACTTCTTAAAATCAATACTTATTACAACTTTCCATCAACAATTAAATTAAACCATTTATTCACCGATTCTCAATTATTTATTTATTTATTATCTTTTCATAACCATTTATGGTTTTGCATTCCACGCATTTTGATTTGAAACTGAAAATTACTCATTTTTTTACTATGCGTCTTCTATTCTGTCATATGGAAAGTTTGTCCCTCCCACCTTTAATGTCATCTTAAATTCTTAGTTCTCATAATTTATAGCTCAAATTTTACGATATTGTCTGTCCATCCTTTCAAATTTTATTAAACATATAAATTGACATCGTACTCATTAGTAAAATATGTGCTAATATAATATTGGTACACATTTTTACTCCCACCCCCAATTAGAAAATAAACCTACATGTTTCCTCCCAATTCTTCCCTTTCTATACTTAAAGCATACTTATGACATGTTTTGCAGATCCATTCTAGATTAAATGTATTTTCAGCTTAAACCATAATGTTTTATCTTCTGCATTAAAGCCATTATTAATGTCTTTTACTAAATTTTGTTCTCACATTAAAATCAGGATTGCACCAACTCCTTCCAATTAAAACAAGTCGATTTGTTTAAAAGCCAAAACTTACCTAATTTAAAACCATTCCATTTATTTTATATATTATTATATCTCTATATTATATCAGTCTATTATCTATTCAATCTGCTTATCTATTCATTATATATGATATATCTTTTCTCTTCAAATTCACTCTTAGGCTTATCGTGTACCTTCCTTAATTCAAGAAATAATTTGCACTTTTTTGATTGTATTTATATCTTAATCTGTTCTACATTTATGTATTGTATTATTTAATAGACTATGAATATTCATAGGAAACACACATTTATGGTTATTATCAAAGTCTTGGTGATTTATGTAAAAGTGAGGTGGTTATACATGATTTTTACGAAGTTTGTTTTCTGTTATGTTGTTTAAACTTTTTTGTGCAATCTGAGAATAGTTGCTATAAATTAGACATATGATTATTCATAATGGTAATAACAAATATTGATACCATGCGGTAAGCAAAAAAATTAATAGGCTTTAATTTTGTTTAAATTTAATTCAAGGTAATTTAAAAATTAAAATGAAATTCAGTTTGATGAGAGAATAAATTATATACCAAGTCACTTTATTGCTAATTATCGATTGAATTAGTTATTTCTTTTTTTAACAACATCTCAGGTGCATAATAGCCGTAGAAGCTTCTATTGTTATATAAAATCTATTAGAAATGAAGTTAAGCTATTTCTTCTTTCTCACATTCTATATCAAATTTCAATTTCATATTTGTTATTAGTCTGACGATGAATTTGGTATCCTTCATTTATTTTGTAGAGGGTAATTAGTCTGTTAATACATATATACCAAAAAATTATAAGTTTTTTTTGTATAATCAAATTGATTGATCAGATTTTACTCAAAATAATTTAAGAATTGTATTCTGATTTAATTTAATGAGAGAATTAATTACATAGTAAATCTCTTTAACTCTAATCAATTATGAAACTAATATATAATCAATCAACTCTTTTTATTTATTTTCTTTTATTAGTAATCGACAACATTCCACATATATGACACAATAAGAAAACATGTAACAATACATGTTTTGTAAATTTAACAAATGTTTCATCAATGTGAGAAATATGTGTATCAAAGAAAAATAGTAACATAATTTACCTTTTATTTAAATACTTGACTTCAATGGGTTGGTAAAAAATTCAAAAATTTGAGGATAAACATAGTTAAATATAATTTCCTTTAGCAAAAACTTACCGAACTAATATTAGGGTAACATTTGATTATACTTTAAGGGATCACAATACTTTTGACATCTTTCCTTATGTTCGAAGTTTAACAATATTTATTTACTATATTTTCAAATGTAATTATAATTTTTGTCTTACATGCACAAATTTTTTATTGGGTTATAAATATTATATTTTCTCGATGTTGGTTGAAAGAAACAAAAATATTACAAGCATTTATAATGATATAATTATATGATATTTAATGGCTATCTTTGTTAATTATACGTTCTCGTACCATTTGGTCTTATAATTATTTTCAATGCGGTATCATCTAAAGTATTTTGTGTGTATTCACAAGTATTTCTCATGGTAATAATTACTTTACTTTGAATTATGCTAAATTTTATGTTGTTTTAATTGGTGGTAGGATATTTGAAGTAAATGCTAGAATTATTTAGCTGTTCTAGAAATTAGAGAGTGGTAGCTTATTTAGTTATGACATTAGAGACAATAAAGAGGTGCAAGTATGAATCATCAATGACATCAGTAAATCAATTTATTAATTACCCAAAATGGAGGGAATTTCTGGTGCACTTGCTCAAAGTTTATAAAACTGTCCAGTTTACCTTGGTTTTCGAAAGTAATATAGGACACTATATTGGTTAATTATTTATATTTCTCACATTATAATTTGCTATATCAATTAAAAATATGACCTTTGAAGCCACTAAAATATTTCTCTAATTCGGTTAGTATTAGTTTGTGTCAATAAGTGTACTTATGCAAATGTTACAATATTGTTTATTTAAACCAGTCTTGAAATGCTATTTTACACTTAGCATTATTCCATATATTATATATGGTATACTACTATCATATCAAAGCGTACAAATTTGAACTTATATCATATATATAAGATGAATCCATGTTGAACTTATGCATCGTTTAAATTATAGGCGTGCTCAGTAATGTAGTAATGTAATGCTACCAAATAAGGAATAATCGACATATGATATTAATGGTTTTTTTGTATAAATCCATTATTCTTTAAAAAATTGCTATACTACATGTGGTTCAAGATCACTTAAGAAGATTTATTAATAAACATTTGCCTTATTGTTCAAGAAATAAACCAATTTAAATAAATTTAATCCATAAATTTACACTTTCATCCTTATACGATTAATAACTAAAAATGTATCACTAAATAAATTTTTGGTGAACCCTGTGTGCATAGTATGGGTTCACACTAGTATATGGATATTTCTTGCTACTTCTTGGTTTCTGTTTTTCTTATACATATTCCTTCAAACACTTCTACCGCATGCTGAGAAACACAACGAAGAACCAAACATATAAAATTTATTAATAGGGAAAATAGTTTCCATCAATATACAAAATATTGAAAAAATAGCGTTTTGTTATTTCGTAGGATTTGAATTGGACATTCTCCCAAATGATTTTTCCTTCACCTGGCACATCCATTTATTTTATCTCCCGTAGACTTGAAACAGTTGACTATGTAATTCTTTCCTTCGAGTAAATAAGATCAACAATACTCTTTCTTTCGACCTATAACATTATAAATTTTTAGTACATTTTTACCTAGACCGGATGATAAAATTAGATGAAGGGACTCCACTTTTAGATAAGGAAGAGTGTCCGGTGGGTAGAGTCATTAACTTTGGGTGAAATTTTTGGTACAGGCGTAGTATATCTTTTTTATAGGTCTAACTGAACTTTTTTGCAACCCCTGCCCAAAAGTGGAGTATTTTTTATTAGCTTATTGTTTCTCCATGTCATAATTTTATTAGCAGTTTATGAACCGTCACAACATCATTAACAAATCCATGAAAGATACATAACTTGGCTGGAATAGTTATTTGTACAATCATATGACTGAAACAGCTAACTTAATTATGGTACAAATCCTGAAACAACACTCGTTATGACAATAGTGTTAAATATATTAGGTTGTATATCTTCTTTTTTACTTTAATTGTATGCTTAAGAGTTTAAATAATATATGTTTTTTATTTCAATTTTACACTCAATGAGTTATTATGAATTTCAAAGATATATAATCACAGATCATATTTTAAATGCTTTTTAATCAATTATGCATTTAGTTAAATGCATATAAATAAATTATAATTTTTTATAAGAGTTTATGTTAAACATATTTCTAAATCTTTCCATTTAAAATCCAACCAAATGAATTCACACACAAATAAACGCACACATGTGTATCTACATGTGTATACACACTTCTCATAGCGTGCCATAATTTATATAATGTGAAGTTTGGTGAAAATGGATCGATGGATTGAATCATAGTAATCAACTACTGTGTAACCAGTGCGTTGCACAGGATAATGTTGTTAAAAGATATTATTTATGCTAAAAATATATTTATTATGCAATATATGACAAAATTTATTGTGATATATTAATCATAAACAAAATGACCTGCGACACTCATATATAAGGTCGAGAATTCAATAACCGCTAACTACACATCTTTGTAAATATTTAATGTCCAAAATCGAAAAAAATATATAAATTAATTTTTTTAATATTATATATGTAAATAACTTATGTTGCATGATACATATTTTTTCATACGTACGAGTGAACAAGTAACTTCACCATTTTTTTAATATTGTATATATATTAAATTGTCATATTTTTTAAAATATTATAAATGGATTAATGAACGTTAAAAATTGAATTTATTTGAATAATTTAAATTAACGATCAACATAGCTAATTAAATATAATGAGATAAATGTAAAAAGTTGAAGAAAATTTAGAAGAGCTTTGTATAAATTTATAATTGAGAAGAGTATAGATTTTACGGTTAGCTTATCAACGCGCGAACTTTTTTTTGAATCAGACATGTGAACTTTTATTCATTATTAGGTTTTCATTTTTAAACAATTTTATTCCTATAGTTAACCATAGACTTCATGTTCTTGAAGGATGGTCATGCTTTGCAACTTTAATAACTGCAAAATAATATTATGTAGCATTTAGTTGAACTATGAGTTAGATATGGTTTGATAACACATTGAAAGCGAAAATGTTTATATAATCTAATTTTTAAAATTTATCCTTTAAAGATTGTTAAAAAATGAAATTATGTTATGTAATGCACGATAATTTATTTACGACAAATGAATTAGAAATTAAAAGAATTATTTTTGTTTATGTATACATTTTATGTTATATATAATTTAAGTATCTTTATATTTTTGAATAAAGAAGAAATAATTTTATCATTTTTCTCATATACATGTATACTATATATATTGAAATCTTTGTATTGTTAGGATTTGTTAGATGAATCAATAAATATTAGTTAATCATATTTATTTAAATAGTTTAAATTTAGTATTACACAATTAGTTAAATATATGGACTTGAATGTAAAATATAAGAAGATAATTGAGAAGAGTTTCTAAGTAATTGAAAACAAAAAAATTTAGCTATCTGAAGTTTATAGAATTTTATAGCGTAATGTATGATAAATTAATTTAGTAAATAAATTATAAGATAAATTTGTAAATAAACCATAGATAAGTTTGTCGATCCTCCTATGGGGTTTGAAACAACAATGGGGTCTACTACTGAAGAGATGTCTTAGTGCAAACAATCAAACAAAGAACTCGAAATGAAAGGTGTGATGCTCTAGAATCGAAAGAGTCTGAATGGAAAAATAAAAAATAGAAATCAAAACTTTCCATGGTTACTTTCCTACCTCTATCTAGTTCACTACTAGAAGGTGCTGCATTCAAAGCTTATACTTGCGCTGTAGGTGCGCTTGCTCTCTGCCCCTTCCTGTGGGGACAATTCTTACTCATGTGACCAGGCTGTCCGCAATTATAGCACTTTCCCTTCATCTTTCAGTCTTTTGCGTAATGACCAGTCACCCCACAACTATGGCACTTCGCTCCTTGCTTGATTTATTTCTGAGGGCCTTCCCTTTTTGACCTAGGAACCTCTCTAAGCTCTCCCTTATGTTACGAAGATATAGGTTAAACTCTCTGTTGGTCTTCTAAGTCTAATAGCCTAAACTTTTGCTCCATATCTTCCAACCTAGCTCGTGTCTCCTCGAAATCCTCCATGTCAGAAAACATTCTGCCCCATATGCTAGCAAAGTCCTTGCATAGCTTAGAAAAATCGGCTAGTGTAGGTGGATTAAAGGGATTTCCACCTACTGGTGTTGTATTAGGCATTTGCCCATGCACCTCTGGTACCGTAACTTTATGGAACCAGTCAGCCATACTATGCAAAGAAAAGGAAACTTAAGCTTGAAAGAATCGAAAGAAGGTTGAAATGGACTTTGAGAGGATTTTTACAAAAACTCTTTTGTACTTGAAAACTTTTTCTACGAGTTCCTTGGAAAATACTTTTAAAACAAGTTATTTTTGGAGAAATACTTTACTTTTAAAATGATTTTTTAGGAATTCTATAACCTTAGGCTCTGATACCAAGTGAAACACCTCATACCCCTTAATGTACCCGAAAGGAGACATTAAAAGGCATGGTGCATTGTAGATATAAAAAAATTAACAAAGACTAAGATTCACAAGATAAAAATAGGTAAAAACATCGGAAACTTGAACAATAAGTTATTTAAAATAAAACTTTCATAATTTCTTCATAAGTAAGTCAAATACCAAATATAACATCCATATCTCAAAAACCATCATGTCTTAAAATATTCATAGTCTCAAAATCAGAGTACATAGTATCCCTCATAATAGCTAGTACATACAAAGAACAAAAGCTGAAAGAAAAGAAATACATGGTAGCAAACTCCTCCAAGAAATCTCCAAGCAACTGCAGTCTACTGACTTCTCCCTTGATTGCCTATGGGGAGGAATGGAGAAATGGAGGAGTGAGCCAGACTAAAAGTCTGGTGAATGATAGAAATTACTGGAGTCTTTAAGCAAGATAAAGGTAATAGACTATACAATAGTTCTATAAAGAAGGATAATAAAAGGAAATAGGAAAGAGATAAACCGAAAATAAGTACGATTAAATATTGCTCAATTTATACGATAGGTTAACCTTGATCGTTTGCACTTGTTCCTGATTTCTACTTTGATTAGGTTGAATTCCTAATCCTATAATTAGGATGTAATCCTAATTCTATCCTTTTTGATCGACCTGCTACTCTATAATACCTTTTTGTGACCAACCGCTATATTGCTCTCTACACAAAATGTTACTGTAGCCAAGACGACATATATAGCTCCCTACATAGAAAGCAATGATATATACTAAAGATACCCATACTAAACGCTAGGAACTCATAGCTGTTACTGAACACCCGCAAATGGCAGTCGCACGCGTAACTGCCACCATGCCCATGCTACCTTTTGCTCCAGCTATTGGGTCTTCTTATTACCTACAACGTCTAGCAAAACGTGCCCTTCATTTCACTTCAAACTAATATGAGATCACCGTGTGTCCATAGAAACTATAAGGGAAATGCTATTGGTACTGGCCCTTCATCTAAACAGTATCTAGTTGTGCTCCTCATCCAAATCCCCCGTGATTTGGACTTCTATTTGACCAATTACTACCATTCTTAGCATAAGCGTGCCCTCATCTCACTTCAGACTAATGTGAGACATCGTTTTGTCTAGTAAGAAATGCTATGTGGCACGGGTCCTACTTTCATCTTTTCTTATTAACTTAGATAAATTGTTTAAATAAGCCTTTTTTATCATTTTTACTTTCCATTCTTATTAATTTATTCCAAGTCTTAAAATAAACCACATTCTATTCTTTTTATTATAACCTACGTTATAATCATGCTTATTACTTAACCCAAGGTTTAAATGCGAAAATAAGCTCTTTCACCTTTTACTCGTTTTAGTTATAATTCTACGTTATAACTAAGCCAATTAATTAATCCAATTCTAATCATAATTAAGCATAATTACAGTCCAATTCCACTTATATTACAGTCTTTATAATTTATAGGCAAAACCAGGTTGTTGGGCCTCCTAAGTAGTTTGGGCCCGCCAAGGCCATAGCCGAACCCTACTTCGTTATGCCGACCGATCCTGAGCAGTTGGTATGCCGAACGAGGTATGATGCCAAGCGAGGTGCGACGCCGAGCGAGGTGCGACGCCGAGCGAGGTGCGATGCCGAGTGACATCCAATGTCGATCGAGGCTTCATGCCGAGCAAGGGGAGGTGTTTCGAACGAGATGAAGTATGCCGACCGAGGGGATGTGCGTCGATCGAAGGGAGGTGTGCGATCGGAGCTTATCTTCCAGACCGAGCCGTGCAAACCCCTCTCCCTCCATTTCTTGACCAAATGACATATCCAAATGAACTTCATTCTTTTAAACCGAATCCATCCTATTCCAGCCTCGATAACCCCGAAGTTGGTTGGGTTGAATCCGCCTGTTCATGGCCTTGACTAAAGGCGGGTTAACACTTTGCCCCTCAAAACATGCCTTGCTATTGAAAGGTGTGTTTTGTAGCTCAATAAGCTGGATGTTCGTATCCTATTAATGACCTACAAAGAAATTGATAGTCTTATCTGACCGCGAATGATGATCGTTCGTGATCGTATGTCATTCGGGGTAGTATGTGACCGTACGAGGTCGCGTGCCGTTCGCGTCGAATGGTGATCGCTCGCGATCGAGTGCCGTTCGAGGTGATTTGTGATCATTCGCAATCGGGTGCCGTTCGAGGCGAGTAGTCACCGTTCGCGGTCGGGTGCCGTTCGAGGCGATTTGTGATCGTTCGCGATCGGGTGCCATTCAAGGCGAGTTGGGACCGTTCGCGGTCGGGTGCTATTCGAGGCAATTTGTGATCGTTCGCGATCGGATGCCGTTCGAGGCGAGTTGTGTGTGCCCGGGGGGATTTAGTATTATTAATGCCAGATTTCACGTTCGAGTGAATTTCTGACTTGTTTGTTATGGCGGTTTGTCGCCATCTCAGAGCATGCCTAAGGACCATTCGCTATTCCTTACATGAGTAAGTGATTTAGCCATTATGGAACACAAATGGCATACTTTCATCCGAAATAAGTCTTTCAATAGAAAAGTCAAACAAAATCAAGTCCAAACATGAGAAATGGAAAATAAAAGCAAAAAAGGGACGTCGAAGTGCAAACACCTACGTTGATGCGATTTATAGTCATATTAGAGCATGCCTGAGGATCGTTCGTGGTCCTATACATGTGTAAATGACTTAATCGAGTTGTTGTGGAGTTTGCTACTTATTCGTAATTATTTCAATCAGTTGATAATAAGCTAACGCCTTTATCCTGAGCCGTCCCCAGTAGGTGCAGGTGGTGGTCGTTCTTGTTCCACCGTCGTGGCCCTCCTTCTCACATATTGGCATAGAACACCATTCCGGATATGCCCCTCAACTTCATCCTTCAAGTGCCTACAATCATTTGTGCTATGACCGTTCAGTTCATGAAACAAACAATACTTGTCCGATCTTCATTCATTGCTGGTCGGATCCCTTCTCATTGGCCTTCGACATGGAATCTGCTCCCTAGTGTCTTGGTAAATACGTTCCAAAGTCTCGTTCAGCTCTGAATAAGAGGTGAACCTCAGTTCCTTTCGTGGTCACATTGGTCCATCGCCGTCACCCTGGCCTTCTGTTTCCCTTTATCAGTTCCTGAATCTATTTTAGAAGGATTTTCACCCTTGACTGCATAAACATCATCTCCTTCTCCTTCCTCTCTCTCAGCATTTGCATCCTCTAACCGTAGAAATCCTTCGGCTTCGTGATAAAACTCCTCTAGATACATATGTGGATCCCTTGTCAGTGAATTTTTGAACTCTGTTCCATTAGCTATGCCAGATACAGCTGCCATTAAGACCATGGATGGATTTGGTCGATTCACTAATGCTGCCGCTGCATTGAATCGCGTCAGAAAGCTTCTCAAAGATTCCCAGGACCTATGCTTTAGCCTTGCCAAACTCATCACATTCTGAGGTCTCGAAATGTGAACTCTGAACTGCCTCATAAACTTCCCAGTCAACTCGGTCCACGTTCCAAGGGAACCGCTGTGCTGCTCTGTCTTTCAGATACAATGGGAAGCATCGGGCCATGACTTCCTCTGATGCCCCCAGCACTTCCATATGCCTCATATACTTTATCAGATGAACCGTAGGATCCGTGCTCCCGTTATACATCTCCAATGATGGTAGCTTAAAATCCGGTGGGTTCCTAGCTCGCCTGATAGGAGGAGTAAAGGGACTCCTATTCACATCCTCCAAGTCTTTGTTTACCAATCCACTTCTCATAGCTCGTCTAACCATCGCCGCCAGTCTGGCGTTGTCGCCAAGCTGTAATGCTTGTCCGTTGCCTCCGGTTTACCCCCCGAGTTCATGAGGAAATTCAGGCATATACTCCTCATCTCGTACTCCTGCACTCCTGTTGGTGTTGTGTTGCACAGCGCCATCTGGTATCCCTCCATGGATTGGTCTAGCATTTCCTGGTGGTGCGCCTCCGAGTCTAGGTCTATCTAGATTATTAGCCGTCTGTTGATTGGGGGTTGCCCCTTGCTGAGCCATTTCCTCTGCTTGCTGGTTGAGCGCTTCTGATCCAGCTCCACGAATCCGAGCTCCTGCATTTCCTGCTTATGCAAATTGTCTGAGAAGAGCCTGCAACATCTCCTCTTGTCTTTTCAACATCGCTTCTATCTCATCTCTAGTGATGTAGATGGATGCTTGACCTGCTCCAGCTCCAAAGGAAGCCTCTTGACTTCCCTCCTGATTACTCCTTTCTGTCACTTGCTTTCTTGCTGATGGTCTAGCCATTGTTTCCTAGAATCCAAGTTCCTAGCTCCAAAATTCCCCAATGTCCCACAACCACTTAGCGATACTTAAATATTTACTAAAAGATTATAAATCTCACTCAAATAAAATACTCAATCGAACAAGTCCAAGAATTAATTGATAAAGTAATACATATGTTCCATACCGCTTATATTGTTAAATCATTTAATTATATTTCTCATTCAAGTGAAGTGATAGTTTTATATTCGGAAATATTTCTTTTGAAATCATTTAATATTGGTCTAGAAACCATAAAATCAATAGATAAAAATGATATTATCAATCTAATTTAAACTCTTAATTTAATGTTAGTTTCAAAGCTATGTTTATTTTGTAAAAGTGTTTTGAAAACTATAGAACTTTAAGATAACTTATTTTGGAGAATACTTCTTTTTAAACGATTTTATATTTAGTATATAAAGTATGTATACATAAATATTTCATAAGATGAAATTCTCACTACATTTCATAGCAAGCAAAACGGTAATTCTCATTGCCAACAAAATCCAACATATAATTATTAATTTGAGAATTTTCAGTTTGAAATTGTTGAGAACAAAAATTGTCCATTAAACCATAGTTGAGATTATTCTCATTGCCAAAATTATTTGAAAAGTGGTTCACATTTTCGTTTTGATTTTGAAATTCGTTTTGGAGTTCGTAAATAAATTGGCATGAGTTAAAATTGAAATCATTTGAATTTCGAAGTGAATTCATGTTTTGATTATTTTTAAATTCTTGATTTGAGTTATCGCATAAATATGAACTACACAACTCATTTATCCTTTGATAATTTTATGTAGAGAGTTCAAGTAAAGATGAAGTCGTTTCAATACTCTTTTTAAGATTTGAGGGTTTGTCATCATTTTGATTGCTTTGTTCTGGAAAATCAAAATTGTTTAAACAATAGTTGTCATTAAAATATCCATAAGAATTTGATGTGAAATTATACGGATTATATTGATTTTCATAACTATTGTAAATTTCTTGCGAGTAAGAAAACTCGGTAATTTTCGAGAGTGTTATTTTTTTGGATTTTATTTTAAAGAAAAATTATTTACCAATAGAAATTTATTTTTCTAAAGGAAAATTGATTTTTGTTCTGACTTTTTTTTTTGGATTTTCAAAAAAATCTATATTCTTTTTTTTTTAAGATTATATTTTTGGATTTTTTAGTTTTTCTATAAAAAAACTAACTGAAAAATTATTTTTGGGCTTTTGATTGAAAAATTTCAAAGGAAAGGATTTAAAAACCAAGTTAAGGAATATTTATAATTTTTTTAACTTTTGGATTATGATTTTTTTTTTTAAATATGCATAACTAAGTCTAATGCAACTAAATGAATGTAAGGGCTTAATTATAAATTTCCTATCCTAAGTAGCTCCTAACCCAAAATTGTATAATCAAACTTTGTCTTAATTCAACAAGATAGTTCTCGGCCAGGTAACAGACGTGATTTATCGGTGCACCACGAATCACCATAGGAATTGAACGAAGGTTTAAGTACCTTCAGAGAAACAACCACTATAATATTTACGAATCACCGTAATATTTATAAATAGTTATTGCTCTGCTATAGTCTAGACACTAAGAAAATAAATTTCAAAAGAGGACAACTTGTCAATATATAATTAAGCCCTAGGTGAGCTCGTGACTCTCTTAAGTATGAAGTCTACCAGTTATTATTAATAATTTCTAAGATGAAATGCAATTTGTGGGTCAAGGAAGGGGATGAAATCATCCACCTTATGTGAATTGGGGTGTTGCCCTTAGAAAATAAAAATAAGATGATATGAATGCAAAATGAAAATAAATGTGATCTAACGATGCAACTACGAATGAAATTCATTTTTGTTTTTGAATTTTTTTAATAAAATGTAAGGAACAAACAATGCAAAACAAAATAAAAATAAGGGATAAAGGCACGATACTCGAGCGTGCAAAATTATTAGAAATTTATTTTTAAAGCGACAAATTATATATATATGTGTGTATATATATATATATATATATATATATATATATATATAGCAAGCAAGCAAAGCTGTTTATTTTAACAAACAAGCCTTCTCTTTATCTGCTTTGACAATCTGAAAAGAAATTAAAAACAAAGTATATATAATTTTTTTATTATAGGATGAATTAAAATTAATTCTTTTTAAAGACAAAACAAAGCAAAGGACACTTAATCAAAATAAAAGGATAACCTAACACAAGTTTGAACAGAAGAAAACATATATGAGATTTTTTATATATATATTCTTTTTTTTTAAAGGATAAAACAAAACAAAACATAAAGAAAGCAACCTTTTTTTAGAGACAAACAAGGGTTAAATGAAAACAATGACAAACAAAACATATTTTTCTTCTCTCCCTTTTTTGTTTTATAAAAGCAAAAGGAACAAAAAGGAGAATGGAAAACAAAATGGAAATAAAACAAAACAAAATTAAAAAAAAAAGAAGCCCAACCGTCCCACAATGTGTCCATGGCCCCCTTTTTTTTTTTTTTTTGTATACGAATAAAAAAACTACCTCCATTTCTTATAATTCGCGATACTTGAATTCACAAAATCAACTCTCAATTCATAAAATCACGTTTCGATTCGAATAAAAAAAATCAATTCTCGCAATCAAATAACAAAGTTTAGATTGCTGATTTAGGGAAATGGTGGCCTCGTTGGGGATTGTGACGATGTCGGTTGTGGATGGTTCGTGGGTTGTGGTAAGGTTCAGGTAGATGATAGAGGGATTTCTTGATGATAGGTTGCGGATTTGGTCGCGAATGAGGGTCGTCGTGCGAGACGGTGGTAGGTAGTTTACGATGGAGGGAGGCGGTGGTTGGTTGTAGAAAGGCAGCTGAAGTCTGACGTGGTGGCTGATGGGTATTTGAAGGATGGTATCTGGGGTGTTGATGGAGTTCCTGTGGTAGAGAAATAGTGCAGCAGTGGTAGAAGGGTGGGTATGTGAGGATGGAAGAGATGACAATATTGTGTTTGTTGATTTTGTGTTGAAGTGGTGAAGGTGTGGTTCGGGGCAGCAGAGAGTTGGTGGTGGTTTGATTATGAGTAGGTTGGCAAGGAGATTGATGATGTTAGTATGCTTGATGGTAGCAGGAGGAGCAATGTTGAGTGGCAATGATGACTGGATGATCCGTAGTGGGGATGATGAATGGAATAGTGCAGAGGAGTTATGTGTTTCCGGGTGGGCACTGGTATAAGGTGGTTGTAGGATTCTGGCGTGGAAAGTGGTTGGCAGATGAAGTGTGATGAGGAGGGTATATGGCAGTGATGAGAAGGCAAATGGCAGTGACTGAAGTAAAATGTTGAAGTGTTTGGCAGTGTTGATGGTTTTTAGCTAATGTAGTGATTGTGATGGTTTGAGGCAAGCAAATGTATGCACAGAGAGCAGAAATATGTGCACAGTTTTTGCACAGTAAAAATGTTGAAGATGGTTGTTGTATATGGGTAGGAAGGAGGTAATAGGCAAAGTGATGTGATTTTGTGATGGTGGGGGTATATAGTGAAGATTGATGAAGTGTGAATGATTGAATAGTGGTGGTCTGAAGGGGTAATAGGCAGAGGCAGTAATAGGGATGTGGATGTGGTGATAGCAAGAATGGCTTTGTTTGTGCTGTGGTATGGGAGTAGGAATTGGTATTGTGTTGTGAAGCTTGGGCATGGTATTGTGTTGTAGCGGGAGGAGGAAGTGGTGGAATGTTTTGTGACAGGGGGAGTTGATGTTTATATGGAGTGTTTGTGACAGGGGAATTGTGCACTTGCAATAGGCACAGGCAGGGTTGGTTTGGCGTAGAGATGATGTTAACTGTGGAGTTTGCAGGGAGTAAATGGAATGTATGTCAAGGGAATATGAATGACACTGTGTCCGCGGGTGCGGCGCAGTGGAAATGAGGTTTGAGTTCTGATAAAAAGACCCACGTTTGATTCCTACCATGCGCTTCCATATCCTATATAAATTTACCCGGGAGTATGAGGGCTTGGATCAGCGGACGGCTTTACTATACCCTCCTCAGGAGTTTACTCACCCGTCGGGTTCTCCTGGATTATAAAAAGAAAAAGAAAAAAGAATGACACTGTGCGTAGGTGCAGGCACTGTGTTAATTTGGTTGAAGATTTGTGCACTGTGATGGGCAGATGTGCACAGTTATATGGAACAGGTTGGTGAAGTTTTGATGATGGGAAGTGCAATGATGAGGCAGTAAGTTGAAAGGCGGTATAATAGAGGTAGTCACAGGGAATAGTAATAACAGGGAACAGAGAATGCTAGTAACAGGGAATGGTGGAGAGTTTGAAATGTATTGCAGATGAAATTTGTAAAAAGAAAAATTGAAATGGAATATATTGTTTTTTCAAATGAAATAGTGTATGTTTTTTTTAATAGAAATGCAAATAGCACTAGAAAACAAGCACATAAACACAATGCAAGCAAAAATCACACACAAACACGTAATTTTTTATTAAAATGCAAATTAACACACAACATAAACACACAATGAAATCAAACAAAACTAATTCGAAGAATCGAACTAAATCAATTTAATTCCTCGGCAACGGTGTCAAAAAGTTATTTAACGACTAAATCTCTATCGAATTAAAAAAATAGCCGAAAAATTTAAATTAAAAATTACCGCAAGCACACGGTGTATAATTCTAGCATGTGGCGAGTACGAGCCGATCCGTAGGGAATTGTATTAATTTTAAAAATTTTATTCAATCAAATTAAACCAATATTTGAAGTTGTTAAGCTAAAAATGTAAATGAACTAACAATAAAAAGTGGATAAAAATATGAGAGTTTGAAGACAATTTAAAGGCAGTGTCCTTCTCAAGATCACATAAATCAACATATATCAAATTATGATCTCTTTTTTGGTCATTAATGAATTTATTGATGTGTTTATCAGAAGTATGACTTATTTATGTTATTAATTAGCCTAACATAAGCCATCAAACTATAACACGCCCGCTAAATTACTTTTTAACTCTCATGAAAATGATAATGAACTTAAAAATAAAATATATTCTAAACATAATCTATTAACTATTGATTAGAAATATAGACCATCAAATTTTGATTAATATTCACTTCATTACCGTAATCATATGTAAATAAAGAGGTAATTTGTGTTTGTGTTTGTTTAAACATACCTTATTTAGTGTCAAAAACATAGGCTATCAAATTCAAAGCTAAAACAACAAAAAATTTACTCATTTAAACATTGTCATTAAGCACAAAAAGAGATCAAAAATTAGCAAAATGTTGAATCTACGTGATTAAGAGAGCTTTATTACCCCTAAATTGAAGGGGTTTAGCCTCTCATATTTGTTATCATTTCAACATGAAATAAAAATAAGAGGAAAATGGAAGCTAAGCAAAAAGAGGGCTAATTAAAATAGAAAGAGAATTAATCTACTTGCATAAATTAAAATTAACTATTAACATGAAAGGAAAAAGAGCATGTAAAGAGAAAAGAGAATGAATTAAAATTTGTATAAAAAAAGAAAATTACATGAAAGAAGAAAATGGCTAAGTAGCCATGAAAAAGAATGAGTGCTTATATTTATTTTTGAGCCTAAAACTAAACTAACTAAAGATGAGATTAAAGAATTAATTACAAGAACATATGGGGTATTTATACATACCTAAAACCCGAATGTATTTTTTTGGAGACTACCCAAAATACCCTTGAGGAGGTGTATCCTCTAAATTGTCATTAGCATGAGCATAATCCACAATTACATGTGCATGTAACTTTAATCTTCATTAGCATGTGCATTAGCTCCTTATAGGTGATCATGGTAAGTGGATAGGTAGGGTTCTCCATGTTGTATGGTTTGAAATATTTCCATCCTTATGCATGCATATTTTCCATGAAAACCTCTTCCATTGAATTCAAATTTCTATAAAATAACACAAAAATATCCAAGTAAAAATTCTCAAATTAATATATGCACAAAAATAATCATTTTGCCCCGATATGTAGATGAATAAATGATGATTTGAAAACAATTTGAATTTTGGTATAAACATGTTAAAAAACCTATATTCTCATTTATTTAATTAAATTCGATTAAGTATGGAAGTAAAAATCTGCACATTTACTTGCACATCAGTAGGCCAAAATCAAAATTTCATAAAACGAATCATAAATCAAAGGATACGCATGAAAACGAGTCATCCATACGACGAGCACGATGGCTACATTAAACCAGAAGACAAGCACGAAGGCTACGTCGAACAAAAAGATGAGCATGAAGGCTATGCCGAACTGAAAGACGAGCACAAAGACTACGACGAACCAGAAGATGAGCACGAAGGCTACGCCGAACCGAAAGACTTGCCCGAAGGCTACGCCGAACCGAAAGACGAAGTGATCATTGCTAATCCATAAGTGTAATATACTCTCAATCAGTAATTAAATAAGTACTGCCTAATGTCCCATAATCACTTAGCGATACTTAAATATTTACCAAAATATTTTAAATCCCGCTCAAATAAAATACTCAATCTAACGAGTCCAAGGATTTATTGTAAAGTAATACATATGTTCCATACCGCTTATATTGCTAAATCGTTTAATTATGTTTCTCATTCAAGTGAAATAACAGTATTATATTCGGAAATACTTCTTTTGAAATCATTTAATATTGTCTAGAAACCATAAAATCAGTAGATAAAAAAAGGATATTATCAATCTAATTTAAACTCTTAATTTAATGTTAGTTTCAAAGTTATGTTGATTTTGTAAAAGTGATTTGAAAACTGTAGACCTTTAAGGTAACTAAATTTGGAGAATGCTTCTTTTAAAATGATTTTGTATTTCGTATATAATTTATGTATACACAAATATTTTATAAGATGAAATTCTCACTACATTTCAAAGCAAGCAAAAAGGTAGTTCAAAATCAAAAAATATCAAGTAGAAACTCAGCAAAACAGAGCTTAAAAGCTGCATAAAGGTAACATATGAGGAAATACGAGCAAGCGGCATAAGAGCACGACATAGGGGAAGAGAACTACCTTGATCACAAGCTTCAGGCCACGACCGGTCGATCGGCCATGATGCACCGGTCGACCAGCCATGATGCACCGGTCGACCGATGGTGCTGCTTGGAGTGTTCATGCTCCAAACAGCACTCCAATCAACACTTGTTCGCCTTTTAATGATCGAAACTTGGAATATTGAACTCGCATTTGCATTTGCATGCACTTAACTAGCTCTATAACACCAGGGTTTAGCAAAGAGACAATTGAGGTAAAAGATTTTATATGGTTTTCAAACTCAGCTTACAGTAAATGGACACAGATAATCAAACAACCATAATTCATCCAAAAATTCACAATCATCCAAACTATTTCAGCATGCTAGTTAATTAGAGCTAGATGTGAGACTTGCACACCTTCCTTCTTAGAATTAGCAACCTATTCATGTGTTCCACTCTATTTCCTTACAACAGCTGACCCTAAGAATAATTACCTTCATAACTCATTAATTAGGCTCAAAATTAAAAAAGATATGGAACTTTTGGTGTGGGTTTTGGGTTACAAATCATAACTTAACAAGAACTATATTTTACTTGACGTTAACAAATGGGCCTCAAAACACATTCCTTGAATTGCTAATAAAATAAAATGTTAACCCATAATATATGAGATGAGAATTGCCTCATTAGTCATCGTAACCTTTAACTCTTTATTTTATTTGATTATTTCTTCTAAATTTTATTTCTATTTCAAATAAAAGATTAACTTAATCAATCATTCCTTTTTAAATTTCAATGCTAACATTTATAATCCAATCCTTTAAAAGTGTTTCTCCCTTTTCCCAACAATATTAGATCCCAATTTCATTTTACTTATGGAAGGAAACAAATTAAAAGTCCCAACTTTCATTTAAATTCCAATTTAAATCATTTTTATTTTATTAAAGTAGTTCTAAAAATCAGGGTTGTTTCAAATTTCCCCTTATAAAGGAATTGCGTGCTCGCAATTCTTCTATAGAGAAAAGTCTATAACAAATAGTTTATTATTAGTAATACATTCATTTTTAAACTACACACCATTGGCACAACCTTTTAAAATAATCTCATACTATAATTATTTTCAACATAACCCGGAAAAATCCACATTTATATATCATCTAGCACGTATCGAGATCTACATCAACCCGTCAAGTAAAATAGAGCAGTCCAAAACAATTATTAAACCTTTTATTCGATGGCTTCTCTGACTCAAAATTAACTTCTCTGCCCATTGATTTTTATTATGGAATATGATTTTTACACAAGCTCTTTTAGAAGCTTCTACTATTAACACAACAGTCAAACAATTTGTTTCAATGTTGAAATTTCCGAAAAACCTTGGAGTGATCTTTACGGTACAAAAGATATTCTGATGATCCATTACACTTAAAATATTCCAAAAATGTTTTAAATTTCATATCTACTTCTTGAAAAATATAAATTTATAAGGTTCCACCCTTTTTAGAAGAAAACTAACTATCAAAGCTAATGGATGTCCTTTATTCTTAATTTAAATCTTAAATTCTTCTTTGACTAAAATTACTCTTACCAAAATTAAATTTCAAAATGTTTCCTTAAATCTGGAACACTTCATTTTAGATAGTTCTTCTTCCAAACATGAATTTCTCAAAAATTTACATTTTTTTACCAAGATAAAAATATTTTATACTTCAAGAAATCCCTTTAAGATGAGATTTCATCCTTTAGTTTTTAATCTTCTTTATATATGTATTTCCAAAAAGAAACCATTTTCCAATCCTTCTTCATTCATTACTTTAACAACTTTGTTAATACAAAACGTTCTTTCAAACTTTGAATATCAATTTACAAAATTAGTTTTCCTTGCTTACTTTCTCATTCACTAATTTGAAAATTAGTTTACACAAATAGTTTACATCCTTTAAAATATAACACCTTTAACAATTTAAATACGAGAAAATTTTTGGTGTTTCTAGACATTCAACTTGTTTAATCCCTTAAATAAGGATGTGAACTAATTTAAAGATTTTCCCTTAGTTTAATTATTACAAGTCTTGTTGTTTAATTCATTTTATCATAAAATTCATTTCTTAAAGAATTATTTTTCACAAGTTGAAAAAAATCATAAGAATCTAATCATTGCTTAACTTTTTAATTCCTTTTAAACCTAAATTTTATATTTACAATTTAAAATTTAGGAAGGCCAATCTCTTATAAGAAGTGGTATATATATAAAACCAAAAGGATTTTTTTCCTTTTACTATGATATTTATTTTATCAGACTTCATCATAAATACCATTCGAAGACTTTCTCGTCATACTAATAAAACTTATTTTAGTATATATCATATATATACAAAATTCAAACTCATTTCACTATTCACTTTTCTCTGCTTTATGAAAGAACTTTATATATCATCATTATTATTCTATAAGCCATGTGTAATCAAAATATAATCAAAATATTCTTTATTTTCCAAAATTAGACTATCCAAAAATTCAACAACTTATTCGATTATATAAAGTAAGCTAAAAATTCAACCTTTTATTGAAAAGACAATTATAAGGTAAAAATGAATTTTTTCATTTCCAACTTATTAAATTAGGATTCATTTATTATAGCTTCCTCTTTTTACCAAAACTTTAGAAATGTGTTTTACATTATAATTATCTGATTCTCGATAAATCTTTTCCCAATAGTAATTTCCAAACCTTACATCTTGCAAATAATATATTTAATTCTTATGGTATTTATATAGACCAAACCTTATTTATTTATCAATCAAAATGAACATCATTAATATAATTTATCCTTCTGATTTTAAGTCATCAAAATAAAAAATTTCATTTTCCTAAATTATCCTCTTATTTTTAAATTCCCAAAATTTCATTAATATAATATATATTTGCTAACACAAACCTTTTACACTTTATACACCAAATGTCTTTAAAATTTTAAAAATACTAATCACTTTAATATGTTTGACATATATAATTCCTTTAATATCCCTTTCTAAGACCAAGATATGAAAATTTTAAAGATTTCCTTAAAAACATTATAACCATTTATAGTTCAAAATGTTTTGATACAAAATTTCTTTTCTTTAAAAGGAGTTAGTTATCTACCTACTTGAGAAATCATGACTAACCTATCCTTACTCAACCCATAATTATTCTTAAATAAAATTTCCATTTTTGATGTTCAAGAATTGTAGAAATTCTAATCCTTTAGGATTAAGTTAGGTTTATAAAACCACATTTACACAATGCATTTTTTTTACAAATAGATTTTCCAAAATTCATTATCTCAGATTAATTATATAAAAGGGATTATGGTTTTTCTTTAACTTCCTATAAATTAGAACTCATTAGGATACATTTATCATTTATTTAGATCACAACAGATTATCTTAATGGTTTCCATTATAATTACTTTTAACCATCAAATTTTAATATGTATATATATAAGAACCATTTCCATACTAGATATATTTCCCTTCTCGATTTATTTACTACAATATTTTTCTCAATAGTATTCTTTTTGTAGCAAAGCTAGCCGGCATTTATTGTGGACTGTCCACACGTATAAATGTATTTGAAATAGGTGTTCGATACATGCATCAGAAGAGCTATAGGAAAAATAAATCATAGGAGTTTGGAAATGGGCCAACTACTAATACACAACAAACCCTAGACTAGTCTCCCTCCAAAGAGGAAAAACCGCTCCCCTCTTCCGAAGATGCAGACCCTATAACATGATAATACCCAAAGAAAAGAGAAGCTAACATAGTAACAAAATCTACTGAATCAGAGATATAAAGGAACTTCCTGTTCGAAATGGCATCCGAAAGAATTGATTGATTTAAATCTCCTAACTATCCTAGCACCGAAAGCACAAGCCCTCAACATGAAATATAGCTTCCTTTCTGCTTCATCATCACTAACATACTTATAGAACCTACCACTTCAGGGTCAAATTTCATCTCAAATGGCTTATGAATCCAAGCCTGCTAAGACAATCTCGATAAAAAGTCATCCGAGGGAGGAAGAACCAGATCCATAACAATTGTCAAACTATCATAAATAGCGTCGACAGAGCAAACATCGATTATCGGTGCCACTTTCTCAGGAGGAGATAGCACAATAGCAGGGCAAACTTTCGAAACCCGCCTTCTTAATATTATTCTACCTTTTCCAATAGTATTACCCAAGATCATATCACTTATTATTATTATCAAAGCTCATACGATATCTTCTTTCAAAATTAAAATATATACAGCTCATAATCCTCTTTCAAAACAGCATTCATCTTCAAGATATTTTCTTTTAGAGTCACTACATGTGTGTGTATATATATCCGAAACATCATTTCATTTATGAGTAATTTCTACTTAGAGAGTTTATTTCCTCTTTAAATATCATTTATATTATTTTCATAAGCATTGATAAGACATTCAAAATATTACAGCTTAAAGAACTGCGTCAAACTGCCTTGTTCTAGTACTTAGGAATCTCTATCGATAAAATTGGCTAAACGTCTCGATCATAAATCTTTAATTATGATAGGCATATACTCGTTGATATTCTTTATCAAAGAGGTTTTATTTATATGGATGTTTGCTTTTATTAAACACTTTCATTAAATCTTTATATTTTCGTACAATAATAATCCGCTAATAACCATTTAATAATACAACCATTCATCCATGTATACATCAAGAAACCCTCTAATTTTAAATTCATTTTAGTACTTAATTAGTCACATACATAAATTAATATTCCATTTTATACAAGATAAGGTTTTCAATATCCCTTGTGGTAACAACACTATTAAAGATACCGCAAAGTCCTATAATTAATATGGAGTAGGTTTCTAACTTTCAAGTAATGATTCCTGCTTAATGTTAAGTTTGAACTATTACTTACAATTTCAAAACAACCAACCTTCATCAACCAATCAAACATTTACGAGGCAATAAAATTATTGTGCTTAGCGGAAGACAGTATAGCTACTGCGGTGTACTTTGATTACTAACGGATCAGGACACAACAATTCAATTCTGAGCCATCTAAGGTCTAACCTATACTATCTAATAAATCTCACTCTTATATAAATGTGAGCTCTAAGTTTCATCAATACTACCATAACAATAATTTGTATAGTAATTCAAAATCTTTACAAATATGCCCCGATAATTATTCCCAATAATCATTTATATTTTATCTTAAATAAAAAATAAAGTCTGGATTATACCCTACACCCCAAGGGAGGAGACTTTGGTCTATCTAGGCCAACATTCATGTCTCAAATTTTGTATGTTGTTCTGAACCTTTACTTTGATACCAAGCCGTAACACTCCATCTCTATACCCAAACTAACAAAAAAATATTACATAGTAATATTGTCTACTAATAAGAAGAATAAGGCCGGATAGGAGCGAACAAGCGTGAATATTTCCTTTGGCTAACACCGAGTTTTATTATACCTCAAAAATCATAAATGACGTGGACGATATCGGCACAAAGTAATAATACGATGACTAAAGAGAAGTTCGGAACAATATACAATATCATAGAGAATGCAGAATCATAGAATACAGTGGAGTATATAATATTGACATGAAAATACATACATAAGTAAGTCTATAAAACAGTATATTAGACCTACATAATATATATGAAAAGCATAAGGCTGGTATCAAAAGAATATACACATCATGAACCACTATCCCAACAAACGACAACACTGATACCAGTCTAGAACAAAAGATATATATATATATATATAACATATACAACTATACCCAAGCTTCGCTAGAATATAAAGTCATTGTGTCCCGAAACCTAAAATGTCTCGTTCTGGCCTAAGTACTATAATAATAAACAAAACAGGCTAATTCTAATTTAACAAAAGTGAGATTATAGGAGTAACATAAGTAAATTACAATAACATGGTCATAACTATATAATATGCCAATATTTAAATAATAAGCAGCATGATAACAAGAATTCACCATGTTATAAAAATGTATCATACTTATTACAAGCAATCATCTCAAATATGGTAAATCAAAATATCTCGCAAATCCAAATCAAAAGACGAGCATGAAATTAAGTTATCTAAAAGACAAGCATGAAACGAGTCAAAACCAAATGACGAGTATGAAACAATTCAAAACCAAAAGAACCAGCTTTATAGTAGGTCAATATCAAAATTTCATAAAACTAACCATAAATCAAAAGATACGCATGAAAGCGAGTCATTCGTATGATGAGCACGATGGCTGCATTAAACCAGAAGACGAATAGGAAGGCCGTGTCGAACAAAAAACGAGCATGAAGCTACGCCGAGCTAAAAGATGAGCACGACGACTACGACGAACTAGAAGACGAGCACGAAGGCTACACCGAACCGAAAGGTGATCCCGAAGGCTATGTCGAACCAAAAGATGAAGTGATCATTGCTAATCCATAAATGTAATACACTCTCAATTAATAATTAAATAAGTATTGCCCAATGTCCCACAACCACTTAGCGATACTTAAATATTTACTAAAAGATTGTAAATCCCACTCAAATAAAATATTCAATCGAATGAGTCCAAGAATTAATTGATAAAGTAATACATATATTCCATACCGCTTATATTGCTAAATCATTTAATTAGATTTCTCAATCAAGTGAAGTGATAGTTTTATCTTTGGGAATACTTCTTTTGAAATCATTTAATACTAGTCTAGAAACCACAAAATCGGTAGATTAAAAAAGGATATTATCAATATAATTTAAACACTTAATTTAATGTTTATTTTAAAGCTATGTTGATTTTACAAAATCATTTTGAAAGCTATAGAACTTTTAGACAACATGTTTTAGAGAATGTCTCTTTATAAATGACTTTATATTTAGTATATAAGGTATGTATACATACACATTTCATAAGACAAAATTTTCACGGCATTTCAAAGCAAGCAAAAAGTTAAGACAAATTAGAAAATATCATGTAGAAACTCAACAAAAGAGATCTTAAAAGCAACAAGATGGTAACATAATGGGCAACTGGTGCAAGCGACACAAGAGTCGGACATAGGGGAAAAGAGGGCTGTCTGGAGCTCATACTCCATGCCATGACCAGCAGAGCGGTCATGATGCACCAGTGGATCGGTGGTGTTTCCTGGAGCGTGCATGTCCAAGCAGCACTTCAATGAATGCTTGTTCACCTTCTGGCGAATGAAACATGGAATATTGAACTCGCATTTGAAATTGCATGCAATTGAATAGCTTCATAACACCAGGGTTTACAAAGAGATGATTGATAGTAAAATATTTTATAGGTTTTTCGAACTTAGTTTACAGTAAATGCACATAGACAACCAAACAACCATAGTTCATCTATAAATTGACATCAGCCAAACTATATCAGCATGCAAGTTAATTAGAGTTGGATGTGAGATCTACTCACCATCCTTCTTAGAATTAGCAGCCTATTCAAGTGTTTCAATCTATTTCCTTACAGCAACATGCCTTGAGATTAATTTCCTTCATAACTCATTAAATAGGCTCAAAATTAAAAGAGATTTGGGACTTCTGTTTTAGGGTTTGAAAAGTGGAAAAGAGAAGAAGTTCTGCATTTTGATCTGAAGTTGTGATAAAAGAACGTACGTGTCTTTAGGATTTTAGTAATATTTTCCTTTAGCAAATTTTGGTGTGGGATTTGGGTTACAAATCATAACTTAAAAAGAACTATATTTTACTTGACTTTGAAAAATAGGCCTTAAAACACATTCCTTGAATTGTTAATAAAATAAAATGTTAACCCATCCAACATAAAACGTGAACTACCCCATTTATCATCTTAACCTTTAACTCTTTATTTCTATTTGATTTATTTCTTCTAAATTTTATTTTTATTTCAAATAAATGAAAGGTTAACTTAATCAACATGCCTTTTAAAATTTAAATGCTAATATTTACAATCCAACCCTTTAAAGGGTTTCTCTCTTTCTCCCAACAACATTAGATCCCAATTTCATTTTACTTCGAGAAGGAAACAAAATAAAAGTCCTAACTTTAATTTAAATTCCAGTTTAAATAATTATTGATTTTATTAAAGTGGTTCTAAAAATCAAGGTTGTTATATAGGCCATACAAGATTTTTAGGGTCAACATCATCCGATAATAATTCTAAGGATGGAAAAGTCTCTGGTAGTCATTCCTAAAATCACAGAATCATACGACATCATATAAAAATAATGTTAATATTTTATAATTCTCCGATACATAGAATATGAGTCATTATGTTCTCATCCCTTTAAAAATTTCGCCCTTGAAATTCTAAACAAAAAAATCAACAAGGTCGCCCTAGATGCCTAAAAACCATATACAAGCATAGGGAACCATCACACATCAAACACACAGCAAAAAATAGAAAAGGAAACACACAAACCTAACCTAGCATGCAGGATAATATACTATGGTATACACTTGAAGATACCATAGGTGAAAATTAAGCAACAAATAGGAAGTCTCACCAAGTAAAGTGCTCTAGATAAACTGTCCTCATGCTTTTCTTGGTCTCTCAAATGCAATCGCCTTCGCTTTCGCTCGGCTGAATCTTCACTAACTTCACCATCTTCCTTCTAAGCTGCTATGTATTATGTCCAACGTTATAAGTAGGTCGATGAGGTCTCGAATCCTCTAGTTCAATCTACATATCGTCCATTTGATTCAGTGTGATAGTTACCTAAGCCATGCAAAAATTTCCACAAGTGAGAAATGTGGAACACATTATGCACTCCCGCTATTCTTTTAGGTAAGTTGACTCTTTAAGCAAGGTTCCCAATCCCCTCTGTTACAAAAAAGGACTTACAAATCTTGGTGCCAACTCCCCTTTACTACCAAACAGATTTACATTCTTCAATGTAGAAATCTTGGCAAATACCATATCACCGATAGGGAACTCTATATCTTCATGTTTCTTGTCAACGTAGCTCTATTGTCTGTCTTGGGCAGCTTTCATCCATTGTTGGACGATCTCGATCTTCTTTGAGGTTTCTCTAATCATATCTAGCCCAAATATCAGTTTCTCTCCCGCTTTACACCAACAAGAAGGAGCGTTGCACGGTCGGCCATATAATGCCTCAAATGGTGCCAACTAATGCTAAACTGATAATTGTTGCTGTACGCGAATTCAACAAGATGTAAGTGATCATCCCATGAGCTTCCAAAGTCAAGTATACGAGCATGCAAGAGATCCTCTAAGATACGATTCACTCTCTCAGTACGACCGTTAGTTTGAGGATCATAAGTTGTTCTAAGGTGCAGTTCTGTCACTAATGCCTTAATTAAGCCCTTCCAAAATGCACCAGTAAACATCGGGTCTTGGTCACTCATAATGCTCTTTGGCATAATATGAAACCATACTATCCATTTCATATACAATTCAACTAGTTTGGTTGTGGTACTACTTGACTTGTAGGTATAAATCTTACACTTTTGGTCAATTGATCGACTGTGACCCAAATGCTATCGTACCCTGCTTTAGTCCTCGGTAGTCCATCGATGAAATCCATCAACACTTGCACCCATTTTTAATTGGGAACTTCTAGCGCTTCCATCAAAACCACTAGGCTTCTTTTTCTCTGCCTTAATCAACTAGCAGTTCATATACTTCGAGATGAATGTCCTAACATCTTTCTTCATCCCTTCTCAATAGAAGGACTGCCTCATATCATGATACATCTTATTACTGCCAAGATGAATAGTCAATCTTGAATGATGGCTGCACCTCATCCCTCAATCCAATAACATCAGGAATAAACAATATCTCGTCCTTACGGAGCCAACTATCTTGGTCGACTCTGTATTGTCTCTTTTCTTCAGACTCTACTCTGGCCTCGATCTTAGAAATAATCTTAGCTAATCTGGCATCACGCCTCTGACTAGTACTGATCTGCTCAATCAGAGTAGGTCCGATAGTTAAGCTCACCAATAACTATGGATCTAGCTCGCATCTCGGTTAGAAATCATGACTAGCAAAAAAATATAACTGCATCCACTCTAGGAACATAGTTCCCAAGCTAGCACGTCACATATTCAATGCATCAGCAACTGCATTCCATTTTCCTATGGTATATGCAATATCAAAGGCATAGGAGGCTGAGATCTTTAACCGTCACTTTTGACAAAGGTTGACATCCTTCCACGAAAAGAGGCGCTTTAATGGTTTATGGTCGGTAATAGCTTGAACCTCTCTTCTAAAAGATAGTGCCTTCAAATCTTCGTTACAAACACAATCGCTACTAACTTTAAATCATGGGTCGGGTATTTCTTCTAATAGGGCTTTAGTTGTCGGCTAGTATATGCAACAACTTTGCGTCACTGCATTTATATTGTGCCCAATTTGATACCGCAAGCATAATTGTATATTGTTAAATCTTCATTCCCGCTTGGAATGGTCAATACCAGTGCACTCGTCAACTTTACTTTCAAACTTACGATTGTTTGCTTGCATCACATTCCCCAAATAAAAGTATGATTCTTTTTCATCGAATAAGCCGATGGTATGGCTACTTTGGAGAGTCCTGTATGAATTATCTATAATACCCAGCTAACCCTAAGAAACTTCTCACATCCGTTGCATTTTTTTAGTCTAGCTGTAATAATTATCTATAATACCCAGCTAACCCCAGGAAACTAGAGTGGCCCCTGCCACCTTAGTTGTAATAAATGAGTGAGGTCTTACTCTTCTTCTAGCCGCCCTTGTTCTGAAACTGGTTCCTTTTATTGTTCCACTACGTCTTGCCTCTCCTAATTGATTGTGGCTTTGACTTTTCTTTGGGAATAATAGTCCTCGGTTGCGGATAAAGACTCTCATTTCTCAGAGCCTTCTCAATGATCACCTCAAAATTCTCATCAATATAACCCACGAGTTTCTCTCCTTAGTAGTCACTCAAGTCAATAAGGAACTTTTCATCCTTCTTCAGTAGGGTATCAAAAAAGTACATCCTATATTTCGATAGGGCATTGAACTCAGCAACATACTCGGAGATAGTCATATCTCCTTGATTCATATCTGCAAACTTATGGAACAAAACTGACTTATGAGCTACCGGTATAAACTTCACTTCGAATCTGGCTTTGAACTGGTCCCATGTGGACTAATCCTCGGGAGTAGCGACCTCACAGCATTCCACTAGTTCATCGTTTGCCTTGAAGTTGTCGAGAAACCAATCGCTTTTTCATAGCATCACCCAACTCTAAGTCATAAGGATCCTCTCGCAGGTATCAAGCCAACCCTGCACCTCCATTGCTGACTCTGTTTCTTAAAACAATTTTCCATAAAGACTAGCAAAGTCCTTGTTCATTTTAGCGAAATTGACTCTAGGCGCCTGCTCCAGAGCACCACTATAATAACAATATTCGAAGTGGCTACTTAAGAATTATGCAGCTTGTTTTGCATCATGGTATTGAACATGATGTGTAAATATAGATTAGCATCTCCTGAGCTAGCTCCTTCTTCAACTTTAGAAATGGAGTCCATAGTGACATTCCTTGTTTGACGACTCATCCTTTAATCTGTAATAAGAACAACCAGTCTTTCTATAAGGAATTCCGCTTAAATAGTACTCATACGTGCAGTGTGACTCATATACTATGTACTACAATATCGTTTTAAAAGCCAAAATATAGGACAAGTACACGCTGTCGTATATACACACACTCTCGATTCAATCTAGGATGAGAACTTCTATCCTACCTCTGCTAGATAACTGTAACCCTTAGGTTAGACTACACAACCTTAGATCTGATACCAAAGTAGCGGTCGTCGCATACCACCGGCACCCAAAATGACTTGTATAGAGCACTATAACGGCACCTGGTTAATATAGGACGATAGAAAAGGTTAAAACATAAGTAAAATAGTCACAAAACCTATCGTATATCATAAAGCACAATGAATAAAATATAATAGTAAACATCGCAAATAAATAGGCAAGACAGTAAATAAATGTTCACACGATCAGAGTATACAGATCCATACAGTATATAACATAAGAAATAGAGTTATACATTAAATAATAACTCATAAACAACCGTATCCAGGTAATAAAAGTACTAGCAAGCTCCATAGTGTTGTGCAGCAGAATAGCAAATAGGTAAATGTAGATGTATGACCTCTTGTCCGTCCTCTGTTCAGTTCCACATGCTCAGCAGACCTGATATCCCTAATCTACTCATATAAGAGTACCCAAAGTAATAGGAAGTAGATCACAAAACTCTGAGTTAGATAACAGTCAGATGTGAGCGATAGTAAACTTCTAAATACTAATAGATTAATACAATAGGACAAATGGTATAAAGAATCATACCTGACATGTCCCTACATCCATAGAGTTAGCTTATATACTAGATATATGCCAGTCTACATCATAGTCACCATGAGTGTACTATACATCAAAGTACTCAAGGGTGTCCAAATATATACATAAATAAGATCGGCATTATATGACATCTCTAGGGTGATAAAAAATTACACAAACATAGCATCCACCATCCATCCTCACATTCACTCACTTAGTGCGTCGGATATAAAATCACTCGTCGATCCATCACGATCAAAGACTAGACTATCCATCCTGATAGCCAACGTTTTGGTTCCTCAGGTCCCAAATCCATGTCACTCAATTGGCTAGGAACTAGGCTAACCATTATGTGAGTTCGAGGTAAACAAACTTCACATTAGAATATCATATGTCTAGTATATACCCCTACATCATGATTACCTTATGATCGCTTCAGTCTTAACTAACCCTCTCCATGCATCATCTATAGCAAAGTACATCCTGGAACTGATCTCACGACACCCATCATAGTCACCGCCATAGGGACGACCCTCTGCAATTGCCATCATCAATCATGGAATACCATCATACATCCTATAGCCATCATCCAACAGTTCCCTCGGTCTAACTCACAGTCCTTAACTCTACATCTCAAAGTATAGCTATCCATCATCAAAGTCATCTTGTCCCATCATGGAATCATCATTGTCAAATCACGGGTCGTTGTCATTGAAAGTTGCCATCGAACCCTATGATTCAATACCGACCCCTATACTTAGCCATATTTGGCTAAGTATTTGGCTTGTCACAAGTTTTGAGTGACCACACACCCAAACCTTGAGCCAAATCTTATCATGTCTCGAAGCAAGCATGTGAAGACTTGAGACAACCATCCAAATAGCTCGAAGCACCACTTTTTCTGTACCTAGAACCAACACCACCAATCCATGCCTACCCTGATCCCATACTTCACATATTAGGCCATATACTCTCATGCCCTAGATCAATCCAATATCAAAATCGATCGATGTCCAATGATCGGTACCGATCCATGACCACCGATCCTCGACATAGCTAAAAATTCAACTTCCATCACTCCACTAGCCAACATTTCCAAGCCAACGTTCGCGACTCGAAGCCTACACTCCAAAACTTGAAGCATCCACACCAAAACTCAAATCAAGCATCTACGGATCCTTCGCTTGAGATTTTTCCCATATCTTCAAGTGAACCATCCTTATAGTACATGACTTAAAGCAAATGCTTTAAAACCCAAACCGATCCATCTAATAACTCAAGCATGCCTCGAGCTGACGTCTACCGGTCCATAGCTCCCAAAATGTCCACCGATCCAACAATATCTCGAACATACAAACTCCGAATGACTGAAAACCTGTAATGTACCTTATGAGGCCTTCCTTGTCATCCCATATCAATCAAATAAATTTGGCTTAGACTGATCGATAGCTGCCAATCCCCAAAGCATTCCAGTAACTAATTCCTCATTCGATCGGCGTTTTCAACCATTCAACCAACATATATTCAAGTAATCGTCTTATATAGCATATCCTAACAAGCATGCAACTATACATATCAAAGCAAACCCTAAATCTAAGGGAAGTATCCATAAGAACAAGGAGATCCATAAGAGCACTAATTTTGCAATCTTTTCAAAACTGTTTGAGATTTACATATGTGGTTAATAAGGGCTTAAAACATAGTTTAGAATTTGAAAATCATTTGAAAACATCATTAAACATCTAATTAGTGGCTAATTAATGAGTAAAAGCTTAAAACCACTCACCTAAATCCAAAACAATCCAATCCAAGCCCAAAGATGCACGAATCCCGAGATGAGCAGCAGTCCAAGATGATCTTCGGTAGAAAATCTTCAATCCAAGTTGCTAATCTCTTTAATTTTCCTCTAATGGCATGTTTTGGCTAATTAAAGTAGGGATTAGGGTAACTTTTTGGCTAAAAGATGGTTAATGGGGGATTTCTCTCTATTTTTAGGAAGTATGTAATGATGGAGAAAAGTCTCATTAGCCCAATCTCATTTTAGTCCTAAAATGGGTTTTGGGCCTACCTATTAACCCACTAATTACCCATTAAGTTATTTAAAATCAAATGAAACTTCAAACAGCCATAATTTCTAACGGTTAGTCTGTTTTCCTATTATGAACACTCTAAGGAAAGAGAAATCGTCCTTCTGAGAAAATGGAAATAGTTTTAGACCCTAAGTAGACTCTTATTAAAAGTTATAGAACATACAAGATTTTCAGGGTCAAAATCGTTCGATAAAAATTCTAAGGATGGAAAATATTTCTAATTATCATTTCCCAAAATCATAGAGCGTACGACCTCATATAAAAATAATATTAATATTCTATGATTCTTCAATATATGGGATATGAGTCATTACATAAACCATAAGTCAAAAAACCTATTATGGCAACTCTATAAAAGAAACCATTAATATTTTCATTTGGAAGTGATTTTAAGATCCATTTCAGCTCCTACCAAAAACTATAGGCCTTGCAAGATTTTCAAAGTCAAAACCATCTAATAAAAATTCCAAGGTTTAAAAAATCACTCCACAACATTACCCAAACTTATAGCCTCATAGGACCAAATTTGGATTTTAAATAATATTTACAATCCTCTCAAACGTAAAATACCAGTCATACAAACGAAGACTGGTATGGTGGTGTTGTTAAATGGCTTTCCATGCAAACTTAAGATGAAAGCCTTTCCATATCCAATTACTAAGCTCTAGAGATGAATTGATATCGAAGAAATTCTTAAAATTTTGCATTGGTTTCCATGTGTCAATGGAACTATGAAGGGTTCCATTGAAATCTTCGGTTACTAGCCTGCGATGTTTGTGATTAAGAAAGTTGGAATGTAGAGAATCGTTTTAGAGGAGTCTAATGCAAAGTTTATATGTATAGGCTATACAAACATCCCCAAGGTAATGGATGCTAAGGCCACCTTCTTGCTTGGTTCTACAGATGCGGACCCATGAAACCCTATGATGTTTGTTATGGTTATCAAACATGCCCGAGAAGTTGTTGGGTGTAGCCTATCGTATTCAAGAATGAAAGTTCAATGGGCGTTATAGCGACAAATATATAAGAGCCAAGGGATCTCAATATAGAACTAGTAATGGCCAGCTTCCCCGATTTGGGAATGAGAAGAACTCTATTTCCTAATAAGTTTATGAACTTTAGCAACGATATTTTGGAAGTAGTGATTATTTTCCCTTCCCAGATATAACTGGATTCCTAGGTAAGTTGCACAGATAGGCATGATAAAAAGCCATTGACTTCGTGAAGTCTAGCTTTATGTGCTAAAGACGTGAGGGATGATGTGATAATCGAACTTTTATCAAAGTTAATCATTTGGTCGAAAGTACGCTCATAGCATGGAGAAATTACAAAAGGTTACAATTAAACTTGAGAAGATCGTTTGTGATAATGAGAATGACATCAGCAAAAGAGAGTGAGGAGATGAATGGGGTACCACTAGGGTGCAAAAAGTGCTAGATGCTCCCACTAATCGTTAGACAGTGGATATCATGATTTAGTGCTTCAATGGTAATGAAAAAGAGAGCAAAGATACATGATCCATCTGCATAACTCCTTTACCATATTTGAAATAACTTTGGTACACCATTGAGTAAACAAAGTAATAATAATTAGATAAGAGTTTCCAAACTATGTCGATGAATTGTTCATAAAATCCAAAGGTCCTAAGCACTCTAATGACAGAAAACTAAGTTATTCGGTCTAGGCCTTGGCTATGTCCAGTTTGATGACAATGTTAGATCCTAAGGCTTTACAATTTATTTGGGAGACAAGTTCTTGAGCATGAATATGCATTTATCTTTGGTGAATCTTGCTTGTGAGGGGAATGATTTTTTGAAGAATTGGAGTGATTTTAGGTTCTAGAATTTTTTAGAAAACCTTATTGGAAAAGTTACAAAGACTTATCCGAGCATGTTTTGTGGTCTTTGATTTTGAGGATGAGCATAATGTTAGTAGTGGTCCAACTTTAAAGAATGGGGCTCCAAAAATGAAGGCTTGTACGATCGAAATGAGGTCTAATCCTATGATATCCCAACACATTTGTAAAAATTAGCCATTAAATCCATCGGGACCAGTAACGCTGTCTTTGTCAAGATCAAAGACAACTGACTAACTACATCATATAATGAATTGCATATAAGATTGAGTTCTTAGACTCACTCGTATATGACTAAGAATATTTTAGTGGTGATGAATAGAGAATGGTGAATAAATGAGTTCTCGGTAATAATTGGCGATTATCTCGGTTTCACTATTAGAGGTGAACCAAAAGCCATTGACTTTCCTAATTTTATGAAGAGCTAGTTTACTTTTATTTTTTTACTAAACGATGGAGTGGAAAATTTTAGATTTTGTGTCGCTGTGGATAGTCTATTTAATATGAGTTTTTCATTTCCAATAGTCTCTTTTATTCAGATCTCATGGTTGAAGGGTTCCCTTAGACTTGATCCACTTCTCACAGTAGAGGAGGGATCATCATCATAAATGGTTTCGTTTAAGGAATCTCATTTCAACACTCATAACCTAGTCAAATATACTAGTGAAAAGTGCCCTTATATCAATATCTAAGATGATTATTGACAATTCTACATTTGGAAGAAAAAAGGATCAAAGAAGTCTTAAAAATTAAAAGGGTATAAGCCTCCTTGACCATATTAAGATAGGTGTCGAAGGTTATCTACAAAATGTTTTAAGGACCATATCAGAGTTTGAAGTCAAACAAAGAATCATAGGAGCATAATCTAAACTAGAGTGGTGTAAGTGATCCAAAGTGGAAGTGAAAGGATTATTGAATCACGCATCATTTCCAAACACACGATCAAGTCTAGTAGATACATAGGCATCTCCATCCCTATGATTACACTATATGAAAATGGAGTTGCAAAAAAGGAATTTTATTGAATCCAACGGACAAAATGGTGAAGTTAAAGTCAGTAATCAATTGATTTTTGGAAGGGTTGCTTCAAGTCTTATCGTTATTCTTCATTATAACATTGAAGTCACCGTTGATAATCCAAGACCATACCTAAGGGAATTTAGAAGAGTAACGTCATCCCAAAGTTTATACATCTCAAAAGCATTGCACTTGGCATATACATAATTGAATCGTTGAGGAGAGATTGGGGGTAAAATTGTTAGAGAAAAGGCAAAATCTTGTTTCAAAAAAATAACAAGTGAGGTGTAACGACCTAAAATTTTCGAAACTCCAGATAGTTAGGGAAAGAAGAAAGAGATAGAAGAAGAAGAAACACCATAAAGATTCTCACATTCGCAGCGGATGAAAATATAATATCAAATAATAATAGTTTACAAAAGAATTCTGTATCTGTCAAATACATTTATAATACATCAGAGTTACACATATATACAGACACTGGATATACACAATCATCATGTCTCAGATATACAACAATATAATACAGCGGAAACACTCCATGCGTTCTTGCCATCCAGCTCGCCTCCTGAGCTCCAGAGCGTCCTTACCTGACAACCTGTAATATTCGGTATGACCCGAGCATTACATCAAAGTAACACCCGGGTCAGGCTGGAAACCAGCGTGAGTAAACCCATCTAACATGGAATACAAAGCATATAACTTATATAAAGCCCGGGGTAACTCGTATCAATTTACAAATTCATAATTTGTTATAGACATCACTTATTTCACACATCAATTTCTAAGTACCAAAATTTAGATTAAATAGTCCAATCCACTAAAATCATTTCATTCCAGCCTATTGATTTCACATGTCAATCAATAAAATTCGAAGTGGTTTCGGGTATTTTCTAATACCCGAACCTGGTCTCTTCGAGTCTCATGTCATCCTAACCCAAGTTATCCAAATGAAATACACTTCAAACTTTAAATACAGGATGTCCCTTTACACAACAATTCATCAGTGATGGATAACCATAATATCATGTCCGCCCAAACATATGATACTACAAAACACTTCATATCAGAAATATCAACTCATTCAAGGCATCCAATACCATTCAACCATCCATAAGCAAACTTAATCACTTCCAAAATAGATTTAATCAATTCTAATTGAATTACTAACCTCAATCACTTCGATTCCTTCACTTAACATTAGTTAATTTCAAATCAATTAATTAATCATCCCTTAATTATCCATCTTAATTAATCACCCTGGATTAATTATCCTTCAATTACATTCATGTAATTATCTTTAATTAATTACACAAATTAATTATTCTTAACAAAAAAAGTAATTAATCTTTAATTTCTTCACAAATTAATTAACTATAATTAATTACATTAATCCTTAATTACTTATATTAATTAATTTCTCATAAATCACTTATTATTGATTAATTAATCTTAATTAATCAACCTTTAATTACATCATTAATTATATAAATTAATGATTTCTAATTACATTTTAATATATCATAATCTAATTTAGTTACATTAAGTAATTAATCATTAATTAAACCACGAATATTAATCACTCCTGATTAATCTCAACAGTAATTAACTACCTTTTTATTTACTTCATTAAATAAATTAATTACTCATTTTATAAAAGAAGTTTAAAGGAATTTAAAACCAAATTCATTTTTAAATTCAATATTCCAATTATCAATATAATTCATCACAGAATATCAAATATTTATAACACATAATATTAAACAATCTAAATAATTTTGAGGAATCTAGTTGGATCCCTCCAACCTGTTTTCCAACATCCACAGACGTTAGCACAATACCAATTCCACTTCAAGGTGGAATATCGCGGTATATGGGATTTATATAATATCATCCGCTATTATGCGGCGCATAGGGTCTCATCCGCTATATAATGCGGGAAATCAATCACTCCAATATATACTATATATTACTATATAATACACCACATCAAATCAATTCAATCATTCAACCAATTATTTAAATTTAACCATTTAAATTTAAATAACCCAGATGAGTGAGATTAACTCACCTTTATTTTTTGTCGTCGCTTTCGCATTCTGGTTTTGATTAAATTCGAATGGCGTTCGAATTAAATTGAAAATTCTACAAGCTCTAAATTCAACCAATTTGATTCCATAACCAAGATCTCGTTAATACGAACCCAACGCGACTGACCGTGTTGGATTTGGACATAAAACAAACGAGTTATTCAATTTATAAATTATTGGATTTTAAACTAAAATAGATTACTTAACTATATTACTATATTAATTACCCATCAAACAAAGAAAGCCGACCTAAAATCACAGCCCACCCTATTTAACTTCTTCCCCAAACAGCTCGTCTTCCCTATGCATATCGAAGACACGAGCCTCGCCGTCATGAGCACGACCCTCCAAGACCACCAGCGACCAACTCAACATCACCCACACAACCGCCTCGTCGTCCTCATCAACCTAGCACCACCGCCCATCCATCCAAGTCATCCACTTCAATCGCGACATCACCTGCGATCACGGCAGCACCCAAATCGCGACCCCCAAAGAATCGACATCGCATCATCCAAAAATCCACACGCAGCTGCTAAACGACCTGAGAAACCCAACGAAACCACTCACGTCTTCAATCGTCGATCGTAGGTCGAGAAAAGTGGAACCCTATTCCCTCTGCCTATTAGACTTTTACTGTCGAGTAACCCCAATCTCGATCGCACCCCTTAAAGAATATATCAGCTCGAAGCCCACGCAAAAACAAGATTTTTAGAAGTGGTTTGATAAATTTTTATTGAGTAGGAATCGAGAAATAAAATTTTGAAGTTGCCATTTTTGTTTCTCCTGCTGTGTTTTAAAACTGAAGAGAAGAGAGGCATTTAAAAGAAGAAGAGTAAACACGATTATAGGGTGGCTGAAGTGGATACAGGTGTGGCTGAAAAGAAAGGGTTCAGTGTATAGTTTTAAATCGATGGAAGTATATTATATTAAAATTCAAAATATCTAGATATTTAATCCAGAACCTGAATGAGGCGTGCCGCTAGGCATTCCTAATGTTATACCCCTATTCCAAATGTAATGGAATAAGTTTCGAGCCTCGATTCGATCGTATGGAGAAGATAGCTTTTTGAATCAGTTATTATATTAAATTTTCGATATAAATTTCAGCACGTTTATATATCGTATGGCCAAACGGTCACTCCAAACACTATGAAAATTGAAATCCGATAATAATACAATATTACGGATCCAATGGAACTGGTTTCGTCGAAATCCGAGACTGTGCCTCGGATGGCTATTTTTAAACGTCAATTTAAACGATATATTTTCAAAACTGCACAAATATGCTTTAAATTCAATTTTAACACTTTTACTATCTTCAGTATTATCAATATAAATTTTACAAGTCTTTGAAATAATTTTATTCAGCTTAAATCCAAGATTTACCACTTAAACCAATTTAAAATGATTTAATTTAATAATTAAATTATCTAATAAATAGTGATATTCGAATTCAAGTTCGAAACTAACTATGAAATATTAAAAATCGATTAAATATTCTGATTTTAAACAACCAAAAATTCTAGGTCGTCACATTTCTCCCCCCTTAAAAGAATTTCATCCCCGAAGTTGCTAGTTGAGAAGAATGGTCCAATACCCATTTACTTTTTCCCAAAACCAAACAATTTCAAACAATTCTCAAAACAATTTTTTTTTATTAAAGACACACTTACCCTTTTTCTAGCTTTTCAAACTTATCCATAAGTCCCAATAATATTATTTACTTAACAATTCAAATTTGAATTTAAAACCAAATTTTGAATTGTCAAAATTTTCTCAAAATTTTTCTAACTCCCTAAATTTCCAAAAAAATTCGCCAGCGTCTCCTTTGCACGGCTAGCTCGGTACAACTACAAAATGCCTCTACGGGATTCCAAATTCCAAAAGAAAACAAAAAGGGCAAGTGGCTAGACTAGAAAACCATCAAATTTCATACAGAAATTTAAATACATACCTTTGCCGAGCAAATTTCAATTTATCCTATGAAATCAAAAATTCCAAATTCACTTTCCTAATCCTTTAGTTCCAACTAAATAATTAGTTTCGATTTCCATTCCAAAACCCTTACTTCAATTCTAATTTGAAATCGTTTTGTTACTAGTGAAAATTTTTCCAAAAAATTTCAAAAAAAATTCTAACTCCTAAAATTTTCAGAAAATTTTAGCAGAGCCTGCTTTGTACGGAGGAGCTTTTGCAATTTGACAAGGGATATAAATATATATATACATCGACCCACACGGTCGGAAAAACAAAAACAGTTCATATTTCTTATTTTTATTGCGTAGGCATACCTTATTTAGCATTATTAAGCAAGCGGCTTATTATTTTAGCAATTAGCGCGTCCAAATCCAGCCAAACGGCTTCCCGGTACCTGTACTTACTCAATTTAAATATGTAAGTGCCAAAATCATGTAACTTAACAACATATTTCATATTTAACTAGTAAATATACGAGTTTCTATAAGCAATGTAGGTTAAACAATATTTATAAGCAACTTATAGGGTTCCGATATTAATTTTAATTGTTTACAACTAATTCGTATACAACTTCATTCAATTTAAATGGTTTATAACTCAATTGCTTACATTTAATTCATTTTTAAGCAAAACAAACTCATATTCACTTCAATTGATCTTAAAATCAATTTATTTAATCTCTATCAACTCATAGAACTTTAATTACCTTCGTTTACGTCAAACGACAATTCATTCTATGAAATTTGATGATATCCATGTGAATAAACAATTACTTAAGTTTATAACCATTTTAAGTTGATTCTAACTCAATTTATATATTCTTTCCATTTTAATTCATTCATAACCATTTTATTTTAATTCACCTTCTCAATTAATCAAAATAATATCCAAGCACATACTTAACTCATTTATACTCGACTTGGATTTTATTTGTAACCCAAATCATTTCTATTATAATTCAATTCCATTTTACTTTTACAACATCTCCACTTATTTTAATTCCTTATCAATCCAAGTCGAATTCTATTCATAATTTGAGTTTATTACCAAACTTCATTATAAACTTACAATCCATTTTATTTAACCGAGTTAAATTTTATTAACATACTCTATCAAATAATTTATTTAGCTAATTAGCTTACTTCCAACCTTTATATCAATATTCGATTTTATTACAAAAATTGCTTTATTAAATTTTCCTGAGTTCAATTTAATTTTTTTTCATAATTCCAGTTTGGATTTTCTTTCATTTTCCAAAATTCCAACACTTTTATTTTAAAATTTTAGAAATAATTTTAAATTCACATAATACTATTAAAATAGCTTTTTATAAAAATACTTCTTATAACTCGATGTCTCAACCAGTCCATCCTTGTTCTCACAGAAATTCGGTCATACATTGATCAGGCGTAAGACTAAAAATCTATAAGTACTTGGTAAACCTGTTTCAACACCCAGTGAAAATACTTAGGAAAATAATTTTATTGAAAATATAGAAAACAGTTTTTAAAAATAGAGGAAATATCTTTGGTGAGAATGCTCTGGAAATCATCACCCCTATCCATGGTCGCAGTTGCATCCTGGGTTACGTTGTCATCTCAGCAAAAGTCCATGCAACTGTAGGCACTCCGCGCCCCTCGATTACGCCATGGAACCCACAACAGATCGTAGTTACATTCTAGGGTTACGTTACCATCACAACAAAAGTCCATGTAACTATAGGCGTCAACGCCCTCGATTTTCGCTGTCAAAAATGAAACTTCTCCACTCCCACATAGGTCGCGGTCCACCGATGTAAAATCAAACGCAGACTGTTGGCTCTCAGCGGCACACACGACTTTCGCTATGGTCTGCAGTAGATCGCAGTGACATCGAGTTACACTGTCGTCACAGTATAACCCAAATGCCTCTGTAGGCATCAGCGCCCTCGACTTTCGCTACACACTACTCATAATCCTCAGGAACTAGTTTTGTCCGGACTTCTCCCTGGATTCACTTTAGAACCCCCCTTAAGTTCAAGGCAGTACTACCCTGTGGTACTTCTAAGAAGTTCATTTCAAGGGAGCATCTTTTTCTCCAGAGTCGTTATCAAAACACTTTATACTATACACATATAGTATCTTCCAAATCATACACCTAGTATGAATCTCAAGTAAATCTCTTTTCTCAAAATCGATTATCCCAAAATCGATAATTCTCAAATTAGGCTTTCCAAATTTCAATATTGATTTTACCCAAAAATCAAAAGCCTTTCCAAATCCAAAGGTTCCCAAAACCTTTTTCCAAAATCCTCATAAGATCCTTTATATATATATATATATATATATATATATATATATATAATTTTAAAAAAAAACTTTAGCTCGCTTCAAACTTGTATAAAACCCTTTTTATACTACAAATTTTTTCAAAAATCCTTTCCTTCCGGCAATAGATTCAACAAGGGAAGATTTATCTTATATAACAAAGATATATAACTTTGTTTATTCCAAATCAAATATTTAAATTTGATTACTCTATAAAGTCACTTTTATCATAGAAATTTTCAATCAGTTTCATTCTAACCCGTACGATGTACACATATCATCTGTACGCTATACCAATCTGATCGCTCACTAGATCACACAATTCCACTTCCGCACTAGTATCGTCCACCTGACTTCCTAGTGCGGACTCAGATCAGGTTTCTTGATCAGAAACCGTCATTCTCCTTGCATAGCCTAACAATGATAGAGAATATCCAGAACCAATCAACAATCCATATCCGGGTTCGCCGTCGAAAATCGAGTGAAAAATCCCAACTCGAATCGATAAATTATCTCGAAATTCTGTGCTCGAATCTGGATCAAACCACTATGCGAATAGAATAATATGCGTATATCCACGTATCTATCCTCATTGATTTATTAGCCAAAACAATTCCCTTTCTATTCACATTCACTTTAATTTTCATTCACTTATTTACAATTGCTTCAATCCTATTTGGATTATCACTTTAATTCTTATCTCAATTGGGTAATTTAACCATAAACAGTTTTACACTCTGACCGGCTTAAATTTAGAAAATAGCTTGAAAAGTTTAAAAATAGATAAGTAGTTGAAAAACAATTAATAGTTTGTAAAATAGCTGTAAAACAGTTAAGTAATTGTAAAATAGTTGGAAAATAGTTTCAGAGATTTTAGAAAATTGCAAAATAGTTGTAAAATAGTAATTAATTTGTAAAATAGTTGAAAAATAGTAATTAGTTTATAAAACAGTCGAAAAATTGTTAAATAGTTTCAAAATAATTTTTAGAATAGGTATAAAATAGTTTGGGGTTTAAAAATTAAGGTAGTAGATAGGAAAATAGATTTAAAACAATTTATATTAAAATATTTTATTTGGAAAAATATTTCCAGAGTCAAACTGTTCAATTCCCAATCTCCATTTCCAAACACTTCAATTTAAATTTCCACTCCCATTTAAATTGACTCAACTCCAATTTAAATAACTTCAATTTCCATTGAAATTGATTTAACCCCAATTCAAGTTGAATTAACCTCAATTTCTATCCATAATCAAATCAAATTCCATTTGAATTCGAAACCATTCAACTTTAATCACGGTTTTAATTAATTCAAATAAACTTCAGATTGAACCAATTTCAACTCATATCAATTTAAATTTTGAACTAATCCCAATTCCCATTTGAATTTGGACTAATTCAATTCAAATTTCAACATTAAACCATTTCGAATTATAAATTCGAGTTAAAATTTAAATGTTGATTTAGTCCCTTAAATCAAATTAACTTTTATTTTTAAGTCAACAATCTAAACCTTTAAACAATTAAATTCTGAGTCAGAATTTCAAAATTCCATTTTAAATTATCTCTAGTTAACTTATTTCGATGTTCAATTAAGAATTCAAAAACAATTTTATCGTCAGAATCCAATTTTACTACTGAATTTTAACTTCAAAACCCATTCTCAGTTTCATAGATTATTTATAATATCGGATAAATAAACATCCAAATTTATCCAAACACCAATTTACAGTATCCACCCTCAATTTCCAGATCTCAAACCCAATTTGAGATCACATAAACTCTCAATTCAAATTAACCATTTATCTTCCAAAGTTAAATCCCAATTTCATTTTGAAATTTCGAATTCAGGTTGTTTGTTAAATTACTTAACTTTCCCAAAGTTAAATTCAATTCATTCATTCAGTCAACCTTACTCAAATTCGAATTCCCACTTCAAATTTTCAAATTTTTAATAATATTCTTTCTTACTTATAAGTTCAAAAATTATATCACTTTGGGTTTTCACATCACATCACAAGGAAAATTCAAAACTCAAACTTAGAGTTTATTTCAAATATACATATTTATTTCCTTTACACCCCAAATTACTTTAAAATTTAAACCACCTTTGGTTTTAAATTCAAAACAAATTCCTATAAATTTTCAAACAACTCTTGTTTGAATCAAGCTCTTTTATTCAAATAATACTATTTATATTTTTTTTCCAAACACTTGAACAAATTTCCCAAATTTTCTCGACTTAGATTTAATACTTCACCATTTAAACCCTTTTTCAATTTCAATTCATAAGTCATACTTACCTAAATGTTTACTTCCTTAAACATTTTTTTTTTTTGCTAAATCATTAACAATCATTTCATCATTTTACGAAAATAACTAATGTTATTACAACTGGAACCAATTCATTACTATCTTATTCTAAAACTTTTTCCAAATTCAAGATTTAATTTTCAGTTTGGTTGCATTTCTATTACCACTTAGTTCTCATTGTTTCTATTTAATTCCAATGATTTAACAACCAATTAACTTAATATTAGAAAAATTATTGCTTCATATATTAAAATATAAGCTTATATAAAATCATTTAAAATATTTATATCAGAAAATAACAAGTACGCTCTCATATATACACACACACACACACTCAACTCATTCTAGGGTACCATTGACCCTATCCTTAATGAGTATCCCCCACCAGAGCCAAGGTTCTCGCTTAACCTTCAGCTCTGATACCAACTGTAACGACCCAAAATTTTCGATCCTGAAAACTCCAGATAGTTAGGGAAAGAAGAAAGAGATAGAAGAAGAAGAAACACCACAAGATTCTCATATTCGCAACGGATGAAAATATAATATAAAATAATAAAAGTTCATAAAAGAATTCTGTATCTGTCAAATACATTTATAATACATCAGAGTTACACATATATACAGACACTGAATATACACAATCATCATGTCTCGGATATACAACAATATAATACAGTGGAAACACACCATACGTTCTTGCCATCCAACAGGTCTTCTGAGCTCCAGAACGTCCTTATCTGAAAACCTGTAATGCTTGGTCTGACCCGAGCATTACATCAAAGTAACACACGGGTCAGGCTGGAAACCAGCGTGAGTAAACCCATCTAACATGGAATACAAAGCATACAACTTATATAAAACCCGGGGTAACTCGTATCAATTTAAAAATTCACACTTTGTTATAGACATCACTTATTTCACACATCAATTTTCTAAGTACCAAAATTTAGATTAAATAGTCCAATCCACTAAAATCATTTCATTCCAGCCTATTGATTTCATATATCAATCAATAAAATTCGAAGTGGTTTCGGGTATTTTCTAATACCCGAACCCGGTCTCTTCGAGTCTCATGTCATCCTAACCCAAGTTATTCAAATGAAATACACTTCAAACTTTAAATACAGGATGTCCCTTTACACAATAATTCATCAGTGATGCATAACCACAATATCCTATCCGCCCAAATATATGATACTACAAAACACTTCATATCAGAGATATCAACTCATTCAAGGCATCCAATACCATTCAACCATCCATAAGCAAACTTAATCACTTCCAAAATAAATTCAATCACTTCTAATTGAATTACTAAGCTCAATCACTTAGATTTCTTCACTTGACATTAATTAATTTCAAATCAATTAATTAATCATCCCTTAATTATCCATCTTAATTAATCACCCTGGATTAATTATCCTTCAATTACATTCAAGTAATTATCTTTAATTAATTATACAAATTAATTATTCTTAACCAAAAACAGTAATTAATCTTTAATTTCTTCACAAATTAATTAACTATAATTAATTACATTAATCTTTAATTACTTATATTAATTAATTTATCATAAATCACTTATTATTGATTAATTAATCTTAATTAACCAACCTTTAATTACATCATTAATTATAAAAATTAATGATTTCTAATTACATTTTAATTTATCCTAATCCAATTTAACTACGTTAAGTAATTAATCATTAATTAAACCACGAATATTAATCACTCCTGATTAATCTCAACCAGTAATTAACTACCTTTTTATTTACTTTATTAAATAAATTAATTACTCATTTTATAAAAGAAGTTTAAAGGAATTTAAAACCAAATTCATTTTTAAATTCAATATTCCAATTATGAATATAATTCATCACAGAATATCAAATATTTATAACACAGAATATTAAACAATCTAAATAATTTTGAGGAATCTAGTTGGATCCCTCCAACCTGTTTTCCTGCATCCACAGACGTTAGCACAATACCAATTCCACGTCGAGGTGGAATATCGCGGTATATGGGATTTATATAACATCATCCGCCATTATGCGGCGCATAGGGTCTCATCCGCTATATAATACGGGAAATCAATCACTTCAATATATACTATATATTAATATATAATATACCACATCAAATCAATTCAATCATTCAACCAATTATTTAAATTTAACCATTTAAATTTAAATAACCCAGATGAGTGACATTAACCCACCTTTATTTTCTGTTGTCGCTTTCGCGTTCTGGTTTCGATTAAATTCGAACGGCGTTCGAATTAAATTGAAAATTCTGCAAGCTCTAAATTCAACATATTTGATTCCATAACCAAGATCTCGTTAATACGAACCCAACGTGACTAACCGCGTTGGATTTGGACCTAAAACGAACGAGTTATTCAATTTATAAATTATTGGATTTTAAACAAAAATAGATTACTTACCTATATTACTATATTAATTACCCATCAAACAAAGAAAGCCGGCCCAAAATCACAGCCCACCCTATTTAACTTCTTCCCAAGCAGCTCGTCTTCCCTATGCATATCGAAGACACGAGCCTCGCCGTCACGTGCACGACCCTCCAAGACCATCAGCGACCAACTCAACATCACCCACACAACTGCCTCGTCGTCCTCATCAACCTGGCACCACCACCCATCCATCCAATTCAATCGCGACATCACCAGCGATCACGACAGCACCCAAATCACGACCCCCACTGAATCGACATCGCATCATCCAAAAATCCACACGCAGCTGCTAAACGACCTGAGAAACCCAATGAAACCACTCACGTCTTCAATCGTCGATCGTAGGTCGAGAAAAGTGGAACCCTATTCCCTCTTCCTATTCAACTTTTATTGTCGAGTAACCCCAATCTCGATCGCACCCCTTAAAGAATATATCATCTCGAAGCCCACGCAAAAACAAGATTTTTAGAAGTGGTTTGATAAATTTTTATTGAGTAGGAATCGAGAAATAAAATTTTGAAGTTGCCATTTTTATTTCTCCTGCTGTGTTTTAAAACTGAAGAGAAGAGGCATTTAAAAGAAGAAGAGTAAACACGATTATGGGGTGGCTGAAGTGGATATAGGTGCGGCTGAAAAGAAAGGGTTCAGTGTATAGTTTTAAATCGATGGAAATATATTATATTAAAATTCAAAATATCTAGATATTTAATCCAGAACCCTGATTGAGGCATGCCGATAGGCGTTCCTAATGTTATACCCCTATTCCAAACGCAATGGAATAAGTTTCGAGCCTCGATTCGATCGTATGGAGAAGATAGCTTTTTGAATCAGTTATTATATTAAATTTTCGATATAAATTTCAGCGCGTTTATATATCGTACGGCCAAATGATCCCTCCAAACATTACAAAAATTGAAATCCGATAATAATACAATTTTACGGATCTAATGAAATGGGTTTCGTCGAAATCCGAGACTGTGCCTCGGAAGGCTATTTTTTAAACGTCAATTTAAACGATATATTTTTAAAACTGAAAAAATCTCCTTTAAATTCAATTTTAACACTTTTACTATCTTCATTATTATCAATATAAATTTTACAAGTCTTTGAAATAATTTTATTCAGCTTAAATCCAAGATTTACCACTTAAACCAATTTCAAATGATTTAATTTAAAAATTAAATTCTCTAATAAATAGTGATATTCGAATTCAAGTTAGAAACTAACTATGAAATATTAAAATCAATTAAATATTCCGATTTTAAACAAACAAAAATTCTGGATCATCACACTCCCAATCAGATTTCCATAAAGTCCAAATTTTCCCATTGAGATTGTGGATGCCCCCATTAAAAGCTAGTTTCCAACTCAATGTGTGTAGGCTATGTGCAACGTCAAGAGGTTCTTGAATTTCTATAGTACTAATACTATGTTTTTTTGACAATACACTTAAGCCTATGTATAGTGGGTCATTGCCCACCCTTGGGATACTCCATAAGTAGGCATTGATCTTAAAGATGTGTAGGGAGACGTTGGTGATTTTAACATTCTAGTTAATGAAGATAAGGTATGTAGTTCAGTTAGACGGGCGAAGGAGGTAGACATACTATGCTTTGGATAGGAAGGAGTGTCGACGCCCGACTGTGAGCTGGTGGTCAAGACTAAGGAAGATATAAGAGGAGCTATAGGGGTTTGAGTTGAGGAAGAAAGAGTGTGGATGGTAGTGTATCGGTTATTGCTACAGCGAAGCCACCTATAGGAGGAGGAACATTAATGGTTGTAGAACACGCAAGGCTAGAAAATTAAATGATGTTGTCTGCAGAAGAAGGCTTGCATAAGGTTGAAGGTCGACGTATCTCTAAGCGATCACGCTTGTTAATAGTAGAAAATGCTGTAGCTACACATGATTAGACCTGTCAAATGGATCGGGTCCGATCATAAATGGTTTGGGTATAATTTGACCCGATCCCTTCAAGACATATACAAAACCAACCCATTTGACCTATTTAATAAATGGGTTGATCGACCCGATCCAATTATTAAAAGAGTCAAACCAACCTGACCCATTTGACAAAAAATATAGCAAAAGAAGAAAAAGAAGCTGTTGTAAATGAAAAACTGCACCAATATGGTATCAATACTACATCAAGGTATTAAAAACTACAACATAAACTAAAAAATTGAAATAGATAACACAAAAGATAGAAAATATTTGAAGGTCCTGCAGCGATAATTACAAAATATAACATTTAGAAACTAAAAGAATCAGCATATATAGTTCAATTTTATTTGACAAAAACTGCATCAAATAACCTAAATGAACTATATCGAAATACTACAAAATTATCAGCATGTCAATACAATTTCTTTAATGCTCCAAAAAATTTCAGCTAAGCAACTGTATCATGGCATATGATGAAAGAAGTAGACAGAACTAGCATAAGAATTAATCAATATGCATAAAAACTAAACAGCTATTTGAAGAAATCTTGACTACACCCTGAAAAATGGATTGATTTGCTGAAATAAATCCCTCTCAAGCTAGTGTGACATCTAATGAATCTGTATATCAATAAAACAGCCAAAGTACCTATTGATGCATATTATGGGAAGAAAAAGTACTAAAGAATGAATAGACTCAAAAAGGGAAGGGCGCATTTAATTTTATGCTTTCTTGCTTCAATAAACAAAATGAAAACATATGTACTTAGAAAATAACCACTAGGGTTCATATATATGCTTTCTTGTAGAACTTATAAGGTTGTAGTCCGTAGAGAATGTAAAGGATCGCTTTGATTTCTTGATTGCAAAAGCAGTACAATGCGTGTACTTTTTGTATGTTGATGCAACTTTTTAAAAGAAATATATTAAATGAGTATAATTAAATCTTACATGTAACTTGCTTACATACATGTAACTTGCTTACATACATGTAACTGCTGACAGCATAAGTTCTTCAGAAATCATATTTACCTACAAAAAGTGCCTTTGGACATCCACTTATAAGTACATGCTGCTTTGACTCCATCCATCCTAAATTTTTACACAAAAAAGGAAAAAAAAACACATGATGTTGTGTTGAAAACTTAAAAAACGAAAAATCAAAGCAAAAAATTGGCATGTAAACAAACCATGAATTGTATAACAATGTCATGAACAAAATATGTATCATAAAGTGCAGTCCATGATCGTTTCTTAAGCCACAGAAGTCACTGCAGAACAAAGTATAGTATGTTGCAATTTGATTACCCGATGAATTTTGAAGGTGGTAGCAATGTTGGTACATGTACTTTGGACAGTGGCATTGTACTTAAATTTTCGATCAAGGTCATATGCTATGTTTATTTCAATGTCTAAACACATGTACTAGCTAGAAAACGTAAATGATTTTTAGTGGACTTGAAAATTTAAGAATATTTTCGACTAAAAAAACTTGGTGACTATATGCTTAATAAAAATATGAATCAATAAATAGTGATCGGATAATGCAATGAAAATTCTCAGATTTAAACAGACAATTAAAGCTTCAGCATGATGAAGAACATTACCTACATAATTAAGTGATCAACATATCTCGAAATAGGAGTAATAATGTTCGTATAGTAGCCGGTTGGAATTATTCTAATTTACATTCAAAATGAAAATTATTCTTTTTTATCAAGAGCCATACAAGTAAACTTTCTGCATGGTAAAAAGAACATAATGATGTCTGGACTAATCTTCTAGGTACAAAATTAACCTGGCATCAATATTATATTTCATCATACAATATTAGGTAAAAAGAACATGGTGATGCTTACATACATGTATGTTAGATACAACTTCTCAAACAAGGTTTCATACCTAATACATAACAACGTTTGATTTAACTAAAATCGAATTAGGAGAAATTGCCTTTTGCAAATTGTAGTGCATCAGGATATGCTAAGTTTCAATTTGTTGGCTCGTACATTATTGGGCCTACATCAAATCTTGAAACTAAAATGTAATTAATAATTGGTCTATACTAGAATAAGCTCAACAGCACTTGAATATATCGAATAAGGAAGGCCCAAGTGATAAATATTGAATGGAACTGTCTTCACCTAGCAATTGGCTAGGCCCGTAGGCTAGTACTGTGATGAAATGGAATTATCTTATGGAAGAAAAATAGTGGAAGTTGATGATTTCCAGGCCGAAGTGAGATAAGGAATGGTTGTATATGGAGCAGCAATAATATTATGTTGACCAAGTGGCGACATGGCTCTGGCATGCGGCGCATATGGAAAGATGCAAATTTTAGACTACCCGTGATACAATCAGGTCGATATTTTGGAAAATAAAAAACACTGTAAATTAAGTTATTTAGCTTACTTGCACTTGTTATTCTATTTTCCATATTCTTCTTTTGTGGATACTTTATACTTTTTCCTTTAACTTGTTTGATTACAAACCGATTCAAAATGAAAAGCTATGAATATTGAGCAAATTTTGAAGTAAATTACCGTTTCTAAAAAAAAGTTTGTTCCCTTGAATGTTTTTCAAACACTTGAATTTTATTATTGTTCACTGAATCATAGTCATAATCTCATTAGTATTAATTGTTACAAAAATTATTGTGTTCATACCACAAAGTAATATTTATAGCTCGAGTCATTGCTTAAATCCTAACTTTGTCACTGGAGGGGCATGAGTGGTTGGTACAAATCTACCGTAGAGTGTATAATGTTAATAGAGGCTGAAATTGATGGGAGTTTGTAACAGGTTTAGCTCTAGGAGTTGGTATCACTAGTGCACGTGAGACGAGCAGCTATTGTTTGTTTCTACCTTTTCCCTCTTGCAATGTCATAGTTGATGTATTTGTTGGATGGTTTGTCACTACCATGCTTCATTTGTTCCACTTCGGTTAGTCTGAGTTCTTTGAGCTTTGAGTGGTAAAAGGCAAAGTGGTCTTAAAGTTGTGGTTCACGATGACTTCCCTATAGGAGGTGCCTTGTGTGTGCCCTAATTTTCAAAATTTTACATAGTAAAGTGAGAATTTTTCATATTCAGTGTATTGTCAAAAATCTACATCTTCTTGCTCAATGAACAAACACGCGAGTGGTGGGTTTATGATGTATCTCTCTTGATGCAAACATGGCCAAGCTAACAAGGTTGAGTTTGATGGTGGATTCATATACTTTGAATGGCTTTCCTATTTGTTTACATAGTTCCTCTAGTCTTTATTATATAGGTGAGCCAGCAAATATGGAAATGAGAATTAAGTCGGAAAGGGTGGATTATCAAGCATGGGATGGAAGCCAATTGACCATTTGAAAACCTTTATTGAGTACTCATAAAAGCTAAGGTCTCATAAAAGCATAGGCACATAAAATACTCTTTATTGTAGATTTGTATTAGCATATTCTTGTCATCTATTATTCCGATTTTTGCTTGAGTGATGAGTGAAAATCTAGCAAAAGATTTCCTCATACCATCAAACGATGGTCGATCCGACAAAGCATCCAATCAGCGTGTATTGGAATGGTTTAGTTAATCTTTTGAGTTACTCCTATTACTCCTTATTAAAAGAGGTCGTCGGTTCACCAATGAAAATTTCATTTAGGTTGGTGATTTTAGGGCCTTTCATTACTATGTTGTTGAAGCTCTTACATGCTACCCTTGACAAGATCTGGCTTAGTTGTAGTTTACTGGGATGATCGAGATTGGTTGGTGAGGGGTTGGGAGAATTCAAATCTAATTTAGGTATATATGAGCTTAGGGTTTATTTAGTTGCTGGGTGGAGGGGGCATCATATGGGGTAGCGGAAGCGGGTCCCTCTTCGCCCCTGATGAGGTAAGCATAAATCGATGTAGAACATGCAAGTGGGGCGGGAGATGGCTACGTCGAAAGGAAGTGAAGTGTGTGGCGATAAGATGGCTGGAGGGTTGACCGACGTGGGATGGTCTGGGAGATTCCAAAACAAATGTGAGAAAGCAATGGAAAATGAGAAAAGTAGTATAATAGTAAGAAAAGAATCCTAGTTATTGCCCTTTCAATTATTTCAAAGTTTTAATAACATTACCTCATATAAGCCTTTGATCATGAAAAAATAAATCACTAATATGGGAAACTAATCAGGCTCAAGATTTAAACTAGGTCTAGCCTAAAGGAAGGCAGTAGATGAATTGATAAGTGTGTTGACTATCTCTTTTGAAGAGATTAGAACTAGATAAAGAAGGGAGAAATATAAGGAGATATTTTGAATATCTTATGGTAATAAATTCCCCACCCCTCTCCTATTTTATTCACGGAATCAAAGACTTAAATCCCCTAGACTTTATTGCCTACAAGTTGAAGGCTATAGTTAGGATTTGCAAACCAGGCTAGGAAGAAGAAGGAGCCATACTCCAAAAAGCTAGCAATACAACAAATCAACAACCATCAAGATCTAAAGGGAAATATATGGTTTGAATTTTTTTTAACCTCCTAAATGATTTTTGACCATATATTAAAAAAATCGATATATACATAGATACATACATACATGTGTGTGAGCTAGGATCAATAGCCTCCCTTTGTTTAGAATCATTTGTAGCCCTCTGATATCAGCCACAAGTTTATATTTAAATATTTAGTCTATGTGACAAAAGAGAGAAAGAACAAATGTTTAAATAGAAACATGTGGCTGATACCAGAAGACTATACAATGATGCTAAATAAGGGGTGCTATCAATCCTAGCTTTATATATATCGTTTTGATTTAAAAGTAATAAAAATATATTTTCTTTTCAGATTTGATTAAACAAAAAACCAACATATACATACATACATACATACATACATACATACATATATATATATACATATATATACATATATATATATATATATATATCATGTGCAATGTTTGTGCGTGCGTGCATGTATGCATATTTAAATCTATTTTTATATATGTGTGTGTGTTTGATATGAAGCTGTATTAACATAATATATATATATATATATATATATATATATTAATCTTAAATATTTATTTATATTTTCCTTGAGTTAAAAAAACATTTTTTAAAGGTCGAAAGTAATACATTTACATATGTATATAAATATGTTAAAGAATGTATATGTATGTGTGCATATATATATATATATATATATATATATATATATATATATATATTAACAAGTTATTATGAATATATTCTAATTGTAAATATAAATATACATATTGTATAAATATATAATATGATTGTAATTCTAATGATCACTTATGGACTGCAACTCATGTTTTATTTCATGTATCGTTAAGATTAATGTCTATCTTTATATTACATACGTCAATAAATATATAATATGATCATAATCCTAATGATCACTTATGGACTGCACCTCATGCTCTATTTCATGTCTCGTTAAGATAATGTATATCTTTATATTTCATACGTCATTGTTGAATATGCGCTTTGCGCTTATATGATTTTTGTTTGATGATAATAAACATATATACATTCGTTTAAATGTAATTGTTAATATACTATTCTATTTTTCACAGTTCAAATAAATATTTGTTGAATAAAATAAATTACACAGAATTTGAATTCAAACAGATATTTTATTCAAATAAATATTTATTACATTTTTGAATAGTACAATTTCAAACTCTCACTATAACTATACAACTTTGATTACAATTACATCACATCTCACATTTACATCAGCACCTCACTAAATATCACTCACACTCGTATTTTAATCTTCAACTTTATTCCAGTCAGATTCCAGCATCGGAGTAATCTGCAAAAATATTCTCAAACGCAGTAAAATTGAAAGAGAAATATTTTTGAAATTTGAAAGAAACGATGATTTTGAAAAACATTGTTTGCCTCAGTTATTTGGGTTGTTCGTCATCATTTTTGACTGTGCAATATCTGTGCATATCAGTATTTTTATCAGGGACAGGCAATTATAAGTGGCTGCAGTACACACGTGTACATTCGTATACGTGTGCACTGCCTCGCCAACTCGTGTGCAAAAATCAAACAAAAGCACTGCTATCGATTCAGCACAAGGTCAAACCCAAATAACACACGGGATTCAACTCAAGGCAGACCACAAGTACAAGGCACGGTGCAGAGGTCTCAACAGGAAAATCAAGCAACAGTCAAGTACACAAATGTCCAATATGCAACATGACCAAACATGAAGGCTACATGAAGTATGCAAGTTCAACCTCTTCATTAAACAACTCAAGACCAAGATGCAAACATTCAAAAGGGCCAACAAAGAATGCAAGCTCGACCAACATAATGAATACTGCAACTACACAGACCAAACATCAACAAGCAGTGCAGACCAAAGAAATGCCATCAAGAACATATGAACAGAGTACATGCATGAAGCATGAAACCACAAGTTACAAACATCAAGTCAGGCATGAAGATAACACAGTTCATATACAAAGCTCAAGTCACAATGTCGAGCATGCATGAAACAGTGCAATGAACCAGTGATACAAATGCAACAGTGAAGCTACTGAAGGCAACATGAAGACAAAGTAGACCAGAAGTACAAACTAAAGATCACAAGTGTGCGACAACTCAACAATTTCAAGTGACAACCAGAATAAAGACCAGCTGCAACATAAAGCAAAAATGCTCAAAGCCACTAGGTAAACTGGCAACAAACATGAAGTGAATAGAAGTCATGAAAAATGCACAATGCATCAAAGCACAAATACATGAGAAATGCAGTAACAACCAGACCACTGACAATCAATACAAAATGAAGCTTCATGTACAACAGGTGCAACAAGACTTCTAATGATACAAAACATACAAACAAGCACACGAACTAACGAAGACTGCAAAATGATGCAAGACCAGAGAAACGCAAGTTCATATGTACAGCAAGCTACAAGTTATGCAGAATCAAAGTGAACAAATGTCAAATGAAAGCACGGCCTCAAACATGAGAAGACTAATATGCAGTGTACTGTAATACAACAGTGAGCACATTCATATGTACAAATGCAAAGAACAGTGGTGATGCAGTGCAACAGCTACGACAGCAAGTACATGAATGCAAACTACAGGAATGAATATCAAGTGATACAACTGCGAGTATCAAGACCAGTGAACAGAGCTAAGATACTCGAGCTTCAAAAAGCTACAGCAGCAATGCACAAATAAAGTCGAGACAAAGCAATGCAACATGACAATGAAAGCTCAAGTCTAAGTGCAGACAACTCAAATGAACACACGATAATGGAATGCACAGGTCAGAGATGCAGCAATGGAACCAACACAAAATCATCAATGCAATAACAGCAATGCAACAAACAAGTCAGTGGCAAGCTACAAACTCAAGTGCATGCGACAGTGAAAAAGCATACTGGAATCGAACCAACAAGTGTAGCATCTGTTACCGTGAAAAAGCCAAGTCAAGATAAACAATGAAAGTATTGACGAAGTCAAAAATAACACCGTGATGAACAAGGCAATTTCAAAGCCGTGAGTAGCAAGTAAAGCATCAAATATACGATTGTGAACAAGTCAGAAAACATCTCAATCATCGAAGTATAATCAAGCGGCCAGAGATGAATAATTGACAAATTCAAATATATCTATTCGAACGAGAAAATAGGGTAACGAACCCTATAAATGCCCTAATCATCATCGGCAATCAATCATCGAGTTCAAGCATCAATCAGTAAAGCAAAAAGGATAAAATTACATACCGAAGCAAGGAGTCAAACTCGATCGAACAACGAAGCAGCCGAAGAGAGCAACGAGAGAAGGTCAAAGCTACTCGCGCATTATTAATCAAACATAAAGTCGGCAGCTTCAAACCCTAATTTGGAGTAGAAGAGACGAAGCCCTAATTTCAGAAACAGGACGAAGCCGCCATTACTCTCACAAGCAAAGGAACGAGACAAAAAGGATCGGGTGAAATAAGGGAGTGGGCCGGCCTTATTATTAAAAGGCGGTTTAGTGTTTTAATTTTATAAAAGGGCTTTATTATATTGTTAATTAGGGTTTAGGGCTATTTTCTATTGTTTTTTAATTGCTGTTTTTATTTTACGAATCAAAGAATTTGTAAATCATCACCTAGGGTTTAGGTAGTGTCAGATTGTCTAGTTAGAATTAGTTCAGTGAGCAGGGTGTGCGAGTTTGCAAAGCTCTATAGGCGGGAGCAGAGTTTGCGAGTAAGCGAAGCTCTATAGGCGGAAAGCAAAGTTTGCGAGTAAGCGAAACTCTATAGGCGGAGCAGGGTGTGCGAGTCTAGTAGAGTGTTTGTGAGCGGGAGCAAATGTTTGCGAGCAGGGTGTGCGAGTCTAGTAGAGTGTTTGTGAGAGGGAGCAAATGTCTGCGAGTCTAGTAGAGTGTTTGTAAGCATGATACTGTTTAATTCTAATAGAAATCTATGAATGCAGTAGTAGGCAGGGGTTGCCGAAGCTGGGTAAACTTTGTGTGTGATTTACTTTTCAGCATATTTATTTCTGTAGTTTATTTCTGTGTTTAAATCGAGAAAATTTGCTATAATCCTATCCACCCCCCCTCTAGGGTTAATCTAGATCCTACAAGTGGTATCAGAGCCCGGTATATTTTATTTAAATCTAGAGTCATGAGTCTACAAAATAATGCTTTTTCTGAGGGGCAATCTATTGCTAGGCCACCCATGTTTAACGGGAACGATTATGCTTATTGGAAAGTTAGGATGGGTATCTATCTTAGTTCTGTTGATTATGATGTTTGGGATATTATTGAAACTGGCTATAAACCTCCCACTATAGTCGTTGGTGGTACTGAGATTCCTAAACCTAAGGATAGGTGGGATGCTAACGATAAGAAATTGAAAACGACAAATGCTAAAGCCATGAATGCTTTGATATGTGATCTTGATAAAAACGAATTTAATAGAATTTCTCATTGTACAACAGCACAGGAAATTTGGCATACTTTGGAGGTGACACACGAAGGAACTTCTCAAGTCAAGGAGTCTCGTCTAGCCCTATTCAGCAACGAATATGAAAACTTTGTGATGGACAAAGGCGAGAGCATAAAATACATGTTTGGACATTTTTCAACCTTGGTATACAACGCTAGAGCGCTTGGGAAGGTCTTCACTGAGGTAGAGCTTGTGAGGAAGGTGCTACGAGTTTTACCAATGAACTTTGAGGCAAAAGTCACGGCAATCCAAGAATCGAAAGATCTGAGCAAACTAAGCATGGAGGAGTTGATTGGCAACTTGATGACATATGAGCTTGAGTTGAAAGCAAAGGAAGAACGCAACAACTCCGAACCAAAGAAGAAGACGATTGCCTTAAAGAGCAAAGAAGAAAGCGATGAAGAAGATCCAATTGAAGAGCTTGCAATGGCTGTCAATAATCTTAGAAGATGGTCTAAATTCAAGCCACGCAAGAAGAAAACAAAGGGAAATAGGTCAAAAGATTTCGAAAATTCCGATAATGAACTGACATGTTATAACTGCAACAAGCCTGGCCACATAAAACCAAAGTGCCGGCTTCTCAAAGACAACAAAGGAAAGAAAAAGAAGAAGAAGGCCTTTGCAGCGACTTGGGATGATGAAGAAGGAGAGGAAGCTTCGGATAGCAGCTCAGAGGAGGCTAACTTGTGTCTTATGGCATGCTCAAATTCAGAAGCAACCTCCGAGGAATCTAGTGAGACAGGTGAGTTTTCTTATAAAGAACTTGTTTTTATATGTTCTGATCTTACTAAAGTAGTTGATACGCTTGAATCTAAAATTGAAAAACTGAAATCTGAAAGGAGGAAACTCGCCCACGAAAATTCTAGGTTAGAAACTGAACTTGAAAATATTCAAAACCTAGAATGTAACCAATGTAAAATTTTAGATTCGGAACTATCAAAAATTAGGAATAACTTTGAGAGCCTTGAAAAAGAAAACTTGAATCTTAAGGAAACCATCGACACTAGGAAAAAGGATTTTATAAATCGATGCACCTCACTTGTCACTGAAAACTCAACATTAAAAACCAGAGTCCAAAATCTTGAGAAATCCCTGAATAACTTTTCAAAAGGAGAAAAATCTTTCAAAATGTTATTGGGAAATCAAATTTTTGCTAACAATAGAAAAGGACTAGGTTTTGGGAAATCACAAAATGATGATAATGCAAAAAGTAAAAGTGTTTTTGCTCGATCTGAAATAATTGGGAATCATGTTGAAAATCATAGTCATAGGAACACAAAATTTAATCAAGTCAATTTAATGTGCACGTGTTGTAGAAAATTTGGACATAATCGAAATAATTGTTGGTATAGACCCAAACACGTGAAAACTATACCAATTTGGGTTTCAAAAGGCACAAATATAAAATCTTTGAAAGTCAAACAAATTTGGGTGCCAAAAGGAACATATATAAATAGTTTTGGGTCTCCACAAACATATGTTTCATATTCTGCCACTAACAATCATGGACCTATAAAAACAAATAGGTCACATAAATCTTTCATCGTGTAGGTGTGGTGGCAGGCTAAGGAACAACAACAGTGTTCTCTGGATTTTGGCTGTTCCAGAAACACAACGGGCGACAAAGCAAAGTTCCTTAGCCTAGTACAAAGGTGACAGAATCACAATGGGCAATCACGAAAAATTTATCGTAAAGGTAAAACAGGTAAAATTGTTTTTAACGATATATTAAATGTGATTATCTGCACCATACTCTAAATTAAAATCAGCCAATATTGAGATGAACAAAAGATGATGATTTTGATGCTATGATTTTTTTTCAAAATATTGACCAATCATCTTTAAATAGAATTACTTGGAATAATTATGATGGTTGACTGATTCGGACTTAATTGATATGATTTTTTGATTTGTTCTTAATTATGACCTTGATTTGTGTTTAAATAATGACTAATCAGATTTTCAACTTTGAATTTGTTCGGTCAAATGATGGTTACTCATGCTACACATATATATATTTGTTTTGACATTTCGGTCACTGCTTGTAAATTTGCACGATTTCAAATTTCATGTGAAAGCTGTTAAAAAGGGTTTAAAAAAATTGTTGAAACCTTGAGAAATTGTTTTTGAAATAATCATGATGTTGATTGACTATTGATTACTCATGAATATAATTGTTTATCCTACGGCTTCTGAAATTAACACCATGATGTTTGTTTGAGTGTGAACATGGCTTCATTTCAAATTTCATTCTGAGATAGCTTGTTAAAATTTCACAATCTGGTCTTTGAAATCCAACGAGTGAATATTGAGTGAAATTTAAATTCAGATGCAGATTACACTGGTAATATAGTTGATAGAAAAATTACTAGTGGAACGTGATTAATTTTTTTTAAACATTCATTTGCTGCATCGTTTTTCGAAGAAAATATCTGCATATTTTTTCACTTGAAATAATTTTTTAAATAGCAGATTTTCTTATAAAACCCCCCTCGAGAAAATCATGTTTGACCATAGTTACAGATTAATCATTTCTGAAAAATTGATTTTATATTTTTTGAATTTGATTTTAAATGACAAATTTTGACTAATCTGACTCCCTTTGATTATCGAAAAGATGAATAGTGATTGAAAAAGAGATGAGTGTTGATATTTATCATATATTATAACTCGAGAAAGTATAATTAGAAAATTTCTTTAGAATTTCATAACAAGAGTTATAAAAACTTTTTATTGGGTAAAAATTCCATGACCATTTCTATTTCTATCATCTTTCTATCGACCATCACTCATCAAGATCATATTTAGTATGTAAATTTGTGGTAGTTTACAAAGGAAATCATTTGTTCTTCAATATCTTTAAATCTGTGAAGGAAATTATTTGTGCTTCAACTTATTATATTTAGCAATAAAAATAAATATCCAAAGTATTCACTCTCATTTAAAAGTCCTCACGGTTATGCATGGGTGAATTACTTGGATTTTTGATTATGTGCTTCCATGCTCATTTAAAAGTCCTCACGGTTATGCATGTATGGAACGCATTTCAAAATTAATTGATTCAAATAGACAAGTTGATTCTAATCCCATTTAAAAGTCCTCACGGTCATGCGTGGTTAGAAGATACTTGATTTCATTTTTCAAATAAAAATTGTGAATACTACTAATCTCATTTAAAAGTCCTAACGGTTATGCATGGTTAGTAGATATTCAAATTTCCTGAAATAAATATACCACAAATAGACAGAATTGTATGATTTTTGATGATTTTATCCCCATCACTTCTGAAAGTGGAATATGCGCTTGACAAGGGTAATTATGATTTTTGTTTGAGTTTTATTGAAATTTGATATTTATATTCAGTTGAGTTAAATGTTTGATTCATGTCTATCATTTCATCCCTATTTTTACAACACTGTTATTCTTTTGCTGATAACAAAAGGGGGAGAGAAAAGTTAAATTTTGTCAAATAGAATCAAGCAAAGGTCAAATAATTTTCACTTTGCATATAGGCTCATTTATATATTTCTATTTGTATGCATATATGTAGGGGGAGTATTGTGTAGAGAGGGAGCATTCAAATAGGGGGAGAAAATTGAACGATCAAATACATTTAATACATTCAAAATCTTAAATATATGTTTGTTATCATCAAAAGGAGGAGATTGTTAAATATGCGCTTTGCGCTTATATGATTTTTGTTTGATGATAATAAACATATATACATTTGTTTAAATGTATTTGTTAATATACTATTCTATTTTTCACTGTTTAAATAAATATTTGTTGAATAAAATAAATTACACAGAATTTGAATTCAAACAGATATTTTATTCAAATAAATATTTATTACATTTTTGAATGGTACAATTTCAAACTCTCACTATAACTATACAACTTTGATTACAATTACATCACATCTCACATTTACATCAGCACCTCACTACATATCACTCACACTCGTATTTTAATCTTCAACTTTATTCCAGTCAGATTCCAGCATCCGAGTAATCTGCAAAAATATTCTCAAACGCAGTAAAATTGAAAGAGAAATATTTTTGAAATTTGAAAGAAACGATGATTTTGAAAAACATTGTTTGCCTCAGTTATTTGGGTTGTTCGTCATCATTTTTGACTGTGCAATATCTGTGCATATCAGTATTTTTATCAGGGACAGGCAATTATAAGTGGCTGCAGTACACACGTGTACATTCGTATACGTGTGCACTGCCTCGCCAACTCGTGTGCATAAATCAAACAAAAGCACTGCTAACAATTCAGCACAAGGTCAAACCCAAATAACACACGGGATTCAACTCAAGGCAGACCACAAGTACAAGGCACAGTGCAGAGGTCTCAACAGGAAAATCAAGCAACAGTCAAGTACACAAATGTCCAATATGCAACATGACCAAACATGAAGGCTACATGAAGTATGCAAGTTCAACCTCTTCATTAAACAACTCAAGACCAAGCTGCAAACATTCAAAAGTGCCAACAAAGAATGCAAGCTCGACCAACATAATGAATACTGCAACTACACAGACCAAACATCAACAAGCAGTGCAGACCAAAGAAATGCCATCAAGAACATATGAACAGAGTACATGCATGAAGCATGAAACCACAAGTTACAAACATCAAGTCAGGCATGAAGACAACACAGTTCATATACAAAGCTCAAGTCACAATGTCGAGCATGCATGAAATAGTGCAATGAACCAGTGATACAAATGCAACAGTGAAGCTACTGAAGGCAACATGAAGACAAAGTAGACCAGAAGTACAAACTAAAGATCACAAGTGTGCGACAACTCAACAATTTCAAATGACAACCAGAATAAAGACCAGCTGCAACATAAAGCAAAAATGCTCAAAGCCACTAGGTAAACTGGCAACAAACATGAAGTGAATAGAAGTCATGAAAAATGCACAATGCATCAAAGCACAAATACATGAGAAATGTAGTAACAACCAGACCACTGACAATCAATACAAAATGAAGCTGCATGTACAACAGGTGCAACAAGACTTCTAATGATACAAAACATACAAACAAGCACACGAACTAACGAAGACTGCAAAATGATGCAAGACCAGAGGAACGCAAGTTCATATGTACAGCAAGCTACAAGTTATGCAGAATCAAAGTGAACAAATGTCAAATGAAAGCACGGCCTCAAACATGAGAAGACTAATATGCAGTGTACTGTAATACAACAGTGAGCACATTCATATGTACAAATGCAAAGAACAGTGGTGATGCAGTGCAACAGCTACGACAGCAAGTACATGAATGCAAACTACATGAATGAATATCAAGTGATACAACTGCAAGTATCAAGACCAGTGAACAGAGCTAAGATACTCGAGCTTCAAAAAGCTACAGTAGCAATGCACAAATAAAGTCGAGACAAAGCAATGCAACATGACAATGAAAGCTCAAGTCTAAGTGCAGACAACTCAAATGAACACACGATAATGGAATGCACAGGTCAGAGATGCAACAATGGAACCAACACAAAATCATCAATGCAATAACAGCAATGCAACAAACAAGTCAGTGGCAAGCTACAAACTCAAGTGCATGCGACAGTGAAAAAGCATACTAGAATCGAACCAACAAGTGTAGCATCTGTTACCGTGAAAAAGCCAAGTCAAGATAAACAATGAAAGTATTGACGAAGTCAAAAATAACACCGTGATGAACAAGGCAATTTCAAAGCCGTGAGTAGCAAGTAAAGCATCAAATATACGATTGTGAACAAGTCAGAAAACATCTCAATCATCGAAGTATAATCAAGCGGCCAGAGATGAATAATTGACAAATTCAAATATATCTATGCGAATGAGAAAATAGGGTAACGAACCCTATAAATGCCCTAATCATCATTGGCAATCAATCATCGAGTTCAAGCATCAATCAGTAAAGCAAAAAGGATAAAATTACATACCGAAGCAAGGAGTCAAACTCGATCGAACAACGAAGCAGCCGAAGAGAGCAACGAGAGAAGGTCAAAGCTACTCGCGCATTATTAATCAAACATAAAGTCGGCAGCTTCAAACCCTAATTTGGAGTAGAAGAGATGAAGCCCTAATTTCAGAAACAGGACGAAGCCGCCATTACTCTCACAAGCAAAGGAACGAGACAAAAAGGATCGGGTGAAATAAGGGAGTGGGCCGGCCTTGTTATTAAAAGGGGGTTTAGTGTTTTAATTTTATAAAAGGGCTTTATTATATTGTTAATTAGGGTTTAGGGCTATTTTCTATTGTTTTTTAATTGTTGTTTTTATTTTATGAATCAAAGAATTTGTAAATCACCACCTAGGGTTTAGGTAGTGTCAAATTGTCTAGTTAGAATTAGTTCAGTGAGCAGGGTGTGCGAGTTTGCAAAGCTCTATAGGCGGGAGCAGAGTTTGCGAGTAAGCGAAGCTTTATAGGCGGGAAGCAAAGTTTGCGAGTAAGCGAAACTCTATAAGCGGAGCAGGGTGTGCGAGTCTAGTAGAGTGTTTGTGAGCGGGAGCAAATGTTTGCGAGCAGGGTGTGCGAGTCTAGTAGAGTGTTTATGAGAGGGAGCAAATGTCTGCGAGTCTAGTAGAGTGTTTGTAAGCGTGATACTGTTTAATTCTAATAGAAATCTGTGAATGCAGCAGTAGGCAGGGGTTGCCGAAGCTGGGTAAACTTTGTGTGTGATTTACTTTTCAGCATATTTATTTCTGCAGTTTATTTCTGTGTTTAAATCGAGAAAATTTGCTATAACCCTATTCACCCCCCCCCTCTAGGGTTAATCTAGATCCTACATTCATAAATCAAATTGAATATATGATAATTCTTAACCATGAACAAAGCAAAAAATATACAAACATGTTATAAGATTAATCAGTTAAACTCAATTAAAAACAAAACACGGTATCGAAATTGCAATTAAAAGAAAATAAGTTTTATAACACAAAATTTACTTTTTAATGCAATATACTAAATATAATTTAACGTGATCACAGTAACACAAATTAAATGTTAAAACTAATGTAAGGACATTTTTGAAGTTTTTTTCTTTTTTTCCACGACCAATGCACTTGGCCCAACAATGGTACCAAAATGCACACTGTGTTAACATGACCAATTTACCAACATGTAGAAATACTACTTGAAATATCTAATTAGATGGGTGTTTAAGGAAAGGATGTTCAACTATGTAGGAAGTTACTATAAATAAGGAACAATCTTATAAATGGGAAAACCAACTACCATATCTCATATCCGATTCATCGAAGTGGCTATTTCAAGGCTATGCCCTCAATTGGATTGGGATTTCCTTGTAGATATTTTTCACGCTAGAGGATTTGGTCATAGATGGATCAGTTGGATTTTGACTTTGCTTAAAACTGAAAATTCTAGTATTATGGTTAATGGTGTATTAGGTAATAGAATTCAGTCAAAGAGAGGTTTAAGGCAAGGGGATCCCTTATCACCTTTGTTGTTTAATTTGGCCGCTGATGTTTTTGCTAAAATTATTAAAAGAGCAGTGGATAATGGATCTCTAGGAAATGTTGGCAATGACATATCGTGTAATGGTATATCGGTTCTGCAATTTGCAGATGATACCTTACTTTTTTTCTTCTCATCTTCCTGGACACATTATTACTCTCAAGTTTATTCTTTATAGTTTTGAGCTTTTATCTGGCATAAAAATTAATTTTGAAAAAGTTCAGCTTTTGTTTTAAATGATTTAGAAAATGTAGTAAACTTAGTAGCTAATACCCTAAATTGCAAAAGTATGATTTCTCCTTTTGATTATCTAGAGTTTGTGATTAGACCTTCCAAACTCAAGCATGATGATTGGCTTATTATTATTGATAAAATTAAAAATAAGATATCTAATTGGAATGGGAGATTTCTATCTAGAGCAGTTAGGATAGTTTTAATAAACTCGGTTTTATCGGCCTTACCGATCTACTGGATGTCTATGCATCTGTTTCCAGATTGGGTTATTGATAAAATAGATAAAATTAGAAGAGATTTCTTATAGAGTTGAGATAATATTAATAACAGTATTAAATGTCTAGTAAACTGAAAAACTGTTTATAGAGCTAAAAAGGAGGGTGGTTTAGGAGTTATAAATTTGCGTAACATGAATTTATCTCTTTTAGGTAAATGGCTTTGGGAGTTTAAAGATATAAATGATAACGCTATTTGGAAAGAGATCATTTCTAAATATTTCTATAACGGTAATATCAATTTACACCAAATTGATCATTCATTTTCCCATAATCTTTCTAATTTTTGGAAAAATGTTTTAAAATGTTATGAAAATTTTAACTTAGGAACTAAGACGATAGTACACTCAGGAAATCGTACTTCTTTTTGGCATGATTGTTGGATTTCGATCATGCCTCTTAAGTTTGTGTTTAAGGATTTGTATGATATCTGTAACTTTAAGTATGCTTTAATTAATGAAGTTTACACTTCGGATAATGATCCTCCTTAGAATTTCAGTTTTAACAGAATTTTAGTAGGATCAACCCTTAGGCAACTTTCTTTGCTTTATGCCAGATTAAATCTTTATAATATTGATAATGATAATGATTTTATTAGTTGGGAATGGGATAAGAGTAAGAAATATACTCTAAATTCTTTTTATAGATTATTAATTTTTCGGGTACTACAAATAACTCTTTTAAATATATGTGGAAATCTAATGCTCCTCCTAAATCCAAAATTCACGTGTGGTTAATAATTCATGGAAAACTTAATACAATAGAATTTTTAAAGAGAAGAAACATTCAAAACGATAATAAATGTTATTTTTGTAATCTGCATCTTGAGGACATTAATCATATATACTATGATTGTTTGGACTCTAATTACATCCTAATTAATACTCTTAAATTTTTTAACTTTAGTATTATAATTAAAATTTTGGATTGTGAATTCTACGGGAAAAATTTTAAATTCAAATTCAATAAGAATATTAGATTTTTACTACACAATTTATTTATTATTATTAGTTGGTTTATTTGGTTTGAGAGAAATCAAAGATTTTTAATAATCATAATAGTCATTTTAACAAATTGATTTTTTCAATTTTTACATTTTGTTTCAACTGGATTTCTAATCCGAAATATAAATTAGCTAATAATATCCATTTCAAACGGTATCTTAACAAGATTAATTATAATATTAACTATTTTAAACATAACAATAAGTTTTATAGCACTAATAATAGTATTATTAATAATTTTCCAAATTTAAAAGATGATCTCGCTCTTAATCATAGCTTACTTTTGATTAAAGATGAATAGATCAGATCCGTCTCAATTTTTCTTGATAGTCTTATCTAGGCTTTTATTTCATTCCTTTAAATACATATATATGTATATTTACTATTTAAATATACATATATATGTATCATTCTAATTTTTTCCTTAGTCATGTTTCAGATACAGGTTTGGGAGATAGGATTTTAGGATCACTTTGCAGGCTTCTCTTGTCTTCAGATTGTTGGATATCAGATTGTAGAGAGGCCATCAGAGCAGAGATTCTTCATCCAGGACTTCTTTCTGTTTTCTCCTCAGATATAGGATTCTGCTACCTCCATTATGGAGTACTTTTTCAGGATGATCTATTCTCCAGTTTGACGCTCCGTCTTCTTGATCAGTGCCTTCAGAGTGGCCTCTCTAGTCAGCAGATCCTCTTCAGAGCAGATGCTTTTTCGCTTCTTCTGATTCAATCTTTTGGAGCTTTCTTATTAGTTTGAGTCGTCACTCAGTTTTCTGTTCTTTCCTTTTAGTCTTTTTCGCTCTTCTAACATCTTAATAATGGGCGGTGGCCATGCGGAGCTTAATATTGAGGTGCGAAGGGTGGTGTCCTTGCAGAACTCATTTTAGGAGTACCTGAGATTAGTTTTATGTATTTTTGTTTTTGTTACCTGCCAGGCATGTTGGCAGCTCCTTATCCGTGATATATATATATTCACATGTGTGCTCTCCTCTATGCGTAGAGGATCACACATTTTTATCAAAAAAAGGCTATGCCCTCAGTGGGAAGCCTAAAAATTGATGCGTGCCTTAAGATTTTCGAATACGTGTATTTGAACGCTACAAATTTAAAGTTAAAATTATTTTGAATCTAAATTAATTTAACTATAGAAGTTATAAGATGCAAATTTATATTTGTTTTAAATGTTACATGAATATAATAGTGATATTTACATTAATGAAAAGGATGAATAATAAACATGCATATATGAAATGTATGTGTGTGTATGTGTATCTTAGTAAATTATAAATGGTAAAATAAATTAAAGGTAAGTATATAAAGCATATGTCTAAATGAGGGAGGTTAAATAAATTAAAAACACGTATAAACTTAAGGGAGTATACATGAGTTGTAAAGGCATATGATGTCAACCGAATATTATCATCTCCCTTGAAATGTCAAAAAAAACTTAATTATTGTTATTTTAAATTATGAATTCAAAATAATATGCTCTCCATCATTTACAATATAAATATAATATTATACATAGTTATGGTTGTTAAGCACTCTCAAGTCAATATATATATGTATACACACACACATATATATATATATGTAATGAAGCTTATATTGTCCCTAGATTGATAAGAATATTTGTAACTAAATTAAGCACCCTCAATGGTTACATAATTACCCTTAGGCAATCACGAAATGATGGTTCATGAGTGTCTAATGTACTTTATGATTTATTGAGCACACCTAAGGTCATAAAGATGACTAGGAGCGCTCATGTGTATATATATAGTTAGTTAGATAATTAGGAATTATATATGAGGTATAATTAGTAAAATGTTACTTACCATTTATATGAAGTGTAATTTATTGAGCACCCTCAAGGTTGTAGTTGATGGAACTGGGCCAGTCGGAAGGTGGTGAAATAGGTAGATTTTAGAAAAAGTATTCCTATTTTGGATCTATTAGGCCTATGAAATCTAAAGGGGTTATACTAGGTCCGATCTAGTTTTAAATAAAGTCATGTTTTATTTGTTTTATTGTTATTATATATATATATATATATATATATATTTGTTAATTAAAATATTTAACATTTACTAAATGTTTCATTGGGAATGCACACATAATAACATTAATGAACTAATATATATGTGTGTATAAACATACATACATGCATCTAGATATTGGGATTTATATTTACATACATACATACATACATACATATATATATATTATGCGTGTGCATGTACATATTTATTATATTTACATTACAAGTTATATTCTCACATGCATATCTGGAACATAAATACTTAAGTATATACACACTTTTGAGTATACTGTAATATATGTATATGGTTTGTATACACATATTCACAGTACCATATATTTGTGTGTCTCATAATTGAGCTCATAACTGATGTTGAACAAAACTAATACTATGCAATAGAAGTTAACTGAGCACATAACCGATGTTAGCCTCATAACTGAACCCATAACCAATGTTAAACAAAACCGACACTATACAGTAACACAAGTTTCTATTACAACTACAATACAATAAAAAGTTTAAACAAAACCGGTACTATAATGGACCGGTTTTATCTTACTATCACTAACAAACTCCACTAAGTGACCTTTACAAATGAGCTATAAAACGACCACCTTGAAAAGATTGAAGTCGATACTACATTGTCATTACATCAAAAAATGTTACCGAAAACAAATACTAAGTAGTACCATTCCATCGAAAACTACTACAAAACATTTGCAATACAAACTGCAAAAAAACATAAATAATCACTAGAATTCCATATATTAATATCAAATAAAATACTGAACATCACAATCGACTTGAAGATCGATAAATTCATACAAATAAATAGAGTCTTACAACTAAATCATTTAAGTACAATAAATTGCCAATAAAATAAAGAATTCGTATAACCAAACGATAAGTTCTACAACATCCTAACAAAAATAAAAATAAAATAAAATAAAATAAAAGCTAACTCATATCTTCTTAGAAGGTTGACGATTTTGCTTATTTTAATCATATTATTTGCACACACTGTTAACCCGTCTTTTAGCAAGGCCATAGACATGCGGATTTAACTAAATCGACTGCTCGTTTGTCGAGGTTGGAATACTATGGTTTTGATTTGACTAGATGGATAGACGGTCAATCACAAATGATAATCATGATTATTTAGCCAGGATTCAGCATAGTTGTTGGGGAAAAAGATGTGGGGTATACAAAATATGAGTTTCGAGAAAAGTCGAGACGATTCGTAATGTCTGAAGTTTGCTTCAAGTCGCTTGTGGGTCTGCTTCTGGTCTTCAAGCGGTTTACTTTGGGTCACTTGAATGACTACTTTGGGTCACGTGGGATTGGTGCATTTCAGAGGAATCAATGCTTACTTCGGGTTGGCGAGCTATGGACTTTGGGTCGGCAAGTGAATTTTCTCGGGTCAGCAAGAATGGAGGGATCGACAGCATTAATCAGGTCGGCATGCTTTTACTTAGAGTCGGAAGGCAGTTTGCTTTGGTTCAGATGTAAGGTTGCTTCAGGTGACCTAGGGAAACTTGGGTCGGCACATTTATGCTTTCTTCAGGTCGGGAACTTGTTTTCTTGGGGTTGGCTAAAGTATTTCTTGGGCCGGCATTAAGAGGTCGGGTCGGTAACATTCTTGGGGTCGGCATGTTTTTACTTGGAGTCAGGAGGTAGTTTGCTTTGGGTAATGTAAGGCTGGTTCAGGTCATCACCTAGGGAAACTCGGGTTGGCACATTTATGTTTGCTTAAGGTCGGCAACTTGTTTTCTTCGGGTCGGCTAAAGTATTTCTCGGGTCGGCATTAGGAGGTCGGGGCGACAATATTCATGGGATCGGCGTGTTTTTACTTGGAGTCGGGAGGCAGTTTGCTCCGAGTCACTGGTCAACCTGCTTCTGGTCATGACTCGAGTCACGTGGGTCGGCATGTTTGGATTCTCAGGCCGACATGTTTTCTACTTGGAGTCACATTGCAATCTGCTTCGGGTTAAAATGGAAGCTGCTTCGGGTCGCTGCCCGGGTTTCTTGGGGTCGGTATATTTTATAGTCCATGAAATCAGTGGTTGATAATATGGACTCGACTATGGTTTTGGTGGCCTGTATCACCCAGGAAGCCAAGTAACCCGAATTTTTCCAATAAATACTGTCACGACCCGACTTTCTACTCCCAGAAAATCGCATCATGAATTAAGAAAGAAAGGGATAGAATAAGAAAAGAAAGAAGAGAAAGAAGAAACAACACATCAGAATCTAACAGCGGAACGAATAAACTATATTAATAACATAAATATTACATAGTTTACAACCATTATCAGAGTACACATATATACAACACATACTAGACAGTTATAAAGACCTGTCTAGTTATACAACTCAAATACAAACAACACAGAGAACACACAGCGGAATACTAATATCTAACGCAGAAGCCTCCTGCTCCATTTGCTCCTCCACAATTCGTCAAAGCAAACCTGAATCCTAACCTGAATTCCCTTGACTACTCATAAAAATTTGAGTACCCAAGAGTTTATGAAAAACAAAAATAAACTCCGGGTCAGACATGGGTATGGTGTGAGTAACAGGTTAAAGTTGCTTAACTTCCAAAAATCTTTTGAAAAGAAAGGTATCACGTAAGACTTCCCACACATAAACATGGAAAAGTTTTTACCTTACGCTAACCAAAACATTTGATAGGAAATCCGATGATATTATAATAGTGTCTAGGGTTTTCAAATAAATAAGAAATAGCCGAAATTGTTACATTATTAAATTCCAGCTACTAGCCACAAAAGTGGGTAATACAATCAAAACTGTTGGCACTTATTGGAGTTTGGATTCCATACAATGGCAGGGCTACTGGGGTATCGCCCGTCACAGTACGTGGCCTAGATCACCGTACCGAGGAGTACTCCCACTCCCCTGCAACACAAGGCCGGACCCATTCCTTACTGAATAGTTCCGAACAAGACAACCCCGACGGTTGGAGCTCAAAACCGTCCACACAGCCGAAATATAAAGGGACCTCTAGACAGGGATCAATCTTGCTCTCCAGTGAGTGCGACCCACGAAGCCTTGCTGCACCTCCCCTGTTTTAGCCATTCCCGGTTGATGAGGCTTGAGGCTACGATTACCTTTATAGGACATATCACTTAGAATGCTCATCGTCCACCTGACGATGTTCTGAAAGCATTCAATCCATACAAGTTCGTTCCGGGTTCGAACGAAACCGAAGGCATTATCTCGTTACACTCATTTTGGAATCACCCTCAGAGTTAACGACAATAACCCTTGCACTCTGATTCACCATCTCGAATCTATAAGTACTATTCCGTCAAACTCATTACGGAATCACCCATAGAGTTATACTGACGTATAGCCCTTACACCTCGAGTCTTTACTCGCTCCACTTGGATTCACGACCTAACGTTATTTGGAATCGATGTGGTTTTCGGATATTCAAATATGGAAACCCGATCCCGGTCTCATCGAAATCCAAAGCGTGTCTTTTAGGGCCAAGTTGATTTAAAGTTTTAAAACAATTCAATTACAGTATCTATATACACAGATAGATAATTCATAATCATAACTGATAATCAACATTATCACATAACAGGTAATCTACATTATCAATATCAAATAGATATTCCATATATCACCATCACAATAGATAACCTACATTATCACAATACAGTCAAATATTCATACCACACAATATCATTTATCTCATTACTGAGATCTCAAAGCATCCAAGTCAAACAATGACATCCATTCATACATAAGCAAAGATTTACTTATCACAATATAATTAATTTAAAATGAATTAAATTAACTATCTCTATCTCTAATTAATTTAAAATGAATTAAATTAATTACCCCAACTTTAATTAAATTTAAAATAAATTAAATTAATTACTTCATCTTTAATTAATTTAAAATGAATTAAATTAATTACTTCACCAAATTATAACTTGCTTACCCATCTATTTAATTGATTACAATCAATTAATCATTCAAAATAAATCATCCTAATTAATCACTCTTGATTAATTACTCTTAATTACATTCATGTAATTATCCTTAATTAATTTCACAAATTAATTATCCTCAACTAAACAGTAATTAACCTTTAATTACTTCAATTAATTAATTAATCATAATTAATTACATTAATCCTTAATTAATTACATTAATTAATTACCTTTAATTACCTATTATTGATTAATTAATCATAATTAATTTACTTTAATTACATCATTAATTAAATAATTAATGATCCTTAATTATTTCTTAAATTAATTACTCAAAGTAATTAACTAACTTAATTACTATATTAAACCAAATTAATTAATTTCTTAATTAATTATTTGATTAATTACTAAATAATTAATCCAAATTACTCATTCTTAAACATCTCCATTTAATTACAATCTGTAATTATTAAACAATTACTTAATTGATAAATTCCCAAATCATTAATTACATAAATTAATTATTTATAAAACCCAAGTGTTTAAAATTAATTAAACTTAATTAATTAAATTAAACAATCTCATTAAATTAAATTAATTACTTTAAGTAATTAATTTCTTAATTACTTTATCAAGTAATTACACTCAAACCATTTACAATTGATTATTATTTAATTAATTAATCTAATTAATTATAAGAATTAACCATATTAATTAATTGTTAAATAATCCTGGTTAATGACCTTCATTAACCCTCCTCTAATTATTTTATAAGGTAATTAACTTAAATTAATTACAATTTAAATTATCTTTAATCATTCATTAATTAAGGTTAATTATTAAATTAATTAACCTTAAATTAAAACTTAATTACATAATTATTATTCATTCATCATTAATTAAAAATTTAATTAATGATCTTAATTCCAAATTTATTAATCATTAATCAATTATTAATTCCAAATTAATTAATGAATTAAATTAATTAATTAATCTTAACTACCTTGTTAATTAATTATAAACATAAATCTTAATCAATTTTTCAAAAAAACATAACTTAATTATGTTAAAACAATTTAATTTAAAACAAAGAACTTTTGAATTATCTTAAAATTCCAATTTAAATTCAAGTTTAAAATAGAATAAATTTTAAATTTCAGGACAATTCAAAGGTTTGTCTTAAAAATCAAATCATAAGAACTTGAAGTTAAATTCATTTCAAAATTTTAGAAGTTTCAATTCATTTTTAGTTTAAAACTTTCAACTTTAAATCTTCTTTTAAATTTGAAACTGAGCTTCATTTTAAACTCAGATTTCCAGATTTTAAAATTTATCTTTAAACCTTGCTTCATATTTTAAAAACTTCATTATTTAAAATTTCAACTATTTACCAAATTGAAATAGTTAATTAAGTTAAGAATTTAAACTTTTATTTCAAAACCTGGGATTTAAATTTGAATCTAAAATTCAAACTTACATTTGAATTTATACTTAATCCTTACTTTAACTAAATCTGCAGAATTTCCAATGTTTAAAACCCAGATTTTAAACTTCAAAACCCAGATTTAAAGAAAACAGAAAAACAGGTTTCAACTCAAAACTTGGAATTTAAATTCAAATTAGTAATTCAAACTTGAATTAAATTTTAAACCTAAACCTTATTTAAAACCTATAACTACAGATTTTAAAATTTGAAAACCCAGATTTTCAAAATGTAGAGGAACAGGTTTTTTTTTTCTGAAGCTGAACATTTAGTTCAACCCGAGAAACATCAATTTTACTTCGAGTTTTATGCTTCATTACTCCGAGTTTTAAAACCATCTGCTTCGAGTTGTTTAACAACTTGCTTCGAGCAACACAAAGGCCTTTCCCCCTGAAACACCCCAAACCAAACAGTTCATCAGAATCTTATCGCCGTGCATATGCACGGCGACCACTCTCCCCTACTGGTCCTCCTATATGATCCAGAAACCTCCCGAGACCCATCAAAGCCCTCAGTAACCATTAGATCGAACACATAATCAAGAATTCACAAATTAAGCTCCTCAAACTCCAAACCTGTAAACCATTTCCAGGTTTTTACTCCAACCTGTCAACGGCGACAGTTCGCCAACGCGACCACCTGACACCCAACCCTTCCGGCCTCGAGCTTCTCTACGCACCAACTACCCACACACCAACTACCCACACACCAAAAACCAAATCACTCGATCAGTCCACCACTTCAAACTGACTCAAACTTTAACCCTATTCCAAAACTAGGGTTCATACTGAAAAATCAGAACTGCATCTTCCCCAAACAATTATATTCACATTTCTGATTTTTCTAAGGATCTATGATCCTTGCCCTATAACTCAAAAGAAGTTTGAGTTTCTTAAACTACAGGTTTGCAAGAATTTTGCTTATACTCAATTTTGGTTTAAGAATAAACTGTTTCATTGTCAAGCACCTAAAAATACTAGTACTTGATTTAAAAATCAAGCTTCAATTAATACATAGTTTTATGATACTGAAATACAATATTAACTCATTAAAATTTGTTTTGAATTAACATGCAGAGGCCACACTACTCATACTTTTAACTTGCTAAAGTTAATTTTCTTCAGGCAGTAAAACAACTCACCTACAAATATTTGATTCTAGTCTAAATAAGCAAACAAATCTTAGTTAATTTAAGAACAGATACTAACACGAATTTAAACAATATTTGGAGGATTCCTTTAAATAGGAAGATGAATTCAAAGTCATAGCAGAGCATATCCAACATGCATTCAAAAACATATTACCAAACTTTTATGAACACAAACGTTACTAAATTATATCTAACATAAGCATGCAACCTATTTAAATTTAAAAAAAATTAAGTTACTCACCTATTAAATGCAGACCACTGATCATTAGAATCTGCAGAAATAAAATATGCAGAGCTTGACCCCTCTGTTGTTGCTCATTTGAAAATTTGCAGAACACATGCAGTTTGCTTCCTCTGTTGTTTAAAGTCTGGGTTGCTCATGCTTATGATCCCATACACTTAATATTTGCATGTAGATGCTAGTTCAACCAAGGTTTAAAACAGTGCAGACTTCATCCATTCCAGGTTTAAAACAGAGTGCAGAGAAAAAGAACAGGCTTCACTTTGATTTGAAGAGGAAATGCAGATTTGATCTTAGTTTTGGATATGCAGATGAATTTGATTTTGAAGAGGTGAAATTTGTACAGGGTTTTGGGGTATGCAGATTTGAATATGAGTTTGGGATATGCAGATTTTAATCTTTGATTGTAAATGCAGATTTCTGTATTTGAATTTTAAGGTATGCAAATCTTTAAAATGAATATGAAGATGGGTTTGATCTTTGTTTGATTTAGGAAAATGGAAAAAATATGCATGAAGATGTAAGCTAACTAATGTATATTTCAGATTTAATGGAAATAAAAGAAAATAAAAACAAAATTAACACTTGTCTATTTTTTTTTACACTTGTCAAATTGAATGCAAAAGAATTTAACACTTGTATTTCCTTTAAAGATAATTAGTATTTATATTTACAAGATAATGCATGTATTTTAGCTTAATTTAAATTGTTAGTTTATATTTAAACATGTGTATAAATTTACAAATGAAAATAAAACAAGCTATGTTAGTAAATGAAACTTATACATATTATAGATTAAAACAATTTAGATTTTATACTTTTGAATTTAAATTCAAGCCAAATTCAAACCAAACAATTTCAAATTAAGTTGTAAATAAAAATTCAATTTGAAATAAACATTACAAATCTTATTCAAAATTTATTTAATACAATATTAATATTGCTTTTATAAATCTCTTTTATTAAATTTAAAATCATTTTACAAAATATTCATTTTATTAAGCCATAAAACCAATTTGTTAAATTTATTCTAAATTTAAAACAAAATCAATTTATTTAAAATATGAACCATATATTTATATTGTAAATAGAAATCCATTTATATCATTTAAAAGATAAAATAACCAATTTAAATAATTATTGAAGAAGATTATTAAATTTATCTGAATAATTATTATCAGAATATCAATATCAATTTAATTTTAACTACAGATTATTAAATTGATATTGTCAAAAATTCCGGGATGTTACAAATACAGCAGGCGAGGCTTCAAAAAAGGGGATTCTCATTCTGTTCTTTCATAACTTCTTCTACAAAAGATTGTTCAAGTTAATTTGCCATTTTTTGTTTTAAAAACTTGGGATTGTAACGGTAATCAATTCTCTAATCAATAAAAATGGAATTTCTAGAGTGGTCGTAGGCCGGAGTTAGCCGAACCACTATAAATCCTATGTTATTACTGCTTTCTTTTTAATTTTTGATTGTTCTTCATATTTATACTCTCTACATACATTCTACTTGTAATCTATAACTATGAATTGGTGCTTTCAACGTGTTTGGGTGTTAGTGACCAATTTTTACGCTAACATTTTGGTGCGTTCACTGAGGAAGATAGCACTATGGGATTCTAAAGCTTGGAATTTGGGTTTAAAGACTTAGGGACTTGGATTTTGGAAGCAATGGTCAAGCAATCAACCAGGAGACAAAGAACGAAAAGGAGACAGCAAGAACGAAGTCAGGAGGCTTCTTCAGGAGCTAATCAGGCGTCAATCTATATTACTAGAGATAAGATGGAGATGATGCTAAAATGGCAAGAGGGCATGATACAAAATCTACTCCGACATGCAGGACAAGTTGGAGTGCAGAATCAAGGGAATGGACCAACCACGACTATTGGCAATGCAGAACAAGGAGTCGGAGCTGTAGAAATCTCTAGGAGTCAGAACCAGAACCATAATGGAGAGCTTGAAATAAATCGAAAAAGGCATGGGGGAAGACCCTCGGGATTGGATATTGGAAGGCCCGTGGATGGATCAGCAAGCTGGGGCCAACGGAACTGTGAATGAGCAACATGAGGAGTACTACCCAGAGTACCCTTCAGGACATGGGGAGCAGGATGGAGATGCAAACAAGGGGCTACCCCCAGACGGAGACGAGCGAATGGCTAGATTGATAAGAAGGATTATGAGAGGAGGACTACCGAGCAGAGGCTTGGAGGAAGTCAGTCGGAGTCCATTCACTCCGAATATCAAAAACGCAAGGAACCCTCCAGAATTCAAATTGCCAATACTGGAGGCCTGTGATAGAAAATCGGACCCAGCTATGCATGTAACCAGATACATCAGACATATGGAAGTGCTGGGGGCCATCTGAGGAGGTGATAGCAAGATGTTTCACTTTATACTTGATGGATTTGGTTGCGCTCTGGTTCAGGCAGCTAGAGAATAGATTGATTAGGACATGGGGCGAGTTAGTGGAACGCTTCATGCGACATTTTAGGGTCCACGTGACGCAATCCAAGAATGTGATGACGTTGGCATCAATGAAGTAGAGGACAGGAGAGTCTATGAGGGGTTTTCTAATGTGATTAAATGCAGCTGTAGCTTTGGTAGATCGTCTGAATCTATCAATGATTTTGATGGCGGCAGTAGTAGGGATTGCGGAAGGCATTGAATTCAACGATTCATTGGCAAGTGATCCACCACGGGATCTTGGGGAGTTCTGTCATGAGGCGGAAAGATTCATTCGGGTTAGAGGATTCACGCACCAAAAGGTAAGAGATAAACATCGTGCAAGGCAAAGGAACGTCTGGAGAAGGATATGGGATGGATAAAGGAAAGCGTAAGCAGGACGATGGATATGATGGATCCGACAAACGAAGGAGAGGTGCGGAACCCAAATTCGCAATGTATGCGGACTTGACAGATAATCTGGAATGGATTTATTTGAAAACACCAGGGAAAATCCCCTATCAAAAACTACCCAGGAGGAATCCCATAGAACGGGAATGCAGGAGCGGAAAGTATTGCATATTCCATGAGCTAGAAGGGCATGTCAAGGATGAATGTCGCCACTTGAAGGACGTGGTGGAGGAACATGTTAGAGGTGTCAGGTTACCACAATATGTGAGGGACCGGATGAGAGCGGTAGAACACGAGCAATTATCGCCTGCGAGAACGACCCTAGATTAGGGTCACAGCTCGTCATCCGCTGATCGTGATGACAAGGGACGAGTTCAGGATTTGGCTCCGGTCATCGAATAATTTTTCTAATTTTTTTTTAAAAAATAAAGCAGCTATGTCACTTACACGTGTAAGGGGACCAGAGCGATCCCTAGGCATGCTTTGTGATGGTAATAGGCTGCTCTACCTAAAGAGGCAGCACTTAGTTTTTTCTGTTTTTCTTATTGGACATTTGGAGCTTGGATTTAATAAAAGATTTTGGATTTTATGAAATGCATCCCTAACCAGAGAGCTAGGGGATGGATATTGGAAGTCGGTAAGAAACTAATCGCTTTACGTTTAGGGATACTGAACTGGTGTGCAGGGAGCGACGCCGCTTCGCCAGAGAGCGACAGGATCGGCTCGCTCGTCGTTGTTTCCCCTTCACTGGAGAGTGACATGATAGGATCCAGCAAGAGCTCCGAGAGGCTATAATCGGTCTAGGACTTAGGCCATGACATCTCTTAAAGTTCAGGGGTATTGGGCCGAAATGCAAGGAGTGACGCCGCTTCGCCGGAGAGCGACAGGATCGGCTTGCTCAACGCTGTTTCCCTTTCACCGGAGAGTGACAGGATGGGATCCAGTAAGAGCCCGGAGAGGCTGAGGTCGGTCTTTGGGGACCAAGGCATCGCTTAATGTTCCAGGACACCGAATTGGAGTGCAAGGGATAGGTTGCTTCGTCGGAGCGCGACAGGATTTGCCCATTCAATCGTTAAGTTTGGATCGAGCTTAGCAAGGGCCCAAAGAGGCCGTCAACGATCTGGAGAGATCGTAGGATTCGATTACTGATTTCCAAGGTGTGAAATGTATTTGGATAATGGTTTCGAACAGCTACAGATTTGGTTAAGGACCCAGTGAGGCCCCAGCTCTGAATATAGACCCAACGAGATTCTGGCTTTGGATTATAGGACCGGTGAGGTCCCGACTTTGGATAAGGACCCAGTGAGGTCCAGACTTTGGAAAAGGACCTAACGAGGTCCCTAGTATGAATTATAGGACCCGGAAAGGTCTCGGACTTGGATAAAACGATATGGAGAGGTCTTGGATTCTGTTAATGGATTTAAAATCAATTTAGAATTGGATAACGATACGGAACAGTCGCGGATTTGGATATCGGACTTAGATGGGATTGCGTGATAATAGGAGGAATATGGACTTTGGATATCAGATTTAAAGCTATTCAAAACACACTTTCCAATAGCAAGGCATGTTTTGGGAGGCAAATGTTAACCTGCCTTTTGGCAAGGCCATAGACAGACGGATTTAACTAAATCGGCAACTTGTTTATCAAAGGCGGAATACTATGGATTTGATTCGACTGGATGAATAGGCGGTCAATCACAAATGATAATCATGATTATTAAACCGGGTTTCAGCATAGTCATAAGGAAAAAGATGCAAGATACTCGAAATATGAGTTTCGAGAAAAGTCAAGACGGTTCGTAATGTCTGAAGTTTGCTTCCAGCCGTTTGTGGGTCTGCTTCGGGTCTTCAAGCAGTTTACTCCAGGTCACTTGAATGGCTACTTCGGGTCACTTAGGTTCGGTGCATTTCAAAGTGGTCGATGCTTACTTCGGGCCGGCGAGCTATGGACTTTAGGTCGGCAAGTGAATTTTCTCGGGCCGGCAAGAATGGAGGGATTGGCAATATTAATCAGTTCGACATGTTTTTACTTGGAGTCAGAAGGCAGTTTGCTTCGAGATAAATGTAAGGTTGGTTCGGGTCATCACCTAGGGAAATTCGGGTCGACACATTTATGCTTGCTTCGGGTCGGCAACTTTTTTTCTTCGGGTCGGCTAAAGTATTTCTCGGGTCGGCATTAGGAGGTCGGATCGGCAACATTCTTGGTGTCGGCATGTTTTTACTTGAGCCAGAAGGCAGTTTGCTTTGGGACAGATGTAAGGTTGCTTCGGGTCATCACCTAGGGAAACTCATGTCGGCACATTTATGCTTGCTTCGGGTTGGCAACTTGTTTTCTTCGGGTCGGCTAAAGTATTTCTCGGGCCGGCATTAGGACGTCGGGTCGGGAACATTCTTGGGGTCAGCATGTTTTTACTTGGAGTCAGGAGGCAGATTTCTTTAGGTCACTGGTCAACCTGCTTCGGGTCATGACTCGGGTCACATGGGGTCGGCATATTTGGATTCTCGGGTCGGCATGTTTTCTACTTGGAGTCACATTGCAATCTGCTTCGGGTTAAAGTGGAGTCTGCTTCGGGTCACTACCCGGGTCTCTTGGAGTCGATATATTTTATACTCTGTGAAATCCGTGGTCGACGGTATGGACTCGATTATGGTTTTGGTGGGCTCGTATCACCAAGGAAGCCCAGTAATCCGGATTTTGCCTATAAATACAGCAGGTGGAGCTTCAAAGGGGGATCCTCATTCTGTTCTTCCATAACTTCTTCTACAAAAGGCTGTTCAAGCTACTCTGCATTTTTTGTTTTAAAAACTTGAGATTGTAACTGTAATCAATTCTCTAATCAATAAAAAGGGAATTTATGGAGTGGACATAGGCCGAATTGGCTGAACCACTATAAATCATGTGTTATTACTGCTTTTGATTGTTCTTCATATTTATACTCTTCACATACATTCTATCTATGATCTATAACTGTGAGTTGGTGCTTTCAACGGCGTTTGTATGTTAATGACCAATTATGGCGCTAATACACACCAATTCTGTTTTGTTTATTTTGAAAATATGCAAATCATTCTCAACATTTAATCGAAATTCTTCCAACACCCCATGCTTATCTTGTGTAGACTTAATTAAAGGTTCATCTCTAGAATCCATAATAGGCTTATCAAAACTAGGAATAAGATTGATAGCTTGAGAATAAGAAAGATGATATGCATCCACATTAAAGTAGTACTTAACAAAGTCATATAACACCTTAGACCTTTTAAGACATTTAATAGCACGAGAACAAGAAAATCAAGTAACTTCCACCGATTACAACTACAAATACGATCTTTAAAATCTACATGATGAGATTTAGGAGATCTAAAAAAAGAAATTCCAAAGATCTAACCACATTCCAACCAAAACCTTCTTTAATTTTGAGTTAAGCTTACCTCTATAACAGGACATAGAGTAACGGTCCATAATCGACATTTTTCTCATCTCTAAGCCATTTGTTCCATAATTCTAACTCAAACCTCCTCTAAACAAGAAGTAATGGGTAAAGCCCTTTTAGCTAAAACCAAAGCATTAAAACTTTCGACGACATCGGAACTATATTCACCATAGTTTTTCAACGAAAAAACAAATCAACCCAATGATCGTAATTGTTGACCTTCAAAAAATTAATAATAGCCACGCCTCCAATTTCTAAAAACTTTGACATCACTTTGTGAAAAACAGCAAGATTTGAAGCTCCAGAACATGTCTTAAACAAATCAACAACAGATAAATTAGAATTCTTAGATTTGACGGCAGAAAGAAGATTTTGCTCCATACATTGATAACAATAACCATGTAAAGCAGAAGGAAATAGTTTTGAAATTGCTCATATTAATCCTCAATGACAATCGAACATAAAAACCTATTGTTGATCCACATGAATCATTTTCTTCAAATTGTTCAAAAACCAACAACGGTTACTTTTACTCTCATGACTGATAATGCACATAGCTAAAGAGAAAAAACATGTAAATACACATAAAAAACATTACACAATAGAACAAACAAACAAAAAATAAAAGTAAGGCCACCACACAGATTTCCAAAAACGTAAAAAAATACAAATAAATAAAATAAAATACTACACAGTATATTATTACCACAATATGAACTATCCTACAAAATGAAAAACAATAGAACACAATATACGACTAGTTGCAATTAACATTACACTAAAATAATTAAAATAATAGTGAAAAGCATATAGATTTTTTTTCACAATACAACTAAACTAAAAAAATAAAAAATAAAAAATTAAAGCTTCGTAATAAAAGAAGAGATACTACACATTGAACTAGCATCATTAAAATGATATTGCACGGAATATTACTTACCAAACTACAAATTATCCTAATAAAACTTTAATGCTTCACAACAAAATTAGATACCACACATTGAACAAAAATAATAATAAATGATACTCCAAGATATTATTATTTTTTTACCATGGTACAAATTATCGTAAAAAAAGGAAAAAAATCCCCACAATAAAATTAATTCTACTTTATATTAAATTGACATCATAAAAAATGATACCGCATAGTATATTTTTAGCCGCGATACAAAATAACTTTAAAAAAAATTAACAATTCAAAAGATAAAAAGGTAATATTGCACATTAAATTAGAATCACAAAAATGATGTGCGGTATATTTTTACCGCAATACAAACTAACACAAAAGAAATCAACAAATCACCACAAAAAGAAAGTAATACATATACTAGCAACATAAAGAATGAGACTACACAATACTATTTTAAACAGTAAAAAAACTATTATATAACAAAACGATAACTATCATAAAACTTGCACACATCGAAGAACAAAAATCAAAGTTTCAATCTACATTGAGATATAAAAAATAAAAAAGAACATGCCTTGATTCCCTTTTTAGTTGTAGCACTGATCAAAACACATGGACGTTCTTTCAAACGACAAGCATCCATAAATATCAAAGGACGAAAATGCTCAAAACCAAACATACAAGCCCAGAAACAAATAAAAACACTCCCAAATTGATTGCTAGAAGAATCAACATCTGTAGCAAAGCAACTACTCGGATTAAATCTTTTAACCGCATCCATCAATTTAAATCATTATAAGACATAATATCATCACCATACAGCTCTTTCAACCCAAGTTGTTTCCTTTGACAAACAGAGCAACAAGACGAGCTATAATTGTACTCTCTATTAAACTCAATTATAATTTTAAGTGTCTTAGTTGGACAATCATGAGTTTCATCGACAATTATAAACTTTACAAGCCAACTAGAAATATTCGTATTATTCACATCTCTTAAATCAACTTCACAATAGTGATCACTAATCAATGTCCTAAAGAAGAACTGATTATGTTGACTACAACCACAAGTACTATAAATTTTAAAAGGACAACCACTGTTATATGAAGAACAAGCGGCACTAATACGTTCAGTTGAATTTTTCGAAAGAACCAACTCATATCCTTTTGAATTTGATATATATTATCAAGAACTCCCTAAAAGCTCCGCTCCTCCAAAAACAAAACCCAATAAAATTTAAAAGGGGGTTTTTAGGCTAAAGGAAAAAATTAGAAAAAAAATTAGTTTCAGGTACAAGAAGTTTGTTTTTTATGCTGAAGAACGCTTTTTAGTGTAAATCACAGAATGATAGTTGTAACTATCATTTTCAATTTACACTAAAAGGTGTCCTTCAGGCTAAAAAGCAAATTTGTTGTCTGTTAGACTAAATTTTTTTGCAACTTCTTCCTTATGCCTGTTTACCTGAATTTTAAAATACAAAATTTGAAATACAAAACATCGAACCTTTCTCGATATATCTTTCAAATAACAACTGTTAAAACCCTTAACTTTAACATTAAAACCAGGTTATTTTGCTTATACCATTAACCTTAACGCTAAAACCATTAACCTTAACAACAAAACATTACCATCAACCTCATATTCCAATTGACCTTAACATTAAAACCTAAATACTTATTTTGCTTATACAACTAATAACAACATAAAATAAGATCAAAATCCATGTCAACAACAACTTTGTCCTAAAGCACATTTAATGCCACAATAAACAAAAAGGTGAGTTAAATCCAATAACGATAAATTGCATGCTTCACATCGTAAGATGGACAATTAACGGACAATTGTGTATTAAGAATATAATCTTTATAGTGAAAAACAAATAGAAAAGAATTACAGCTACAGAAAGAAAAAAAAACCCACTAATAATATAAAAACACTTGCAACAAAGATAAATAATAGACGACACTGTACAATATTAAAAAATAAAAAATAACAAACATCAAGACAAACCTACTGCTACCCCAGCTCCAAACATCCAAATTGAGCAATAACAAAAAAAAACAAGCAATTCATAAGATCATCAGAATAGAGTAACGAGCATACCAGTACCACTTTCATCATTAATTGCCGTCAACAGAATTAATGATGGAGGAATAAATCATAGAAACTAAAATGATTTTGTCCTCGAATTCAAATTTAGGGCCGGAGTTAAAAATAGGCGTTGCTTTTATCATAGAAACTAAAATAATAATTTATAACTCCATATATGTAAATAGTCCAGTCATAGTCTAATATAATATCACTGATATCAATATTGATTAATCATACTCATATGCTGCAGTGCAAGGTCTGATTGAAAAAAACTACTAATAGACATAAAATTAATTTTCAAAAAATAATGGTTATTGATATTACGAAAGAATATGGGAACGCTATCTCCTAGAGAACGCACAAGTTTACTTAAGCTAAAAGGGATATACATAATTCATATACTCTTCTAAACCACACTGGAGTTTGTCCTCAATTAAACATTACAAACAGATAACAAGGACAAAATTATTTTTATTTTATCTTTATTTTCGTAATGACCTTGGATTTCATAATCATATAAAACATAAAACATTTCCAATTTATGATCGATTGAAATGACTACTGCTTTCCATCTTTTTGCACCAAACAAAAAAAAACAAAAATTAAAAGTTCAATTCTTTTCTTATAAAATCATTTTTACATAAACAATAAAAGGTTTAAAAAAATTGACTTTATCTTCATTGTAAAATCATGTAGATTGAAAGGAAATTACTCTAAAAAATTAAATAGTTGAAATTCTGAAAATTAACCATAAAACTTCAGTAAAATAATAAATGCTCTTATCTTTTTATATAAAAAGACGTATCCATCAATCATTTGACAAATAAAAAACGTATGAATGAAAAATAGATATTCTGTTACTTCCATATTATCTATTAGATTAAAAATGATAAAATCAAACTTTTGTCAATTCAACGTTTAGAATGAACATTTTCATTTTCGCAAACTTGTGACCGAATACATTCAGCAGCCTAACGATATTTACCTGTACTTAAACATCAAATATTATAAGCTAGTGGGTATTCTGCTTTCAAAAAAATTAAAGAAAGTAGGCTATGTTTCAAAAAGAAAATAACCGTGTTATTTTGATTAGGTTCAGACTGTTCAATTTGCCCCCTTCAAATTTGAATTTACGTCCATTCAAAAATACGGAAAAAACGTGTATACCGTAAAAATGACTCATTTAAAAAACAAAATTAACGTATACATTAAAAAATACTTCTACTATTTTCGTGTTCGAAAAATAATATAAGCACAACAAAATAATCCATTTTACCATCGTCACCTCTTTTATCACTTCAATCTCCTCCTATTTGAGATACATTAAAAACAGGAAGTCCAAAATTCATTTTAAACCAAACATCACCTAAGTTATAAGTTATTTTCCATAGGTCGATGCCCATTTACCGAATTGGTTTGACACAACGTCCTAGTGACCTTGTGCCAGATTAAACCATATAGTTGAATATATTACTATATATTCAAAAACAATATTTACTGCGATTACACTTGTAATAAACATCATTAGTGATTGCAAAAACAGTCAAAAATGTAATATTAAACAGAAGAGGAACAAATTAATCACGTACCTGTAGAGATTTCCGTATGAACTGAATGCTCACCACAGTGAAGGTAGGCTTTCACTTCCTAAGCCCTTATTTAACTACTAACCCAAGATAATAGCAAAAATAAACAGAATTACCGAGGAGTAAAACATATTTCTCATATAAAAGCAAACAAATGTGCCTCACCACAAACAAACAAACAACTTCTTAAACAGGAAGGATAACCAAAAGCACAAAGATAAACATTATTCCTAAACAAGTGCAAAAACCAAATCCAACACAGCTGTTTTTGAAATTTTCAAAATAAAAAACCTAAACAGAGCAAATGATAGACAAGCGATGGAATTAAGAAATGATTCCATCATTCAAGGATAGGGAACCAAGCTGATCGGTAGGTGGTGCACCAGCCTGGTGCACATTCCTCAAAATATCCATGGCTTCAGCAACTTTAGCCTTCAAGGCCTCGGGCGATTCAAGAAGGTGCAACACTTCAGTCTGGTCCATTTCCAGAAGCATTCCCGTCACCTTTGCTGCAGATTCATGCTCCAGCTGATCAACTAGTGGGTACAGACTCTCACCAAGCATCTGCACATTATATATTGCTTATACAAGAAATATCGACCTAAAATATTCATATATTCAGATGTTCATTCAAGCTTCACTTATTTCATGACTTGAATACACCAAGCAGAAAAACAGCACATTATTGTATATAAGCGTATCAACAATAAGAACTGTACTCGAAACAGTATTATATTCATCCTAGATGAAACAACAAACAAGGTTTTTGGGTTCCACAACAACAAAATGGACAAAGACTGTTTATCAATCAGGGCAGAATAAAGTAATATTAGATATCTTGGTTCCAATTGCAGTTTTATCTTTTACAATCAAGACTAATCTCCAACAATGGTTGAACAAGTGTGTATTTTATACGATGATATAATTAAACTTCAGACTAATTTCCAACAAGCTTTGAACTACTTATATTAGTGCCACACCAAATAGAGATCCGCAAATCTGATCAAACCAATCCAAACCCAACTTGAACCCAATGGGTCCAAGCTTGAGTCTAGGTGAAAAAATAACAAAAACCGATCTTTCTTGACCAAGAAGATTAGACGACAAAGCGAGAAAATATATGCATTTTCAGTGTTAACCGATCTGAATCTAACCTTTGGTCAGGTTAAAGTTTTAAAATATACAAGTTAGATTGGACAAAACTCAACCCAACTAGAATCGAGACCTGCCGGGTCGGATCCAGATCTGACCCAACGGGTCTAATTATCATCTCTGAACAAATAATTTCAAATGGATTCTCCAAATTAATCACGAATGACCTTCGAACTATTTGTTCTATTTACTGTTGACTAAACAAATAACATCGAATGGAAGTTTTTTTTTCCAAATTAATCTCTAATGAACTTTGATCCGTCTGTTCCTATTACGATCGCACCGAATAAACTGTTAATCGATATGAGACAGCTGAGCAAAATGTTTGAAACTTATGAATTTGATGATGCACATATTGATTTAGAAAATATGATTGATGAATCAGATTCAAGTTTCTAGTTTATAAGTAATATATACAATTATCTTGGATTTTGGTTTTTTTCTATTATGATTGAAATTCTATGCTTATGAAATTATAATTAATGTTTTTTGCAAAATGTCTTAAAAAACCTTTTTCAGATATGTTTTAAGTAAGAAAATATAAATTATATTTAACTTTTTTAATTAATTGTTAAACATAATTGAATTAAAAAGGCGTGTCATTTGTTCCACCGTGCACCAAGGCTACAGGTAGGCTTTACGTCTCTTTTTGGCGTTTGCATTAATGACTGATATTGACCAACATTGTTTGACCAAACTATTTCAAATGGCATTGAATATAACAAACGGTGGAGACAAAAGAAAGCATACAGTTCTCTGCTGCTCAGGAGTAGCATTGGCCAAAGCAGTCGCCAAAGCTCCAATAGGCATGGGTTGTGGATCTCTAAGAGGCATGCCAGCCATATCAGGCGAAGGCATTCCTCCACCTACACCAGGCATCTGATAGTCGGCCATGTTTCGCCCTGGAGGAGCAGCATAGCGATACACTCGACCACCACGAGGTAGCATCTGTTATAGTAACAATTGTCAAATATAAATTGAAATATTAGAGGTAGGGTACTACTTTTACTTTTCAACGGAAGAACATAACTACATGAAAAAGCCATGAATCATGTACCATGCAGATTTATATATATAATGTTCAACGGCTACACATAATCATTGGGAAATGTTTGTCAATAATTATGTTCTACACTATGATCCATGCTTTGAGGTTCTGCTTGAATCAAAGGTTCTTAATCGAGTAACATAACTACATGAAAAAGCCATGAATCATGTACCATGCAGATTTATATATATAATGTTCAACGGCTACACATAATCATTGGGAAATGTTTGTCAATAATTATGTTCTACACTATGATCCATGCTTTGAGGTTCTGCTTGAATCAAAGGTTCTTAATCGAGTATGAACTTTTTGAAGGACTAGATGTAATCGAAAGTCCACAAACATGGTGTAACCAAAATCCGTAAGCACTAATTACATCACAAAATTTTATAACTGTGATTACTCCTATAAACCTTAAGAGAATGGTTGTTAGCAAGAACAAGTATGGAAACAGAAACAAAAAATCCAATCACCTAAAATGGTCTATACATGAAATTAATTTCAAAAATGTTTTAAAAACTATAGCAAGAACAAGCATATTAAACATTAAAACTAGATAATGTTAGAATCTCTAATTAAAATTATATGCTCATGACTTATCACACGAGAATTTTGTTGACAGAAAAGAAGCAAGATTATTAATTCTCTTTCTTTTCCTTTCACTTTGACCAAGGTTAAAAAAAAGCTAATTCTATTCATACACCAAGAATTACTTTACATACACACAAAAATATAATATAGTACACACCAAAAACTACTTCACATGCACCCCTTGTTCCTATCTTCTTTAACTTCCCTCTTTCAAACTTAAACTCATTTAAACAAAACTAGAAATTCCAAACAGTTAATTAAGTTAAAATTTATCAAAGGGAACTTTAATTTTGTACTAATATTATAAATTTGTTCAAAAAAATAAAACTTTCACGATTTCAACGAAATTAACTCCCACTTTACAAAAACCTAAATACTTTTAAATTACAACAATTAGTTGTGAAAGTTTTATAATTAATATTTTAGGTTTCATGATACTAAAATTAATTAACTTCATCAAAATGTATAGGATTTGACAAAATTTCATTAATTTTAAATTACTAATTTGATTGATTATAAGAGAACGATTAAAAAAATGCAAGTAATAAAAAGGATATTTTAGTAACAAATTATTTGAGGAAAACTAGTGGTGTATCTAAGTTAATTTTCGATGTAGGAATAGAATTTACCACAAAAGAATTCTCCAACTCACTTTTCGTTAATCAGTTCTCCTTTAAAATCTTTGACCTTTATCACAAACGTTCCCATCACCATCGAATAACTGTATGTTCCTGTGTACTTTACTAGATCTATCTAGTAAAGTATTACCACAAAGCTTTCAAACAAGAATGGCCAAACATGGTTCTAACAAAGAAACACCAACCCTTCTACAAGGTTAGTCGCGTCTAAGTTATAATCAAATCAAATATAAACAAAATGGGTGCAACGCACTTTGACCAAGATATGAGAAAAGAATTGATTTGATTTAAAAAAAATTCCCTTTCACTTTCACCAATATTTTAAAAGAAACTTTGAAGTCTCAATTGGGATGTCAAAAGCGTTTCTATATTATAAAAATAATTCGTTCCTACCACTCAACTACCTTCTTTAAAAATGCATTTTCATCAAGATTTTAAGCAAGAAAGGTCAAAACATGGTTCTAACAAAGAAACACCAACCTGGTTGGCTGGTACCATCGAAGCTTTAACCAAATAATGAAAGTCAAAGGCAAGCAAAATAGCGTAGGCAGTCGCATCAATGTTCCATATAGGTGCCAATGGTGCAATTGAACTGCTTTTGGTAAAGCCATAAAGAAATAGTTATAATACCTGTGGAGTAAGCATCTGATGTTGTTGTGATTGTACAGGTCCACCTCTACCAGCATGCCTGCCAGCTGGACGTTGTGGTTGCTGACTTTGAGGTACCATGGGCATATAGTAATTTGGCATTGGAGCACCACCCGGCCTCATTCCAGGTAAAAGGGGCTGCTGGTAACCAAAGCCAGGCTACATGAAAGCAGAATAAAGTGAACACTTCTAACTTTTAAGCACCATAGCAAAAAGAACGTGTGTGTGTGTAGATTATACATCTATCTATACACAAAAATAATGATTACTTGGTGGGGAATGAGTGCTGGGGGAGCCTGGCCATAAAATATTTGCTGTCCAGGAGCACCTGGTGGATACATGGGCATCCGAGGACCAACATTAGGCGGCATAGCTACCGGACGCATTTGTGAAAATTGTGCCTGAAATTATATTAAATATAACAGTTAAAAAGCAATCTAAATGATTCATCGCCATTGAAGCAATACCCTCAGTATTACGCATTTGTGAAAATTGTGCCTGAAATTATATTAAATATAACAGTTAAAAAGCAATCTAAATGATTCATCGCCATCGAAGCAATACCCTCAGTATTTGCACTCTCTAACGATTGATATACAAAAAATTAGCAGATAATTGATAGTACTCATAGCTGAATAAATTATAGCAAGGTACCTGTAATCTTGCCTTTCTGTCCTCTTTATGTTGTGCAACTGCAACATACAAAGGTTTGCTGCCAACCATTTTTCCGTTCATCGCTGTCATCTACAATAGCATAAAAGAGGATAAATGAATAAACAAGACAATATTAGTATTTTAGAAAGCAATCAAACGGCAGAAAGCGAAAAACTTACTGCACGTGTTGCATCTTCAGGAGACGAGAAGGCAACAAACCCAAACCCTCTACTAACACCATTAGCATCTCGCATAACCTAAAATAAATTTATCATAGAGAAATTCAGTCTAGCATAAAATGCATTATCTTTAATAAGACAAGATTAAAGAAATTAGTGACACCTTGCAAGACGTAACAGTGCCATAATCCGAAAACATTTCCCTGAGTTTTTCATCACCAATACTATCATCCAAGTTCTTCAAATATAAGTTAACTCCTTGAAATTTTTCAGCGGCTTCCTTTGCACCCTGATCAAACTTACCCTTCAATTCCATCTCCCTCTCAGATTTCTTCTGAGCTTTCCCAACAAACCACTCCTTGTCACCAAATTTCTTTCCATTAAGCTCCTGAACCGCTCGCGCAGCGTCATCAGCATTTTCAAAATTGACAAAACCAAAGCACTTGGATTTTCCATCTTCTGTCATTAAAACTGAACTGGTAATGGTTCCATATTCACCGAAAATTTTGTCAAGATCTTCTTTGGTTGTTGATTCAGCAAGATTTTTTACGAAAACATTTGTAAATTTTGCAGTGCTTGCAGCATTATCTCTTTCTTGCTTGCGTAGAAAGCGAGATACATAAACTGGCTTGTCGTTGAGGCACATGCCATTAAGCTTTTCTATAGCATTTTGAGCAGCCTCCTCAAGCTCAAACTGAACAAATCCATAGCCTTTTGATTGACCAGTTGAGTCGGTAGCAACTTTGCAAGAAAGAATGTTACCAAACACTGAAAATGTCTCTTGAAGAGCTCTGTGATCAATTGACTTATCCAAATTCTGAAAAGAAAGGAAAAATCACTGAAACTAACACGACATAAATGTGAAGTTAAATCAATGATATTGTAATGGAAATTAATCAATCAAATCCACAAGAAGAAAATCATACTTTGATAAAAATATTTCCTTGTCCGCTCTTTCGGGTGCTAGGATCACGGTTAGAATACATAATCCTGATTGGTTTCCCGTTGAGTGGGGTAAAGTTCAGATTCTCAATTGCCCTTGCAGCTGTCAATTAAAAATCACAAGCATAAGATAACCCGTTATTCAAAATTAGCTATGACCATGTTATCTGTTAACAAGTTTGAAAGCATACAGATAAACTCAATATATAATATAAAGGTTCAAGCCAACAAAAAGATCATATGAAGAAAAGCTAAAAGCTGTGTAGATAGCAATCACTACTACAAAACCTATGAAGTGAGGATTACACAAATTTTTATTTTGTAGTCTACAATTTTAGCACACATTCAAATATTTAGCATTTCAGCTAATCATACCCTTTAGAGTTATTAGATTCAAATATTCTGTCATATTGCAAAGATCTTTTATATAGAGTATCGAATGATCGTAAGACTGACAACATATGTTAGATCTGTTTAAAGCACAAAACCTAAATAGTTATTACCGGTATGACGGTATCAGTAGAATATCGAAAACAGCAACAATCAAAAAATGCACACACTATGCAAATGATACTAGAATATATACAAGTGGTATCGGATAATACATTCTAATGCAATCAACAAATAGCATTTTAAAATTTTCAGATAATATAGAAAACATCCTCTACACAGACCTTCAAACAATTGTTAGATCGTTTGATGAAATATATTTTTATCTACATAAAAAAAAGAAGTATGCTATAGGGTATTATTGAAACAAGAGAAGCTGTAAAAAAAATTACTAACTGTGATATTTGACTAAACTTTTTTATAAAAAAAATCTTCATTTCACGTGTATATGGATGCTTTCATGGACATCTTGCACAGGATGTAAACAAATACAGGTTTTACTTGTGCAGACCATTTTTTCGTAATTTCAACCATAATTATCTTTGTTCTGCTCAGACTGATATCTATCTGATCGCAATGGACTCTGCATAGGATGCCGCTTGAATAAGAATTTCAAAACACCATGTTCAAACTTCATTAATGAGCTAAAAGTTTAATACTCTCCATTTTCAGCGCTTATTTTGCATTTTAATGAAATCGCTGAATTGATTCATGTTGCTAATAACTAGAACCATAGAAATTTAATGCTTATAAATCAAAATGACAATGTAAGCATTATTAGCCTATGATATGTGATGTTTGGCTCAGAAGTGTTACTAAGCTCAGATCTTTATCAACAATCTAAGCATATATTCAATAACTCAGACACCTCTTTATAACCTATTTCCTTGTACACGATAATCTTCATACAATCATGTTGTTAGAACTGGACTAAGGCTGCACTTATTTGAAATGCTGAATGCTAAGTATTGAATATTAAAAAGTTGTTTGTTCATGGTTTTATACACACACAGATATATAGAAGTGGGATTTCTAACAAATCATCCTTGAATGTTTAAATAAAATCCATGCTTGTCATATAGATAAGAAGTTCTCCGTTATTTTTAAATTTTTATACATGATGTCAATCAAAAATAATTTCATTGCAATAATGATGTGTGTATTTTAATAATTAATTATGTAACTCATAGTAAATATTAATTCACATGGTAGAAAACAAGATAAGCATATTTGCAACATCAAACGAAATTAATACAAGATGAAAATATAAGTAATAAATACTAAGAAAATAGTACTCATTGATTTCAGATCCAATATTTCCCTTCTCGGTTTTGTAAAAGATATTCAACTTTAGGCCAATGATATCTACTAAATAATCCCCTAACCAAACTCAAATTTCTCATATTTTAAGCAAAAAATCATACTATCCAGACCAAAATCATTTTAATTAGGTCTTCCATGTTTTTCTAACAACGTATCTAGGTATAAATACAAACCAAAAAGCGAAAACATATTAGTGGGAATTTACAGTTAATTGAAGAGTGATTGGAAAAAAATGAGAATATAACGAGCGTTTGAAACAAAGCTTAGAAGCAAATGTGTAAACTGAAACAATTGTCAATACATATTCGCAAATTAGAAAAAGCAATAGCTGGTTAACATTTACTTCAAGTTGGCTCCGTTTGTTTGAAGTGCTGAATTCCGATCGGTGATATCTAAATGCTGGTTGCTGAATAATTGCTTAGTTGTCTCTTGGCATTCTGAAACTTCTGATTAGAATCAGAATTAATAATTATGTTTCTTTTGAAAATAATGCCCAAAAATGTCAAACAGTTTTTAAACAAAGACTATTGAAAATAGCAATTTTAAATTTAAATGTTTCAAATTAACAAAGTTTGAATTAAGAAAAATAGAATACTATGAAAAAGTGATAAAAATGTTCATTTTGAAAATTTAATTTTTCATGCTTGACTACGGATTTTTTAGCATTTGAAATTATGATTTCTGAAAATAATGAACTGAAACAAAAAGTTTTCAAAACTTTAATTTCTAATAACTCAAGATTTAAAAGTTTCGAATTTTCAATTTTGGTATTTTTCACGTAGACTTTAAAAGCATACTGGATTTTCCAAATTGAATCTTTTGAAATTTGAGATTTCAACTGTTAATATTAAAATTTCATATTTGCATTATATTCGTAGATTTTGATAGGTGTATGACGTGAACAAACTTTCTATCAACATTCAGAACTAAAAATAAGTAAGAAAAGTTTTGAATAACTTTGTCTAAATAGATGGATTTAATCAAATCAGAAGGATGTTAAAAATCAAACATAAAAAAGTTCTAATTCAGAAATTAGTTAATAAAAACAAACACAGCCATTAGTAAAGCAACTTCTGAACACATATTCAGGACATACAATCGCTTATTCTCACACTGTTCAACATCTAAACCAAACACTGAAACACAAACTTTTTCTCACGCCATTCAATAACTACCTCATTGCAACTGAACAAGGCCAAAATTTGTTATTTGTTACTACTTATGAGTTCTAAAAATGTCACCACTAGATCAAGTAGCATATAATTAATTGATACAGTTTATGAACCTGATCACAAATTTCATGTTGATCAATAAAGTACATTTAGATTTTTAAACACAATGCAAAATGTCTTAGAATAAAAAAATGTATACCAGTTGGTATACATTTCATCCAAATACTGGCACAGAAAGCAGATCAAATTAGAAAACAATGATGAAAATAAAGACAGACTGAAGAAAAAGCATCATATGTAATGGTAAGCAAAACATACTAGAGGATAACAAACATGTTCTCTTGATGCTTCCCTACCATGCAAGTTCCATGATTACATGGTACTATTTTAAATTTCCACTAGCAAGTTACAAAGTGGAACTCACAGTGAATAGGATCTTAAAGAATTGCAGTTTTCACAAATACAGTGTTATTCTATTTAATAACTGTACTAAGTTAGGATGGTATAAAAACCAGATGAGATATACTTTTTTGACATATTATCATTTTAGTGATGTTTTACCATAGAACAGCTTCATCCATTCAACGATTTGTAATGATTCCTAAGCTGTTTCTAAGAAAAATGCAATGACATGTGTGCATTACAGGATTCAGGTATTAGCAACTTGTAAAGTGTCAGAAAAAAATTAAAAAAAACAACAGGTCAGGAAATAATACAAAAGACGTAATTCAAATATGATCTACAGTTTATACCATCTAATGCAAACAACAAACAATATCAAAACCTAAAACAAAATCAAATAAACGAAAAACTCACCATCTATTGGATTGCTGTAATTGACATAACCATATCCAAGCGATCTCCTTGTTGTGATATCCCTACAAACCCTAACCGAAACAACCTGCCCGATGGATCCAAACATATCGTACAGCTGAGCATCGCTTACATTCTGCTCTAAATCTCCCACGTACAAGGAAGTAGTGGGAAACTGATTTGCCGCACCAGCAGTGCCAGGAGCAGCGACCACATATCCATTCATCCCGGCAATTTGATTTGCCTGCTGTGGAACTTGAACTTGAGCCATACTTCTGATTTTTTTTTTCCTTTTTCGAGATTTTATAATTAATAACAAATATAAAAGAGTTCAAACTTCTTCTTTATCAGATAGATAGATTCACCCAGCCAATCTTTTTTTGGAATTTTTTTGTTTTTGGAATCGGGATTATTGGGGGAAATTGATAGAAAAGATCGATTTTTTATAATTTTTTGACAGAAACGGAGGAGAGCCCGACCTACTCCGCAAAGCAAAACTGAAGAAGACGGCGAGTTTATATGGGGACGAAACCCTAGATTTGAGATGGTTGCATATGAGCCGTTGGATTTTTCAGATCAGATGACAGTTTATTTGAGAGAACCGTCTGACGCATGCGGGAACACGTGTAAGTCACGTGTTATGAGATGCGCACACGCGGAAAATTTGGTACGCGAGTCGGATAAGTCCCGTTCCACTTTCTTTTAGCATTTCCAAACTTTGTTTTATGAAGATGCCATCCGGAACCTTCGAGGTTCAAGGGTAGAGAACACCGGTGCTACCGTGTTTTGGACACTTTGAGATCACAATGTGTATTTTGACCCTTTAAGGGTGAGTTTGAATGTATAATTTTGTTATATTATATTTAGTTTAACTACTTACCATCGATAAAACTGCAATTTGATGGGTTTATACGTTCATTTGGATATGTATTCAGATTCGTCTATTACATAAAAATCGAAAACTTTACTGTGGAAGAGTACAAATTTAGCATTTAACTATAAATTTATCGTCAACAGAGTTGGCGCAGTTGGTTGATGGTCCGGACTGCGTGATCGAAGGTCACGAGTTCGAGCCCCGAAACTGACAACCCTTACAAGTGAAGCTTGTTTCTCTATGCGTAAACTTACTAACACCACTTAAACACTAATTAAATTAAATCATCAAATCTACTTTAAAAACTCAACTTAAGTATAAAATGATTTGAAAATAAGAGATAATCGGACAACACATAATGATAAAATCTAATACTGGAAAGTAATTATTTTCAATCATGTTAATCATTAATGTGAAAAGAAACGGATGAAAAATGTTATAAATTTTTTTTTATGAGTTTCATGTTAGAAGTTGATTGGTTAAGATGTTTGATTCTATTTAGAATATGAACGTAAATCTATATTTTTTAAACCTGCTAATTTTCTAGTGAATGGATTATCATAATTAAATATATTTGACTATATTATATTATTTTCTACTACAATTAGTTTCATTGTTTTTCCCTTTTTTTCGTACAACCAAAAATATATAATAACAATTGGATATTTTGATCGAAGTAGTAATATGTTATATCTTTGTTAATAATTAGCTTAGAAGCGCAATCTTTTAGCTAACTGTGAACTTTCCAAAATACCCTTCATTCGTATATAATTCAAGTATTATCTGTATTATTCTCTTTACCACCGCTAAATCAAAAAATAATTTTTATTATTTCTAACATATTATTCCTACGCTAGACTGGAACAATTCAAATTAAGTTAAAACTTGAATATTTCAATGGATATATTTCTAGGTTTAGGTGTACGCTGAATGAGAATAGATCAAATATGCACATCGAATAATAAAAGATTCTTCTAGATTATTCAATACATCTTTATTAATAGTTGTAATACGTTTGGTGTTGCGCATTTTTGCTTTTCAACGTGAACTACCAAAAATGTCACTCTATTTTAATATGAATTAAAAATTGGATGTACTTCTTATACAAATTCAAAATTACCCTCTACAGATATTACAAAATTTTAATCATTTAAATTTATGATCTAACAAATAAAGCTCTGCAAATATTATCAAATTTTAGTATCGCTTGAATATAGGATCTAACAAATAAACTTCGTTATAGAAATTCAAAACTTTTCCTCTACAAATATTATCAAATCTTAATAACACTTTAAAAAATCTGACAAATAATTTTTTTTTTTTTTTTACAAATTATTAGAAACAAAAATTCGAATAACAACAAATTAGATATTGCAAGTAAGAAATAAAAACAAAAACTTACTACACATAATTTCGACGTAAAATTATGACTTAACTTTTGTGCAAATCATATCTCTTAAATATGTTAAGCGCATTCAATTTATAGTAAAACAATTCACGTATAAAGCATATACCATCATCACGTGTGAAGCGCATGCCGTAACGCTCGTTGTAATACTTGATTTGAGCTGCTAATTATTCTTTATTATGCTAACCTTAGTTAGGAATACACAGCTAAAAAAGTGGAAATTCTACTTATAATTAAAGCTGCTAATAACTTAACTGTAAAAAAATTTAATTAGATTTATATACCCTAGTTAAGCATTGAATTTAAAAGATCGACTACTGAGAAATTGAATGGAGAAATTTTGATTTTGCTTTTTTGGAGAAAGATTGAGAGGAGAAGTTGAGTTATGATTTGGAGAAAATAAAAATGTCATGAAAAGCCGGGTGTGTGTAGGTTAGCAATGATGATGAGTGGGTGAGAGAAGAACTTTGGTGGGTGTAAATAGTAACGCCCTTTTTAAAAGGGTTGGTTTAATGTTATATTTTAATTTTGCAGTAAATTTCAATCTTTTAGTGGTAATTAATTTAATGTTATCCATAGTAATTAATGTACGTTAATAGATTTTTTTTACTTCACATGAATATGTGGTTGACTCTTTTGTAATGTTTCCTCGAAGTCGAAGATGTCCAACGAAGCGACATGCACTTTTTAGAGGGGGGGGGGATGATAATGCCCATATATTAGATTATTATCGATAATAAATAAATTTAGATTTAATCATGTTAAACACGTGTACTTGTCAAAACTTGAAATCGATTCTTACGTCTGACGCGCCTATCTTTACATCAAACATATCGCTTGTGTTCATGTTGAACTCTCCTATCTCTGCCATTATAAAATCATTAATAAATGTATGTGTAAGGCTTGCATCTGATATATCTTTGCTTACACCAAACGTAAGCTTTCATGTCTGATCATGGCGTACAATAATAAAGATTAGTTTTTCAGCCTTGGTTTGCACCCAAATATTATGTTGTTTGATGCAAGGGAGTTTCAAATACTGAAACGTGGTCAAAGCACAATCATCAAAAAAGGGAGAGAGGGGATAAATTGACAATGTGCATATTATTATTTTCATTCCTGCCCAACGCAACATTTATTTTCCATCTAAGCATGCAACACTTCCGCATTCTCTTCTTGATTTTTAAACCGGGATATCCTAACCTTCATCTTCACTAAAGGTGAAGCCCAGTGCACGAGGCCCTCATACGATAGCGGACTCTGAAGATGTCGATATGTGTAACATCCCGGAATTTCAATGCTTTAATTTGTGAATATTTAGTTAATTTTAAATATTCAAAAATTTGTTTTTATAATTGAAATAAAACTCTTTTAAGAAATAAATAATGATGGTGAAATAGGTTTTAAAATTTATTTACAAAAATATTTAGTTCGAAGAAAAATAAAAAATGTGACCGGAATTCGTTTTTCGAATTTCCGACCTTTTGTCGAAATAAAAGTTGTCAAAAATGTTGTGCACATTTGGACAACACAAGTATACATATAATATAAATAAGTAAGAACTATATGGTGTGTATGTGAATGTGTGTGTGTATGTTATACTTAAGTTTATAAAATTAAAAAGAAAAATATGTATGTATGTATGTGTGTGTAAAGTAAAACACATGTAGACATAAGTACATATATGCATTAAATTCATGTTGGAGCATGATGTAAAGAGGGAGATAAAGTGGTGGGCAAAAATTCTAGGATGAAGGAAGAACATGGTGAGGTGGTGCAAGGGGAGTGGAGGGCAAAGTACAAGGGTATTTTGGTAAATTAGCAATTGCATTTCCTATAAGACCAAATTTCATGATTTCTTTTTCATTTTATCCATTTCCATTCTCGTGAGAACTTACATCTTCTTCGTGAAGTCATATATGGCTTCCATTTTAAAGTTTGATGTTTAAAAATCTTCTCTTTTTACTTTTAAATCACTTAAAAAAACCTCCTCCTTCATTCTACAACTCCGCTTCTCCAAAAAGCAAGCCCACGCAACTTAAGGCCACCAAAAACTTTATCTTCCCTAAGACAAAACATAGTTCTAGGTTGTATTCAAGTACGCAAGGAAGTTACTTTAAAGGGAATAGCTTTTTTGTGAGAAAAGTTTTACTTTTCTTCCTAAAGCTTCAGCTTTAGTTGTTGAAAATAATCATTGCTCATTCGATGTTTAAATACGATGCTTAGATTGTGGATGATACGTCATGGCTTAATTTGTCGAAATTTATGGTTGAGTTGTATATATACATGCATTGTTTATGTATGTGGTATGTAATGTTGATTTATAAGCTTGGAAATGAAACTAAAGTTTAGTAGAATGAAGTTAGGATCTTGCTAGAGTACGTTGTGATGACACATTTATGTGATGTGTTCATGCTTGAGTTCTTATACGTTAAAGAACTTAGCATTTAAATTGTTTGTTCGACGACGTCAAGATTCCATGGATAAGTTTTTTTTTACTTACTTTGATTTCCAAAAAAAAGGTTTTAGTTTTAAACCTCACATCTTGTTTTTTCAAAAACTTTATTCGTAAGTTATAAAGTGAGTTTTAAGCATAAAGCAAGCATTTGGAAGTGAATTAGAATATTAAACAAGTTTTGAAATTACGGATCGTATAGCGATAGTCGCTATAAATGCAGTTCGTAAAAACGAAGTCTTTTGCAATTTTTAATGTTTTTACTTCAGTATCCTTTTGAAAAATGTTTTCAAATCTTATATTTTGTATTTAAAAATAATATTTATTTATTTATTTATTTATTATTTAATTAAGTAATTAAGTAAGATAACTATTACTTATCATTAATTAAGTTAGCGTAATTGGTTCTTAGTTATTTTTAAGCAAGTTAATTATTAATTAGTTAATTAATAAAAGTTTAATTATTATTTAATTAATTAAGAATTGATTATTATTCAATAAAGGTTGATTATTAATTAAGTATTTATTTTAATAAAGGTTTTAATTATTTACTAAGTACTAATTAAGTTAAGATTTAATTAAAAACTTGATTATGATTTAATTATTTTAAATTAAGGTTTGATTTATTATTTAAGTTTTAATTAAGGATTATTTAATTAATTAATTGAGATTAACTAATATTTAATTATTATTTAATAGTTTAAATTATTATTTAATAATTAATTAAAGATTAATCAAGGTCTAATTATTTATTTAAAAGTTAATTATTATTTATTTATTAATTAAAGGTTAAATTTTTTTAAAATAAAAGTTTAAATGTTATTTAATTATTAAATAAAGTTCGAAAGCTTTAAATTACTTTATTTTTTCTTAAGATGGGTTTTGTTTTAAAGAAAATTTCTTTTAAAGAATATTTTCATCCTTGGGATTTTTTTTATCGATCATCCTTAAGTAACCCCAATTGAATATGAAACCCAATGGCATCTGTTTGGTGGAATAAACCACAGTCCTGCTATAATTTACTATGTAGATTATGTTGACATCTATCAGGCAGAACAAATCACCATTCTGCTATTTTATTCACTTGGACATTTACCCATATGTTAATTGTTTGTTATTGGCTGATTCTTTTTACATATCTACTTGATATGTAATACTCATGTTATAATTTGGATAAGTCAAACCAAATTAAATGAACCATTGTGGTCACTAAACCTCCTTCCCAATATTTCATTTTATCCTTTTTGAAATGGTTTAAAGTTTATTATTATTTTAAACATGATATTTAAAAGATAGTTAAACAATTATTTTATTAAATGTTTGAACTTAATTTAATCTTTTTAAATTCTTATTTAATATCAGTGTTTTGTAATGGTTTAAAAATAATTAAATGAAGAATATTTTAAATAATAACTTGTTTATTTAAAGTTGTTTTAAATAATTGCTTTTATCAAAGGAACTTTATGGATTAAGCTTTATTAAAGGAGTTTTGTTTTAAATAAAGAAGTTTGATAAATGATTTTGGAAATCTATAAAGAGTGTTATAATGGTTTTGTATATTTATAAAAAAAGTTTCACAAAATGGTTTGGAGTTTTGGATAAAGGAAATTTTATGTACAAAAGAGATTTGTTAAAATGATTTATTGAAGGAAATATATAAGAGAATATGAGATTTCATTTTCTTTAACCGACCTTCTTAATTCTAGTGGTATGGAAATTCATTCCACATTTAACACCGAAGGAATATTGTTTGAGGTTATTTTTATCTTCAGTTTAAATAACATTTTGTTTTGATCCTTCGATATGATTTGAGAATGGGAAACCTTTCACAAATGTTCTGTGAATATACTTATGTCAGTGAGATAGTATATGGATGTTTTTTATAAACACTTTTGAAAAGAGATTTTAATAAATGAAATAATTATTTTGAAGCGTGGTGGTCGTTATGGGTAATTAAATCTCTGAATTGTTGTTATTTGTTATTTGATAGTTAAATAATCGACTACCAAATTTGGACCTATTTTAACTCAGGAAGTATGTTGGGTATATTCGAGTTTCTCGATGAGGACTCGAATACTTGTTTCATACTTCCAAAGAACCGGATATAAGTTAGCCAGTTATCGCTTGGTTTGGAGACACCAATTTTCGGATTTATCTGAACTACTCCAAACTAATAACGTTCGATGAAATATGATATGGAGCCATACTATTCTTCTTGAGAGTGATTCCAAAACGGAAAACAATAAAATTTTGAATGCTTGTTCGATCTCAAAACAACTTGTATGGATGAATGTCGGTATTACATCTCTACTTGGAGGCCAGTGTTAGCATTCCAATATGGTATGTTAGTTGAAGAGGTAAAAGCGTAGTCTCAAGCCTCATAACCCGAAAGAATGGCTAAAGCAGGGCATGCAGCAGAGCCATGTGGATTGCTAACATTAGAAGTCGTTATCCCATTCTAAATTGTTCCTTAGAGCTGTTTTGCGCGCAAGCATTTAGGGCCAAAGTAAAGCAACCTCGATGCTAAAGGGGTGAAGTAATCCGTCTTATCATGTTAAAGGGTCAGGCCAGCTTTATGTAGCAAGAGTGCAAGATGTTCTTGTTAGAGGTCGACTACACATCGACATTGAGTCGCCTGATGCTACTATACTAAAATCCGACCCAGAACCCTTGAAATCAGCTATTTCGTCTTGAAACAGGTTTTCCTATTCCGCCACACATGAATCCTACTTCGGAAGGACCGTATGTCATTGAAAGGAGGCTTGGAGAAGGAACTTTCAAGCTAGCGACTGTTAATGGTATCACACTCCCAAGGACGTGGAATAGCGAGTATTTATGATGTTATTTCGCTTATTTTTTTTTCATTCAGCTGTACTCAATTTTTGAATTTGCTTTAGCATTTGATTTTCCAAATATGTAATAAGACAAATTATGTTATTTCTTTCCATTTGGAAAATAAAATTTGGATTTTCCTTCATATCTGTGATTGTTGTAGCATTAAATATTAGTTACGATACCCGACTAACTAATATTCACATGTTTAAGCAGGTTCCTACAATTTGGAGCTAGTGATTACACAAGTTCATGATTGAACTAAACAAAATGAATGTGGTTCGGCCATTCATTCAATGATTCTTGCTCATAACCCGATAGACGGAGTATCCAACAATAAATAAATGCGACTTGACCATCCGATAACCAATTAATCCCACCAAGCGATGGGACAAACATGAATCAAAAGTAATCGTGACACGACCATAAGTTAAACCCCGAACTTGGGGGAAAATCAATCAATTAAGTAAAGTATGATCCAACTATTTTTAGAAATAACTCTAAGTCCCTAGAGTGTGGACTAGAGTATAAACTCAAATTGGGTGCGGTTTGGCCACCCGCAAACGAACTCTTATCTCTATAGTACGGATATGAGTATAAACAAATAGACGAGTGTTATTCGATCATTCATTATTCCATAAATTCCAACCTGAAACCGACATGAGGAGTATAAATTCGCTAAGGAAGAAGTTCGACCATCCACTATCTAACTCCTCTAACCCGAGACTGGGGCAGAAGTATAATCACTTAAGCTGTTGGATTTGACAGCGTAGCACTTGGGCTCGAGCCCAATATTTTGTACAACTTGAGGCCACGACCACATGGAGGCCTTGAGTAAAAAACTAATGGATGATTATCCTAATCAACGAGCAATGAATTATAAGTACATTGAATGGAAAAGTAATAGCTTGACTACTTAAACAAGTTCACGTAAGATTTCAACAGAAAATAAAGGACTTTTATTTACACATTAAACCTGGAAATCGTGGTACAAGTTTATCCAAAAGTGGGGGTCGTACCTACACATATATGACCAACCAAAAAAAAGCTACATAAGCTATATACAAATTAAGCCAAAGTGATGGCTACTTCTTTTGCCTCCTTGAGTTTCTTGGGAGTGGACCAAATCGAGCCTCCGCCCGTTCCTCTCTTCGATCCTTTACCACTGTCCTTACCATCTTTGGCAGGAGAGCTTTCAAATGTTGGAGGAAGTCCTTTGGGAACCGACCCGCCAGGTGGAATGACTTGAAGAGGATAAAGTTTGGATCATCAACGTCCGCATCAACGGGTTCAGATTTAGCTTTCTTCTTCAATAATTCATCCCTCTTGATGCATTCCTTTAAGCTAAGCTCATTAGTGTGTTCAGAGGCATCAGTGATCACAACATCATCAGATTCATCTTGCAGCAGTTGATCGTTGGCCTTTTGGTCGGCAAGAGCTCTAATAACTTGAGCATCAGGCCCTGGAATATGACTAGCCGCTGGAACATCAGTAAGTGTCAGTTGTTGCTCCACAGTAGCACCACTTCTCCGAGTTTGACTAGGAGCCGAAAGGCCTGCAGATTCGTGGAAACAAGAAAATAAGCCCATAACTATTAGGCATGAAGAAAGAAACCTCTCGAATAATGGAGAGTAAAGCGCTTATGTCCGGCTGACTTTCAATTGTTGTCAGAGTGCTCTCTTCTTGAATAAGAGTCAGCTCCTTTGATTTATAACTTGGTCTATCTACATCATAGTTCGGATCTTGTCCCGGGCCAAGTGAAACTAATGTTCTGGTTGGTTGAAGTAAAGGGGAACCTTTGGGATTGAATTCCAAAGCTTCGGTGATGTCTTTTTCCTTCGCCAGAGGTGCCAAAATATCAAAGTACCGGAGCCTTGCAGCGGCAAGATCCAAAGGCTCATTCCCATTAAGGATCTCCCATACCAGTTTGTGCTCATTAAAATCAGCTTCGCCAAAGGCTTATTCCTCATTTCAACTATATATTCCTAAGCCTCGGTAAGCAATTCAAGGTAGCCCTCTCCAAAACTCCGGTCACGATGGATTAGGACCTTAGCATTGTATTCAACAATCAAAGGATCGAACATGTACTTAATCTCTTTCCGGTCAGCCTCTTTAGCATCCTCCAACTGGGTTTCAATTTTCTCTCTGACTTCATTACGACTAGCTTCCCTTACCTCTTCCTTGAGGACTTCAATTTGAGCATGTTGCTCATCAAGTTTAATTTTCAACCCCCGAGCCTTGACGGCCTCTTCACAATACCTTTGGGACAACTCCTGAGCCTCAAGTTGTTCTTCATTCTCTTTCTTAAGAAGCTCTCTGAGCTCTTGAATGCGACGATCTAAAGCATCTGTCTCTTTTTGCAGTGTGCCCTTCTCTAGAGCAAGCGCACCGCTGCGACTAAGGGTAGCATCCAGCTCCTTTTTATAAGCCATTTCTAAACGGTTAATTGTTTGGATGTTTCTTTAGCGCTCTTCTCTGCTGCAATTAACTTCGTGGTCAACTCTGTGATCTCATCGTTTTGATGTTTTATTATGTCTTTATCATGGATCGCCTCAAGCTTAAGGCGATCGATTTCATGTTGCCTTTCAGTGGAAACCTCATAGATTTTCTCAGCAAAGCGCTGGAATGCTTTATGTTGTACAAAAACATCATTGACACATGCAAGTGAACTTGCTTTAGCACTCCATGTCATCCCTTTCTTGACGCCTGCCCGAGTTTGGGTCATGCCTAGATCCATCTATATTGAACAGCCCCTCAAGCGGTCAAAGGCACGAGATTGAGACATAACACCTGCAAACTAAACAAGAGCGTATAAGTAACCATCAAATAAAAATAGATAAAAATCGTGCAGTGAAGTGCACGTGATTGTGAGTGTTTTATTGTCCCCTCAACGGAGCAGTTACTATAATCTTGCTCATAGGAGTGATTTCCCATTTGCTAGTAGAAGGAATGTCATCACCGATCTTGGTGGCAGAATTAAGACCCTCAACACTAATGTTGGGAAAGTCAAAAGTCTCGAGGTTATCGGAATCGGTAGACTTGAGAATCCTTCTATTGAACTTTCTAAAGGCTAAGAGGAAGATTCTTCTTCAACGGGGGGTGAAAGTGAACTTGGGATTTTTTGAAGTTTTTCTCCTACGGAGTTTGTAAATGAGCATTTTCCCTTTTCTTATTGGCACATGAGATTGCCTACCTTGTGAAGATTCGGCCAGATGTGTTGCCTGGACCTACATCATATTTGCCAGGCTCATTGACGTCATCACCTCTAATTTCGCCTTCTTGGGCATTTTCTTGAGCCTCCTCGATTGGTAGCACGATAGGGCTATAAGTGTCACCTTCCTGTTCGACCAAGTTTCTTCGCAATACAACGTTTCTTGGAAGCCCAATGCTGCGACCTTCTTCTAGCAACCTAAAAGAAGATGCCCACTCATTGGTTACAAGGGATCCAATGTCCCTATCCTCTACTGGGATGGCGCAGATTGCAAAAACCGCCCTTGAAAAACTATCGTCTTCGGGTTATGGATGGACACTTGTAAGTTTGCAAAGTATTTGTTAGTTCAAAATATGACTTAGGCTAAAGAATTTGAGAACAAAGTGAATGCAACACTTACGTCCTTCCAACCATTCCCTCGCGAAGCCAGGCGGACAATGAACGTAGAACCATTCATGTTTAAAGACATTGAGCTTGTTCCAAGCACCAGTCAGAACTTGATAATTGGGCGTAGGCTCGAGGAAAGTATGAGAAAGGCTTTCAATCCATCGCTTGAAATTGTAGATGAACCTAATGTCTCCAGGAGATGGTGGGCGGAATATAACATCCATAAATAGCAAGAAAGTGCCATGAAGAAAAGCGCAGCTGTTTAGTTGCAGCTGAGTAAGAGAAATTTCCAGATAATTTAGCATCTCTAGGATAAAAGAATTAAAATGCCACACACATCCAACCTAGCTTATACATTTATCGCATGCTGTATACTCCTCTGGGGCAAGTAGACCCTATCATTTCATGAAAGGACTAAAACATCTCCAAACGGGATTCTATATTTAGAGAATAGCCTATGGAGAGCAGCCTCACCAATTTTGGAGGCCTGAGAATTTACTGGGTTATTTAGAAATATGGCACCCTCTGCAGTGTCAGAGGCAGGATTCATCTCTTTCATCAGAAGGATGGAAACATCGGAGAAAAGGTCAACCAACAGACTGGAACTCTATGGTTGCTCAGTTTGGTGTTCAGGAGAAGGTCTATCGGATATAGTCATGGAACTTGACTCGCACCTGCACTGCTGTGCAGTGAAGGTTGTCCAGAAGATATTGTGGCTAAATGCCCTGAACGTTTGGAGCCCATATCAACTAAACTTAGTAGCTAATCCAAATTATAAAAATTAACATGTCCCCTCATGCTAAGTGTAAACTGGTGTGGTGCAGTGTTATGTAGTGCAAAGATGTATAATTCAGAGTTAAAAGCAAAAGTGGTGACGAGACTTTGGATTCTGACCAGTGTAACCGCCATCGCTGACCGTCCTAACTGGCGTTCACGTAGATCGGTTGTAGTAGCACCGGGATCGACTATCGGCATATCGGAGCATGAAGTTCATTTTATATATTGGATTTTAGTTCATACTCAAGTCCCAGGAGTTTAATCGCTTGATTTAAAGTTCAAAGTTGGACATGCAAGTCATTTTGTTCGTTAAACTTCAAACGTTCAAATTCATTAAGATGGGACTGGTTCTAATTGTTCATACAAGTTTACAGGGATTGGTTTGTTTAAGTGTTCAAGCTAGGTTCAAGGGACTAAAATCGGATAAGTCCCTATAGCCGATCCCTCCCATAAAGAAAACAACTGATCCCTCTTAACCAACATGACCGAGTTGTACTCCCATATCTCAACATAGCTGATCCTTATGCCAAGCCAACTTGACCGATCCCTTTATGCTATAAAAACACCAATCCCTCTTCAAACTTCCGTTCCATTTGTGAAATAACCGACCCCTCTCCACATCGGTACATGATCGATCCCTTCTTACACCTAACCACGACCGATCTGATCCATATACTTAACTTTTCTCGCCTTCCACTTCAGCTTTTTTACATCGATCCCTTTGAACTCGAGTGATATCGATCCTTCCACTGGACATATTTCCATGCCTCATATCCCCTACGGTTTTGGAGATCCTTCTGTCGAATTTTCAAGGAGATATTTCACCACTTCCTCTATAAATACAGACTTGATTGTTCATTTTCGGGATTTCTACGCTGCTTGTTGCTTTATATTCTTTTGTAACTAAGGATTTCCATTCCATCCCTCTTGTACTCAGTTTACAAAGTGATTAATAAAGTTATCTCTTCAAAGTGGACGTAGGCAAACAACGTCGAACCACTATAAATTGTTGTGTCTCTATTATTAACTTATTTCTTATTGCCTTACCTCTATATTCTCTATGTTTTCATTTATTATTTTTCGTCTATTCCTCTACAAAATCTCTATTGGGTGTTTATGCCAATTTTTGTTGTTGATAGCACCTGTCGATAAAATCCATAGATACTGAATCCCATTTCAAAACTGGTATATCTAAATGCTAAAGTAATCCACTCGGCTTCTAATGCTCGGCTTTTACCTGCTGACAATCCAGACATTATTAACCCACAAGCCTACATCCTTTTTGATACCCTCCGAGAAGAAACTTCTTTTTATATCCTGATGCATCTTAAGCCATCCAGGATGAATCGTAAACTTCGATTGATGACACTCCATAAGAACTTCTTTCCATAGGTCACCAATATTGGAAACACAAAATTGTCCCTTCTTTCTTAACCATCCATTTTGGTCAGGGTAAAAATCCTTCAAATCATCAATCTTAGTTCCATATTTTAATCTTCTAATTCTTTCAGCTAGTAATGGATCATCTCTTTGCTTAGGAGCAATTCTTTCAATCAACACCGGTTGAACTTCCAAACAAGATAACATTGTGGTACTCTGACTAGAACTGGCAGTCTACCTTAACAGCACACACACAAGTAGTCAATGCTTTCAAATCTTTCCATTCATCCAACATAGCCAACACCACTTTCAGATGTTTCTAGTTAAGTGCATCTACAACTTTGTTTACTTTCCTTGGTGTGTGCTCAATTCTAAAATCATAAGTAGTTAAAAACTTCAACCATTTCTGCTGTCTCATATTCAACTCTTTTTGAAAGAATAAGTATCTTAAAAACTTGTGACCTATATACAACTCGAATCATTCTCCTCAAAGGCAATATCTCCGCATCTTCAAAGAAAAAATTACCACAACTAACTCCAAGTCATGGGATGGATATCTAACTTCGTGCGGTCTGAGCTGTTGAGAAGCATAGGCAATCACTTTACCCCTCTGCATTAACATAGCTCCTAATCATGTTCTATACGCATTAGTATACACCACTAAATCACGATTTCCATTTGGAACTACTAACACGGGCGCGTTGGTCAATGAATGTTTTAGATTCTGGAATGCCTCCTCACATTTATCGGTCCAAGCATGCTTCACATCCTTCCTTATTAGCTTAGTCATCGACACCGCTATACGAGAGAAAATCCTTGATGCGCCTTCAGTGGTAGCCAACTAGACCAAGAAAATTCTTTATCTCGGTCACCATCTAGAGTCTCTTTCAGTTATTAACTGCTTTTATCTTAGCTGGATCTATGGATAATCCTTTTTCCGAGACTACACGAGCAAGAAACTTCGCCTCCTTCTTCCAAAAATGACATTTCGAAAACTTTGCTTTTAACTGATGCCACCTTGGTGTTTCAAGCACCATTCTAAGACGAGTCTCATGATCTCTTTCATCCTTAGAATATATCAAAATGTTATCTATAAACACCAATACAAATCTATCCAAATGCTCTTGGAAGATTTGGTTCACTAAGTCCATAATGAAGGCAAGCACATTAGTTAATTTGAATGGCATTACTAACCACTCATACGAACCATATCTTATTCTAAATGCTGTCAATGGAATACTATCTTCTGCCACCCTTAGTTGATGGTACCCTATAGCCAAATCCAACCGGGAAAACATTTGGCTCCACTCAACTAATCAAATAAATCGTCGATTCTTGGAAAACGATATTGACTCTTTATCGTCTTTTCATTCAACCTATGATGATCGATACACAATCTTAACGATGCATCCGGTTTCTTCATAAATACCGCGACCGCTCCCTAAGTTGAGCTACTTGGTCTAATAAAACTTTTCCCTTCTAAGTCCACCGGCTGCACCTTTAACTCCTTCATCTCGGTGTTATCTTTCTATTAGGTGATCTACTTACGGGATCAACTCCAGGTATAAGATCTATTCAAAACCTAATAACTCATTTCAACAGTAGTCCTGTAATAGGATCAAAAACATCTGCAGATTCCCTAACTACTAAAACGCAATTCAACTCATCTTCCTCCTCTACTACACCCAACAAAGCACAAACATCAAAACTTAGATTCTCTACTGAGTATATAATTTGGTCGCTACTATTAGGGTGTCTTCGTGATATTTTCCTATTGTGGCAAAATATCCTAGCGTCATACTTACTTAACTAGTTCATACCAAGCATACAACATCAAAAAACATACAAATTACAAGCAGATATATGACCTTATAATTCAAACTCTAAATGGCCACATCTCATCCCAAAGTCGCATATCCTCATATCGGATTCGGAACCCTTAAGGAAGTAACTAGGTATGAGCGTTCTTGTTTAAGCTCTTCTACTAAACAATGAAATATAAAATAATGTGATGTATTAGTATCAAATAGTACTTCGACAGATAAACCATGAATCAAAAATGTACCTCCCCTTACAAGCTTTTCCTTTCCTCGATTATTGGTCTCGAGGTAGCCTGTTCCAAAGCAAACACTTTTCCTTTTTCTACTTTGGCCACTTCCAGACATTTGTACTTATAATGTCCCACTTGATCACATTTAAAGCACTTAATGTTCTTCTTTCCAATATCTTCCTTTCCCTTGCTAGTTCAGCACACATGATGTCCCTTCTTGTAACACTTATAACACACAACCTCAAACTACTCTTTCTTGGAAACTCCACTAATCTGAGCTTCCTTCTTCTGTCTCTTCTGATTTTGTCCACCTCGACTCTCTACTGGCTTGTTATTAATGAACAAAGTAAGGACCTCTTCATTTCGCAAAGCCATCTCCATGACTACATCACATGGATCCCTTAGACATGGTAAAGTTGCCCAAGCAAGCTCAGGTTTCAATCCAACGATGAACTTCTCATTTCTTTTGATCACAGTATCTATAGTAGCATACCCATGTCGAGATAGCTCCTCAAATCTAATTGCATACTCAAGCACTATCATATCACCTTACACCAGTTCTGCAAACTTTCTCAATACAGTTGATAGCGATCTCAAACATAAATCTTTCTTTAAAACTACTCCTAAACTCTACCTAAGTCAGTCTATTCTGCTACCCCAATAGTCACACTATTCCACTAGTATAACACAACTCCTTGCAATTGACTGGATGTTAGTCTCCTCTCCCGTTCATCATTCAAACCAATATCAATTGAAATCCTTTCATAATGAAGCAATCGATTCTCCACTTAAATTGCATCCTCCGTTTCAACAAATAGGATTCCTCCAAGTCATGCATAATCTATACTCAAAACAGCATAATTATTGACAATTGGAACTTCTTGATTAGCTCCTGCAACATTTCCTCCAACTAATCCAGCAGCAGCTCCTGCTTACATCAGTTGACAAAGACCTGATACGTTGCTTACATATCAACTGGTGGTGTTCCTGCACCCACATTTGCAGTTGTTTGTCAACTCGAATTCCTTCTTCGTAATGGGCCTGACATTTCCATTGGTAATGGTGCTTCCACCATCGAGATTTACTCTTCCATTTCCACCTCTATATCTTACTTCCTTAAATCTATACGGAAGGACGGGCTAAGAGAGAGAGAATAGAAAGCATATACACATATATAGCAAATACAGATACATTACTATAGCATTATCCCATATTCCAATCTTATTCGCTAATTCATTTCGATTATGTTTTAGAAAACTCTTTCTAAAGTTCCAAGTTCTTTAGTTTTACATAAACCTATACTCCGATATCAATTTGTAACATCCCCCATTTTTAGGCCCGAAAATAAGCGCTACAGATGCTGCAGACATCTTTATTATTAATTTCCGATGACAAAATGCGGTCATGTTATTGTGTCATAACATCAGAAGGACAAGAGTATGAAATAATTTTAAACATAATTACAAAGAAAATCTTATCATTACATTTCAAAGATAATATTCCATATTTGTTACATAATCCCAAAGGTTGCCCAAGATTAGGTAAAATATAATTATTACAAAATACTCCAAGAGCGAAATATGAAGATGCCTTCTTGGTTGATTAAAGTTACTAGGTAGACAGATACATCTATTGTCAATACATTCATACAACAACTGACATAATAAAATGGGTAATAGTAAAAGATAGACTCTTACATAGCTAGATGTACACCATGCACGTCTCCAAAAGCTTTATTTGTCAAAACCTACTTAACTTATAAAACCCTTACTCTTGACCAACTCAAATCAAATTTTGAGAACCTGAGAGTTTAAGAGGAAAATATAAACTTCGAGTCAGATAAAAAATTTGGTGTGAATAATAATATGCCATCTCGATTTATGGATATCTAATAAGACCATGCCATTGAGCAGAACGGGTATTCCCCTCACCAATATCCCTTTTAAAATATATCTTTTGCAAATCAAAGTCCTATGACCAAATTGGTTATAAAAAAATAATGTGCATGCATATTACATGGGCAACCATGACTATCCATCAAATCAGTAGACTATCCGTCCCAAAGTTTGATTTTCACAGGATAACTACCAACCTACATGGCTGACTCGGGCCTACCACATATACCAAATTTTCTAACCAACTGTTAGAAGAAAACTAGATGGTCCTTCAAATACACTTACCCTAATGTTTACCTGACTATCTGTCAATCTCATAGTTTTGCTAAGCTTAATATTAACCTAAAGGTTTTGCAGGCTAACCTATAACCTACAAATCTTTATGTATCCCTTTCTATGCATACACCTACTTCTAGTTTTACCCTTGACAAAGTCCTATGCACTAGAATTTTGGGCTTACATTAGCTAGTGGCTAAAAACTGAAGTGAGAGTGCTACCCTATACCAGTCTCATATGATTTTCTAATATTTGAGTCAATTCATCCTATCATAATCTATCCAGAAGTGATAAGAACAATAATTTCTTTAGTAAAATTCTGAACTAAATAACCTTTTCTATTTCCTTGAAAACACTTTCTTTATAAATGATTTAACCCTTGAAATAATATATTTAAAATAAGGAAAATTATAGCCCTTTACTTTATCCCAAACATTTATGCTATGATATATGCTTTCGTAAAGTAATATTGGTGAATATCAAAATCTCTTAGAAGTTATCTCACTTCAAAACCATATGTCATAGAGCTAAAACAATAAACCTTGTATAATGCTAAAGCTCAGTAACCTCATCCCTATTAAGGGTCTTTGCCTTTCTTTAATACAACAATATGTTAAAGCCTTTAACTTTCAAAACATAAGGCCGTAGGGCTGCTAATATGAACTTTTCACTTCATAGAGTGTCGACGTCGTAGGATATATAACATAGCTTGCATAGTTTAAGGTCTTAAAGCTTAATGTCGACATAGTTCAATCTCGACATCAAATGCCTTAAAGAAAAATAGGCTGCTTCATTAGAGCCAAACATGAGTGACACTATATTGGTGTCTTCGAAAACAGGTTATAAAGATTGGGGTCGACAATCATTAAGGTCAAAGTAATAAAACGTGATATCATTAATAGTGATATAAAACAGTGGCATCATCACCCTTAAAGAAAACACGGCCTTAATAGGGTTAAGTACATAAAATGCGGCATCTTTGCCTTATAGAAAATAAATGGCCTTATTATTGCCGCTATAAGTTACTTCGAAACCAGTGAAGTCGGTATCCTTAATAAAACTAAATGGCATTGCTTTCATTGACGTCGACAAGGATAAAAGCAGCATAGTTAAAGTATTTGAAGGAAATAAGCGACATGTTCTCTTCGTAGTTCATGATGTCAATGGTATCTATGCCGACTTCGACTTCAACCTTCCTGAATTCATTCCATATCATCTGGAATGATATTCTATGTATTCATTAAGATCAACAACGTATAACAATGACATTATGGACTTCGACGACCATGACTTCGAAGTGGCAATGTCGAAAATAACCTAAAAACTGTAATTTTGCCATTCTAAGTAATTTATTTTCATTAACTCCTTGTATTTATCCAAATACCATTGGATAAACAAACTTATTTATCAAAATCTTTTCTAGAAAACTACTATAGTGCAAAATTTTCATTTTCAAAATATTTTTAAAACCATTAACTTATATTAATGTTTTAATATAAATATTAAGCTCTTCTAGCCCAATAAATTTATATAAAATCATAAACTCATCTGAAAAATTCCCAAAAATCATAACAAATCGAATTTATTATATCCTTTAATATATAAAAAAATTGAGACCAAAAACATAATTTAATTATTTTAAATAATTAAAATCTGAAATATCTCATTTTCTAACCTTAGAAAATTCCTCAAATGTTCTCATTAAATCAAAAATTATGAAACTAAAAGCCCACTTTTAAAATAATGTTTCTAAATCATATCAAAATTTTAAGTCATTGGGGTGTCATGTGATAGGTTTCTAACTCAAACATATCACTTAGTTCCATAAATAAATTCCATAAATTCACCAATAAGCATATAATCATCAAACTATCATCGCATGGCATAATATAAGCAAAAGAATCGAATTTATACTTAAAATTAAAAATTAAAATTAAAACATAACATGCATAACTATTATCCATCTTGAATGGTTCAAGAATGTTAAGATTCATATTTGGTTTGATTCCTCTAAGCTTTCTACTTGTTTTTCTAGCTTTTTCTTCCTCTTGAATCTTCTAGTGATGGCCAACCTAAACTTTACTTTTGTTTGTATAAATGTAAAATAAATGAAGAGAAAGAAGGTGGGGGTTTTGTACTAGGAAACACAACACCAGAATTGCTCTTTCCTAATGGTTATAACCGTTACAAATGAGATTTATAATGGTTATAACCGTTACAAATAGTAATTTTTGCAACTTTTTTCCCAACGCTTATAACCTTTCGGAAATTATACTTTTCCAACGCTTACAACCGTTGGAAAGTTCCACTTTCTTAGCACTTATAACTGTTGGAAACAAGGAATGTCCTAACAGTTATAAACGTAGGAAAATTCTGCATTCCCAACGATTATAAGTGTTGGGAAAGCCATGACAAAATTTGAAATGAAGATGTATCAATATATTATCATCGGCAACACAGACAAGAATAATCATTTATTTAAATTATAACAGATTAGATAGCACAACCAATACCATTAATTCATATACAAAATGCAATGGTAGCACAAATAACATCCAATTGTTTAATAAACCCAAAGCAAAACAAGGTGGGATAAATAAATCGACGACTTGCGTAAGAATTAAGCATGAATATATCCATATAAGGCCAACTAACCAAAAATATATGCTTGTTTGTTTTCCAAGATAAAATAAGTGACATGTGCAATGCCCATTTTCTACGTTGTTTTACCTCCACATCACCAGCACTGACAGTCTGATGCACATATTGAGTCATCCTCATATCCTACTTCCTCTTCTGTTTCTTCAAGTCTATAGAAAATTCAGCAAATGAAGCTCCTTCGCTTGATGTGGGCATTCTTATTGCTTTTTCTAGCTTTCGAAGAACCTCTAGATCATTCTAGTATCTATTTAACTTTTTTGAAACGAACAAGGAAAAGAAAAACTATATTATTGCCTAAAAGCCATATTTGTGAAATGCTTATAATAGAAATTGTATTATATCACATATTTTTCTTGCATAGCCTACAATGACAATTTTGTAATAGAACAAACCTTAACAAATACATAATAGCCTTCCAAAATCTCTACTGTGTATATGCAAACTAAGGTTGTATAAGACGAACTAAAATAGCATTGGAAAAATAAATAAAGGAGCAACTAAATCATTCAAAATGATAATGCATTTGTAATACATACTTTCATCATTGATACATTAGGTCCTAAGAGATGATACCTTAATTCTATATATTTTAATTTGATCAGGAAACCTAATGAATTATTATCTTACTTGCATTTACCCTAAAAACATCAAGCTTTTGAATAATGTTTCATAGAAAAGGTATTTTTTTAATACATGTTGTCTACCACTAATCATGAATGTGTCAAATATTAAAGAACATCCATTTAGCCATCAAAGTTTAAAAACCTATGATAAATGAGCATAAGCTATAATAAATAAGAATGACTGGAAAATAATATGAGAATGTATATCAATGGAGAATGACTGTCAAATATTAAAAAACAATGACATATTTACTAGAATATGAGAATGTATTGACTATTAGATCCTATATGGATAACATGGTTCTATATCAATGGAGAATTATTGATGAATCTGATCAAATTATATATTATTAAGTCAAAATTGTATTTTATGTTATGAGATGCATGTTAGATGAAATCCTATCTACATTAAGGAATGCAATGATTGCTAACAAGGAAAAAACAAACTTTATCACTGTGTAAGTTATTTCAAATCATAAACATGGATGGTTATCACTATGTAAGTTTTAGTTTTGTGAAAACATGGACTCTAACATTCAAAAAGAAAAACCTGGTAGATTTTGTCAAATTTTCAAAGACTTTGATAAAAAATTAATGAATATTAAGGAGTTAAGTCTGATATATATCAACATAAGGGTTTTGTGAAGATTCCCTTAAATCTCCTCTTTTCAATCAAATAAACGACAATGGGTGTTTGTTCACTATCACACATGCTTCATACTAATTAGTAATTATATTCCAATTGGCAGGAAAATAAATAAGTTAACAAATTAAAGATAAATACCACATAATCCTAATACTAAACAAAGTCTTACCATACAGGCACAACATTATCAACAGATATCTCTTAATAATTTAATCCAAGGATTCTATCAAATTTCGTTGCTAAGAAAGTGAGGTTAGGTTCTTTAGTTCTTTCCATGAAAATCTATGAATAAATAGTTCTTATGAATTCTACATTTTGACTTGATAAAGTGAGATGTTGATTTTCAATATACTAACCTAATCGTTGATAATTAAGTCACCAACTATAACACAATCCTGGCTTAGAAAGCCTTGTAGAACACAATAGCCTATGATTTTTATTTGATGATAATAAACATACACACACACACACATATATATATATTCGTTTAAATGTATTTGTTATTGTACTATGTTATTTTTCACATAACTAAATAAATATTTGTTGAATAAAATAAATAACATAAAATTCATATTCAAACCAATATTTTATTCAAACAAATATGTTATTACAAATTCAAATAGTGCAAATTTGAGCTCTCACTATATATATATATATATATATATATATATATATATAAATTTTCAATTACATAATTTTAATTACAACACATCTTTCAATCTACAACTTTCACCTCACTACATATTCGCTCACACTCGTATTTTTATCTTCAACACTATTTCAGTTTGTATACAGCATCTGAATTATCTGCAAAATAAATACTAACGCGGTAAAATTAAAAAGAAAATATTTTGCAGTGTACAATAAAATGTGTGTTTTGAAAATATTATTTGTCTCAGTTGTTTGGGTTGTTCTTCACCATTTCTTTTGAATTCATCATACACGAACAACTTGTGACATGCATAATGTATCACTATACATGCTACAAGGCCGTGCATACCGATATACACTTGTGTGTTAAAACTATAGGAATGGGTGAGCATAAGGTTAAGCCCGAGCCGAGGCTGGATTCAACTCAGGTGCAATACAAAAACAAGTCACAAAGTTTCAAATGCATTAGAGCCTACATATATACATTTGTACACATATTCATGTGCACTGCCTCAGCATCCCGAATTTCAGCCAAGAGACATCAGTACACATGAATATGAATAAAACCAGATTCAATATTAAACCAAACCAAAGGAATGAGTTCGGTTGTAACTTAAGACCAGTGAGTAAATCAAACTAGCAAAACATGCACCAAAACAACTCGGTAGTGAGTTACTCAATAAAGAAGAGGCATGAAAAGATGACGACCAGCAAACAACGAGGCATGAATTCAAAAACAAATCCAGGCATCAAGTACACAAGACTCCAAGCATACATTCAGTTTTTAACATGTAAGTCTACAAATCAGACTTACAAGACAACTAGACCAAGGCAGCCCAATCCAAATGTACATGAATACATATGAAGATCGATGAAGATTCAACATACATACAATTCAAGCCTCAACCATTCGAACTCAAGGCAAGTGCAATAGACTATGCATGAGAACATGCACAATGGATATGCAATCACATGTACAAAGGTCAGATCATGACTAGTCAACTAGAACAAAATATAAAGGCACCCAAAAGAACTCAAAAACATGAACGCATACAACACTCAAATGAACCAGACCATAAGTTCAATATGAATGCAAATCCAACAACATGAATACATATACAAGTACATCTAACCAGACCAGGTAGCATACAAGTAGAACCACACTACAGTCTCAATTGACCAGAACTGAGGCGCACAATGTGTAACGATCCGTAAATTTTAACTGTTTCATAATGTAATTAACTGAAATTTGGTGAATTTTTAAATGATTGATTTTAGAAATAAAAATTTGATATTTGGAATACGTCTATTTAAATATAGAAAATGATAATTTTTCATCAGATAATATGAATGTTTATTCTATTGTGTAAATTTTTCCATTCAAGTCAGTTAATATTTGATGGTAATAAAATATTTTCCAAACCTGATTATTTTTATACAATAAATTTGTAAATCATCTTCTGAGTGAGACGTCATCCTTCGTTTCGTCATATTTGGACTACAATTGCTCCGTTTATCTTATTTTCGGCAAATTAGCAGTATTTTCGGTACCGAATATCAACTTTTAATAGGATGATCGTACCACTGATATCTGTATACCGTTTTGATCGTATCGTCATGCTGATCTCTATAGTGTATTCATTTGTCAATTTCGACACCCGGAGCAGAGGGAATCTAAGAAACGGTAAACCATAACGGTACCCCGTTTTGTGCCTTTTTAGTTTCGTTTGTCCTTTCATAACCCACTGTGTAACCCAACAGTCATTTAGCCTTTATTAGGTCCTGAATTCTTGTATGTTCAATCATCTCGAAACTGCACATTTCATCTGATACAAAGTGATAATAATATATAAAAATGGACCCATATATAAATTCAAAGCCTGTTCCTATTTTACTGTTTCCATATGTATAAAGTTTGAATTATAAAGCGGCATTATGTCAGAGGAGCACGTTGTTCCACCTTTTGCTATGGCATTCACTACTTTATATACGATTTAAGCATGTTTCAATATCTTCTTACCTTCTATTCAAATTGCAAACCCATTTCCTCCACTTTTTGGTGCACCCAGACCTCCCTTCACGCGTCCATCCTCTACCAGTTTTTCCTTGTCAACTCCCGACCACGCCCAGCGACCCAAAGGCCACTCCCTCTCCACGTCAGAACGGGTCGACCCTCCTCTCCTCTTACCCATGCGTCTTCCCACCAAGCACCTCCCCTTCAGCCGCCACCTCCTTTCCTTTCATGTGCACAAGCAACTCACCTCATCACGCTTCCAATGCGCCTCGCCAAACACTTACTGCATCAGCTAACTTCAGTCGCAATTCCTTTTCCCGTGTTGCAGCTGCACTTCCTCCATGTGACAGACGTCAACAGCTTGAGCCGATCAAAACCCTCAGCGGCCCTACCACCCACAGCCACACCCATCTCCCCTCCTTCATTCGCGTGCTTGCTTCTCAACCTGTCGCCATGTCAACTGCCACCCGTTCGGCCTCAGCCTTCCTCCTCCTCCATTTGAATTTGTGAGTATAAAATATATATAGAATAATTTTTTAATGTTCTATATATATATAACAGTTTTGGTTTTTAAGTAGATGTACACAACAGTTTTTCAATACTTTAAAAGTATATATATACGTGTTTAAATTTAGGTTATATGTATAAAGATTTTTGACTGTATATGTGTGTGTGTATGTGTGTGTTTCATTCCTAATGGCGAACAATTATGTGTGTGTGTGTGTATAAAGATTTTTGACTATATATGTGTGTGTGTAAGCTCTTCAGTTCTCTAATGGCGAACTAAATTTCCATTTCATTCCTCTTATGCTATTTTAAGTTCTTCAGTTACTTTGTCACTCTGAGAGATCATCAATAAAAAAAAGTATCTGATTTTCAAGTTGTGCTACTCAAGGTGTTAACCAATCATTTCTCCATGAATCAGGTACATCCACTGCTTCCTCTTCTTTGTAATATATTAGAGTTTATTTTCAGATTTTTATTAGGATATCTTTTAGGAATTTACCTAGAAGATTTTGTATCATATATGGCCCGCTTGCTTTATTATTTTTTTTTTGAAATTTCTTGAATTTCTTAGCTCCCCTTCCCAAACTGGTATCAGAGCATGGTTGTTCCTAGTGTTATCGATTAGAAATTTTGTTTTATCATGAATAATTAAATTGTTATTTTACTGCAGAACCCTCTGAGTTAGTTCTAGGGTAGCAGAGAGGCGTAAATCCCATTTTTTCAACTAAACATGGTAAACTGTAAGATAACAACGAAGTTGAATATGTATAAAATAAAGGGAATAATTGGTAACCAGGGAATTAATCATACTCTTTTACTCGTGTTTTCAATTTTCGTTTCTTTAAATTGATCTCTCAAAGTAAATCTATAAAAGAACTTAGAAGCATAAGTAGGAATGAGTCTTTAAAAATTATAAGAAAAAGAACTTTTAAAATTGATCCTTCATCCTCTAGACGACTAAGTTATCTCAACCTTGAGTACAATTTCAAAAATCACAGTATAATCAGTCTTGATAAATACAGCTTTGTTTGTCACTTTGAAAAAGGTTTTCAACATATATTACACAGTGATAATAAACAGTTAAACTCAATAACAAATTTAATTATAAACCTAGGAATTGCTTTAGAACAGTACGACAACTCTACAGCAAGGACTTTGGAAACAATTGCCAAAAACCTTGAAAATAAGAATAAAATCTTAAACAGTTAGTAGAAAATTTTGATTTTGTTAAAAATCAAAACGAAAATATTCTACACAACTTAGTTAATTTAAAGAATAACTTTCCAGATAAGTCATCAGTAAACGAGCTTAAATTTCTACTAGAAACAAATAAACCTAAAACTTTAGAACTTGAATCTAAACGAATATTAGAAAACCTTAAGACAAAAACATTTGAACTAGACACTAAAATAAAACAGGTTTGAAACAGTATTAAAGGAAGTGAAACAGATCGTTAGTAGTTAAGTTTATGAATAGATTTTTATAGAAAGCTATTGAAGAAGCAAGTAAATATACAACTCAACCAGTTCCAAAACAAGGATTTACTATATATCCGGGTAACAGTCTTTCAGATAAAGAATATCCAAACTTATTTAATATAATTATAAGTCTTAATCTTCAAATTTTAGAAAAACTTGAACAGCTTGAGAATAAACAGTCTTTTAATCAGGAATTAGATAAAATTTCTGAACAGTTATCAAAACTAAGCTTAGGAGAACCGTTAGTCATTAAAGCCAGACAACCAGAAGTTTATAAATTTTGGATTCCAAAATGATTAATAGTAGAAAATCATTCTCCGAACCTAGTAGAACCCTAACAGAAGTTACCTCCAGTAGTAAACCAAATGAAATTTTCAATGTCTTTTCAAAATTTAAATCTAAGAAAGAAAAACAGACAGTACAGTTAGACGAAGATATAGACTTAGACCAAAATCTAGATATTTATAATAATAATCATCTAGATCTTTTAAATCCAAGAATTCTTTACCAGACAGGAATTACAAACATTAATACCACATTAATTAGAAGCATAAGGGAAGAAGAGATACGCGTAATAGACAACAGTGTAACTTTAGACATTTTATCTCCAGAAACCATTGAGAAGTTAAAAAACACTGGGAAAAGATTTTTTCACCTAGGACTAATAGTCATAGGAATCAAAACTTTAACCAGAAAGGAATTAGGAACGAAACTTTTAACGCTTGTCCTAGATAAATCTTGGACATCAAATATAGAAAAAGCATTACTTTCAGGAATGGAGATAGACCTAAACGATAAATCAACTTTAGTTTATTGTGTTCCTGATATTTTAAAAAGCATAAAAGATTTAAAACATTTAAAACATGGATTTAAAGCAAACGGATTTGAAAACTACATAGGTAATAATCTTATTATTAGTATTGGAATAATAGGAAAAGCTAGTAACAGATCAGGGATGAAATTTAAAATCAACCTTGATGGAATTGTCCAAAACATTGCTAGTAAAGGCATTAAAATGATAGAACCACGAAGAATAAATCCAGAAGATTTGGCAGGCCTTGAATGGCAACTTAAAGACTTTATAGATAACGATAAAAGTTTATTAATTCCAGAAACGCACGTTCTCTACACAAACCAATTTGGTGAACCCAACTTGAGATTTAGTAATTATAAGTTTAACAGAATGAAGAAGAAACAGATACCGAATCAGAAATTAGTGAACACTATAATTTAAACGAAATAGTTTCTAAACAACTAAACGCTATGAATTGGGACAAAGGCCCAAAATTTGACGAATATGATTCAGATCTAGAAGTAGATGATGAACTAGATATTCTTGGATATCTAGTTGATGAAGAATACACTCAACAAAATAATGATATTGAGGATATAGAAATAGATGAAACCTTTAAAACAGAAAGCAAACGAACATTACATGAACTTATAACAGAAAAATTACGGTTGAAAACATTAGACAAGAAACAGATGATATGCTTATACCATGTATAACAGAACTTGATATGACCTATGAAGAAGCTTTTACAACATTATCTAAACATTTTAATATGTCCTCAGTTGAAGACATCTTAAATAAACAAATTCCACTAAGTGATTTCTTCATTGAAACCAACTTTATGGATCAAGCTATGATTCTAGTAAATAAACGAAGTAGATTTGACAATGAACCCAGTTCCCAATATAAAGAAGGTCCCCTAGAAAGAGAACAATGGGCTAAACCAGCTTTAGATTACACACACGAAAGCCCTTATATAGGAAAAGGCTTACGTAAACCATATGGTAAACTATATAGCCATAACATGTTACTACTTGAAAACCAATCCCCTCAACTATGGCCCGAAGAAATTCTTATTTGGGAACAAAATGTTGTGAGATATTGGGAAGTAAATAAAAAACCAGAAATGGATATGTGGGCAGTCCTTGAAACCACGTTAGGTCCATTAGCATTAGGAATTTATCAGAGTCGAAAAACAGATAATCCAGCCGTAATTACAGAGCAAAAAGCCTTGGGAAATAACCCATACAACTTTACCAGTTTTATTAGACTATTACTCATTGGTAATGATCCAGGAAAAGGAGGAACTTTAATACAAAATACAGCTATAAGAAATCTTGAACAATTAAGTATACGAGATTTCAAATACATAAAAGAATTCAGCCAAGACTTTGCTATAACCCTAGCTCAAACTGGCAAAGCCATGGATGAAGAACTATGTAATAAATATTTTTCAAAACTTCCAGGCGACTTAGGACGCAAATTACAAGAAGATTGGAATACGACATATGGATCAACACCAAAATTAGGAATAGGTCCAAGAATTATGTTTGTTTTCCAAGAATTAGAAAAGCGCTGCAAAGAAGCTACACTACAAGAACAATTAAAAGACAAGCTTGGGCATTTTGTAGAACAACAATTTACACTCCACAAGCATACGGTTTTTATAAACCCAGAAAATATCTTAGAAAATCGAAATTTTACGATAAATGTAAAAAAGACAAATACGTTAAAAGAACTAAACCAAACCGAAAATGTAATTGTTACATTTGTGGTGACCCTAACCATTTAGCAAACCGATGTCCAAATCGCCAAAATAATCAACAAAGAGCAAATCTAGTTGATGAAATAGGTGAATTTGATATTGAAAGTTTAAGTGAAAACAATGAAACAGAATCTATTTACAGTATAGTCTCAGAAAATGAAGAAGGAACTTCACAAAATAGTATCACTTATACATTAATGAACAACGAAGATGAATGTAATCATCAATGGATCCAGAACAGAGGAAATGATCATATACCATGCTTCATTTGCTATAGATATCCAGAAATAAATAAACGATTTCAATGTGACAAATGTTTCATGGAAATTTGTTTTCTTTGTGCAAAACACCAATTTAACCTAGAACTTATCTATAAACAAAATGTACCAGATAATAAAAACATTTTTCAAGAAACGTTAGAAAAACATGACGCGAAAATCAAACTATTACAAATACTGGTAACTATGTTACAAAATGATGTTACACAGTTAAAAACTAAAGAAAAGGACTTTAGTCAAGTAGAACCAGGAAATAATCCAACACAAAATGAACAAACAGAAAATTTAGAAAACAGTTTAACAGAAAATACAGAATTTTCCGTTAATATTACTAAATATAATACATCTTTATTAACGCTTAATTGCCGAATATGGCTTGATGATAATAAAGTCATAGATACAGTTGCAATAGTTGATACAGGAAGTACTAAAAGTTTGATAGCTTACTCACTAGTACCATCCCAATACAGAATACTGTTAAATTATACAATAACCTCAAAAACAGCAAATCAAAGTTTTATGACATTAACACATAAATTACCTGAAGAATCTATGATTCAATTCAAAGATTTTGCAGGAAATTACAGTTCAAAATATGAATTAGGACAATGCACAATTACACCAACAGAAATTAAGAGTAACGAATTTTTGCTTGGATTAAATTTTATTTTAAACTATAGAGGTAGTATTTCTATCTCTAGAAACAGCATCACTTTCAGTAAACAAAATTACACCTTAGCCACAAATTACCACATTTTTCAATCAGAGTGCGCTCGAAAGCGTGGTGGACAGGGAGAATTAGATTTTTTAACAGGCAAAGAACCTAACAAAAACTCTCCAGAACATAAAGAACATAAAAATGCTTTGGTAATTTTAGCAAATGAAATATTTAGAGAATTAGAAAAAGGAAAAGAGGTAAAATATATCCCTTATCAAATTATATCTGAATTAGAAAAAATAGGATTGATTGGTGATGATGTCACCAAAAACAGGGTTAATTACATATGCAAAATAAAAATAATAAATCCAGAAATTACGATTAAAACAGCTAATATAGATTATAGCCCAGCTGATGTAAAAGAATTTAAAACACAGATTAATGAAATGCTAAACCAAAAACTAATTCGCAGATATGACAGTAGACACCGATCAGCAGCCTTTATAGTAAGAAATCATTCTGAACAGAAACGAGGAAAACCCAGAATCGTTTATAATTATAAGCGGTTAAATGACAATACAGAGGACGACGGATACAATATACCCAACAAAGATACATTAATAAATTTAATTCAAAACAAACGAATATTTAGTAAATTCGACTTAAAATCAGGATACAATCAATTAAAGTTAGAAGAAGATTTTAAGCCTTGGACAGCCTTTATGTGTTCAGAAGGGCATTTCGAATGGAATGTCCTTAGTTTTGGCCTAAAAACGGCCCCAGCAATTTTTCAACGTTTTATGGACAGTATTTTTAAGAAATATGAATTTTGCTTAGTTTACATAGATGATATTCTTGTTGCAAGTAATAGTATTAAAGAGCATGAAAATCATCTTAAAACAATTTTTCAAGAAATTGAAGCAAACGGGTTAGTAGTGTCAAAACGCAAAATGGAACTTTTTAAACAAAAAATTTCATTTTTAGGATTAGAAATCGGAAACGGTAAGGTTGAACTTCAACCTCACATTTCACAGAAGATTATTGAATTTCCAGACAGATTAGACAATAAAAAGAAAATTCAAGCATTCTTAGGCCTAGTAAATTATGCTAGAAAGTTTATACCTAATCTAGCAAAAATGGTTGGACCACTTTACGGAAAAATCTCAAAAAACGGAGAATCTAGATTTAATTCTGAAGACATAAGACTTGTTCAAAAAATCAAAAATGAAGTAAAAAAAGATTAAACCTTTAGAATTACCTCTAGAATCAGATTACATTATAATAGAATGTGATGGTTGCAAAGAAGGACGAGGAGCCATCTTAAAATGTAAGCCATCCAAGTACAGTAAGCGATCAACAGAGAAAATTGCAGCCTATGCAAGCGGCAATTTTCAGACAACATCAAAATGGACATCCTTAGATTTTGAAATCCAGGCATTAATCAATGCATTAGATAAATACAAAATCTATCTTAATAAAGAATTTACAGTGCGCACTGATTGTGAGGCAATTGTCAAGTTTATATCTAATGAAACTCTAAAAAGGTAAACAGGACACGATGGTTAAACTTACAGAATCTTATTCAAGGAAATGGATATAAGATTAATTTTGAGCACATCAAGGGTAAAAACAATCAGCTAGCAGATATTTTATCCAGGAAATTATCTTATATTTTTAACCAAGCTTGTGATTTTCAGGAAAGGAATAATATGAATATACAGATAAACAAAGGAAAGGAGAAAGCCGAACACAGTAACACAGCAAATAAGTCACAGAAAGTGGAAGTGCAAACTCCATTAGCAGAAACAGAAGTTAAAACAGAAACATCATCTCCCAACAGAATAGACAGTCAAATTCCATGCATGACATTTGGTCAGAATTCTCTGACTATCTACAGAAACGATGATCCTAGGAGGTTTAAACCCCTGGTTCGAATAAACGATCAATCTCAACAGTGCCTTCTTGATCATCTATGGAACTTACGAACCATAGACCAAGAAAGGAAGAACAAACAGAAATTAGGTAATTGTTTAGCCTTTTACTTCTCCAGAATACAGCAAAAACCTCTTTCCAAGAACTTCTTTTGTTACATTGTTTTCAAAGGGAATTTTACAGGAATTTTCAAACAGTATAGCCAAGTTCAAATGGCTATAAACAATTTTTACAATCCCATTTTCAAAGGCTTTTATAATTTAAACGATGCTTTAAAAGAAGCCCGAAACTTTTTTGGGCCAAACTACTATGTTGATCCAGAATGTCACCAGTCCTATGCCCAGACTACTTCTCCTCCACCTACTCCAAATGATCTTCTCCAAACCCAGGCAATTCAATTAAATGACCTTCAAAACCTCTACCAGAAATCTCAAACCCAACTTAGCCAGTTATTACAAGAAAACCAGCTTCTCAAAAATCAACAGCAACAGACCTCATACATCCAAAATACAAACAAACTCCTAGAAAAACGAATCCAACAACTAGTTGTAGAAAGAGATGATCTACAACAAAACCAAGCTAAACGACCTAAAACACTTTCTCATCAACAGCTATCAAACCACCTAAAATTAAAACCATATCCTATCCTCCAAGATCTTTACAGACTTACAGGAACAGATGTTCAGTTAAAAATTGAAAAGATGGTAGAAGAACGATGGAACCAGCATTTGACAGAACTTCAGAAAAACTTAGCACAGATGTATAAAGACACTGCTGAAGGACACCAATTTAAAGTCGTACAGGACAGACGATCAAACATGCTGAAAGCAAGAGTTGATGAATCACTCTTACCTTGCAGTATTGATCAGGTTATTGATTTTTTCGATCATGGGATGTTATCCCGTATTACATTTTCCAGGTCTACAGATCCAGAAATCCTTGAGAAATTTGGAAAACGCTTTGCAATGGTGGCGTTACAATATCTCAAATTAGTACCAGGCATTATGGTATGCATTAATTCCACAACCCCAAGCTACCATTATGGACAGAATCACCAGATCATACCAGCTTTTCATCGCATGGCAATATTTAAACATAATGGTTATACTCGGGAGCATGCGTCAAAAAGTTTAAGGTGTTATTATCAACAGTTCGAAGGATCTCCAATATGGTTTGAAGCACACAAACCATGGGAGTTTCATCACAACAAACGCAACCTAGTGGCACCACTAGGATGGAAAGAACTCGTTTTACAGTCAGAAAGTTCACGCTACCAAATATGGGGAGAGCTTGGACTGAAGATAATGTTTCCTCCACTCTTCCATAAATATTATTTTGATCCAAATAATTACGTGTTGTTATATGATCAAAACTTTTCAGAGGAAGAAATGGAAGATAGTTGTCCCAGCATTAGTGACTTAGCCAGGAACACAGAATTCGATCAAATGGCCGACACTGATTAAAAATTCATTATACTTAGAGGCAACGTGTCCCTTACTTTTTGCAAAAGAAGGACAGATGTAAAAGTAGATTCCAGTTAATCCCTCCAGCTCACACGAAGACTCCAGAAAATGTAACGCTGGCAGTATTTTATTCCTAGCTTTATTAATGCTTACTTTATGTAATAATTAATGTACAGAATCTTCAAGCCAGGTGTATTTTAGTTTTTACCGGCATAACCGGCTGTAATATGTATATATAGATATGTCTGCTTCAAACAAGGCAGAGAAGCAATCTTAGAAATATTGTAAGCTCTTCAGTTCTCTAATGGCGAACTAGTTTCATTCCTCTTATGCTATTTTAAGTTCTTCAGTTACTCTGTCACTCTGAGAGATCATCAATAAAAAAAAAGTATCTGATTTTCAAGCTGTGCTACTCAAGGTGTTAACAAATCATTTCTCCATGAATCAGGTACATCCACTGCTTCCTCTTCTTTGTAATATATTAGTATGTTAGTATCTTTAACATATATATACATATATATGATAAGTTATATTTTCACAGTGAATAAAATATAATATATATGAGTATCGTACATTTTAAATAAGGGTGTGTGTGTATAGTAACAGTTTGATACGTTAGTTATGTATAAGTATTTCATTATATGTTGTTGTATATAATATATAAGAAGTTATATCAAAGAAGTATATACTATTTAGTAACTAAATATATTTGTTAAAATGTTTGTTGCTATCTTAAGCTCTCTGTTCATTTAATATACTTGTTATTTATATGATCTGTTCAACTATATTAGCTATATACCGAGCTTTTGAGTTTATTTACATATTATAGCGGCACATGTATGTGTATATATATTTCTTTAATATATCTGGTTTGTGTAGATAAGTATAGATTTGATCTTATGGGTTTGTATTATATAGGAGTTTTAGGTTAGTTATGTATTAGTTAAATATATATACCATATCTACTATATGTTGATAATATAAATTTAATGAGTTTAAATATATGTAAAAGTTACGTTATGATTTTGAAAATATATGTATATCTTGATTTCAATATATACATGTTTAAATTTAATATTGGAAAAAAATGTATATGTTTTTTTAGATTAAATATTCGGTTTAAGGAAAGTAATATAATATACATTTCGTTTCGGTAATATCAAACTGATTTTGGTTCTTGATTTTCAATTTATCAGCTCTGTTCGTCAAACTTCCATCGTGCTTTGCTTTAAAATTCATGATTGGATACGTAACTCATCCCATTCTCGTTCATCTCTAGACTCGGAAGATGAGTAATCACTCATGATTAACGTTCTTATATTTGTTAAATTTGATTTCAATTGAAAAGACAATTGAAATATGCTGCTGTTAGTTAATTAAATTGTTATATATGCTATTATCTGTATCTGTTCACCTGTGGGATATGACACCATATCCTATTGTTTATATTTTATTTGATTATTGATGATATATGCCCATTATTGATATGTTATATTCATCACTTTTCTCACTCTGCAAGTTCCTTGTTAGTATAGAATTCCCTATGGGTTGAAATGATACATACCCGATGATCTATAGAATAGGGGAAAATCGTTATGGGTTAAATGATAAACCCAAGCGATTTTCATTGAATTGAATTTGGGATTGCAGGTTGAAATGATATATACCCGTATATATTATAAATTGTGGATTGAAATGATAAATATCTGCATCACTTGACCATAGGATAGAAAATTATATACAGACATCATTGGTATATATATATATACACACACACACTAGTGTGAACCCGTGCTTCACATACGGGTTGTTGTTATATATTTTTTACTATCATTAGTGTATGTAGTCGTTAAGTTTATTTCTTAGTGGACAATTTGAGTCGTCTTAAGATGTTTAAACTTAAATCTCTTCTGTTGCCCCCTCCAACTCCTGTATCCATTCAAAGGACTCATGCATTGTAAGTTACCCAAACAATAGAAGATTTGTCATGGGCAAACTAATGACCTGTCATATAACTTGGAATTTAAAATTTTATAATGAAAAAAAAACCTTCATGTGAGTATTAAAAGTGAGAAGGGAGTCACATAGCAAAATATAAAACTTCAAACCGTAAACAATTCAAATTGTATTGTTTCTATGACATAATCACATATGTTTATTTTTGGATAACTTGGACAATTTTCACAGTTGCATGTGGAGCCAAAAAAACAATCCAAGTATTGAGAAAAGAATTATTCAAAACTTAACACTTTTATTTATGTTATACAATGCTTTATTTAAAAGTCAATTTCCATTGTAATGCCCAATCATAAATTGTCCTAAGAGTATACTGATTTCAAAAATCTTCATAGAACAAAGAATGCAAACACCTAGGATAAAACTGCAACTATTATGAGCAAAATAATCTCATGTTAATGTTGTGAACTATGGAAGTGCACCACTATAAATGAAATAATCTCCTCTTATTGTAAATATGGGTAACTTTAATATTTTATTTCACAAAATAAGACAACATAATGTTCACGTAATATGTGAATTGATTTTTACTTTTTTGTAATAATTTACAAATCAAAATATGTACATGTTTTCCACTGCCTATTCCAATATTATATCTGTTTTTGTAAGTAGTATCTTACATACCTGTCTAAATTATGTATCAAAGAAACTGATGCTTGAAATTAATTTGTCTCGGCAAAATGTATTCAACTTTAGTCCGAAGAAAATATATTAATAAACAACTGGAAGTTGCACATACACATAAATATATATACATGCGTGAACAAAAATATAAAACATGGCACCATTTATATAAACCCATTTAGATGTACATTAGCAAATAAAAGTTACGAAATTATTAACCATTAATAATAAAAAACTATTCATAGAATGCATTGCGCTTGTTAATATTGTTGATGACAGTACCCATGTTCCCTGCGAAATTATAAAAATGAAAGTAAAAGAACAATCAAATCGAACATAATTGAAACGACCCTGAGCAGTAGAGAGAAATATGAAGGTGCTACAGTAAAAGTATGATAAATTTCTACTCTTCATGAATTCGAATAAGTATAGCTTGCACAAAATAAGATTCAAAGTTTGCATTCTTATTCAGTAAATAAAGAGTAAAGTTCAAAAAATTCATATTAGAGGGACGGGATGTAGCTGACTCACAGCAAGGTAACTAATTTGTTTTTGATAGTGAGTGGAACTTTAATCCATCTTTTTTACACGTTATAGAGTGTTCTCTAGTGTTCATAGAATGGATGAACCTAGTTACATGTTTTTCTGATGGTGTAAATATTTTCTAATAGTAAGAGGAAATAAATCACGACATCGTTTTCATGTTTTCCAAACGCTAAGAACATGAATATTTTAGAACACGAAGGTAATAAGAAAAATACTTGAAAGTTGGTCTAAAGGGAAAAGGGATCGGCTGAACTGCTAGGGTTTAACGGATGCATCAATCGGTCAAGCTTAGAAGCGGCCTACAGGTGTCATCGTCATAGATTGATCTACTTTAGGTTGTACCAAAGAAGAAATGTACAGAGGAAGACAAATCTAAAAAGGAAAACATCTTTAACCATTAGTCAATATTAGTGCCCCAAGCTGAATTAAAATTAAATTAGTAGTATGATATTTTTAACTTATCCTTAAAACTAATAACCGAATAATAATTCGAACATACAAAATGGAACCTGCATTTAATACATGCTATCCAAAACAGTATTAAATCATACTCAAGAGGACTCCAAGTAAACCAAATCACGTTGTGCTTCAGAACTTTGATAGAACATCACATAGATCTTTGTGCCACATGAATCTTCAAATTATTGGAAGACAAAGGGTCAAATAATTAAAGTAGCATCTACGATAAATTGGTTAGAAGCTAAGAGGGATACTATAATATTACTTTTGTTGAGCTTTTTTTTGACAAAACATCAATGGCAGAGAAGAAGATGGAGAATAAGTGTGCATATAATGGAAAAACGCCATACACTTTTGTACCATCCTCTCTTCTGCCTAATCCACTGTAGACATATATCAACACCTTCTCCCTTTACTATGATTGAAGGTAATCTATCTCTATCGCTGGTGATTTTACTTGATCATAAATATTATAGCAAGGAACTTTATCTTTTGCTTATCTAAAAGAAAGCAAATAAATAAATGAGAGTATGAAGCCATTAATGAGAAAATTAGTTTACTTGATTATAGGTGGTGGTTATCTACAGTCTTCCATAAGTGGATCGTATTAATCACAACCTTGTAGCTTGTACACCTATATATTCATGGTAAAAAAAGCAAGACTTGTATATTTCATTTACCATCTGAAACATTCTCTTATTCATTGAATCTAATCTTAAGTCATAATCATTAATACTTTTAATAGTTTTATTTCTTTATACTTTTCAAGGAAAAAACTTTTCATGCATGATAATAAAGCCATATTTTTTTTCAAAAAATATCATTTACTTACCGTAAGTAGAAAATTTTATATTCCATGCCAAATTAAGATTGTTAATTCACTAAGCCAGATCAAAAGGGGAGAAAAATAACTTCACTCCCAAGTTATGGTGAAAACCTCCATCAACTCTTTCGCATCTTTAAATTTTACTAGTCTTCCCTTACTCCCTCACTCTCACAATCTTCATTCCCTACCAGCTAGTAAGAGTAATATATCAAGACATACATTTTTGTTTATTTTGACAAAAAAGTACTCATTTCACTATCAGATTTATTTCAGTATAGAAGAATCTGTTGATTCCTTCATCGGTATAAAGCGCGACTAATGTATCTCTCTTAAGGATCTCGTGATTGTTTGGGTGGACTATCATTTGGGAAGATGTCTTGGAATAGTTATGCGTGCAAAGTTATATTGTTTGTTACAACGAAGTTCTATCTATGCCATTTTATTATTCTTTCATAAAAAGGAAGTGGCTATACAAATATGGTCATCCAAGTACAAATGTCCAGCATGATACTTGCACGGTCTTGAGAAAATCAAAGTAAAAAGAGGAACAAAAGAAAGCTCTTACTTTGTTGCCACTTGGTCCACATAATCTGCAAAAGTAAAGGTATATTAGAGGTGCTACTTAGAAGATTGTGAAGATTTGCTCCTATATCGAGGTATTCAATTTCATAGCATCTTATATATATATATATATATATATATATATATATATATATATATATATATATATAGAGCATGAACTGGTGCTTCGCACATAAATTCTTTGAATGATTGCCAAATGAGATTATAGTATAACAATGGTTAATTCTATATAACCGCAATAAAGAGAGCTTATTAAAAGTTCATCAAAGGGACATTAGCCAATTATATCTAAGCCCAAAATATTGGAGATTCACATGGTACAACAAAAATAATTAAAGTGCACACAGATTCCTAACATAACATTGAACTCTAAACTAAATTAATGGTACATTGGTATATAAAATTTGAATGTAACAAATGAACCCAACAAATTGACTAAAATCCACCATCCAAATTCCATGAATTCGATTTTTACCTTTATCGCATTTCTTAGAGCAATGTTGTAACTGTCTTCGCAGTTAACTTTGACATGCAAGGTAAGTAAGCTACCTGACAACATGAATGTTTCACTATTCCACATCAGAGTAGGTTATTCGTGTGGATCACTGCAACCATAGGCATGTATATAAACATTTCAATTCAGAAATAATGAGCATTTCATTGGAAAATTTTGACCAAGCACCAAGTCTCCCATTCTATTTATAGCATGATAAATCTGTGAAAATCATATAAATGCAACAGAAAAGGTAGTGCTACTATATTCTACCTGAAACTTAACACTTGTGATATTGAAACTTTTCTTATGTTTCATTCAAAATGATAGATGGACTAATTTTTTATTTATTTATTGTTTAAGTACAATGTAACCACGTTTTGTAAAAAATCTAGCTCATCATCATTTCAGTTCTTTAACTTTAGTCCAACCCGACATTGTGATATAGCATAATTATATGTATAATGGGTAACAAACATATCAACATTTTGTTCTTTAAATAAAAAAACACTTATATATTATAAATAACATAATAATATTTTTACACGATGTGTTTACATTATATAATCTATGCATGGAGACTACATATATATGTATACAGTTAGAATTCTAATAATTAGTTTGTCCTATTTCATAATTTTTCGACATGGTCATCCTTCTTTTGTGCATTCATACTTGAGAAGTGAACCATCTGTTTCCCATTCTTATTGATATGCACACTCATACTTAAGCAAATCTAACAGGCACTTTATTTCATTTTATTATATTGTATTAGATGTAAAGATGTAAGCGCATTTCTTTTTGTTATAAAATTTAAAGAAGTGTTTACAGAAGCGTTTTTCTTCTCTCTTTTTCCTTTTTTTGTCGGATTTTGAGATGATTTATGTGAAATATTTAGGACATGCATTCAGATATAGTGATGACCATAGTTTTTTTCCTATTCATAAACAATATGTGAAAAATAATGAAAGAGATAATGTTTCCTTTAGGCAAAATTCATAAACAAGGAGTAGGTCAGGTGTGTCCCATCTCTCTCTCTAGTTTTTCATGATGAACAAAATTGCTGCTTGGAATATAAGGGGTGCCCATAACTCTGAGAAGCTTGACCACGTTAAATCTATCATCCATGACCATAACATCAAACTGTTTGCCATCCTGGAAACCAAGCTGTCTCTTCCTTTATCCATCAGAGCAGCTAACTACATTAACCCATTATGGGAATACAACCATAACTTGAATGAAGCCTCTTATGGTCGTATCCTTGTTGTTCATGATCCTTCTTTTTTCTCCCTCAATCTCATTCTTTCCACCACGCAAATGATGCACTTCCATGCTATCTTTCTGCCTTCCCAGCTATCCTTTTATATAACCTTTATATATGCTCACAATGCTGTTGCCTCCAGGCAACCTCTTCTCAACACTCTCCCTTCACTTCGACAAAACACCCATCCTTGGCTTGTTCTTGGGGACTTCAACTGCTGTTTGAACCTCACAGATAAGGTTGGTGGTCTGCCACTGTTGCCTAGGGATATTGCCCCATTAAACATTTCAATTACTGATGCTGACCTACAACCTGTTGTTAGAAATGGTGTTCCTTTTTCTTGGAATAACAGAAGTCGTTCTGGTGCTCGTACTTTCTCCAATATTGACCATACATTTTGCAACGCAGCTGCTTTCTCTTGTTGGCCTTCCCTCTTGTCTTTCATGCCTCACCCTATCTTGTCTGACCATTCCCCCATCATCCTTACCCTTTCTAGTATGGCTAATGGAGGAAAAAGAGCTTTCAAATTTTATAATGCTTGGATTTCTGACCCTGAGTATAATAATATTATATCATCAACTTGGTCTATTAATGTGTATGGCAATCCAATGTTTGTTCTATGCAGGAAGTTGAAAGTAACTAGGTTAGCTCTCCAGCACTGGGCTCAGAAAAAGTATGGGGATGGAACTCAACAAATCTATAACATCAAAACTCAGCTGAAGCTTGCTCAAGATATGCTTAATGAAGATCCCACCAACCGTATCCTTGCTAATAATGAATCCAATCTTTTTCTTCAGCTCAATGAAGCTCTTAAATCTGAGGCAAGTATGAGGAAGCAGCAGTTACACCAGAAGTGGGTTGCTGAAGGGGATAGAAACACTAAATTTTTCCATGCTTCTATCAAAGACAAGCGTGCTAGAAGCCGTATCACCACGCTCTGGGATGAGGAAGGAAAACTTCTTACAACTGCTGGGGAGATTGACAGTTATCTCCTTCAATCCTTTACTGATCATCTTGGTAACAGCTCTTGCTTTACTCCTGAACTTGATGAACTCAATAATATTCCCCTACCCAAGTTACAAAATGAAATGAAGGTCATGCTTGTTGACAAAGTAACTGATAATGAAATTAAAAAAGCTTTATTTTCCTTAAAATCGACCTCCTGCGGTGGGCCAGATGGTTTCAATATTGTTTTCTTCAAGCATAGCTGGGAAATAGTGCAAACTGACTTTTTGGCAGCTGTTCATAACTTCTTTGAGAAATTTAAAATGTTGAGGGAAGTTAATGAAACGAACCTCGTTCTTGTTCCTAAGGTTAAACCCCCTATTAATGCGGCTTCCTTCAGACCGATTTCTTGCTGCAACATTGTTTATAAATGCATATCAAAAATCCTTGCCGCTAGGCTTGTTCGAGTTCTGCCAACAATTATTTCCCCCAATCAATCTGCCTTCATTCCTGATAGAAACATATTAGACAATGTTATGTTAGCTCATGAGTTAATTAATGGCTATGGTAGAAGCCAGATTTCTCCACGTGCTATGATGAAGCTTGATTTAAGTAAAGCCTATGATAGTTTGCAATGGTCTTCTATTGTTCGAATACTGTCTGCTATGCGATTTCCTAAGGTGTTCGTCGCCTGGGTGTATGTGTGCATCTCCAGTCCTACGTACTCTCTGTGTTATAATGGGTTATCTAATGGGTACTTCAGAGGGAAGCAAGGTGTGAGGCAGGGGGACCCAATTTCTTCATATTTGTTTATCATTGTCATGGAGGCTCTCACTTGCATGCTTTCCTCCAAGTATGAAGACAAAAGTGTTACATACCATCCGAAATGTCATCCTCTTTGCATTTATCCCTATTTTTTGCCGATGACATAATGATCTTCACTAAGCCGTCTGAACAGTCCATTCAGCACATCCTTGATATATTGAACAAGTTCTACAGGGCCACTGGCCTCAAACTGAACACTTCCAAATCCCATATTCTGATAGCTGGTTTAAGCAACAATGAGAGGAACAGAATTGAGGTTCTTTTTGGTTTACAACCAATGTCTAATAACATGACTTATCTGGGTCTTCCTTTGTGTACTTCGAGAATTTCCAAATCTGCTTGCCTTCCTCTTTTTGAGAGAATTACAAGACGGTTGTCTTCTTGGACAACTAAACTTCTATCCTTCGCTGGACGTCTTGTGTTGATTAAAGCTGTTTGTTTTTCTATGACTGTTTATTGGGCAAGATGTTACATTCTTCCTTCCAAGCTTCTCCACATGATCAGAGCTGCCATGATGAGATTTCTATGGACTGGTTCCATTCACAATAGGAAAATAATACCTGTTTCATATTCAATCTTGGAAAGACCAATAAGAAAAGGTGGCCTTGGTATCATTAACATCAAACATTGGAATATTGCTGCTATTAGCACTCATGTTAATGCCATCTTAATGAAGAAGGACAGTCAATGGGTGAGGTGGACATGGAGATATCATATAAAGGAAAAAGACTTCTGGACAATGGTGGTTGCTCAGGGTAGTAGCTGGATATGGCGGAAAATTATGTGCATAAGGCCTCTTTTACTTCCCATACTTAAATTCAGTTTAACCCCTAACAGTACTGTGAGCTTTTGGAAGGATCCATGGGTTAAAGTTGGTTGCATCTTATCCAATCTGTTGACTGATCAAGAACAGGAGCAATCCGGTATTGGATCTAATGCAAAGGCTATTAATTATATAACTGATGAGAAGTTGTGTGCTCCGCATACTAGTAATCATTCTGTTACCATCCTGTGGAGAAACTTGGCTAACTGCAAAGTAATTATAGAAAATGAACATGCTCTTTCCTGGTGTGGTAAATCTCATAGCATCAGATTGGTTTACAATCACATTGCTAACTTTGAGGAGTTGCCTGAATGCATGTGGGTCAAAGTTGTTTGGACTGCGTATTCGACTTCCTCTGATAATGTGCTACTCTGGAGAGCTATTAACAAAGCAATGATGACAAGGGATAAGCTTATGGCAGTTGGCATGAACGTGGATGACCTTTGTGTCTTTTGCAATGCATCACTAGAATCTGTTGATCACATTCTTTTTGAGTGCAGCTTTCTTGTTAACATGTGGATTTCAGTCATGAATAAAGTTGGAGTCGATGATATTCAAGGTTTCACCTCTGCTGACTGGACTGTACTTTGTAAAGCTACTAGGTGGCGACCTAGTAAATGGGATATAGTGTTCTTCGTGCTGAAAGTTTATATACGCAATGTTTGGTTGGAGAGGAATATGCGTTGCTTCAAAGCTGTGGCATTGTCGGCTTCGAGCTTTTGGCTTAAATTGATGAATGAGATCAAGTGTGGATTACGTGATTCTGGTCATTGTTTCTCCCCACATCAAATTGACCTGTGGGGATAGCCTGCCATGTTTTTCTTGTGCTTGGTTTTTTGTCTTGCAGTTGTGGGGTTTTGTTCTGTGGTGGTTCCCTTTTGTTGTTGGTCTTTGCTTTCTGGTGTACTTTTTTTTTGTTGTTTTCCTTGTCCTGTTGTTTGTGTTGTGTTTGTAATCTTCTTTTTCCTGTTTTAATAAACTGGTAGGGGTCCAGTCAACCTCGCTGTCTACTCCAAAAAAAAAATTGTATAGAAAATTACCTCCACACCATGATAGGAATCATCAAGTATGCAACAGACCTTCGTTTCCAAATGGGAAATGTGGAAATGTTCTACTACACCACCAAAACACTTCTGCTTATGGACCACGACTGTTAAACCAATAGAGAATCCAACTGTTTATGTAAAATAGTGTGTCCATGATACATTACCTTGTAATTTGATGTTTTTAAAATAAATTGCATAGTTATGATCTAATAATCAACCGATCAAAAATGAAATAAATAAAGCAATATGCCTAAACATTAAAAATATCAACTTGAACATTAACAGTAACATGTCAAGTTGAACATATAAGTCAGGATTCATTTGATAGCTCCTAACATTTTCTTAATCATATTCCAAATTACTAAAATAATATCATTTCATAGCCAACGACATAAATATAAGATGACCTAAAAATTATTAGAAAAGTTTGTTCCCTTGTCAAAATATTTTGTTGAGTATAGGAAAGAAACAATTCGTAGCTTCATTTAAAATTATTTCTATTTTCGTACTTTTAGTATTGTAGTCGAAAAGTTTCTAAACTAAAAAGCTTAAGAACCTTGATATAGAATATTGATTGATGAAATTGAAATAAAGATAACTTGTTTATTTGGTTCAACCATATCACTCAAGTTGAGCTCTATTTTTCTTAATTACGTAGAGCTACTTGTATCATAAAAAAAGGGGTAATAGGTTAATTTCCAGTATTCAACATAAATAGAGGGATCTGCAGCCAAGGAAATGTGCATTTGCAACCATATATGCACAAAATAGAGTATTGCCTTTTAAATCAGGAAAGTGAGCTATTGATAGTCTATTTATCTTGAATCCGAGAATGAGTTTTTATTCATCTACAGATATAACAATGAAATCCCCCTCTATCATAAGCTATCATTACAACATGATCTAGAAGCTTTCGTTTGTCAAACCAATCTAAAAGTTTTTAACTAAAATACGATAACTGTATTCCTACAGGGTCATGATTCATCCAAAGTAAACATAATTACTTGTATAACCCTACTACAAACCAGTCAAGATTTTCGAGAAATAAATTAACACTACATTAAACAACATAAATGACATTCAATTCTTTATTCATGGAAGTTTAATTTGTAGTAGTTGTGAAATATATAAATATATGTGTGTATGTGCGTGTGTATAATTAATGATATAGGTTTTGAAACTTGTTTATTTGCATTCTTCCCTACAGTGTATCAAAATGTGTGATTTTTTCTTTCTATTGTCCATGCTAAATATAAGAATAATTAATACAAAAGTTTAGACAGGTAAAGAGAACAATAATTAATATTATCTATTACTCTTTTTTACCTAGAATGTTACTTTGCTATAAGTAACTTGAGAGGGTAGAGTTGGACAAGAAACACCATGAAGGTTTGATCACATTTTCATGATATATGTCCGTAAGTAGAAATAAAAAATAAATCATCATTTAATACATGATACTAATTTATATTTCCATAATATTTACATATGATGCATAGTATAGTATTTGAAGAGTCGAAAAAGCAGGTCCATATATTTAAAAAAATGAAATATCATATTTAAGATACTTTTATCACCTTGAAGACATAAGTAAATATCAATAAAGGATAATATGTTAAGATCTTACTTCTTTGTCAGCTTAGAGTAGTAAAATTTCCTTGATATTTTTGAGAAAAACATGTCAAATAGCAATCAAATTTGCATGTAATCTGCTCAGTTGTTGTCTAGTCATTTTGTACAAAACAGAATTAATTGATCAACAACGATTAATTGTTGAATTGGAGAACATAACAGTAGCATATTGAGTGTATTACACTTATCAAGGGAGAAATTTATGAGATGAAAACAACGTGTTTCAAAAAAAATGGAACCCTCCTCTCATACTTAATTACAGTAATACCCAGTTGTGAATAATTTTAATAGTTAGAGACATTTTATTTATGAAGATACTATTTTCTTATGGTGGCACCTTGTGAGGTTATAACATGGTATTTTTCTTCTCATCTTATCTACCAAGTTTTTTTTCTTTTCATGTTTATTAATAACTAATTCATATTTATGTTGAAAACAAAGAATAAATGCAAATTTACGGGTTGAAAAGTTTCTACTAAATTGTAATAAAAGAAAAGGCACAAAAGAAAAATAGTAGCAACTAATAGATCTTACTAATAATTTGGTTGACGACTGAAAGCTCTCGTAATAATAAAATAACAATTCAAAACCAAGTTTTGCCACCTAAATTAAGATTAGTCCTGGATTAGTTGGTAGTGTATGCAACTTAACAAACCTTCCAAAATTTGACCTTAGCTATCGGTCAAAAAATAAAATAATCATAATAATAAAATACATCTTAATCAAATGATTTCACCTCAGATAAAAGAAAAGGTTGAATTGTGCTGTAGATCTATGAAAATAGAAGGCAAAACAGACTGAGCATTCGTCATATGTCGATAGCCAATCAATCTCCAATGAGCAGTTATAAAGGAAGATTCGTGTTTCACCTTAATCAAGAAATTTTGCTTTATGTAGATATTTGTCTTGAAAATGGGGATGTGTTGAAATTTATTTCCTAATGCTGAGTGGCTTATGTGAAAATTAGAAATAATTTATTGATGCAGAGTGGCTTAATTGAAAATTAGATGCAGAAACCATAGGAATTGAGGATTTTAGCTGAAATTTAATAAGGAATTTAGGTTGAATAACAAAGAAGGAAGGGTAGAGCTACGTACGCAGAGAAAGAAACAGAAGAAGACAAAAAGGGAAAAGTATATTCACATGACGAGTAGAATTGGAAGAAGATCCTATGACCTTTCGGTTTTAAATTTGAGGGAGGGGGGCTTGTGTGAGCTCGAAACTGAACTCAGCTTAATATAATAGTATGGATACCTTAAAATGATTTCCAAGGTTTTGAAATGAATATTTTGGTTTTAATAAATATCGATTTTAAGATATTATATATATATATATATATATATGTTATTTTATAAGGGTTTAAAATTTAGTTTTTTAAATTTATATGTTTGAAATTTTAAAGGTTATAAGTTAGTTTTGAAATTATATTTTAAGACAGATTTATAACGATTTTTTTTCAAGTAAGGTTGGGAAGATAAATTTGAATTTATTTGAAATTGTATTTAATTAAGAATTTTATTTAATTAAATTGATTTGAAACTTATTGAAATTGAGATTAAAAAATATGATTTAATAACATGATTTTTGGTTTAAGGTAATTAAATGAATATTTCAAGTTTAGATAAATTGAAGGAAATATTTAGTTTATTTGTAATTTGAGGTTTTATTTAAATGATATTGGATTTATTAAGTAAAGATTTCAAAACTAAATAATAATGAGGTTAAAATTTGTACATATGAAATTATCAAATCTAGTTTTGAAAATGTTTGAATATTAAAGCTTTGAAATATACTGAAATTTAAATGGTATATTTTTGGTGGTTAAAATCTGTTTTTGAAATGATTTATTGAGAAACTGAATTGAATCGAAGTTGAAGAATTGTGATTGAATTAGATTGGAATTTTGGAATTCGAGTTGATTTGAATCGATTTGTGAAATTTGAGGAAACTATTTTGTTTTACAAATTTTATTATTTTATTTTACTTTATAAATTATTTTAATATAAACCATTTTTTATATAAACTATTTTTATGTAAATTATTTTATGAAACTATTTCATTATATATTACTATTAATATCTAAACTATTTAAGTGGTAGAAGTTATGATTTCAAAGTTATAGTTTTCAAAGTATCATGATTTCAAAGTGTTATGGTTTCCAATGTGTTATAGTTTCAAATATTTTGGTTTCAAAAGTGTTATAACTTTGAAAGTGATATGATTTTTGGAAATGGATATATTTGAAATGAAATGATATAGTATTGATATGCGTTTAAAATGGAAAACGATATTTTGGTTTTGAAGAATAGACTATTTTGAAGTGACCGCAGTGTTACAATAACGATTGGTTGTTAAAGAGACTGGGATCGGATATCGTCATACTCTCTACCAATACCAAAAACTACTTTAACAACTGTGTACGTGGTGGAGATTCCAGAATGAAGTAGGATGGTTTGATGATGATTCTGTATAGTATTTACATAGCCCTGACTCTCGTGAGTCAGCTTGATGTGGCTAAAACAGGAGCTATACCGGGCTAAGTGAGGTCATTCCTCCTATCAGACACATTTCTTCGTTACCATTTTATTGCTTTTGTGATGTGATTGGGTGCACCCTTTGATTTGGGAGTGTGTCACGAGATGGGCGGTAGTAGCTGCTATGCGTTACCACCAGTTTGGAAATGCAACTGGTATATCTACCCTATCATTGCATCGAGTGCCGTGTCACATGCCCTAGCGCGCCTTCTACGAGTTTGTTTTGTACCATACCTATGGAGTGCCCTCTGATAGCCCTCCAGTTTACGGAGGAATTACGGTACTGTATAGACTATGGGAATATATAAAACTGTGTTAAGGGGGATATGGGTAATGCCTTAACGCTATTTTAATAGTTTACTTTACTATAGACATTATTATAATAACGTATATTACTACATAGCAGATAGTTTAACGGATCATTTGAGGATGATTATCCCAAACATCCTTTGAGTTACTTGTATTTCAGTTGATACCTCACTTGAGTTGGATTTATTGATATAAGAATGTTAATCCTGACTCGAGTGTTTTGTGTTTTGCTTTATGCTCGGGTCAGAGAGAGTGTCACAGCATTTGAGACTCACCTTTGAAGTTGGAGCTTCGCTTGGAGATCCATCTATCTATCCAGCTTTCAGTTATTCAGTTAACTCTAGTAATATGTTCAGGTTCTGTTATATGACTATTGTATTGAGATTTCTGTGTATTCGAGACTTCTGTTGTATCTTGTTTTAACTCTGTTATATACACAGTAGCTTCATGAAATACTATTCATTTGTTTCCGCTGCTTATTGTTATATTACTTTGTGTTTGTGATTCTGTGATTATTTTATTTACTGAGTTTTGCCAAATTTTAAATTAACAATCTGATATTTTAAGCAATTCAGGTCTGATATACGCGGATGCGAATGACATGAAATACCGGGATGTTACAGTTAGTATCTGAGCTCTGGTTTTAGGCAAAACTTAGCATATGTAGTAAATTTAATTACAAAATCACCTTTGTTCGAGCTTGAATTTCTCCCTCTTTGATTCGGATTTCTTTCAAACTTTGGAACTCTCCCCTTTGTTCTGAAATCCATTCTTGCCTCTCCCTATTCGTGTTTCCTTAATTCTGGAGTATCCCATAACTCCACTTCGGATGATATCTATAATGATCGGTGGCTCTGCCAATCTTAGAATGATTTGTAAAGGGGTGAAGCTCCTTTACAACAAGCACTGATTCATCGAAGATATCTGTATCCTCGGTTTATGATGCTGCTATCTCTTGCTATGCCTGAATTCTATCTCTTGTGATCGGATGTCGATTTGCCCCAGACTTCTGAATTGATCTTATTCTTGAAGTCACGGTTAACCCGGTTAAGGTCACCCGTGATTTATATAAGTCTATCCATTCTTTTCTCTCTTTGTAATCATCTCATCTTCGTTTTGAGCTTATCTTCTGGTTAGAATTCTCTTTATTAGGGTACCTCTAAATTTGAATCCCTGTCCTTGTTCTGAAATCTATTCTTATATTATCGAGTGAGGGAGTGTATTTGTAATTAATATGAAATATTTTATACTGTGTTGTTTGAGTTGTTAAGTTTAAATTTTGGGTTTCAATCGATTCGTCTAGCTAATGCTATCGATGGGAATTCCAAAACACTTGAACAGAGCAAACTGACACACTATTGTTTTTCAAAAAAAAAATTAAATGAATTTTTTTATGTATGATCATATTATATATAAAGGTACAATTTTTCGAAATTAAATAATTAAATGAATTGATTGTTAGAAATGGTAATATTTAATTATCATTTATTGTTTTGTAAACCATTGACTATTGCAACATGATATGAATAAATGAATTTATAAAAACATGGTTTATAAATTGGTTTGAAATTTGAAACGAAGTTAAATTTAGAATTTGAGAATTCAATTTTCGGTATTTTCAAGAAATTTTTTGGCTTTCGATATATATATATATATATATATATATATATATATATGTATGTATGTATATAATTTAAAGGTATTTTTGAATAGAAGTCGTTTCCATAGAATTTTAAAAGTTTTAAACCTGTACTCTCCTCCAGTGTCGTTGGAAAATAATTCTAGTGATGACTGCAGCATCATTGACATTCATTTTCGAGTTTCAAAGAGGAGAAATGAGTTAGTAGCTTTGCTACACTTTTGTTTTGGAAAACAGATTTAATTTGAAATTCTTGAATATGATTTGTTTTACATAATATATATGTATATAATTATTTTAAAATAGTTTAAAGTGAAACCGAAAACTTGAATCTTAAGTTTTATATTAAGAAATGGTTTCAATTATTGAAATAAAGTGAAATCTTAGAATAATTGGGTTATCTAAAATGAAAAATGAAATTTAACCAATTTGAAATAATGAATTTGAACAAACTTATTTGTATAACACTAAATTACATTCTAATATATATGACTTGCCCAAAATATTCAAAAAGTCAAATGTTAGGATATAATAAAAGGTTGTACAAGAAGAAAACTTAAGTAATAAATCGTTTAAACTAAAATCTGGCTTAATATAAATGTTATAGACAGAAGGAAAACTTGTATAGTATTTAATTGCACTCATAAACATTAATATAACTTACCTAGAAATAGTTAAATGTTAATGAGAATTAGTAATTGAATAATATACAATATAAAAGGTAAATAACAAGATGGCCAAACGGATATTTTGTTTAAGGAAGTTTTAAATAATAAATTAGAAAATAAATTGAAAAAAAGAGAATTCATTGGTTGAATAATATGGGGATAATAAATATTTATACACGTAATATATGTTGCAAAACATATATTATGTGGAATAAATTAAATAAATAAAGGAAAATGCTATTTAAGGAAATAAATATGAACTTAAGAATATTGAACTTGGATTTTTGTGGAATCAACTTAGATGAAAATAAATGGATAAAAATCAATGAGTTAATTTAAAATGAATTTGTTTGAAAGAAATGTGATAAAATGAAAGAAAAATCAATTTTAAATTGAATGACTATTTATTAGTTGAGTAAAATGGATTAAACCAAATTATTGAATATTAAGTTATCTAAAATTGAAATCTATATAGTTTTGAATAGTTGAAGTTGAATGTTGAGGTGGAATTAACTATGGTTAATCAAATAAATTTAATAAATAATAAAACAAATTTTATTGAAATATTTTGCAATAAATGATTTTTTTTAAAACAAATCAATTGAATAAAGATATATGGAATTGAAACCAATTAAATGGGAACTCGATAAATTTGATTGATTAAATGAAATATATTGGAATTAACTAATTGAACATAAGCCAATTTTAAAGTAAATGTAGTTTATATGGTTTTAAATTAATTGTTTTATTGTTCTTTTCAATCTATTTCTCTTTATAGCTATTTCTATTCTCCTACCTCATTCCTTTTCGGGGTCGAAAAGTTTGAGTGGGGGAGAGTGCAACGACACATAAATTTTAACTGTTTTATAACGTAATTAACTGAGATTTTATGAATTTTTAAATGATTGATTTTGGAAATAAAATTTGATATTCAGAATTTGTCTATTTAAACATAGAAAATGGTAAATTTTCATCGGATAATATGAATGTTTTTTCTATTGTGTAATTTTTTTTTCAATTTAAATTAGTAAATATTTGATGACAATAAAATATTTTCCAAACTTGAATATTTTTGTATAATAAATTTGTAAATCATCTTCTAAGTGAGACTTCATCCTTCATTTTGTCAAATTTGGACTGCTATTGCTCTATTTATCTTATTTTTGGCAAATTAACAGCATTTTCAGTACCGAATATCGACTTTTGATAGGACAATCATACCACTAATATCTGTATACCATTTTGATCATCTCATCGTGCTGATCTCAACAGTGTATTTATTTGTCAATTTCGACACCCGGTGCACGGGGGAATCTAAGAAATGGTGAACCATAACGATACCCGTTTTGTGCCTTTTTAGTTTCGTTTATCCTTTCATAACCCACCATGTAACCCAATAGTCATTTAGCCTTTATTAGGTCCTGAATTCTTGTACGTTCAATCATCTTGAAACTATTCATTTCTTCTGATACAAAGTGATAATAATAAACAAAAACAGACCCGTATATAAATTCAGAGCCTATTCCTATTTTACTGTTTCCATATATATATATATGAAGTTTGAATTATAAAGCGGCATTATGTCAGAGGAGCACGTTGTTCCCCCTTTTGCTATGCCATTCACTACTTTATATACGATTTAAGCATGTTTCAATATCTTCTTGCCTTCTGTTCAAATTGCAAACCCATTTCCTCTACTTTTTGGTGCGCCCAGACCTCCCTTCACGCATCCACCCTCTACCAGTTCAGCCTCGCCAACTCTCCGACCACGCCCAGCGACCCAAAGGCCACTCCTCCTGTAACGACCCAGAATTTTTAGAAATTAAAATATGAATATTTAATTAATTTTAAATATTATTGAGTGAAATTTATAAGTCAAATAAATTTTATTTTGAATTTTTGGATTTAATTGAATAATTAAATCGATAATTTAATATGTTAAATTATGGAAATAATTGAAAATTGAGTTAAATATGATTGAAAATGATTTGTAAAATTTTATTTTATCATATAAGAGTTAGAACAATATTTTAGAACTTTTAAAATCGAATTAAAAGTTAATTTGTGAAAATTGAATATTTTAATATTAAAATCGACTAGTGAAAATAGTCAATTTTTGAACAGTCTCAGAATTGAACGAAACCAGTTCCATTGGATCCGTAATAATTAGTTATTACAGGATTTCAATTTTCGTGTCAATCGGAGTTATCGTTTGATCGTGGCAGCTCGAAACGCATCGAATTATTTTTAATTTTAATTTGGCGAGTAAAAATAGCCATTTTTCAAAAAGTCTCGGATTTCGACAAAACCAGTTTCATCGGATCCGTAATATGATATTATTGTAAGGTTTCAAATTTCAAGTCAATTGGATTTACTGTTTGTCCGGTACAAATTAAAACGCCTAGAAAATCGCTTAAATCGGTTTAATTCAAATTGAGCGTTTATAGCCATAACTCGCACAGATGTCCGAATTAGCTTCCGAAACCTGTTCCATTGTGTCCGGAACGTGGGGTAAACCCTAGAAACGTTGGTTACGGCACGTAAATCGGAGTTCGGAATTTCCGGATGAATAGTGTTCGATTTTCTTCTATAAATAGACCCACAACCCACTCAAATAAAAAAAATAAAAAAATAAAAACCCTAACTATATACTGCAGCCGGCCCTAACTAATGTATGGCCAGTATTTCTTCTCCTTCCTCCGTCGATTACTCCAAATCCATCAAGAATTAGCCTTAGGTTTCAACTAACAAATTGAAGAGGACGTCAAGCTCTATAAGTTCAACGGTGGAGATCGTGTTTGGAGCGACGATGGGGGAGATAAGGGGCCGCGTCCTCCATGGCCTGCGCACGCGTTTCTATGCAGATGTGGGGGCCGAGTGTGCCGAGCTTCAGGCCGAGCATAGCTCTCGCGTAGGCGGTGAGAATGAAGGTGGTATGATGGAGTCTCGTCGTCGTTTGAGGTTGTAATATTAAACCCTAAATTTGAATGATGGGTTCGGCCTTGGATTAGTGTACTGGAGAGGAATGCATGAAGATGGAAGAAGATACAGGGACGGCCAGATTTGCAGGGGTGAGGATCTAGTGGCTGAGATCAATTAGGGTTTAATTTTTTTAATTTAAGTTGTAAATTAGTTATTAAATTTGTGTAAACTTCAAATTATCATATCTTTTTCATACGAGGTCGAAAACGCGCGAAACCAGTTGCGTTGGAATCGTATGGACGAGCACTACGCGATGAAATTGGATTGGAGTCGTTTGGAGTTAGTGAGAATTTTGGGTAAAATTAAACGTCCGTTTAATTTTATTCGAAATAAATCGCTAAAACGGAATTTAAAATCAAGGTGAGAATTTCTCACTCAATCGAATCAGTTTCGATTTTATTTTAAATAGTTAGATTTAAAATATTTGAATGCATGTTTGAATGTTGATTGATATCTATTGATTGTTAAAATAGACATTATACGCCGTTAGTAAGCGGATGTTATTTATTAAAAACATATACCGCGAATATTTCATAAACAGTGAAATTGGTATTATATATAATATCAATATATATATATATATTGGCATATGTATATATTGGAGTTATTGATTTCCCCCATTTATTTGTTTAGCGGATGAGACCCTATTGCGCCATTATTAAGCGGATAATATTTAATAAGAACATATACCGCGATAATTTCGTACTGGAGCGAAATTGGTATTGTGCTAATGTTTGTGGATGCAGGAAAACAGGTTGGAGGGATCCAACTGGATTCCTCAACAGTTTTTATTTGATTTCAGATATTTTGATATTTGATGGATTTTCATATTGATATATGATATCGTTGTAGTCGTGATTGACTATTTGGTGTGTAGCATCATTGGACCCAAATTTTGGGATTTTAAAATGATTTTTAAAGTGATTTTTGAAAATATAAAATATTTTTGGAATTGATCCATTTTATATAAATAAACGTTATAAATTTTAAAGTTATAAAAATTATGATTTTTGGGAAATATAGTTAAAAACTGATTTTTGAGAATATAATGCCAATGATTTTATAAAATAGTTTAATCGGGATTTTAGAATTTATTGTGAAAAGTCTAAATATAGGATTTACAAAATTTAATTATTTTATGAATCAAAATGGTGAAATTATAAAGGAAATTAAAGACGTTTTAAAATATTAATATAAATTGATTTATATTAAGAGATTTATAAATGGATATTTATAAATTGAGATATTGAAATTATAAAACGAGTTTTTATAAGTGTTTGAATGAAGTGAAAATGAATTTCATTAAAGAATGAAATTTATAGAATTATAAACGGTGAAGTTATAAATGAAATTTATAAATAGTAAGATTTATAAATTTGTGAAGTTATTTGGAGAATAGATTTGGTTAAATAAATGAATCTTATAAGTTATAAGATTTATGGTTTGGAAAGTCTTTAGAGGAACGATTTTGTAAAATAATCGTTTTATAAGAATTTAACTTATAATATGGACTTTTAGTTTATAATTGAGTTATAAACTGGAATAGGTTAATAAAAGAATTTATAAAATAGAAGTTTTTATAAATAAATAGAAATGGAATTTATAAACGTTGTTTATAAATTCGCAAACAACTTATTTTGATAAGTTAATTGTTGAAACCTATAAATGGAGTTATATTCACATTTTTGAATAGTGAATAATCCTTTGAATTAAAATGAATAAAAGGATGAAATTGTTAATGAAGTATATTCACGTTTTTGAATGGTGAATAATATGTTAAAGAAATTGTTTTGAATGTGATATTTTAAATAGAATTAAAACGATCGGACAATGTTTTAAAATGTATTGAGATTCGAAACCATAGATTTCAACATTTATTGTTGAAATAGAGGTTTTCGAGAAATAAAAGGAAATGGTGGACTATAACACTGTTGTTATAGTAAATGATTTCCGAAAGGAAATGTTTTGTGTAGTATTGGGATTTATATATCTATTTTAATTTCGAATCCCTATACTAGTGAATTTGGGTTGTCGTAACGATGTTTTACGCAACATTCGTTTTGGCCCAAATAAATATGTTTAAGAGAATGATTTCCTTAAAGAATGAAATATATACTTAATCTCGATTTAAGTATATCGAATATTTTCTAAGTGTTGAAAATAAATAAAATTTGTGAATTACTTATAAATAAGTAAGTATGGAAATGTTTTCCAATATAAAGTGAATATCTTAAGAATTTATCTTTTTGAAGATAAATTGAAATGAATGATCGAAATCGAATATTCATAGATATTTTGGATTATAAATTCACTAAGGAATTTATAAATGAAAGGGGAAACTTGTTTAAAAGTAAATATTGATTTATTTTTGAAGTGTGAAATAATATATCTTGTAAAGATATTTTGGAAAATAAATAATTTGGAAAATTATTTGGAATCTGGTGATGTGTGCATATCCAGTGATAGTTCAATAACCGACTATCAATATTTCCCTTTGAATGGGTAATTGATGTGATTTGTTGAATGTGAATGCCACACTTATTTTTAAATAAGCGCTCACTATTCGGGTTAACCGGGAAAGGACCATGGGGTCGTATAACCCATTCCGAATATGTGATACGTCGTTGTGAATGGCATTGAAGATCGGTGTTGAAGACCCGGTATTTGCGAGAGCGATAGGATGACCTGTCGATTTACTCTGCACCGAGTTGCTCTGGTATAGAGTTCTCCATATGTGATGGTGAATCCGATCAGGATTGTGAATATCCGGATTGCAAGGACTTCTTTGTAAGTGCCTTCGGTTTTGTTCGATCCCGGAACAAACTTGTATGGATTGTATGTCTGACGTTACAAGTTGAGATATAAAGCCGATTTCTTTCAAATATATTTCTGTTGGTGGCGAAGAATTTATTCTTTAGCTTAACACCCTTCTCTGAGACGTACGAGCTCAGAGGTTATGTAGTTGAATGTTATCAGCGATATATTCCCAATTTGGTAATGTGATATGCTGAGTGATGCTGAAATGATCATTGTGTTGATTATTGTGATAGGATCGTTTATTTGATCGTCTATCTTGGTGATCATTGTGTTGATCATTTGTTGACCCAAAGCATGGCTTTTGTATAAAGTATGTTTTTGTGGACGTGACTTCGTCGAACCTCACACCCCAGAAATGGTCAAAACAGGAAAGATGCGGCAAGGTTATGAGGGGTAGCACCCTTTAGGGTATGTACATTTCCTTCTGGATAGAGGTGGTATCATGGTATGGAGCCCAGATATTTAACCTATGTGGTTACTACGAATTTATTACTTTGTGGTTGTTGGCTATCGGGATCCCGTGAGAAAGGTCGTTTACGATCGGGGAATGGCGTGCTCGTGTCAGTAGTTACCCAGTTAGGGGTAACCCGGCCTTGTGTTGGCAGAGTTCCGGTTTGGTTCTCGGGGATGTCTTTCCAGAGGCATTCTCATGTGGCAATGGGAAGTTCCTTGGCCTGACCATTTGTTGGAAATCCAATTCCCAATACGAAACTTGTACGGTTTTAGTTGTAGAACCTGCCATTCACTTATGGTGGTCACCACTGTTTGGATGGTAGCTATAGTAGGCATAGTTCGAAATGTCTATGTTGGCTAAGATTTATATTCTACTTTCGAAATGATTTTCCCTACACTATACACTAATAATAATATGAAATGTTCTTCTAAATGCGTATCAAGCATCTTTGACTATCATAAGGAGAAATCTCCTCCGATTCTGCGTTTGCATTGTGTGTGTGTGCGAGAGGCCTTATGGTAGTCTCATTTTTAAAAGCATTGCGAATTGATTTAAAATATTCCTCTATTTTGATTTTAAAGATAAATAAACTGTTTTGAGTTCTCACACCAGTCACATGACTGACTTGGAGTTTATTGTTTTCCTTCCTAAACTCTAGGTGCCCACCAATTTTCACACGTGCAGTCAAGAGTAAGGTTTATCAGGATATTCTGGATATTCTGGAGTTGCTGGAGGCAAGCTGGATGGCATGGCGTATTACTTATATAGTATTTCTTTTTCCGCTGCACTATTTGTTGTTGTTGTTGTATACTCTGATGATATGATGTAATGAAATGTAATGTAATAACTGATATAGTTCTTTGTTTAAAGATTATTCATTTATTATTATATGTTGTTCCGCTGCGAATTGTGAGATTCTGATGTTGTGTTCTGTTCTGTTTCCTTTCTCTTCTCTTTTCTTTCTATTTTAAAATTTTCTATCTTCTTTTCCCTATCTAAATTTTCTATCCTTTTCTTTTCCTAAATTTTTCTTAAACCCCTAAGGGTTCGTATTTTCGTTCATCTTGAATTAAACAAAGGAGATTAGTGTCTATTCAAGGAGTACGGATTTACGGGTCTTTACACCTCCTCCCCGTCAGAACAGGCCGACCCTCCTTTCCTCTTACCCATGCGTCTTCCCACCAAGCACCGCCCCATCAGCCACCACCTCCTTTCCTTTCATGCACGCAACCAACTCACCACATCACACTTCCAATGCGCCTCGCCAAACACTTACTGCATCAGCTAACTTCAGCCACAATTTCTTTTCCCATTTTGCAGCCGCACTTCCTCCATGTGACAGACATCAACAGCTTGAGCCGATCGAAACCCTCAACAGCCCTATCACCTACAGCCGCACCCATCTCCCCTCCTCCATTCGCACACTTGCTTCCCACCCTGTCGCCGTGTCAGTTGTCACTCGCTCGGCCTCAGCCTTCCTCCTCCTCCATTTGAATTTGTGAGTATAATATATATATATATATATATATATATATATATAGAATAGTTTGTTTAATGTTCTAAATATTTATATATATAACAGTTTTGGTTTTTAAGTAGATGTATACAACAGTTTTTCAATACTTTAAAAGTATATATATGATACGTGTTTAAATTTAGATTATATGTACAAAGATTTTTGACTATATATATATATGTGTGTGTGTCTGTTCATGTGTTTTATTGTATAAATATATATGTTATTCTTATAAAGTGTATATATATATATATATATATATATATATAAAGAAAATTTACGTTTACTGTATACATATGCTTATAGCTTATAGTCTAAATTTGAAGTATATAAAATATAAATATGGTTATATTGTACTGCGAAATATATCTGTAATATAATATGCTAGTATCTTTAATATATATATATATAATATATATATGATAAGTTATATTTTCACAATGAATAAAATATAATATATATGAGTATCTAAGGGGGTGTGTGTGTGTGTGTGTATAGTTATAGTTTGATACGTTAGTTATGTATAAGTATTCCATTATATGTTGATGTATATAATATATAAGAAGTTATATCAAAGAAGTATATATTATTTAGTAATTAAATATATTTGTTAAAATGTTTATTGCTGTCTTAAGTTCTCTGTTCATTTAATATACTTGTTATTTATATGATCTGTTCGACTATATTAGCGTTATACCGAGCTTTTGAGTTTATATACATATTTTAGCGGTGCGTTTATGTATATATATGTACATTTCTTTATTATATCCAGTTTGTGTAGATAAATATAGATTTGGTCTGATGGGTTTGTATTATATATGAGTTTTAGGTTAGTTGTATATTAGTTAAATATATATACTATATCTACTATATGTTGACAATATAAATTTAATGAGTTTAAATATATATAAGTTATGTTATGATTTTGATATATATATATATATATATATATATATATCTTGATTTCAATACATATATATGTTTAAATTTAATATTGAAAAAAATGTAGATGTATTTTTAAATTGAATAGTTTAAAGAAGAATAATATAATATACATTCCGTTTCGGTAATATCAAACTGATTTTGGTTCTTGATTTTCAATTTATCAGCTCTGCTCGTCAAACTTGTTTCAATCGTGCTTTGCTTCAAAATTCATGCATGGATTCATAACTCATCCCATTCTCGTTCATCTCTAGCCTCAGAAGGTGAGCAACCACTCATGATTAATGTTCTTATATTTAGTAAATTTGATTTCAATTGAAACGAAAATTGAAATATGCTGCTATTAGTTAATTAAATTGTTATATATGCTATTATCTGTACCTGTTCACCTGTGGGATATGACACCATATCCTATTTTTTATATTTTATTTAATTACTGATGATATATGTCCGTTATTGATATGTTATATTCATCACTATTCTCACTCTGCAAGTTTCCTGTTAGTATAGAATTCCATATGGGTTGAAATGATACATACTCGAACGATCTGTAGAATAGAGGAAAATCGTTATGGGTTGAAATGATACCCAAGCAATTTTCATTGAATTGAATTTGGGACTGCGAGTTGAAATGACATATACCCGTACGTATTTTAAATTGCGGATTGAAATGATAAATATCCGTAACACTTGACTATAGGATAGAAAATTATATACAGACAATATCGATTTTAAAATATTATATATATATATATATGTTATTTTATAAGGGTTTAAAATTTAGATTTTTAAATTTATATGTTTGAAATTTTAAAGGTTATAAGTTAGTTTTGAAATTGTATTTTAAGATAGGTTTGTAATGATTTTTTTTTTCAAGTAAGGTTGGGAAAATAAATTTGAATTTATTTGAAATTGTATTTAATCAAGAATTTTATTTAATTAAATTGATTTGAAACTTATTGAAATTGAGATTTTAAAAAATATGATTTTATAACTTGATTTTTGGTTTAAGGTAATTAAGTGAATATGTAACGACCCGTAAATTTCTATAATTAAATTGGGTAATTTAATAAGTTTTTTGTAACTAAATTTTGAAAGAAATAAAAACTTTATAACTTGTGATGAAGCGAATGTTAGAAATGGATGTAGCATTGGTAATTAAAATTAATTATTGACAGGTGAAGTGACATCTCAATAATGAAGTAGTGTAAATTGTTGCACTTGGTTGTAAAAATTGAAAATAGGTAAATAAAAGTAAGTATTGAGTTAACCAATGAAATAATATATTGATTAATAATAACTGAATGTAAATTTAGGTAGTAATGTTAATGCCAGTTGATAAATAACTAATTTAGTGCAATCCCAATTTAATTGAAACAATGGTAAGTTTATAATTGATTGTATTTAGTAAATTGGAAATAAATTTCAATAAATATAATTAAATAGTATGTTAATGATGATTGAATGAAATTTGTGTGATGTAAACAACTGTAACAATTGTTTGGGAATAATAACTCATAAGTGTGATTGAAAGTAAATGGTTATAAATATTTTATGTTACATATTTATTTAGCCTGTTAATTTAAATGTGGTAAAAAATTGCAATAAATCTAAATTAAATATTTTGTTAATGTGAATTTAGGTAATAATGGGAAATAACATTTACTTCATTCATAATATGACAATTAGTTGAATAAAAGGAATGGAAATTCAAGATTTATTATAATACTGGAATTTAAATTTAATTTGAATTAATTGCAAATAAATGGAATTTAAAATTTAATGTGAAATCAATTGTAGTTAATTGACTTAATTTGTGCAGTTAGGGTAGATTTGATTTGTCATTGAAGATTGTTAATTCAACAAGAAGTAACCAATGTAAACTCTATCCATAATATGGCAATTGATTGAATGAAAACAATTGAAATTCATGTTTGATTAATTTATTGGATTTTGAGCTGAAGTAAATGGATTATTGAAATTAATTGAAATTTAATATTTAAATATTACGTTAATAGAGATTGAGATGGAATTTGAGAATATTAATGTATTAGATCATGAGTCTAATGTTAAACTTCATCCATTTGATAGCAATGAATTAAATAACAGATGAAAAGTCAATTTAATGGAATTATTGAAAATTTAATTTATAATTTCCGAATTTAATGAAATTTAAATTAAACACGGAAAGTGATGAATTAATCAACTTTGATTGACATCTAAATCTGTTTAAATTTATGTAATTGTTTAAGAAATCAAAAATGATAAGATTTGTTAATTTTGGAATTGAAATTGAAAAAGTGATTTAATTAATTAATTTTTAATTTATTTAATTAACTGGAAAATAGCCATTTTGGCCACTGACTCGGATTTCGATGAAACCAGTTTCATCGGATCCGTAATGGTGAATTATTGTAGGATCTCAAGTTTCATAGTGATCGGACTTGTCGTTTGATCGTATGGGCTCAAAACGCCTAGAAATCAATTTAATTGAAATCAATTTGAAATAACTTGATTTTAGTATAACTTCTTCATACAATGGACTTAAAACTGAAAGTGCGGTGTGTATACAATTATATGTGCTAATATAGTATACACGGATCGTGTAATATGGATTACAATACAAATGCGGAAATAGATGATAATAGCATTGTAAATAGAAAATAGAAAAATCACACCAGAGATTTTTATACTGGTTCGGAGCACCGTCCTACGTCCAGTCCCAGACTTCTATCTGGATTTTCACTATTAACTACCTCGCTTCACCCGGAGGAACAGGTTTACAATACCCGAACAGCCGAACGGGATTTCACGCCTCTAATACACTGAGGACTTCAACACTTGCCTCTTACAACACCGAGGACTTCAACACTTGCCTCTTACAACACGAGGACTTCAACAAAAACAAATACAATTGTTGTTGACAACTTGTGTTCTTGAAAACACGGATTTGTCACTAGTAGTACACCCTTCCTATAATCTTATCCTCAAAGAATATGAATGATGTTTTGTAAAGATTAAAGAAGGTATTTACTTATTGAATCAAAAGATATGAAATAATTTCAATGATTCAATAAGCTAAATTAATTTTTAGAATGCAGGAGTGTTAGAGATTAGATTAGAGAGCATATATGATCGTGTAAAAACTTATGTTTGAATCAATGATTTAGATGAGTATATATAGAGAAAAATAGTTGTAACTCTTTGTGAACAGTTGCCATTAAGAGTTATGATCATTGATGAAAGATAGGAGATGCAACCTTTGGAGAAGAGAAGTGTCTTTTGGAAAAGTTGCTTTCTGTTTAAAAACGGTCGACAGGTCAAAAATGGACCGGTAGACAGGAATTCAAATATATATACGTTATGTGCATGTGTGCATGTTATCTGTGCATTCTGGGCAAAAACGGTCGACCACCTTATTTTCAACCGGTCGACCGGTTTAGTCCAATTTGCACAGTTAATGTGCATATGTATATATATTGAAAGATTGAAGTTATATGATTATTTGAGGATAGATTTTAACATAAATTACTAACATACCAAATAATCAACCTCTAATATATGGAGCTCTTTGTGTTTCTTAAATGAATAACTTCTTTTTGTCGATCATGGCTTATTCCTTTGTCAGAAATCAAAACTCTATAAAAATCTTGACTCAACATTCTCCTCCTTTTTGATTGATGACAACATATATCTGAAGTTCTGAAACTCCCCCTGAAAATGTGATCTCCCCCTGAGATTTTGTTTGTATTCTTTATATATATATATTCCTGCAAATAATTGTTAGCACTTTCTCCCCCTTTGTCATCGACAAAAAGGAGTTGTTAAATGGAAGATGTAAAACAGATTATAGGCAACATAAAACTACTATCACAGATCAAGAGTAACATTCACACAAGTGCCAGATAATGTCTTCAAAGCTCCACCTAAGTATAACATCTCCTCCTAAGTATAATATCTCCCTCTATTTATATGCATATGAATTTCTCCACCTTTGTCATTATCAAAAAGAATGAGGAAATATATAAAATTATAAAATATCTTGTATATAACGAGATAAACTCATTATTAATTATGAAGGAAAAGTAAAATAAATTTTACCATATTTACCGAAGTCCATATTTTATTGTAAGCACGTAATTCTATTAAACATATGGAACATTCTTTGAAATTCCAAAATCTATCCTTTTCCTTTTGTTTCTCTGAGTACCTGCAAAAAATTAATAATAATTTTTGGTACCCACTTACTATGTTAGGGTCCGGGGGGTTATGTCTTTGGAAACCATACCCATTTGGGTGTGGTTGAACCTTTATAAATATAATTTTCATTACAAATTACATTCTTATAATAGTTGCTAATATAAAGTTGTTTATCATGATCAATCATATTAGCTGGAATCCATATCTTAATACTATTAGTCATTAGCTTAGTACTTGAAGAATAATTTCTATCATTTCTAAACAAAGTACTATTATGACTATAACTGGTTTTAAAACTATCTTGATTACTAGTACTAGCACTAGAGTTAGTATACATGAATGCATATCTAGTACTATTTTTACTTTTAGCTTGTTTATAGCCTACACCACTTCTATCATTGTGAGCTTTTGAATTCTTAACATAACCTAATCCCTTCTTATTTGAAGCAGGTTGAGAATTTTCAATAATCCTGGATAAATTTTCTCTCCCTTTATTAAAATTGGAAATATTTTTAGTAATGTCATCAAGCTTAGTTTTGAGACTAGTGTTATCTAACTCAACAATTTTAATTTTTGTTTTTAACTCATGATTTTCAGAAGCTAGAGCATTATTCTTTTCTTTTTGAGCTTTTATTTCTTGACTTAATAGAGCGAGTTGAGAATTGTCTGAATCTTGAATTTTCTCAAGTTCTTCTTCTAATATTCTCTTCTCGTCTTTAAGCATATCTCTTTCGAATTCTGCTTTCTTCTAATTTTCCAGAGCTTCCTTATATTTTCTTTTGAGACTTTTTAAAGTGTCTAGAAGTTCTGAATTTATTTCTATCATATCATCAAAAGTTAGATCACTAACCTCGTTATCTTTTGCCATGAAGCATTTGTTTGTTTGCTCCTTTGATTGTTCTTTATTGCTCTTCCTCTTCTTATTGCCTTGACTAGATCTCTTTGTAGCCATTTATTCTAGGATGTTATTACGATCTCTAGAAAACCAGGCTCCGATACCAAATGAAAGTGCGGTGTGTATACAATTATATGTGCTAATATAGTATACACGGATCGTGTAATATGGATTACAATACAAATGCGGAAATAGATGATAATAGCATTGTAAATAGAAAATAGAAAAATCACACCAGAGATTTTTATACTGGTTCGGAGCACCGTCCTACGTCCAGTCCCAGACTTCTATCTGGATTTTCACTATTAACTACCTCGCTTCACCCGGAGGAACAGGTTTACAATACCCGAACAGCCGAACGGGATTTCACGCCTCTAATACACTGAGGACTTCAACACTTGCCTCTTACAACACCGAGGACTTCAACACTTGCCTCTTACAACACGAGGACTTCAACAAAAACAAATACAATTGTTGTTGACAACTTGTGTTCTTGAAAACACGGATTTGTCACTAGTAGTACACCCTTCCTATAATCTTATCCTCAAAGAATATGAATGATGTTTTGTAAAGATTAAAGAAGGTATTTACTTATTGAATCAAAAGATATGAAATAATTTCAATGATTCAATAAGCTAAATTAAATTTTAGAATGCAGGAGTGTTAGAGATTAGATTAGAGAGCATATATGATCGTGTAAAAACTTATGTTTGAATCAATGATTTAGATGAGTATATATAGAGAAAAATAGTTGTAACTCTTTGTGAACAGTTGCCATTAAGAGTTATGATCATTGATGAAAGATAGGAGATGCAACCTTTGGAGAAGAGAAGTGTCTTTTGGAAAAGTTGCTTTCTGTTTAAAAACGGTCGACAGGTCAAAAATGGACCGGTAGACAGGAATTCAAATATATATACGTTATGTGCATGTGTGCATGTTATCTGTGCATTCTGGGCAAAAACGGTCGACCACCTTATTTTCAACCGGTCGACCGGTTTAGTCCAATTTGCACAGTTAATGTGCATATGTATATATATTGAAAGATTGAAGTTATATGATTATTTGAGGATAGATTTTAACATAAATTACTAACATACCAAATAATCAACCTCTAATATATGGAGCTCTTTGTGTTTCTTAAATGAATAACTTCTTTTTGTCGATCACGGCTTATTCCTTTGTCAGAAATCAAAACTCTATAAAAATCTTGACTCAACAAAAACTTGTTCCATCGAGTTTAAAATATTTAAAAACATCTATTTTGATATATGGGTTAATCCAATTTCATTCCGGAGTCGAAACGGGCTTTTCGGGCCACTTTGTCGTTAACGCGTATATCAATCTTATCCATCCATTCTAATTTCCGCTTGCTATTTATACCATGCTATAAACCCTAGCCTACTTCTTATCCCTCATTCCTGTACGTTTAATTCTATCAGCTCCTCTTCTTTCCAGTGGTTGAAACCCTAAATCCCAAAATGCAATTTCAAATAAAATTCAAAGCCAAAAATTCAAACTCCACAAACTATATCGAATTTTATATGGATTTGAAGCTCTCGACGAACGTAAGTCAAATATATGATTCGTTTTTTAATTTGAGTTTCAATGTGGTCGGAAATCAATGGAACATTCACGGACGTTCATCGCACGTCGATGAACGTTGTTGGATCGTCGAATCATTTTTGGGTATTGTAGAGAGTCTAAGGGGGATTCCATAAGGACTGATTGCAATTCGTATCAACGGTTGGATTGGACAGTATTTTCGATTAGGGTTTGATTTTTTTTGTGGCGGCCGGCGCTTTTAGGTGTCGCTCGGGGTTTGATGGGGTGTGAGTTGTCGGCGGCTCACATGGCGCGACGGCGAAGTTGGCGAACGTTGGTCGGCGATAGGAGGTGGCTTGCGTGCGTCGATTTGGGGGCTGGGGTTTCAGTACTAAACTAGGATGTTCGCGTGCGTAGATCTGGAGGGAGAGCACGTTCTGGTGACGTGGCACTTGGGTGGGTTAGTGTTGCTTTGCTCTTTTTTTTAATTTAAATTTCATTCGTTCTAATCGCAATAACTTTTACATACGAGGTCCGTTTTACGCACGATTTTCTCCACTAGGATTGTTTTGAGATTCCAGACATTTTGAGGTGTGTTTGGACGAATTCTGAAGCTGTTCAAATTTTGGGTTTAAATTGGATCTAAATTTAATTTAAAATCAAAAGGTGAGTGTTTTAACCCACTCACAACTTCTAAAATTTCTTATGTGTGTTAAATTAAATTTTTGATGTGATAACAAATTTATTTATGACCATTTGACATATTTTTAATCATCATCTCAGTTAAATTGAATTTATTGGATTAAATTGTTATTTAATTTATTATTGCATATAAACTGCCAGTTAAATGGTTATTTAATTTATTATTGAATATAAACTGCTAGTAAATACCTGTTATTTATTATCTACTTATATTGATGTTATTGATTTAATTGGATGATGATTGTGATAAATGGTTGATGATTGATATTGGATGAATGGATGCTGTATGTTATATTGTTATAAACTGCAAGTTGTTATGGATTTTATTTCATTCGGGATTGCGGTTTGAAATGATATATAACCGTATTTATATTTTAAATTGCGGATTGAAATGGTAAATATCCGTATCACTTGATCATAGGATAGAAAATTTTATACAGACACCGCAGTCTATATATAAAAATATTTGGAAATGATTTCTATGGTTTTGTAAAGAATATATTGGTTATATAGATATAGACTTCAGATATTATATAAATGTTATTTTATTATTGATTTTTAGCTATGGGTAAATTGGTTTGGAAATATAAAATAAGCCAAATATTAAAGTTTGATTATTTTTATATAATATGGTTAAGTATCTGTTTAAGTTATATTGGATATAGAGTTTATTATGACTTAAATAAAAATTGAGGTTGGAAGATAAATATGAAATTTATGTGAATTAAACTATTTAAGGATTTTACTCGAATAAAGTTGATTTGAAATATAAATAAAATTAGGATTCTAAAGGGTATGATTTCTATAACTTGATTTTGTTTAGAGCGATTTAAATGAATATTTAGTTGATTTAAATGAATATATCAAGTTAATTAAATTGAAAGAATATCCAGTTATTTGAAGTTTAAATGTTTTACTTAATTGATATTTGATTTATTAAGTAAACATTTTAAATCTAAATAATAGTAATTGAATTTGATATATATATATATATATATATACATATATACATATATATATATATATATATGGAATTATCAAAAAATTAGTTTTGAAATGGTGGAATATTTAAAGCTTTGAAATATATGGAAATTGAAATGGTTTATTTGGGGGTTCATACCGGTATTTGGGATTGATTTGCGAAATTGAAGAAGCTATTTATTATATGAACTATTTTAATATTTAAACCATTTAAGTGGTGGAAGTTAAGTTTCAAAGTTTGGAGTTTCAAGCTATTATGATTTGAAGGTATTATATTTCAAAAATTTTGATTTCGAAGTGTTATAACATTGAAAGTGCTATGATTTTTGGAAGGGATATATTTGAAATAAAAATGTTATTATATTGATTTGGGTCTCATAAAAATGATATCATATTGATTTGGTTTTAAAATGGAAATGATATCGTATTTATATGGTTTTGAAATGAATATTTTATTATGGTTTTGAAGTATAATTATTTTGAAATGACCGCGGTGTTATAATAACGTTTGGTTGTTAAAGAGTCCGGGATCGGAAGTTGTCATACTCTCTGCCAACTCCGAAAACCACTTTAACAACCGTGTACGCGATGGAGATTCCAGAATGAAGTAGGATGGTGGCGGCGTTTCCTTTGAGGTAAATACGTAGACACGACTCCCGTGAGTTGGCATAAGGTGGCTAAAACAGGAGCGATTAACGGGCTAATGAGGTAGCACCTTTGATCGGACACATCCCTTCGTTATTATACTTTGACTTTTGGATTGATTCGGTGGCCACTTTTGATTTTTATTTGGGGGTATGGCAAGAGATGGGCGGTAGCTGCGGCTATGCGTCACCACCGGTCCAGAAGCGTAATTGGTATATCTACCCTGGCATTGCCTAGTTGTGCCATGTCACCTACCATAGCGCGCCTTGAACCAATTCGGTTTTCTCCCGTAGCCCGTGTGGTATCCTTTGGTGGCTTCTCGATCAGGAGGAACCATGATTTCGGATGGACTACTGGGACCATTACGTGTTAAGGTGGAAAATGTAAAGCCTTAACGCTATTGAAAAGTAAGTTTACTTTACTATAGACATTATTATAATAACATATACTACTACTTTGTAAATAGTTTAACAGATCCTTAGAAGATGTGAATCCCGAGCACCTCTTAAGTTATTGCACTCACGTAAGACACTGGATAAGAGATGTCAAATCCCGTAAACATCTCTGACGTCGTTCCACTTATATTATTTACCGTTGATTTAACTTACATAAGATCTTTTAGTTCTGACTCGAGTGTTTTGTATTTTCAATGTTATATTAGTTACGAAGACTGTAACGACCCGCTATTTTGGACCATTCAAATCGACACTAAAACCGTACATGTCCGACTTGAATAATTCAAAATACCGAATTGTAAATTTAATTTGGCAAAACTTAAAATATACAGTAAATAAATCGAACACAGATCACAGACCCAGAGTAATATAATGCAGCGGAATAGAAAAAAATAGTAGTTCATGAAGCTACTATATACATCAGAGTTTAAAATAAAATACATCAGAATTTCTTGAATACAGAAAAGTCTTCAGTATGGGCCGATGACTTCTCTGAACCAGTCAACTAGAAAACTGAAAGCTGAAACGATAGTTGGATCTCCAAATGAAGCTCCAATCTCCAAAGGTGAGTCTCTAATACTGTATTTCTCGGTCTGACCCGAGCGTAAAGCAAAACACAAAACACTCGAGTCAGGATTAACATCCTTATATCAATAAATTCAACTCAAATGAAATATCAACTGAAATACAATATAACTTAAAGGATGTTTGGGATGTCCATCCTCTAAGGGTCCATAGAACTATCTACAAGGTAGAAATATATACTATTACACCGTGGTCACACACTTAATTTATACTTCAAACCCAAATATCAATTTCACTTCAAATAATAGTATTTATATATATTAAATAATGTATACAGTAAAGTATTTCAACTCCCTCAACTTAACATAATCATCACCCCGACTTTCCCATATAAATTATATTCAATCTCATTTTATCAATGTAAATTTTCCTAAAATAACCACTTCAATTTTATAAATCCCAAATTTGGATTTGACATCCCAATTTCCCCTTTATTTCAATATGTTTCCATACTTTAAGTATTCCCCATTTCAACTAAATTTTTCCCAATCTAGCTTTCTAAATAAAAATTTCCAATTTAGTTCATCCTCAATTTATATCTAATTCAATTCGTTATCTAAATAACAAATTTAACTATCTTGGTTCCAAATACATATCCAAATCTCTAAACCATTTAATTACAATATAGTTCATAGCTTAAATATAATAGATTCTCGATTTTTACAACATTATTATTTCGTCTTGAACCCTCCCTTATTTGATTCAATATCATTTTAGTGACCTTAAATTACATTTTACTCCATATTTCTTAAATTTTATTAAACGTGAAATATCTCATTCGATAAATTTCAAATTGATTTAAATAAATAAATCCTTATCTAAATATCAATTTAAAATAACCTAAATTTATCTCCCAATCTTAATTGTTCAATATTATTGCAAAATCTATTTGAAATAAAATTTACATAAATATTTCTCAAAATTTATGTATTTAATCAAATCTTGATTAAACTAGATATACTTAACTCTATATTTATCATTACCCCTTATATGTATTTAAGCATTTACATTTAATAAGACCATATGTTTCCTATCATAGGGTTCAAGTGTTACGGATATTATCATTTCTATCCGTACACAAAATGTATACGGGTGAATAGCATTTCAACCCGTAATCCCAAATTTATTTAAATGAAAACCGCTTGGGTCTATCATTTCAACCCATTTCAATTTAAAAATCAAACATAACAAAGGGAACTTGCAGTGTGATGACAGGGATGGTGTCAAAGTAAATAAACAAACAATAACAACAATCAATAACAATTCAATAAATTAATCGAATAACCCAAGATAATCGTATTAATTCGCGTTGTTATTTGTATAATTATTTCTAGAATCTACACTATTATTTCATGTAGATTAAAGATTAGTACATTACAGTTTTTCACTTGTCGTTTAAATTTCAGTTTAAAACGACACAATTAATCCAAACTACGTTCAAGATTTTAAAGTATAATTTATCAATTTCTACGACAATTAATGGGTCAAATTTAACTAATCAAATTTACATATGGCGGGGTCAGGTTTTAATAAAACAAGGTCCATCAAAAAATCCGTTTGAATTTATAGACTATACTACCCCAAATTAAGCTAGCAAACTAGTTATCACTTTAACAATAATCATTAACATCCAATTTAAACAACAATCAATCAATCAATAAATTTTCAACCAATCTGTATTATTATCACATAAATAATTAACCGATAATGGTGTCAGGTGTCGTAGTTGAACAGATACAGATAATAGCAGTCATAACAGTAAAACAACTAACAACAGCATATTTCAATTGTCGTTTCAATTGAAATCAAATTTAATAAATAAAAGAACGTTAATCGTGAGTGATTGCTCACCTTTTGAGGCTAGAGAGATAGATAACAAAGCCGAGATGAGTTACGAATCAAGGCGAAGAAAAATCGGCACGAATCCGACGATCAAAGCTGATAACGAGAAATTGATGGAATCAAATCAGAATAGGATCGACAACAATAAATGGTATAAGGGAATTCATATAAACCATTATATATACCAATTTATATCAAGGAAATCATATTTCAAACGTAATCATTTATTAAATTAGATATCTATATATGGTTTCAAAATAATAGTTTTAGATAAAACCCATATGTAAATATGCAGTGCATGTTCATTACGACATGTCAAATACTACCTCTTTAAATTTTAGTAACCTTATGCAACATATACACGTATAACATAACTTTATATGCACTGACAGAACAAAATATATGTATATATATGCAGACCTTAGGTATAAACTTTAAATGTACCCTTTAAATGCTAACCGTTTTTTAAAATCTGCAAATTTATATGCAACATAAAATCGTACTTACATACGTGTTACCCAGGAAATCCAGATCTTTATAATTTGATATCCACTAACTTGGTACTACTTAGAATATAAATACTCACGGTATCTACCATCTATACCAACAGACACCTATACTATATTTGAAAAATACAGTATTTGAAATGCATTTATAAAACAAACTATTTAACAACTTATACTATGTGTAAACAAATATATATACTATACATATAACTATATGCAGACCAAATACAACAAAGTTGCAAAAAAAAAAAAAAAATTTAATATATAACCCATATAATACCTTAGAACTAATATACGTGAATATACACGTAAGTAATATGCGAAATATTTTACCCAGATATTTTAGACATCAAAATCTTAAAAACAGTAAACAAAACATACACTTCAAAAATCAATATAAAGTCAGTAAAAATCTTAAAACATGTTGAAAATTATACCTAATATATGCAAAGTGATAAGGATATTATCATCAGTTATGCTTATGCAACAAAATGCAAAAACAGACAAGGGACAATAGCATCTTAGAATGAAATATATGTTGTCTTAATAAGATTTATATATATATCACTGATGCATTACTATCATAATATAAAGTACTATAACCACTTACTGTACAAAAGGCTGAGCATGTAGAGGTCGCAGCACGGCAAGGTGAGAGGAAGTAGGGTTATTCGGTGGAGGCTCGGCACAAAGTCAGCGGCGGAGACAAGAAAGTGTTGGAGTTGGTGGTGGGAAAACACAGTTGTGGTGTGTGTTACAGCAGAGGTCACGACTGTAATAGGCGGAGGAGAATGGGGGGTTGCTGGCCACGTGTGAGGCCGTGGTCGGAGAAGATGAACGGCGTGAGGCGATGGGAGCAGGACTGGCCGAGATGGAGGAGTTCGGCTAAGGCACGGTGATTGATGGTGGAATCTGAGGGAGAGGATTGGCATGAGAGAGAGAGAGGTAGATGGCAGGCCTGGCGGGTCAGAGGAGCTCGGACCGGTGGAGATTGAAGGCGGGGCCGTGGAAGAGCGACAAGGCTGCAGATCTAGATTTGGTTTAGGCGTGGGGTTCAAGTCTTGTGCTCGGTGGTGGCACTGTTTGATGAACGGCGAGGCAAGGGTGGTGGCCGAAGAGGCGTTGGTGGGTCTTGACTATAGTGGAGGAGAGAAAGTCGGGCAAAGTGGAAAGGACTGGGAAAAAGTTTGAAAGCTTTGATGTTAACATGGAGATGTGAAGGGAGAAAGAGAAATGTAGCTACAGGTAGAAGAAAAACAAACGAATATGTAACAGTGATAATATGAGGGGTGAAAAGAAAAGCAGCAACTGACCTTTGAAATAATTAAATGTAACGTAAAAGTTTGAACCGGTTGGTACACAATAGTCACGACCATTGATTTAGCAAAGTAAATTAAAGGAAATATAAAAAGGTAGGTACCAATCAATAGTCAAACCCTGGATTCAGGGAATAAAAATGTGAGTTACCGTTTGGTCTTTAACCAATAGGAAATTTGAATGGTCATATAAATAAAAGTAATTGGTACCGTGGAGTACCCTGATTTCGGGAGAATTATTAGGCAATTAATAAAGTAACGGTTATAAAATTTTGCAAATGAATTGTTAACGCAGAAGAAAAGGAAACAGTGGACTGACAGGAAGGAAATAAATCATCACTTAATTTATAACGGAAGGAAAAGCAAACGTGTCTGTGAATCCAGGGAATCAATTTAAAGCAAAAGGGAAAGCTATAAAGGCAAAAAGAACGGTTCCATTTTTTTTTTATAAATGCACGTATACAATTTCCATATATCGAAACGGATGGAAAGATTGAATGGGCAGGGGAAAAATGAAAGAATAAATGAATGCGTAAATAACAAATAACGTATAAAGTTTTATACGTTTCAACCTTTGAAATGGCATGGTATGGCAACAGCTGTACACTGATTGAGAAGTTATTAAAGCAATTTATTTATTACTTGGGATTCAGGTTGAAGTTTGGAAAGCAAAGCAAAGTTAACGGTTAACATTTTAAAGGTACCGTCACAACGAATAATTTATTGGTTCCGTCGCGTACCGGACCAAAAATACAAAAATAAATATATTATTGAGATCAGCACGACGAGATGATCTCAACGGTATACAGATACTGGTGGTGCGATTGAATTATAAAATTTTGAATTTCCTTTACGGAAAAAAATGCAGCTGAAACACAGAAATTAAGATCGATGGAGTTAAAGAAGTCCGAATTTGGAAAAACGAAGGATGACGTCTCACTCAGAATAGGATTTAGAAATTTTTCATAGAAAAATATTCAGGCTTGAAACTAAATTTATTCTCAGCAATTATTGGCTACCTTGAATAAAATAGAATTTCCCAAAGAAATAAACTTTGATAAAATAAATTGAAATTTTACCATCTGCTATGTTTAATTGGACGTGATCCAAATATTAACTTTTTATTTGCAAATTAATTTATTTAAAATTTCACCAAAAATCCAATTAAATACGTTAATAAAACAATAAAATTTATTAAATCTTACAGGTCGTTACACTCTCCCCCACTCAAAACTTTTCGTCCCCGAAAAGGAAGGAGGTAGGAGAATAGGCCAACCAGGAATAAGTAAATTGAAAATCAAGGGTAGATAGTTTATTTAAAACTATATAAATTTTATTTGAAATATTCATTTGAAACTTCATTTGCAATTTAAATTTTTCTTTAATACTATAATACTTTTCAACTCCTTTGAAAACAATTATCTGCACTATTACTTATATTTACAGAGTCTGTTGAAAATATTAAGTCCAAAATTTATGAAATTTATAATTTATCTCAAGATCTCTTTCAAATATTATCAGTAAGTTAAAAATCATTTCCCTGACGATTTTTTTTATTTAATTAATAACTTCAAAATATTTATAACACTTAAAATTTTATATTAAACAATGTAGTATATAATTAGACAATATTTAAAAGGGTAAATCCAACAAGAAAGGAAGGTAGATTTGTAAAACAGAATCAAGGTGAATAAATAAGCTGGGCATACAAGGTAGATTCAAAAGAAAGAATCGGACACGAATTGTTAATTCACCAAAGGAATTTAAATTTCAAAGATTAATACAAAATTTCTTTGTTGGGAAAATACCTTTATAATAATACTTTTATAATAAGATACTGTTATATCAAAATAAATTTTCCTTTTGAGAATACTTTTATAACTCGATGTTTCAACAAGTTTATCATCGTTCTTGCAGACTCTGGCCAGGCGTTGATCAGGCGCAAAGCTAGAATTCTCCAAGTACTTAGTAGACTTGTTTCAACAACCAGTGAAAATACCTGAAAATCCTTTTAGAAACAACAGATATGGAAAGTACGATCCAAACAAAACAATCAAACCAAAACCTTTGTCCGATCATGGTTCGCAGATACACAATGGTTACGCCTGGTTCCCCCAGGAAACAATCCATATCCGTAAGCTTTCACAGCCCTGCGAGTTACGCCATGATGACTAGTAGGGTGCAGGATACACAATGGTTACGCCTGGTTCCCCCAGGAAACAATCCGTACCCCTAGGCAAGACTCAGCCAGGCACTTGCGCTACTATTCGCGACCTACACAGATTGCAGGATACACAATGGTTACGCCTGGTTCCCCCAGGAAACAATCCGTACCCCTAGGCAAGACTCAGCCAGGCAATTTCGCTGTGCATTCACGAGAGAAAAAAGAAAAAACCATGGGTTACGCCACGGTGGGAACACTCGAGTATTACATCCGGAAAACCAAAAATCAGAGAGAATAATATCGATAGAATGAATCCACGATGTGGCCACAAAGCGGATATCAAGCAGAAGGCACTTTCCATATCTTTACTTGGAAAACATATATTATATAGTACCTTTTTAAATCCCTTTCAAATATCATACTGATAGATAGTCCATTATATATAGGATGCCTTTTTCCAAATCGAATATTTTCCAAATCAATAGTATATCAAAACATACTTATATGGACTTTGATTATATAAACTTCTCTTTCCAAATTGAGTACCCTTTCAAATCGATCGTTTTCAAATCAACTTCATACTTATACAAATCCATTTTATATAAGTTCGACCACTCCCAATTCAAGTGCTTAATAATATAAGGTTCTCAATTTCAAATCATTTCAATATCAAATTTAGTTTCAAAGTCATATATGAATTCACCAAATTTCTTCCAAATTAGATATCCTGATTTCAAAGTTCCCCAACATAATAGGTTTAGAAAATTATCCCAGTTTCCAGATTAAAATAATTCAAGTCAACAAATTCATTTCCAAAATCATCATATAAGTACTGGTTTTAATTTTCAATTAAATTTCAAAACCCAATATTTTCTCACAATTCATTATACTCAAAATGGTTTCCAACTTTATACTTATCCCTTTTAAACCTTTAAACTATCCATTTCTATGTGAAATATCCAATTTACCCTTTTGAAAACCATTATTCAACTATTTTTTCCCCAAAACATTTCAAAACTAAATTTATATTCTTTATCAGACATTTTATACTCTTCGAAATTTCTTAGCTTTGAAAATTTAATCTCGATTTGGAAGTGTTCGAACATTTAAATAGTTAGGGAAATCAAATTTTCAATTCAAGAGTTGAAAAGCAACAATAAATCAATAAATCAATTATTAAATCTGGAACTCGAGGACTAAACACCGGTTTCACTTTAAATTGTTTCAAATGTATACATATATCTTTCTAAAATATCAAATTATACTTCGAAGTTCGAAATCAAAACGGTTTACAAAATCACTCGCATAGTGAAGCTATTAAAGTGGCCTCTCCCCCACTCTAAGACTCGAAAATCAACGTCGATGATGCGTGCACTCATCACCGAAATTATTCTCCAGTGACATAAGTGGGTTCTGGACTTCTATTTCTTGAAAACTCTTTGAATTCATTTGAACTCATTTGAAACATTTCTTATTCGAAAATACTTTTGAATCGTATAATTTTTCTATATATCTTCCAAATCCTAAACCAATTTTTAAATTCCGGAATTTAATTTTTCGAATTTCAAGTTTAACCCTTCAGTTGTAAATTTCTTACAAGTTTCAAATCCTTTCAAATCTTTTTATATAGAATAACATTTCTTATTTGTTTCATCCTTATCGGAAACATTTTCACTTTTATATATAGAATAAAATCATAGTTAACCAAATAATAATTTTGATATATATAACGATTTCAAAATACAACATACGCGATCTTCCAAAGGATGATTCAAGGATAGATTTCAAACAAACAGAGATCCAAATTTCATATCAACGAAAACAGGAACATGAATATCTTATTTGAGAACTTCAGTTAAACAAAAGATACAATAGTTTACCGAAAGTAACATAACAACTGCCGAAGACAAATAGATCCACAGAAAACCACTCTACAAAAACAAAGCATCGGTATTGATTCTACCGGGTGGGACTTCAACGGGTCCAGAACACTCCCCCTCAATATGGCCCCAACTTCTGCACTTCTTGCATAAATGCACGACACACCCATCCTCCCTAACGAACTGCGGAAACGCAGCCTTCCTTCCGTACTTCCTCACAGGACAATTCCTAGCTATATGTCCAGTCAGCCTACAGTGATAGCAAATGGTTGATTGGTCGACTGATGCAGTGGGTGTAGCTTTTACTTTCTTCACCTTCTGGCAGCGACTGGGAAAGTGTCCCGTACTACGGCACTTAAAACAGAAGATCTTGGATCGATAACGCTTGCCCTCGCTCTTCTTTCCATCATCTCTTTTCCCGCACATGGCTGCATAATGTCCCTTCTGTTGACACCGATAACAGATGACATTGTCATAAGGACCAGGTCCTGCCCTTTCCTTCCATAGCTTTTCCCACTTCTCCATTGCTTTCTCCTTTTCCTTACGGGCTAGTGCTCTTCGAGCTCGACGAGCTGCTTTCTGCTCTTCCGATTTTGCCATCTACAAAAATAGTTTGGAGTCCAAAATCAAACAAGATAGAGGTTCAAAATTAAAGGGAAAACTTGACCAAATGAAGTTTCGAACAAAGTGGGAAGGCCCGAACGAAAATGAGGAAATTTCAAATTCAAAATAGACGATGGATATACTTCTATAAATCGCGGCCGACCTTAACCGGGTCAACCATGACTTCAGAAATCTTTGGCGAATTAATGCCAATCGTACGGAGTTTCATCCGTTTTACAAAACATTCAGTCTTTTTACAAAACATTCAGTGGAGTCATTGGATACTCCAGAATCAAAAGAACATAAATAGAGGGAGAAAAGAATGAATTTTGGAATCGAGGGACATTCCAAAATTCAAAGGAAATCGAGTCAAAGGAAGAGATTCAACTCGCGCGAAAGTGATTCTGTTAATAAATTTACCATATATGTTAAGATTTGCCTAGAGCCAAAGCTCTGATACCAGCTGTAACGACCCGCTATTTTGGACCATTCAAATCGACACTAAAACCGTACATGTCCGACTTGAATAATTCAAAATACCGAATTGTAAATTTAATTTGGCAAAACTTAAAATATACAGTAAATAAATCGAACACAGATCACAGACCCAGAGTAATATAATGCAGCGGAATAGAAAAAAATAGTAGTTCATGAAGCTACTATATACATCAGAGTTTAAAATAAAATACATCAGAATTTCTTGAATACAGAAAAGTCTTCAGTATGGGCCGATGACTTCTCTGAACCAGTCAACTAGAAAACTGAAAGCTGAAACGATAGTTGGATCTCCAAATGAAGCTCCAATCTCCAAAGGTGAGTCTCTAATACTGTATTTCTCGGTCTGACCCGAGCGTAAAGCAAAACACAAAACACTCGAGTCAGGATTAACATCCTTATATCAATAAATTCAACTCAAATGAAATATCAACTGAAATACAATATAACTTAAAGGATGTTTGGGATGTCCATCCTCTAAGGGTCCATAGAACTATCTACAAGGTAGAAATATATACTATTACACCGTGGTCACACACTTAATTTATACTTCAAACCCAAATATCAATTTCACTTCAAATAATAGTATTTATATATATTAAATAATGTATACAGTAAAGTATTTCAACTCCCTCAACTTAACATAATCATCACCCCGACTTTCCCATATAAATTATATTCAATCTCATTTTATCAATGTAAATTTTCCTAAAATAACCACTTCAATTTTATAAATCCCAAATTTGGATTTGACATCCCAATTTCCCCTTTATTTCAATATGTTTCCATACTTTAAGTATTCCCCATTTCAACTAAATTTTTCCCAATCTAGCTTTCTAAATAAAAATTTCCAATTTAGTTCATCCTCAATTTATATCTAATTCAATTCGTTATCTAAATAACAAATTTAACTATCTTGGTTCCAAATACATATCCAAATCTCTAAACCATTTAATTACAATATAGTTCATAGCTTAAATATAATAGATTCTCGATTTTTACAACATTATTATTTCGTCTTGAACCCTCCCTTATTTTATTCAATATCATTTTAGTGACCTTAAATTACATTTTACTCCATATTTCTTAAATTTTATTAAACGTGAAATATCTCATTCGATAAATTTCAAATTGATTTAAATAAATAAATCCTTATCTAAATATCAATTTAAAATAACCTAAATTTATCTCCCAATCTTAATTGTTCAATATTATTGCAAAATCTATTTGAAATAAAATTTACATAAATATTTCTCAAAATTTATGTATTTAATCAAATCTTGATTAAACTAGATATACTTAACTCTATATTTATCATTACCCCTTATATGTATTTAAGCATTTACATTTAATAAGACCATATGTTTCCTATCATAGGGTTCAAGTGTTAAGGATATTATCATTTCTATCCGTACACAAAATGTATACGGGTGAATAGCATTTCAACCCGTAATCCCAAATTTATTTAAATGAAAACCGCTTAGGTCTATCATTTCAACCCATTTCAATTTAAAAATCAAACATAACAAAGGGAACTTGCAGTGTGATGACAGGGATGGTGTCAAAGTAAATAAACAAACAATAACAATAATCAATAACAATTCAATAAATTAATCGAATAACCCCGAGATAATCGTATTAATTCGCGTTGTTATTTGTATAATTATTTCTAGAATCTACACTATTATTTCATGTAGATTAAAGATTAGTACATTACAGTTTTTCACTTGTCGTTTAAATTTCAGTTTAAAACGACACAATTAATCCAAACTACGTTCAAGATTTTAAAGTATAATTTATCAATTTCTACGACAATTAATGGGTCAAATTTAACTAATCAAATTTACATATGGCGGGGTCAGGTTTTAATAAAACAAGGTCCATCAAAAAATCCGTTTGAATTTATAGACTATACTACCCCAAATTAAGCTAGCAAACTAGTTATCACTTTAACAATAATCATTAACATCCAATTTAAACAACAATCAATCAATCAATAAATTTTCAACCAATCTGTATTATTATCACATAAATAATTAACCGATAATGGTGTCAGGTGTCGTAGTTGAACAGATACAGATAATAGCAGTCATAACAGTAAAACAACTAACAGCAGCATATTTCAATTGTCGTTTCAATTGAAATCAAATTTAATAAATAAAAGAACGTTAATCGTGAGTGATTGCTCACCTTTTGAGGCTAGAGAGATAGATAACAAAGCCGAGATGAGTTACGAATCAAGGCGAAGAAAAATCGGCACGAATCCGACGATCAAAGCTGATAACGAGAAATTGATGGAATCAAATCAGAATAGGATCGACAACAATAAATGGTATAAGGGAATTCATATAAACCATTATATATACCAATTTATATCAAGGAAATCATATTTCAAACGTAATCATTTATTAAATTAGATATCTATATATGGTTTCAAAATAATAGTTTTAGATAAAACCCATATGTAAATATGCAGTGCATGTTCATTACGACATGTCAAATACTACCTCTTTAAATTTTAGTAACCTTATGCAACATATACACGTATAACATAACTTTATATGCACTGACAGAACAAAATATATGTATATATATGCAGACCTTAGGTATAAACTTTAAATGTACCCTTTAAATGCTAACCGTTTTTTAAAATCTGCAAATTTATATGCAACATAAAATCGTACTTACATACGTGTTACCCAGGAAATCCAGATCTTTATAATTTGATATCCACTAACTTGGTACTACTTAGAATATAAATACTCACGGTATCTACCATCTATACCAACAGACACCTATACTATATTTGAAAAATACAGTATTTGAAATGCATTTATAAAACAAACTATTTAACAACTTATACTATGTGTAAACAAATATATATACTATACATATAACTATATGCAGACCAAATACAACAAAGTTGCAAAAAAAAAATTTTTTTTTAATATATAACCCATATAATACCTTAGAACTAATATACGTGAATATACACGTAAGTAATATGCGAAATATTTTACCCAGATATTTTAGACATCAAAATCTTAAAAACAGTAAACAAAACATACACTTCAAAAATCAATATAAAATCAGTAAAAATCTTAAAACATGTTGAAAATTATACCTAATATATGCAAAGTGATAAGGATATTATCATCAGTTATGCTTATGCAACAAAATGCAAAAACAGACAAGGGACAATAGCATCTTAGAACGAAATATATGTTGTCTTAATAAGATTTATATATATATCACTGATGCATTACTATCATAATATAAAGTACTATAACCACTTACTGTACAAAAGGCTGAGCATGTAGAGGTCGCAGCACGGCAAGGTGAGAGGAAGTAGGGTTATTCGGTGGAGGCTCGGCACAAAGTCAGCGGCGGAGACAAGAAAGTGTTGGAGTTGGTGGTGGGAAAACACAGTTGTGGTGTGTGTTACAGCAGAGGTCACGACTGTAATAGGCGGAGGAGAATGGGGGGTTGCTGGCCACGTGTGAGGCCGTGGTCGGAGAAGATGAACGGCGTGAGGCGATGGGAGCAGGACTGGCCGAGATGGAGGAGTTCGGCTAAGGCACGGTGATTGATGGTGGAATCTGAGGGAGAGGATTGGCATGAGAGAGAGAGAGGTAGATGGCAGGCCTGGCGGGTCAGAGGAGCTCGGACCGGTGGAGATTGAAGGCGGGGCCGTGGAAGAGCGACAAGGCTGCAGATCTAGATTTGGTTTAGGCGTGGGGTTCAAGTCTTGTGCTCGGTGGTGGCACTGTTTGATGAACGGCGAGGCAAGGGTGGTGGCCGAAGAGGCGTTGGTGGGTCTTGACTATAGTGGAGGAGAGAAAGTCGGGCAAAGTGGAAAGGACTGGGAAAAAGTTTGAAAGCTTTGATGTTAACATGGAGATGTGAAGGGAGAAAGAGAAATGTAGCTACAGGTAGAAGAAAAACAAACGAATATGTAACAGTGATAATATGAGGGGTGAAAAGAAAAGCAGCAACTGACCTTTGAAATAATTAAATGTAACGTAAAAGTTTGAACCGGTTGGTACACAATAGTCACGACCATTGATTTAGCAAAGTAAATTAAAGGAAATATAAAAAGGTAGGTACCAATCAATAGTCAAACCCTGGATTCAGGGAATAAAAATGTGAGTTACCGTTTGGTCTTTAACCAATAGGAAATTTGAATGGTCATATAAATAAAAGTAATTGGTACCGTGGAGTACCCTGATTTCGGGAGAATTATTAGGCAATTAATAAAGTAACGGTTATAAAATTTTGCAAATGAATTGTTAACGCAGAAGAAAAGGAAACAGTGGACTGACAGGAAGGAAATAAATCATCACTTAATTTATAACGGAAGGAAAAGCAAACGTGTCTGTGAATCCAGGGAATCAATTTAAAGCAAAAGGGAAAGCTATAAAGGCAAAAAGAACGGTTCCATTTTTTTATATAAATGCACGTATACAATTTCCATATATCGAAACGGATGGAAAGATTGAATGGGCAGGGGAAAAATGAAAGAATAAATGAATGCGTAAATAACAAATAACGTATAAAGTTTTATACGTTTCAACCTTTGAAATGGCATGGTATGGCAACAGCTGTACACTGATTGAGAAGTTATTAAAGCAATTTATTTATTACTTGGGATTCAGGTTGAAGTTTGGAAAGCAAAGCAAAGTTAACGGTTAACATTTTAAAGGTACCGTCACAACGAATAATTTATTGGTTCCGTCGCGTACCGGACCAAAAATACAAAAATAAATATATTATTGAGATCAGCACGACGAGATGATCTCAACGGTATACAGATACTGGTGGTGCGATTGAATTATAAAATTTTGAATTTCCTTTACGGAAAAAAATGCAGCTGAAACACAGAAATTAAGATCGATGGAGCTAAAGAAGTCCGAATTTGGAAAAACGAAGGATGACGTCTCACTCAGAATAGGATTTAGAAATTTTTCATAGAAAAATATTCAGGCTTGAAACTAAATTTATTCTCAGCAATTATTGGCTACCTTGAATTAAATAGAATTTCCCAAAGAAATAAACTTTGATAAAATAAATTGAAATTTTACCATCTGCTATGTTTAATTGGACGTGATCCAAATATTAACTTTTTATTTGCAAATTAATTTATTTAAAATTTCACCAAAAATCCAATTAAATACGTTAATAAAACAATAAAATTTATTAAATCTTACAGGTCGTTACAAAGACAAAGATTTTATTACTATTATATGCTATATTGTTCCACAACATCACATTATTCCGCTGCATTGTTTATTCTTCTCTGGTATGTGTAACTCTTATATGTATTATATAAGTATAATCGAATATTTTGTAAAACAGCTTCATGAACTGTATATTTGATTATTATATTTTATCGTTTCGCTGCAAGATTCTATTTTGTTTTATTTCTTCCTTCCTTTTTCTTATGCACCCCAATAACAATTTGCCCTTTTGTATGGTTTGAATCCGATGTGTGTGAATTATCGTCGATTTAAAGAGTGCAAAAAGGCGGGATGTTATATCTGGTATCAAAGCCAGGTTTAGCGACGAATCTTAGCTTTGTTAGGTCTGACCCCTTTTTAATAGGGTAGTAATACCCTATGATGAGTCGCTGAGCATATATATGAGGGAGCATATTTATTGGTTTCATAAAAGGTTTTAATATTGTGTTAATTTGTTTTGTTTTGTATTTAAAAATTTTGGTTGGTGCATAGAACGTTATGACATCAATAGGGATTTCTAAACACTTAATAGGACAGACCGATACAATATTGTTTTAAATATAGATGAATGAAATAATTTTGCCTATTATATTTTCTATATATAAAATAAATTTTTATAAATGATATATATATATTTGGTTGTAGTATATTGGTTGTTAGGTAGTGAAATTGATAAATATTAGTTGAAAATGAGATTGAAAATAGAATAAATGGAATTTGGGAATTTAGAACTTAAGTCCCGGGGTTTTGAAAATTTCTTTCAAATGATTTTGGGAATATAATAAGAATATTGTTAGAAGTATTTTATAATATGAATATTTCTATATAATTTGAAAGAATTGTTTTAAAGGAACTTTAAAAAGAAATAAGTTACGTACTATCCTCTCTGTCGCTGGAAAATAATTTCGATGGTGAGTGCACGCATCATCGACGTTCATTTTCGAGTTTCAAAGTGGAAAGGCCATTGTAGTAGTTTTACTGTAGATTTATTTTGATAAACAAATATAAATTTTAAATTGTTTTAAATATAATTAGATATATATGTTGCCAGTATATACATTTATCTATTATTTTAAAATGATTTGAATAAAACCCGGTATTTAATTCTTAAGTTTCCGTTAATTAATAATTTCAATTAGGTAGTGAAATGAAATTCAACTAATAATTGAAACCTCTAAAAGAAATAAGAGATTTAATGCTAAATTATAAATGAAATTAAAAAGAAAATTGAAATTTGTAACATATCAAACAAAGGATATTATTATTGAACATTAAGTTAATTAGAAGAAATAAAATAAACTTGGGTAACTTTCAGTTACATCCTTAAAAGCATATATATATATATATATATATATATATATATATATATATATATATAACTTACCAAATATTAAAAGTTCTAATGCTTATAAGAAAATGTAATAGGATATTATACAAGTAAAAATTTGAAATAATGAAAGTATTCAATTAAATTCTTTAGTAAATAAGAATTTGATGTTGTTGTTCTTATAAACTTATGTTGTAATTGAAATATGACTATAATAAATTATGATAAAAAGTAAGTATTATAGGGAAGCAAATAAAACTTAAGTAGATGAATTGATACATTAAGAATTTGAATTGAACATAAATACTATAAACAAATGAATGTAAATAAATGAAGTTGTGCAATAATGAATGAATCAGTAGATATAATGCAATAAAAAGAAACTGGCATGACCTGAATAAATGAAAATGAATAATTGTAAATAATAAATGAAATAAACCCAATGAATGAATGGAAATGAAGATTTGCAAGAAATAAATGTAATTTAAAAAGATAAATCATTATATGAATGAAAAGGAAATCAAACAACAAAGGTTATGAAATGAAATTGAAAAGTTAACTTGATCCATCGTCTGAAATGGTTGTTTGTTTGGTTTATGAGTCGTTTGGGTAAAGATACTTTTAATTGCTTCGATGTATGAATAATTTATTCAGATTTATCTAAGACTGTTGAGTAAATGGAATACTCCATAGTTATTTGTCATTCTATGTAATTTAAAGTGTCTTAACCCGAAGCAACCAATTGTTTGTTTTGCTTGAATGGTTGATTCATATATGATGTGTATAATTTTGTTTGCGAATGATGGTGGTTTGTATTGAATTGTTTTTTAGTAGGTGAAACAACTTAAATATTTCACTTTTATATAATTATTAACTCTTTTGGATTATATAAGTGAAATACAGGTTATGGAAGCAATTGCACTGCTTTTGGTTTCATAATTAAGCGTTATTTGCCCGACAAATAGGTACTTTCTCGGATCACGGTTTTCTAGCGTAGTTATTTTTTTCCGTTGTTGGGATATATTATTTTGAAATATTGTGTTATATATTGATATATTTGATATTATATTTTCTCCTGAGCCTCTACGTATAAAGGAGACTCTACCGAAATTTTTCGTAAAATTTTGGGACTTAGAAAATTTTGAAAAATGTTTTCCAAACTTTGTTAATTTGAGTACAAAAAGATTTAATAGTTATAAACTGATATATTTTATTTAAATTATTAAATTTTGTAAATCTATTTGTTTATGAAGTTAATATTTTTAAATAAGATGTATTGACTACATGATTCTTCTTTTCCCTTCTTTTTCCTTTTCGAGGATGAAAAGTTTTGAGTGGGGGTGAGTGTAACGATCCGCAAATTTCTATAATTAAATTGGGTAATTTAATAAGATTTTTGTAACTAAATTTTGAAAGAAATAAAAACTTTATAACTTGTGATGAATCGAATGTTAGAAATGAATGTAGCATTGGTAATTAAAATTAATTATTGACAAGTGAAGTGAAATCCCAATAATGAAGTAGTGTAAATTGTTGCACTTAGTTGTAAAAATGGAAGATAGGAAATAGAAGTAAGCATTGAGTTAACCAATGAAATAATATATTGATTAATAGTAACCGAATGTAAATTTAGGTAGTAATGTTAACGCTAGTTGATAAATAACTAATTTAGTGCAATCCCAATTTAATTGAAATAATGGTAAGGTTATAATTGATTGTATTTAGTAATTTGGAAATAAATTTCAATAAATATAATTAAATAGTATGTTAATGATGATTGAATGAAATTTGTATGATGTAAACAATTGTAACAGTTGTTTGGGAATAATAACTCATAAGTGTGATTGAAAGTAAATGGTAATAACTATTTTATGTTATCTATTTATTTAGCCTGTTATTTTAAATGTGGTAAAAAATTGCAACAAATCCGAATTAAATATTTTGTTAATATGAATTTAGGTAATAATGGGAAATAACATTTACTTCATTCATAATATGACAATTGGTTGAATAAAAGGAATGGAAATTCAAGATTTATTATATTACTGGAATTTAAATTTAATAATTGAATTAATTGCAAAAAATGGAATTTAAAATTTAATGTGAAATAAATTGCAGTTAATTGACTTAATTTGTGCAGTTAGGGTAGATTTGATTTATCATTGAAGATTGTTAATTCAACAAGAAGTAACCAATGTAAACACTATCCATAATATGGCAATTGATTGAATGAAAACAATTAAAATTCATGTTTGATTAATTTATTGGATTTTGAGCCGAAATAAATGGATTATTGAAATTAATTGAAATTTAATAATTAAATATTATGTTAATAGAGATTGAGATGGAATTTGAGAATTTAATGTATTAGATCATGAATCCAATTTTAAATTTCATCCATTTGATAGTAATGAACTGAATAATAAAATGAAAAGTCAATTAAATGGAATTATTGGAAATTTAGTTTATAATTTCTGAATTAATGAAGTTTAAATTAAACACGGAAAGTTGTGAATTAATCAATTTTGATTGACATCTAAATCTGTTTAAATTTCTGTAATTGTTTAAGAAATAAAAAATGATAAGATTTGTTAATTTTGAAATTGAAATTGAAAAAGTGATTTAATTAATTAAATTTTAATTTATTTAATTAATTGGAAAATAGCCATTTTGGCCACTGACTAGGATTTTGATGAAACAAGTTTCACCGGATCCATAACGGTGAATTATTGTAGAATCTCAAGTTTTGTAGCAATCGGACTTGTCGCTTCATCGTACGGGCTCGAAACGCCTGAAATCAATTTGAAATAACTTGATTTTAGTATAGCTTCTTCATATGATGGAATTTGGACTTGAAACTTGTTCCATCGATTTAAAATATTTAAAAACATCTATTTTGATATATGGGTTGACCCAATTTCATTCCGGAGTCGAAATGGGCTTTTCGGGCCACTTTGTCGTTAACGCGTATATCAATCTTATCCATCCATTCTAATTTCTGCTTGCCTATTTATACCATGCTATAAACCCTAGCCTACTTTTTATCCCTCATTTCTGTACGTTCAATTCTATTAGTTCCTCTTCTTTCCAATGGCTGCAAACCCTAAATCCCAAAATGCAATTTCAAATAAAATTCAAAGCCAAAAATTCAAACTCCACAAACTATATCGAATTTTATATGGATTTGAAGCTCTCGACGAGCGTAAGTCAAATATATGATTCGTTTTTCAATTTGAGTTTTGATGTGGCCGGAAATCAATGAAACATTCACGGCCGTTCATCGCGCGTCGATGAACGTTGTCGGATCGTCGAATCATTTCTGGGTATTATAAAGAGTCTAAGGGGATTTCATCGGGGCAGGTTGCAAGTGGTATCAACGGTTGGATTGGGCAGAATTTTTGATTAGGGTTTGATTTTTTCTATGGTAGCTAGCGCTTTTAGGTGCCGCTCGGGGTTCGATGGGGTGTGACTTGTCGGCGGCTCACATGGCGCGACGGTGAAGAGGCTCGGCGAACGTTGGTCGGCGATGGGAGGTGGCTTGCATGCGTCGATTTGGGGGCTAGGGTTTCAGCATGAAACTAGGTTGTTCGCGTGCGTAGATTTGGAGGGAGAGCACATTCTGGTGACTTGGCACTTGGGTGGGTTAGTGTTGCTTTGCTCTCTTTTATTTTAATTTAAATTTCATTCGTTCTAATCGCAATAACTTTTACATACGAGGTCCATTTTTGATTAGGGTTTGACTTTTTCTATGGTAGCTAGCGCTTTTTGGTGCCGCTCGGGGTTTGATGGGGTGTGAGTTGTCGGCGGCTCACAAGGCGCGACGGCGAAGTTGGCGAACGTTGGTCGGCGATAGGAGGTGGCTTGCGTGCGTCGATTTGGGGGCTGGGGTTTCAGTACGAAACTAGGATGTTCGCGTGCGTAGATCTGGAGGGAGAGCACGTTCTGGTGACGTGGCACTTGGGTGGGTTAGTGTTGCTTTGCTCTTTTTTTAATTTAAATTTCATTCGTTCTGATCGCAATAACTTTTACATACGAGGCCCGTTTTACGCACGATTTTCTCCACTAGGATTGTTTTGAGATTCCGGACATTTTGAGGTGTGTTGGACAAATTCTGAAGCTGTTCAAATTTTGGGTTTAAATTGGATTTAAATTTAATTTAAAATCAAAAGGTGAGTGTTTTAACCCACTCACAACTTCTAAAATTTCTTATGTGTGTTAAGTATAATTTTTGATGTGATTAAAAATTTATTTATAACTATTTGACATATTTTTAATCATCATCTCAGTTAAATTGAATTTATTGGATTAAATAGTTATTTAATTTATTATTGCATATAAACTGCCAGTTAAATGGTTATTTAATTTATTATAGAATATAAACTACAAGTAAATACCTGTTGTTTATTATCTGCTTATATTGATGTTATTGATTTAATTGGATGATGATTGTGATAAATGGTTGATGATTGATATTGGATGAATGGATGCTGTATGTTATATTGTTATAAACTGCAAGTTGTTATGGATTTTATTTCATTCGGGATTGCGGTTTGAAATGATATATAACCGTATTTATATTTTAAATTGCGGATTGAAATGGTAAATATCCGTATCACTTGACCATAGGATAGAAAATTTTATACAGACACCGCGGTCTATATATAAAAATATTTGGAAATGATTTCTATGGTTTTGTAAAGAATATATTGGTTATATAGATACAGATTTCAAATATTATATAAATGTTATTTTATTATTGATTTTTAGCTATGGGTAAATTGGTTTGGAAATATAAAATAAGCCAAACATTAAAGTTTGATTATTTTTATGTAATATGGTTAAGTATCTGTTTAAGTTATATTGGATATAGAGTTTATTATGACTTAAATAAAAATTAAGGTTGGAAGATAAATATGAAATTTATATGTACTAAATTATTTAAGGATTTTACTCGAATAAAGATGATTTGAAATTTAAATAAAATTAGGATTCTAAAGGGTATGATTTCTATAACTTGATTTTGTTTAGAGCGATTTAAATGAATATCTAGTTGATTTAAATGAATATATCAAGTTAATTAAATTGAAAGAATATCCAGTTATTTGAAGTTTAAAGGTTTTACTTAATTGATATTTAATTTATTAAGTAAACATTTCAAATCCACATAATAGTAATTGAATTTGATATATATATGGAATTATCAAAGAATTAGTTTTGAAATGGTGGAATATTTAAAGTTTTGAAATATATGGAAATTGAAATGGTTTATTTGGGGGTTCATACCGTTATTTGGAATTGATTTGTGAAATTGAAGAAGCTATTTTAATATATAAAGTATTTTAATATTTAAACCATTTAAGTGGTGGAAGTTAAGTTTCAAAATTTGGAGTTTCAAGCTATTATGATTTGAAGGTATTAAATTTCAAAATTTTTGATTTCGAAGTGTTATAACATTGAAAGTGCTATGATTTTTGGAAGGGATATATTTGAAATAAAAATGTTATTATATTGATTTGGGTCTCATAAAAACGATATCATATTGATTTGGTTTTAAAATGGAAATGATATCGTATTTATATGGTTTTGAAATGAATATTTTATTCTGGTTTTGAAGTATAATTATTTTGAAATGACCGCGGTGTTATAATAACGTTTGGTTGTTAAAGAGACCGAGATCGGAAGTTGTCATACTCTCTGCCAACTTCGAAAACCACTTTAACAACCGTGTACGCAGTGGAGATTCCAAAATGAAGTAGGATGGTGGCGGCGTTTCCTTTGAGGTAAATACGTAGACCCGACTCCCATGAGTTGGCATAAGGTGGCTAAAACAGGAGCGATTGACAGGCTAATGAGGTAGCGCCTTCGATCGAACATATCCCTTCGATATTATACTTTGACTTTTGGATTGATTCGGTAGCCACTTTTGATTTTTATTTGGGGGTGTGGCTCGAGGTGGGCGGTAGCTGCGACCATGTGTTACCACCGGCCCGGAAGCGTAATTTGGTATATCTACCCTGGCATTGCCTAGTTGTGTCATGCCACCTACCATAGCGCGCCTTGTACGAGTTTGGTTTTCTCCCGTTGCCCGTGCGGTATCCTCTGGTGGCTTTCCGATCAGGAGGAACCATGATTCTGGATGGAGTACTGGGACTATTACTTGTTAAGGTGGAAAACGTAAAGCCTTAACGCTATTTAAAAGTAAGTTTACTTTACTATAGACATTATTATAATAGCGTATACTACTACATAGTAAATAGTTTAACAGATCCTTAAGAGATGTGAATCTCGAGCACCTCTTAATTTATTACACTCAGGTTAGGCACTGGATAGGAGATGTCAAATCCTGTAAATATCTCTGACGCCATTCCACCCATATTATTTAATGTTGATTTAACTTACATAAGATATTTTAGTCTAACTCGAGTGTTTTGTCTTTTCAATTCGCTCGGATCAGCCTGAGCATTTCAGGGTTTGAAGGCCTTACTTTTGGAGGACGAAGACGAAGATTTTATTACTATTATATACTATATTATTCCGCTGCATCACATTATTCCGCTGCATTATTTAGTATTCCGTGGTATGTGTAACTCTGATATGTATTATATAAGTATAATCGAATATTTTGTAAAACAACTTCATGAATTGTATATTTGATTATTATATTTTTATCGTTCTGCTGCAAGATTCTGTTTTGTTTTATTTCTTTCTTCCTTTTTCTTATGCACCCCAATAACAATTCGCCCTTTTGTATGGTCTGAATCTGATGTGTGTGGATTATCGTTGATTTAAAGCGTGCAAAAAGGCGGGATGTTACAGAATATTTCAAGTTTAGATAAATTGAAGGAAACATTTAGTTTCTTTGTAATTTGGGGTTTTATTTAAATGATATTGGATTTATTAAGTAAACATTTCAAAACTAAATAACAGTGAAGTTAAATTTTGTACATATGAAATTATCAAATCTAGTTTTGAAAATGTATGAATATTAAAGCTTTGAAATATATTGAAATTTAAATGGTATATTTTATGGTTCAAATCTGTATTTGAATCTATATAATTTGAAATGATTTACTGAGAAACCCAATTGAATTGAAGTTGAAGAATTGGGATTGAATTAAATTGGAATTTTGAAATTCGAGTTAATTTGGATCGATTCATGAAATTTGAGGAAACTATTTTATTTTATAATTTTTTTGTTTTATTTTACTTTATAAATTATTTTAATATAAACTATTTTAATACAAACCATTTTCTTTATATAAACTATTTTTATGTAAACTATTTTATAAAACTATTTTATTATATGTTATTATTAATATCTAAACTATTTAAGTGGTGGAAGTTATGATTTCAAAGTTATGGTTTCCAAAGTATTACGATTGCAAAGTGTTATGGTTTCCAATGTGTTATAATTTCAAGTGTTTTGGTTTCAAAAGTGTTATAACTTTGAAAGTGATATGATTTTTAGAATGGATATATTTGAAATGGAATGATATAGTATTGATATGGTTTTAAAATGGAAAATGATATTTTGGTTTTGAAGTGTAAACTATTTTGAAATGACCACGGTGTTATTATAACGATTGGTTGTTAAAAAGACCAGGATCAGATATTGTCATACTCTTTGCCAATACTGAAAACCACTTTAACAACTATGGACGTGGTGGAGATTCCAAAATGAAGTAGGATGGTTTGGTGACGATTCTGTATGATATTTACATAGCCCTGACTCCCGTGAGTCAATTTGATGTGGCTAAAACAGGAGCTATACCGGGCTAAGTGAGGTCTTCCTCCTATCGGACACATTTCTTCGATACCATTCTATTGCTTTTGTGATGTGATTGGGTGCACCCTGTAACGACCCATAAAATTTAACTGGTTTTAATAAGGTTTATAATTAAAATTTTATGGAATTTTAAATAATAAAATTTTGAAATATAAACTTGATATTTGAAATACGTCTATTTAAACATAGCAAATGGTAAATTTTCATCAGATAATATGAAAGTTTATTTCTGATGTAATTTTTATTCAATTTATAACAGTAAATATTTGATAACAATTAAATGTTTTCCAAACTTTAATATTTTTCAATAGAAAATTTGTAAATCATCTTCTGAGCAAGACATCATATTTCGTTTCTCCAAATTTTGACGGCTATTGCTCCGTCGATCTTATTTTTGACGAAATAGCAGCATTTTCGTAACGGTATCGACTTTTGATCGGATGATCGTACCACTGATATTTGCATACCGTTTTGGTCATATCGTTGTGCTGACCTTCGCAGTATATTCATATCTACGTTTCGGTGTCCGGTACGCGGTGAAACTGTGAAACAGTTAACCAGATTGGTATGTGTTGTGAACCTTTTGGTTTTCGATGGCTATTCAATTTTCACCGTTTAAAACCCAATGGTCACTTGCATTTACACCTCTGAAATTCAAATTCCCTCTATTCAGTATTTCTGATTCGTTTGATTTTCTAGTCCATTCGTATTCTACCGTATAAAATATTTACGGATTTATAAAAAAACAGGTTGTATTTATATTTTTAAGAAAATGATGCATCTCCAAACCCTCAGCAGCTCCCTTCTTCTTCCTTTACCTTCTCCTGTTTTATATTTTTTTTCACGGCTTCTCCTCCATTAGGAACCGCACTACCCCTTCCACTTCCGCTCTTCTTCTTCAACTCGAGCAGCCCGTCTAGCCTCTTTCTCCCTGATTATGGCCGATGCCACTTCTTCCAAAGCTGGAGTCACCACCACGCCACCTCATCTCCTCCGCCACTTCACCGAAACACCACCTCCTCGGTTGATTGTAACCTATCTTGGCCCTGTAGCCGCAAAAAATCACTCGGCCTAGCCATCTCCGCCTTCCACCAATGATTGCCCGCACGTCAGCATAACACCACTGCCACTCGTTCCTTGAACCACCTATAGCCGAGCGTTCTTTCTTATGAGGTATAGATATATTTATATAATATGCTCTGTTACATATATAAGTATATTATATTTTGTGTTTCAAATTTTACATTAGTATGTGTTGCGTGTATATGTATAAGGCTGGGTGATACTATATTATTGTGTAGTTTAGTAAGAGATATGTCTAAATTTAATATTGTTTCAGTATATAGGTATCTATGTTATAATAAGTATATTATATAATACTATACAAGATTTTGAAAGATGTCAGTACACATATATAAAATTTTATCCAGTTTTGTTTTGTTTTTTACAGAGATAAACAAGTTTATGTAAGTTATTTATGTAACACGTCATTTATATATATTAGCTCTTTTACATGCTTTGTTGAGGTTATGTATTGCCTCTGCCATGTTTTTGTTTTTTGCCCAGCCTTCCTTTTTAACATATGCTATATACTTTGAAGTGCGACCGTAACCATTTATGTGTATATATATGTTTGAACTAGTATATACTTAGTTACTGAATGTTATATTATTTCATACAAAAGCTTAAAGTTTTGGCTTGCTTTTGGGAATTTGTCGGGATGGTATTTATGTAGTTATAGATGGGTTTCAGTTATATAAGCTATATATATTATTATTTTATCTTAAATTACATATGGTTTATATATATATATATAATTTGGTTTCTAACAGTTTTTTTTATGTGTTTAAGATTTTTGTTTGAATAATGGTTTTCAGGTATACAATATATTTGATCCTTAAGGTTTAAATTTATATTATCTTTGTCTTGAATTAGAAAATTGTATATAATAATAATGTATAATTTATTTTAAATATATGTTTTAAAATTTGTTTTAGTGAAATTTATTATATATATCATATAATTGTTCGATCTTATCCATCTAGTTGATTTATTTCCATCGATTCTTGCTTATCAGCCTTCTTCACCTAATTCGTGCCAATCTAGCTTTGCTTTGGAAGTCGTGTTTGCAGTTCGTAACTCAACTTCATGTCTGTCCCAACTAGCCTCGAAAGGTGAGTTTTTCTCACTCTGACATTTCTACTTATGAAATGGTGAATCGATAACAAGCGTTTAGTAATTAAAATGTTTATGCAAGTTAATGATGATTATATGACATGTTAATTCATGCTATTACCCTGTTAACTCTGATAATTATCATCTGACATTTGATATATGATAGTATATTGTGAATTTGACGTGTAAGTATCATTGTTTATATTGTTTATGCATATGTTCACACCGCAAGTTCCCTGTAAGAATAGAATCACTATGAGTTGAAATGATACATACCCGAACGGACTATAGAATAGGGAAAAATCCTTATGGACTGAAATGATAGGCCTGAGCAATTTTTATTTTATTTATTTTATTTACTTGGGATTGTGGGTTTGAAATGATAGAACCCGGATTTTCTTGTAAATTGCGGATTGAAAAGATATATATCTGTATCACTGGACCTAGGCTAGAAAATTATGTACAGACACCACGGTATATATTTAAATGATTTTTATTAAGATATGTATTTTTTTTTAAGAAGTATAAAATTTGATTTAAAAAAATATATTTTATGGTTTTAAGAAAGCTAAACATTAAGTCCTGAAATTTTGAATTTAAGTTTGTAAATTTGAAGTAAATGTGATTTTTGACTTTAAATTTATTTTAAAAAATATGTAAGTAAATAATGTAAATTAAATTTAAAGTTTGAAATGATATTTGAAATAAAATGTTAAGTTTTTGTTTAAATTTAATAAGTAATTAAACAGTGAAATTTTAACTTAACCAATGAACTGAATTTTTAAGTGGATATTTGATTTTAAATTTTATTGTGATAAATCATGTGTTAAAAATATTTAAATGGGAAATTTTGAAGTCTAGATATATGATTTATAAATTTAAATAGAATTTTTTTTTGAAGTTTGTTGTTTTTGAAAAGTTAAATAAAATCTGGAATTTATTAATAACATTTCAAAATGCTATGGTTTTATGACAGCATTTTTAAATGCTGTTGTTTTGAACTTAACTATGTTGAAATAACTAAATATCTATTACGGCATTTTATAAATGCCGTTATTCTTGAACTAAACTATTTTTGAAACTATAATCTACGATAGCACTTTAGAAATGTTGCGTTGCTATAATTTGACAATGTTTGAAATATTATAGATTTTAACACTATTTGAGTTATATTTTAAAGTGTTAAATGATGTAACTTTTGGAAATTGATTATTTATGAATATAAGTATTTTGAATATATTTTAATATTTGAATTTGAATTTTAAGGAATTTAATTTGAATTTGAATTTAAATAAGGTATGCTTGGTATGTGTTAAATGGAATGAAATGTAATGAGATAAATGAATTTTTGAATGGAATTTTAAAATGTATTTTTGTAATGATATTTGAAATAATAAATGAATGACATATTTGATTTAAAAATGATATTTAAATTTGAATATTTGAATTTGAATTCAAATACTGATTTGGTAATGAGGTTTTGAAGGGATATGATATTTTGATAAAGAATATGAATTAGGATGATATGTGATTTTGATAAATGAACATTTGAAGCTTTTATTGGTATGAAAGGATATTTAGTTACTGGAAATTCTAGTTATTTAAATGATATTGGATTTATGAAATGAATATTTCAAAACTATGTTATAATGAAGTTAAATCTAAGATATATGAAATTAAAAATTTGGTTTTGAAATATGGTATACTAAAGCTTTGAAATATATTAAAAATTGAATAGTTTATTTTGTGAATCAAATCTGTATTTGAAATTTATAATTTGAAATGGTTTGTTGGGAAACTCACTTGAATTGAAACTGATGGTTTAATTTGAATTAGATTGAAAATTTGAAATTTTGATTTAATTGAATAAAATTGTAAAATGTAAAGAATTAAATGAATGTTACATGATTTCAAATGTATGATTTCGAAATGTTATAATTTTCAAAGTATAATGATTTAAGTATTTGGTTTCGAAAGAGTTATAACTTTGAAAGTATTACGATTTTTGAAAGGTGAATATATGTTTGAATTGGAAATGCTATCGTATTGATTTGGATATAGTTTTGAAATAAAATAGTTTTGGTTTCGAAGTATAAACTATTTTGAAAGGAATATGGTTTTGGAATGAAATGATTTGATTTTTGAAGTATAAACTATTTTGAAATGACCACGACATTATAATAATGTTTGTTGTAAAAGAGACCCGGATCGGAAGTTGTCATACTCTCTGCCAACTCCAAAAACCACTTTAACAACTGTGTACGCGGTGGAGATTCTAGAATGAAGTAGGATGATGGCGTCGTTCTTGAGGTATATTACATGGACCCAACTCCCGTGAGTTGACATAAGGTGGCTAAAACAGGAGTAATCTCAGGCCAAGTGAGGTCATTCCTCCGATCGGACACATTTCTTCGATACTATACTCTTACTTGTGGTTGATTCGATGGCCATCCTCCGATTTTGATTGGGAGTGTGTTCCGAGGTGGGTGTATGTGGCTGCTGCGTTACCACCAGCCCGTGTGCGTAATTGGTATATCTACCCTGACATTGCCTTGTGTGCCGTGTCACCTACCATAGCGAGCCTTACTATGAGTTTGTTTTTCTCCCATAGCCCATGGAGTATTTAGGGCAGTCTCCCGATCTGGAGATATGCTGATACTAGATGGACTACTGGGACTATTATGTGTCTGGGGCTATATGGGTAACCCCGTAATGCTATTTTAAAGTAAGTTTATTTTACTGATAGACATTATTGTAATAGCGCAATTTTACTACATAGTAAATAGTTTAACGGATCCTTAAAGGATGGGCAATCCCAAGCATCCTTTAGGTTACTGATGCATTTTGTTACTGTTCACTTGAGTTGATTTATAGTTCATAAGTATTTATGTCCTGACTCGAGTGTTTTGTATTTTGCTTTACACTCGAGTCAGACTGAGTGATTTAGCATTCAAGACTCACCTTCGGAGTTGGAGCTTTGCTTGAAGATCCAGCCATCTATTTTGCTTTCAGTATCCAGTAATTCCAGTGTTGTATTCTGATTTGTACTTAATGTATCTTGTTATTCTTTTGTTGTATCTTGTTTAGCTCTGATGTATCTTATTTTTATGTAGTAGCTTCATGAACTACTATCTCTTTTAATTCCGCTGCATTATTATTTACTCTGTGTCTGTGATCTATGATTATTTATTTACTGTATATTCTAAGATTTGCCAAATTTTATTTACAACTTGGTATTTTGAGCAATTCAGGTCCGATATGTATGGATGCGAATGGTTAAAAATATCGGGTTATTACATTTGGTATCAGAGCTTTGGTAGCTCTAGGAAAAACTCAGCATATATGGTAAATGCATTTACAGAATCACTTTCATTCGAGTTTGAATCTCTTTTTTTTGACTCGATTCCTTTGAATTTTGGAACGTTCCCTACGGTTCCAAAATTCATTCTTGTCCCTCAATGTTCATCCTCTTTGATTCTAGAGTATCCCATAACTCCTTTACAATAGGCATTGGTTAACCGGAGATTATATATATAAATCCTCGGTTCAGATGTTAATATCTTTTGCTATCCCGAATTATATCTTTTGAGATCGAAGGTAGATTCGTCCAGAATTCCACATTGATCTTATTATTTAAGTCACGGTTGACCCGGTTAAGGTTGCCCGCGGTTTATATAAGCTTATCCATCTCCCTATTTGTTATTTAATTATCTCATCTTTGTTTCCAACTTATCCTCAAATTAAAATTTTCGTTGATTTGAGATTTATCAAATTTGAATTTCTATTTTTGCTTTGAAAATCTATTCCTGTATAGTGTATTTGTAAAACTATATTTAAAATGTATTATATATTGTGTTGTTTGAGTTGTTGATGCTGATTTGGGTTTCCGATCGATTCATCTGATCAACACTATCGATCGGATCTTCAAAACACTTGAACAGAGCAAACAGACATAGTATTGTTTTCAAACATAGTAAATGAATAAATTTTGTATAATTATATTACATACAAGTATAATTTTCTGAATTTTTGATAGTTAAATTTAATTGGATGTTTAGAAATAATATTTGACTTTGTATGTATTTTATAACTATTGGCTTGGTTTCATATATAAATAATTGAACTAAAACATGGTTATAAATGAATTTGGAAATTTGAATGAATTTAAAACAAGGAACTAAGAATTTAATTTCCGATGGTTTCAAACTTTGGGTTTAAAGTTTTAAAGGTATATTATTTAAAGTATTTCAAGTAGATGTTATTCAAAGAATTTTAAGTTGTATACCAGTGCTCTTTTCTTCATTGCTGGAAAATAATTTCGGTGTGACTGCAGCATCATCGACTTTCATTTTCGAGTTTCGAAGTGAAGAGACTATTCTGTAGTTTTGCTACAGTCTTGCTTTGGGAAATTAAATTGATTGGATTTCTAAATATGACTTGATTTATAATATATGTGATATATGATTTAAAAATTGATTTGATATATGTTGTGTATATTTATTTATCTCTAACTGTTTGAAGTTAATCGGAAATCTAATTCTTAAACTTTGTCTTAAAGGATAACGTCAATTATAAAATGAAATCAAAATTATGAATAAATATTTAAGCTTGGACAATTGAACTAAGAATTTTTTTTCGTATAATATTCTATTGTATTCCAATATAACTTACCTTAATTATTAGAAGTTAACAATGTAATTGATTAATATAAAAATAAATGATTTTATAAATTTTTTTTGAGTAGTTATAATAAATGTTATACACTTAAATTTTAATTATTAAAATGCTAATAGAGATAAATAGAATAATAAGTTGACTGAATAAGATAAATTAAATAAAATTTTATTTGAAAGAAATATTTTGTATCAAATACTAATAAATTTAAATAAAATCAACTTACTGGATTATCTTAAATTTAAAATCAATTGTAGAACATAAATTATATAAAAATTGAAATTTATATAGTTTAAATTAATTGTTTATTTTGTAATTCAAATTGGTTTTTCTTCTGGTTGTTTCTATTCTCCTACCCCCTCCTTTTCAAGGACGAAAAATTTTGAGTGGGGGAGAGTGCAACGACCCGTAAAATTTAACTGGCTTTAATAATGTTTATAATTAAACTTTTATGGAATTTTAAATAATAAAATTTTGAAATATAAACTTGATATTTGAAATACGTCTATTTAAACATAGCAAATGATAAATTTTCATCAAATAATATGAAAGTTTATTTCTGGTGTAATTTTTATTTCAATTTAGATCAGTAAATATTTGATAATAATTAAATGTTTTCCAAACTTGAATATTTTTCAATAGAAAATTTTTAAATCATCTTCTGAGGAAGACGTCATATTTCGTTTCTCTAAATTTTTTCAGTTATTGCTCCGTCGATCTTATTTTCGGCGAAGTAGCAGCATTTTCGTACCGGTATCGACTTTTGATCGGATGATCGTACCACTGATATTTGTATACCGTTTTGGTCGTATCGTCGTGCTGACCTTCGCAGTATATTCATATCTACGTTTCGGTGGCCAATACGCGGCGAAACCGTGAAACGGTTAACTGGATCAGTATGTGTTGTGAACCTTTTGGTTTTCGATGGCTATTCAATTTTCACCGTTTAAAAACCAATGGTCACTTGCATTTGCACCTCTGAAATTCAAATTCCCTCCATTCAATATTTCTGATTCATTTGATTTTCCAGTCCATTCGTATTCTACCGTACAAAATATTTACGGATTTATAAAAAAAAATAGGTTGTATTTATATTTTTAAGAAAACGATGCTTCTCCAAACCCTCAACAACTCCCTTCTTCTTCCTTTACCTTCTCCTATTTTTTTTATTTTTTTTTCATGGCCTTTCCTCCATTAGAAACCGTACCACCCCTTCCACTTCCGCTCTTCTTCTTCAACTCGAGCAGCCCGTCTAGCCTCTCACTCCCTGATTATGGCCGATGCCACTTCTTCCAAAGCCGGAGTCACCACCACGCGACCTCATCTCCTTTGCCACTTCATCGAAACACCACCTCCTCAGTTGATTGTAACCCATCTTGGCCCTGTAGCCACAACAAATTATTCGGCCTAGCCATCTCCGCCTTCCACCAATGATCGCCCGCACGTCTGCATAACACCACTGCCACTCGTTCCTTGAACCACCTATAGCCGAGCGTTCATTCTTATAAGGTATAGATATATTTATATAAATATGCTCTGTTACATATATAAGTATATTATATTTTGTGTTTCCAAATGTTACATTAGTATGCATTGCGTGTATATATATAAGGCTGGGTGATACTATATTATTGTGTAGTTAAGTAAGAGATAAGTCTAAATTTAATATTGTTTTAGTATATAGGTATCTATATTATAATAAGTATGCTATATAATACTATACAAGATTTTGAAAGATGTCAGTACACATATATAAAGTTTTATCCAGTTTTGTTTTGTTTTTTTACTAAGATAATAAAGTTTATGTAAGTTATTTATGTAACACGTCATTTATATATATATTAGTTCTTTTACATGCTTTGTTGAGGTTACGTATTGCCTCTGTCGTGTTTTTCTTTTTCGCCCAGCCTTCCTTTTTAACATATGTTATATACTTTAAAGTGCTGACCGTAACCATTTATATGTATATATATGTTTGAACTAGTATATACTTAATTACTGAATGTTATATTATTTCATACAAAAGCATAAAGTTTTGGGTTGCTTTTGGAAATTTGTCGGGATGGTATTGTTTGCACCAAAATTGGGACAATACTCTTTGGATGTGTTTGAAGAGATAAAATGAAGAGAATAGATGTAAAATGAAGCATATCTAACAAACACACAAATAAACATATAAGAAAATACATAGAAACACAGAGTTTTAGAGTGGTTCGGCGTATGGCCTACGTCCACTATGAAGTTGATGATTTTATTGACTTCGACATGCCGGTTACAACTTATTGCAGCAGATTACAGTGGATTATAATGTTGAAATTCATGTACAGCAGCAGCTATGGAGTTCAAAAATGGATTCGGCAGAGTCTGGACGTAGGCGAGTCAAAAGATCCCTTTTTCGTAGGCTCTGGGGTGTTATTTATAGGCGTAGGAGGCTGATATTTCGCTCAAATCTCGGGAGACTATTTCTGGCACGTGGGGGCCACGTGATCGATCCCACAAAGTTTCAGCCCGATCCGTGATCAATACGAACGAATTTCGTATCCATCAAGATTTGATCCAATCGACCCGAAATTTGGCATGAACCTTCCTTAGGTTGCACGCAAGCTCCTGTGAAAATTTCATTGCATTTGGATCTATGGATCTCAATATATGATCGATGCAAATTGGAGTTTTTTGGTCCATGATCGATACAAACGAATTTCGTATCGATCTAGACTTGCTCCAATCGAGCTGAAATTTGGCATGAACATTCCTTAGGTCGTATGTAAGCTACTGTGAAAATTTGGTGGCATTTGGACTTGTACATCTTGAGTTATGATCGATGCAAGTTTAGATTTCTCAACCGTGATCGATCAATATCTTGAGCATACGAACTTCGATTGACTTGAAATTTAGAATGTTGGCTTTATTAGCTTTCCTTGTCATGTCATATCAATTGTAGCTCGATCTAGACTCGGAATTTTTTTTACCGACATCCATAGTTGATATATGCATTAACGATCTCCAGGACGAACCATCCTTGGTTTCTAGTCAAGTTCTTGGTGTCACGGCCTTATTAAAAGGCGGGATAACATTTGCCTCCCAAAGTACGTCTTGTGTGAACATGACGTGCATTGAAAATCCGCCATCTTCATTCTGAAAAGTTCTATCCAATTCACTGAGTAGTTGCTATCTTTTCGTCAAAAGATGTTGCCTTGGTTGATCTTCAGTGACGTAGATGTCAAACTGTTGATTGTCAATGATCATGCAGTGTTTTGTTATAACTGAGTGTTGGGCACTAGTGATTTGTTGTTCATTGTTTTGATCGTCATCAGATAAGCATTCAATTGCTGGTAACTTTGAGAATTGAGTGTTAGTTTGGCATACATGCACATATGTTGGCCTGAAACCTATTCATGTTTGCACATTTGCGGGTCATCATCAAGTTCTTTAGTTTTTGTTTGGATTGAGTTTGTATCGATCCTCTCCTGGATCGAAGTTAAATTTGTGTTGTAACAACGTTCGATGGTTGTTTTAAGTCCTTCCTTTCGTATTGATCCTCTTCTGGATCGATTTGAGATGTTAGAATGTATGCTTCGTATCGATGGATACGTAATATTGGGTCTTGGATTAATGGATACAAGTGTAATGCTTTGTGTCGATGGAGTCGAACGATCCAGACATAATCATGCAGTGATGCTTCGCGGAGGATATGCCACCTTTCATTCCCATATTCAATAAGAATTCCCCATGTTAAATAGTCTTTGATATGAGTTATTTATGACCCCTTTCCTGGATCCATCTCTAAGATCTAGTCGATCTTCATCTATCAGTGCTTGGAATAATAAGTATTTCAGCTGGGACAATGTCTATTTATCGCGCATCCCCAGAACTGGCTAGCTTGGCCATTGATTCGGTCTTTGCGTTTTGTTCTTTGAGGATTTGTGTAGTGGTGTAATACTTGAAGTCGGCTAGTATCTCTAGGATCCAATTGAGATAAGGAGCAAGACGTTTCTCCCTAGTCAGATAGTCCTCCCTGACTTGGCACATTAACTAGAAATCGTATAAGATATGTAAAGTTTCCATTCCTAGTCTTCTTGCAAGCCTCAGCGTGGCGACCAAGGCTTCATACTCAGCTTCGTTTTGTTACAGTGAAGTTGGGTTTCAGGGTATAGCAGATCGATCATTCCTCAGGAGTCATTAACACGACTTCAATGTTAGAAAGCCGATTATTGGAAGTTCCATCTATGTATGTTCTCCATCGGTTGGATGGTTCTCTACTATTCTTCGGATAATCGTTTGATGCAGTGAATTCAAATATGAAGTACGCTAATGTTTGACCATGGATAGCTCTCTGAGGGAGATAAGTGACCTCATGAGCATCTTAACCGCATATACTTTCATCGATCGGCCGATCGAATTTTTGAATGATCTGTTAATCATCCTTTGGTAAGTGGCATAAGCATTCTCAAGTTTGAATCCATGGATTGCAGCATAGCACTATAGGCCCAGGTCGGTAACGAAACAGTTGTATTCCTGGTCTGGGACATGTTTCAATATCTGATTGTATTTGAAATTTCGCGTCCATGGATGAGAGTAATTCATGTCTGATGGCCGAGTCAATTAGTTGGTTGATCATTGGATGTGGAAACTATGCTTTGCCATGCCTCGTGCAAATCTGAGTAGAAGGCGTACGTCCACCACTCTCCATTTGTTTCTTTCATAAGTAATGGATTGGATACTCATTTTGGGTAGAGGACATCGTGGATAAACCTATTGGTTTTGTGTAGATTCACCTCCTCCTTTAGTGCATCAGATCTTTCTAGATCCATATCGCTTCGTTTTTTATTCACCGAGACATGCATCGGGTTGACATTTAATGCAAGGTTCTCAATAGTTGGTGAGAGTCCATATATATATATATATATATATATATATATATATGAGATCGAGTCCAAGCGGACATATCAAATTCACCTGGAGCAATGCAGTTGACTCTTGCATCATCATTGCGAAGAGTTGTGATCTGATCTACAATACTTGTGATGGGTTGTAGGCACTTCATGTGCTTATTTTGCAATGGTAAATGATCAGGCTTATATGGGCGTCGAATCAAAGGCTCAATAGAGTTTAGACTTGTATCATGCGCTACAGCATAGTAATCTACTTGTGTTTTCGAGCAACGCACTTTCCATTCAATGTACTCGTGATCCATTGCTCAGTGGAAAGGTCAGAATGACGATCAGTTGCCCATAGGTCCGGGCATCGATTTGATGATTCTATCTTTAAGCATCTTTTCGATCGCAACTTCAAGTTGTTATAAATACTAGGCCCAAGCCATAGGATTGAGTAGGCGTATCCAGCTCTTGGATGATCAAACTTGTGCCCCCAGCCTTGGGTCGATGGACGTATTATGCGAATGATCGAGTCTAGCTTGTGATGTATTTATACTGTAGTCCAAGCTATAAGAGTCAAAGCTGTTTGATAAACAATCAAATTACATTCGGCTTATTTCTCATGCGTGCTCCCAAGTCTAAGGAATATCTCGATAAGTGGCAAGGTAAATAATGTTCGCTTCAATTTCGCACTCTATCCCGTTGAACCATGATATCAAGTTAACCGATGGAAGGCTGAGCTCTGCCGTATTCTGCATTCTGTACTAGTTCTTTCCTCTAGGTAGAATACTTCATTGCCTCATCGACATTCACTTTGCTGCTTATGTCATCAAACTCGGGCAAAAATTGAAGAGTGAATCGTCCAGTGAGATCTAATGTAGGATTGATGCTTCCCTTATCGAATCGAGGGTAAGAATCGGTGCATGGACAGTTAGGTTGCACTCGTTGTGAATAGCTCATTTAGTCGGATCATGGTAAGAGTCAAAGAATGAATGGTCGCATTGCATTCTTTTGGAGTTGGGCGATCAGCCACCTCCGTTTCGATTTACGTTCTCCAGTCAGATCTAGGGACAAAGTCAGCTCAAATGCAGTCAGGTCATGCTCATCCAATCTCATGCTCTTCCTGGCGGATCGAAGGAAGGCGACGGAGGACGAATGGTCAAGTCACGCTCATTTGTTGTGCTATCCATGCTCCGATGGTTGAAGGTATTCAATGGGCGCTCGTGTCACATCGACTTGTAGTCGAAGAGGATCGATATTGGCCGTCGATTTAGCGACATAATGTAGAATGTACGGACCTCATTGCCTATCGATCTGTTGGTATGATATGAAAGGTGCAGATCGATATTGCTCGTCGATCTGGCGGTACGAGATAATTGCCTTCCCATAACTTCGGGCATCATTCTGATTGGTTAGCATTAAGGCCTACTTGCAGTCATTGCCATAAGTTGTAAAAGACGCTAAGCTAGCGATGTAGCGAGTCAATTTTCTCTTCTTTCAATGATTTGTTCTTCTTCCCACAGTCTTGGGTTAGCAGAGTTAGTTTGTGGATGGTCTAATTGCATCTGTAGCGAGTTTATACTCCTCCCGTCGACTTTAGGTCGGAGTTGGTGAATGAATGGTCAGATCACATTCATTCATTTTTCTATGCTCGTAATCGTACTTCGAGGATCAGAGTCAGTTGAAGGGCCACTAGTCACACCTATTTGATGTTTACATCCCTGTCCACACTCTGGGGAGTAAGAATTTTGGCAGAAAATGGTCGAACCATATTTTCCTCGATTAATTCCTCTGGCACTAGTCAATGGAGAAAGTCAAAGTGTAGTCAGTCACATTGCGACAAATTTAATTTGATGTTTCTCCAACTGAATTGGAGAAAGGAGTTGATTAGCGGATGGTTGGGTCACATATGTCCACGTTGCATGCACAGCCTGCCAGATCATTGGCTAGAGTTAGCGGATGAATGGTAGTGTCACGTTCATTTGCGGTAGGATGGGTAATCACATCCATTTGGAATAAGACGTTCAGCTAGGTCCGTTTTGCGAATCTGCATCTCCCTGTCGAATCAAGGAAGAAATTTTGTCTTGTTCGGTTGGAGTGCACCCCTTAAGATTATGTTATAGGTCCCATGCCAGGGATAAGTGTTGATGCATGAATGGTCATGTCGTGCCTGCTTAGTGCTAGATGGTCGGATCGCATCCGATTTTTTATGATAAGTGTGCCCCCATGCTAGGGGAAGAGTTGGAAAGCATATGGTCAAACCACATGCGCTTTTGGTACTTATATTCCAATCCATGCTTTGAGGATTGGAGTTGGTTGATGGGTGGTATGTCACACCCATTAGGTCTTTATATTCCAGCCTGTGCTTTCGGGACCAGAATTAGTTGATGTTTACAATCCAGTTCGCACTCTGGGAATCTGGAATTAGTTGATGGGTGGTCAGTCACACCCATTTGGCATTTGTGCTCCAGTCCACGCTCTCAAGACTAGAGTGAGTCGGTGTTTTATATTCCAATTCATGATCTGAGAATCTTGAGTTTGTTGATGTTTATACTCCAGCTCGCACTCTGGGAATCTAGAGTTAGTTGATGTTTATACTCCAGTTCGCACTTTGGGAATCCGGAGTTAGTGGATGTTTAAATTCCAGTTCGCACTCTGGGAGTCTGGAGTTAGTTGATGTTTATACTCCAGTTCGCACTCTGGGAATCTTGATTTGGTGGATGTTTATACTCGAGTTCGCACTCTGGGAATCTAGAGTTAGTTGATGTTTATAGTCCAGTTCACACTCTGGGAATCTGGAGTAAGTTGATGTTTATACTCCAGTTCGCACTCTGGGAATCTGGAGTTAGTGGATGTTTATACTCCAGTTTGCACTCTGGGAATCTGGAGTTGATGTTTATACTCTAGTTCGCACTCTGCGAATTTGGAGTTAGTTGACAGATGGTCAGTCACATCTGTTTAGACTTTTTAGGAGGTCGTTCACACTCTGGGAACGATGAATTTATCAGGATCGTGGATGGTCGGATCACTTCCACCCCAAGTTAACAAGCGAGGTCGTCAGATTGACGGGTCCATCCTCCTCTAACTTGGTTAGGATACGGCCGAAGTCGTTAGGTGAACGGATCCACCCTCTTCGAAACCACATTTATGAGTTTTATACCCCAACTCGCACTCCGGGAGTTTAGAGTTGGCCGACAAATGGTCAATCACGTTTGTTTAGGCATTCAGATTGCGTTCGTACTCTGGGAACGACAGAATTATTAGGATCGTGGGTGGTCAATTCACACCCACCCTGAGTCGACAAGCGAGGTCGTTAGATGGACGGGTCCATCCTCCTCAAACTTGGTCAAGATACGGGCAAAATCGTTAGGTGGACAGATCCACCCTCTTCGAAACCGCATTTATAAGTTTATACTCCAACTCGCACTCCGGGAGTTTGGAGTTAGTTAAAGGATTGTCGTGTATCAATCCTTTTTTGGCTTCAGTGTGGTGACCTGTCCCCGTGCTCAGGGTTTCACTTAGCAAGTGATCGATGGGATCTCGATTACTTTCCACTTATCTGCTATCAACGAAGGATGAGATTTAGTTTATGGATGGTTGAATTGCATCCATGTTCATTTGGATCCCGGTTCTGCCAAGCCTAAGGAGTAAGATTAGTGTTCTGGCAAGCTTTGAGCTCGAGCAGAGGAGAGGATGGCTGAACTACATCCACTTTGAGTTGTGTATTTTCCCTTAAGTTGGGGGCAAGAGTTGGAGAGCATACGGTCGAGTCACGTCCACTTTACGCTTTGCGCTCTTCCAGTCGAGTTGAGGAAGAGAGTTGGAATGATGGCTCATGATGGTTAGCGAGTAAGCAGTCGGTTGTTGATGACTATAAATTGAGGGTTGGCCCTCTGATAAAGTCGATTTAAGGCATGATTGTTTTGTCGAATCACAGATGCAAACTGGGGAGTGAATGGTCAAATCATATCCACTTTAAATATATGTTCTTAAATAACCCCAAGTGTCCAGTGCAGGATTGGATGCATGGACGGTCACGTCACGTCCATCTTTGGTGTGATTTCGATTTTACTGGGCATCAGAAGAAGCATAAGTATTTTGGAGAGCTTCAGGTAAGAGATGGAGAGTGCATGGTTGGGACATATAACTCCAAGTCTTTCCCAGATCTCCAATTAAATTGCATAGGCATATGCGTGGATGGTCGGTTGCATCCACTTTGTACTAGAGTCGTGAACTTGTCGGTCTCTCCTGCTTTGATGCCCTGCCCCCAAGTGAGGTGCAAATAGCAGCCGACGAGTGGTTGAATCATGCTCATCATGATGATACCTCAATGATTTGATCATAGCCCACGGAGGTTGTTTTGCACCTATCCTTAAGTACTCGGTTACTAGCATCATTTGCAAGTAGTTTAATTCAAGTCGGTCATATTTTGCAACATAAAAGAAATAGAAATAATTCAAATGAGATCGGATTGAATCTCGTTGATAAGTGAAGCAACGTCGTATGCTTGCTACTGCACTTCAGTCCAGCCCTTCTCGGTTGGAAGTCTAATGCAAGTGGTTCAGTTCGATCAAAGTTCTTGATTGATAGGGATCGTAGGTTCCCGGCCCTTCGTTTTATGGGACTCGAACATATTGTCAGAGCTATCCTTTCCAGAGCAGCCTTATGGTGTTGGCATCCTCGGTAGCCATCTAAAGAAGAGGAGCTTCTCGACTTAGAGTATGGAGTAGGTTTCCTCCTTATCTTGCGACATGGATTTTTCATCTAGTTCATCAACTCAATATTAGATACGATATAATAGTGTAGTTGGTGGTGGCTATCCTCTAGTTCTCTTATCGAACTGATTGACAGTCTTCTTTGAGGCATAAGGGGGGCACATCTGCATTAGATGACATTCATCACTCTTCGTGGAATCCATTCACCACTCTCACTTCATGAGATAGTGTCGGAGGTTGAATTTTCATAGTACACTGACATAGTCAGCATGCTGAATTTTTGCTAGAAATTTTGCATGTAGGATGGTTTCAATGAATGGGTCCTGACTGGGAAAGATACTAAAATCAACATTATCAAGTTCATTTTAAGGCTACAGGGTCTTGTATACTAGTGAATGATATATGCCCGATTTCCCAATGTTCGAGCGGTTGGTAATGTCGATTGGGTGGTGAGTAGATTAAGATGGGCTCATAGATTGGTGATTATTCCTAATTTTCACCAGGAAAGAGGCCCGTATAAGATAGTAAGGAAATCCTCTTAAGGTTATATGCCATGCTTTTAGTCATATGGACATGGAATGATTAAGATGCGGGCATTTGAAGATGGTCAGTAGTGACCAGCTATGTTTTGAGTTGGCAGAGTAGACAGTGTAGGGCAGTCGTCATATTAGCCATCGTGCCATAGTTGTCAATTCAAGAGTTTTAAAAGCTGGCCAATTGTGGGAAGTTGCAGTCCACCATAGAAGCATGATACATTAATCAACTTTAGTTCCTGACATATTAGCTAGGTTCTCCAGCCTCTTGGGGCACCGGTTGAGTAGTATTTCAATACCCATTCCTCGATTGCAATTCAACAATAGCTGCTGTAATCTCCTATGTCCCATCCAGTCATGGAACGATCAGAATGTTTCTTTACTAAGTTGAGTTTTGAGGATTGATGTGAAATGCAGCTGGCTGGATTAATCTGCACTTCGTATCCATCATTTCGTATCGATCGAATTTCGTATCGATCAATTTTCGTGTCGATCTAATGTCGTATCGATCACTTTTCGTATCGATTGTTGTCGCTCCAACTTGATGGATACGAATGATGGTTCCATGATGGGTATGAAGTGATGTTTACTTGATGGACATGAACTGACGAGCCCTGATGGATTCGAACAAGGTCTTCCATGATGGATACGAAGTAGCGCTCCCCGATGGATACGAAATAGTCAATAGGTGATCGATACGAAGAGAGACTATCTGCTAATGGATATGAAACTGACCGATGCGAAATGATAGGTTGTGACTTCAATCTATTCGAAATGATGGATACGAAAATCACCACATTTACTGTATACAAAAGCATGGATATGAAAATCACCACATTTACTGGATACGAAAGCATGGATACGAAAATCACCACATTTTCTGGATACAAAAACATGGATAGGAAATCATCACATTTTCATGAATACGAAAACATGGATACGAAAATCATCACATTTTCATGAATACGAAAACATGGATACGAAAATCACCACATTTTCTGGATATGAAAACATGGATACGAAAATCATCACATTTTCATGAATACGAAAACATGGATACGAAAACATGGATATGAAAATCATCACACTTTCATGAATACAAAAACATGGAAACGAAAATCACCACATTTTATGGATACGAAAACATGGATACGAAAATCATCACATTTTCATGAATACGAAAACATGGATACGAAAATCATCATATTTTCTGGATTCAAAAGTATAGGTACGGAATGCAACATATTTTCTGCATTTAAAAATATGGGTACGAAAAGCAACATATTTTCTGCATTTGAAAATATGGGTACGAAATGCAACATATTTTTTGCATTCGAAAATATGGATACGAAATTCCTGATGAATGTGGTTCCTCTTAGATCTGGAGCAATCTGAATAGAATAGAAGGAACCACTGAACGATAGATCTGGATCTTCTCCTTAGATTTATGCAATCCAGTATCGAACGTATATCCAAGGAACAGAAGAAAAACTGGGCTTGTTCTCAGTGAAAGCACCAAAGTGTTTGCACCAAAATTGGGCACAACACTTTTCGGATGTGTTTGAAGAGATAAAATGAAGAGAATAGATGTAAAATGAAGCAGATATAACAAACACACCAATAAACATATAAGAAAATACACAGAAACATAGATTTTTAGAGTGGTTCGACGTATGGCCTACGTCCACTATGAAGTTGATGATTTTATTGACTTTAACATGCCGATTACAACTTATTGCAACAGATTACAACGGATTATAAGGTTGAAATTCATATACAACAGCAGCTATGGAGTACAATAATGGATTCGGCAGAGTCTGAAAGTAGGAGAGTCAGAAGATCTCTTTTCTCTAGGCTCTGGGGTGCTATTTATAGGTGTAGGAGGCTGATATTTCGCTCAAATCTCGGGAGACTTTTTCTGGCACGTGGGGGGACCCACGCGATCGATCCCACAAAATTTCGGCCTAATTCGTAATTGATACGAATGAATTTCATATCCATCAAGATTTGATCCAATCGAGCCAAAATTTGGCGTGAACCTTCCTTAGGTCGCACGCAAGCTCCTGTGAAAATTTCATAGCATTTGGACTTGTGGATTGTGAGATACGATCGATGTAAGTTGGAGATTTTCGGTCCGTGATCGATACGAACGAATTTCGTATCGATCAAGAATTGATCCAATCAAGCTGAAATTTGGCGTGAACCTTTCTTTTGTCACATGCAAGCTCCTGTGAAAATTTCATAGCATTTGGATCTATGGATCTCAAGATATAATCGATGCAAATTGGAGTTTTTCGGTCCGTGATCGATACGAACGAATTTCGTATCGATCAAGACTTGCTCCAATCGAGCTGAAATTTGGCATGAACATTCCTTAGATCATATGAAAGCTACTGTGAAAATTTGGTGGCATTTGGACTTGTAGATCTTGAGTTATGATCGATGCAAGTTTGGATTTCTCAACCGTGATCGATCAATATCTTGAGCATACGAACTTCAATAGACTTGAAATTTGGAATGTTGGCTTCATTAGCTTTTCTTGTCATGTCATATCAATTGTAGCTCGATCTAGACTCGGAAAAAATTTACCGACATCCATAATAGACATATGCATTAACGATCTCCAGGACGAACCATCCTTGGTTTCTAGTCAAGTTCTTGGTGTCACGGCCTTGTCAAAAGGCGGGATAACAGGTATTTATATAGTTGTGGATGGGTTTTAGTTATATAAGCTATATATATTATTATTTTATCTTAAATTACATATGGTTTATATATATATATATATATATATATCATTTGGTTTCTAACAATTTTTTTATGTGTGTTTAAAATTTTTGTTTGAATAATGGTTTTCAGGTATACAATATATTTGATCCTTAATGTTTAAATTTATATTATCTTTGTCTTGAATTAGAAAATTGTATATAATAATAATGTATAATTTATTTTAAATATATGTTTTAAAATTTGTTTTAGTGAAATTTATTATATATATCATATAATTGTTCGGTCTTATCTATCTAGTTGATTTATTTCCATCGATTCTTGCTTATCAGCCTTGTTTGTCTAATTCATGCCAATCTAGCTTTGCTTTGGAAGTCGTGTTTGCAGTTCGTAACTCAACTTTATTGTCTGTCCCACCTAGCCTCGAAAGGCGAGTTTTTCTCACTCTGACATTTCTACTTATGAAATCGTGAATCGATAACAAGTGTTTAGTAATTAAAATGTTTATGCAAGTTAATGATGATTATATGATATGTTATTTCATGCTATTACCCTATTAACTTTGTTAATTATCACCCGACATCTTATATATGACTGTATATCGTGACTTTGACATGTAAGTATCATTGTTTATATTGTTTATGCATATGTTCACACTGCTAGTTCCCTGTTAGAATAGAATCACTATGGGTTGAAATGATACATACCCGAACGGACTTTAGTATAGGAAAAAATCGTTATGGGTTGAAATGATAGGCCTGAGTGATTTTTATTTTATTTATTGCATTTACTTGGGATTGCGGATTTAAAATAATAGAACCTGGATTTTCTTGTAAATTGCGGATTGAAATGATATATATCCGTATCACTGGACCTAGGCTAGAAAATTATATACAGACCTCGCGGTATATTTTTAAATGATTTTTATTAAGATATGTATTTTTTTTAAAAGTATAAAATTTGATTTAAAAAATATATTTTATGGTTTTAAGAAAGCTAAATATTAAGTCTTGAAATTTTGAATTTAAGTTTGTAAATTTGAAGTAAATGTGAATTTTGACTTTAAATTTATTTTAAAAAATGTAAGTAAATAATGTAAATTAAATTTATTTGAAATGATATTTGAAATAAAACGTTAAGTTTTTGTTTAAATTTAATAAGTAATTAAATAGTGAAATTTTAACTTAACTAATGAACTGAATTTTTAATTGGATATTTGATTTTAAATTTTATTGTGATAAATCATATGTTAAAAGTATTTAAATGAGAAATTTTGAAGTCTAGATATATGATTTATAAATTTAAATAGATTTTTTTAAGTTTTGTTGTTTTTGAAAAGTTAAATAAAATCTGGAATTTATTAATAGCATTTCCAGAATGCTATGGTTTATGACAGCATTTTTAAATGCTGTTGTTTTGAAGTTAACTATGTTGAAATAACTAAATATCTATTACGACATTTTATAAATACCGTTATTCTTGAACTAAACTATTTTTGAAACTATAATCTACGATAGCACGTTATAAATGTTGTAGTTGCTATAATTTGACAATGTTTGAATTATTATAGATTTTAACACTATTTGAGTTATATTTTAAAGTGTTAAATGATGTAACTTTTAGAAATTGATTATTTGTGAATATAAGGAGTTTTGAATATATTTTAATATTTAAATTTGAATTTAATGAATTTAAATTGAATTTAATTACATAAGGTATGCTTGGTTATGTGTTAAATGGAATGAAACGTTATGAGATAAATGAATTTTTATATGGAATTTTGAAATGTATTTTTGTAATGATATTTGGAATAATAAATGAATGACATATTTGATTTAAAAATGATATTTAAATTTGAATATTTGAATTTGAATTCAAATACTGATTTGATAACGAGGTTTTGAAGGGATATGATATTTTGATAAAGAATATGAATTGGGATGATATGTGATTTTGATAAATGAATATTTGAAGTTTATATTAATATGAAAGGATATTTAGTTACTGGAAATTCTAGTTTATTTAAATGATACTGGATTTATGAAATGAATATTTCAAAACTATGTAATAATGAAGTTAAATATGAGATATATGAACTTAAAATTTTGGTTTCGAAATATGGTATACTAAAGCTTTGAAATATATTAAAAATTGAATAGATTATTTTGTGAATATATAAAATATGGTATACTAAAGCTTTGAAATATATTAAAAATTGAAATATATTAAAAATTAAATGAATGTTCCATGATTTCAAATGTATGATTTTGAAATGTTATGTTTTTCAAAGTGTAGTGATTTCAAGTATTTGGTTTCGAAAGAGTTATAACTTTGAAAGTATTATGATTTTTGAAAGGTGAATATATGTTTGAATTGGAAATGATATCGTATTGATTTGGATATAGTTTTGAAATAAAATGGTTTTGGTTTCGAAATATAAACTATATTAAAAGGAATATGGTTTTGGAATGAAATGATTTGATTTTTGAAGTATGAACTATTTGGAAATGACCACGGCGTTATAACAACGTTTGGTTATTAAAGACACCGGAATTGGAAGTTGTCATATTCTCTGCCAACTCCGAAAACCACTTTAACAACTGTGTACGCAGTGGAGATTCCAGAATTAAGTAGGATGATGGCGTCGTTCTTGAGGTATATTACGTGGAGTCAACTCCCGTGAGTTGGCATAAGGTGGCTAAAACAGGAGCGATCTCGAGCCAAGTGAGGTCATTCCTCCGATCGGACAAATTTCATCGATACTATACTCTTACTTGTGGTTGATTTGATGGCCATCCTCCGATTTTGATTGGGAGTGTGTTCCGAGGTGGGCGTATGTGGCTGCTGCGTTAGCACCAGCCCGTGCATGTAATTGGTATATCTACCCTGGCATTGCCTTGTGTGCCGTATCACCTACCATAGCGAGCCTTACTATGAGTTTGTTTTTCTCTCGTAGCCCATGGAGTATTTAGGGTAGTCTCCCAATCTGGAGATATGCTGATGTTGGATGGACTACTGGGACTATTATGTGTCTAGGGCTATATGGGTAACCTCGTGATGCTATTTTAAAGTAAGTTTATTTTACTGATAGACATTATCATAATAGCGCAATATTACTACATAGTAAATAGTTTAACGGATCCTTAAAGGATGGGCTATCCTAAGCATCCTTTAAGTTACTGATGCATTTTGTTACTATTCACTTGAGTTGATTTACAGTTCATAAGTATTTACGTCCTGACTCGATTGTTTTGTGTTTTGCTTTACGCTCGAGTCAGACTGAGTGATTTAGCATTCAAGACTCACCTTCGGAGTTGGAGCTTTGCTTGAAGATCCAGCCATCTATTGTTCTTTCAGTATCCGGTGATTCGAGTGTTGTATTCTGATTTGTACGTGATGTATCTTGTTATTCTTTTATTGTATCTTGTTTACCTCTGATGTATCTTATTTTTATATAGTAGCTTCATAAACTACTATCTCTTTTAATTCCGCTGCATTATTATTTACTCTATGTTTATGATCTGTGATCTATGATTATTTATTTACTGTATATTCTGAGATTTGCCAAATTTTATTTACAACGCGATATTTTGAGTATTTCAAGTCGGACATGTGTGGATGCGAATGGTTGAAAATATCGGGTTATTACACACCCTTTGATTCGGAAGTGTGTCACGAGATGGACGGTAGTAGCTGCTATGCGTTACCACCGGTCCGGGAATGCAATTAGTATATCTACCCTGGCATTGACTTGAGTGCCATGTCACATGCCCAAGCGCGCCTTCTACGAGTTTCTTTTATACCATGCCTATGGAGTGCCCTCTGATAGCCCTCCAGTTTACGGAGGAATTACGTTACGAGGGAATATATTAAAATGTGTTAAGGGGGATATGGATAACGCCTTAACACTATTTTAATAGTTTACTTTGCTATAGACATTATTATAATAATGTATATTGCTACATATTGTATAGTTTAATGGATCCTTAGAGGATGGTTATACCAAACATCCTTTGAGTTACTTGTATTTCAGTTAATATTTCACTTGAGTTGGATTTATTGACATAAGAATGTTAATCCTGACTTGAGTTTTTTGTGTTTTGCTTTACGCTCGGGTCAGACTGAGTGTCACAATATTTGAGTCTCACCTTTGAAGTTGGAGCTTCGCTTGGAGATCCATCTATCTATCCAGTTTTTAGTTATTCAGTTGACTCTAGTGATATATTCAGATTCTGTTGTTTGACTATTGTATTAAGACTTCTGTGTATTCTAGACTTCTGTTGTATCTTGTTTTAACTCTATTATATATATAGCCGCTTTATGAACTACTATTCATTTGTTTCCGCTGCTTATTGTTATATTACTTTGTGTCTATGATTATTTTATTTACTATATATGTCGAGTTTTGCCAAATTTTAAAATTACAATATGATATTTTGAGCAATACAAGTCCGACACGTGCGTATGCGAATGACACGAAATACCGGGATGTTACACAATGGTACAAGACAAAAGGACAAGGACTTCAAAAATGCACAAGAACCAAGCTCATAAATTCATACAGCAACATATAGTGCACATGTATAAAGTGATGTACAAAGAAGTAGGAACTCCACATGATACATGACCTAAGAACATGCAATGCAACCATACTTAAACAGAGTCAGACAGTTTTCTAAAAGCGATGCAGGCGACAGTTCAATATGCTCAGGACATGCGCATATATACATACATGTATGTATGTATACACAAGATGAACATCACATGGAACCAGTACAAGCTACTGGACAAAGGGCTCCAAGCAAGCAGTGATCAAGTGACAATCGAACAAGTCAACATACTCAATAGTTACAAAAGAAATAATCAAACAGCTATTAACCTGGAAGCAGTTCGAACAAAATCAAGGAAAGCGTGTAGTTCGATCAACCTAGTTTAATGTTGCAGTGAAATCAATCAGATGGACAAGTCATAGCAGAAAGGAATTAAACAAGGGAAAGTTAAGTTTATATAGAAGTTTAAATGCCAAGGCCAAAAATTCGAATATTGCCAGAAAATGAATGAAACGGTAGGTTGAATAAATCACAAAGAAAATCATGGTGAACCAATAAGTTTTCAAGAGGTCAACATTATCTCAAATTAAAATACCAAGCTACAATCAAGGAACGAACAAGTCAGATGTCTCAAGATCATACGATCAAGAATCAATGCAGAGAACAAAATCACGAATTATTCAAACCGAAATTGTACGAACATAAATTAAGGGATTCAAACCCTATAAATAACCCAATTATCATCACTGGCAAATTATCCACACGTGTCCAAGAAAAATTCTAGAGCAAGCAATTGAAACCACAAACCAATAACTCGAATCAAAGTCGAGCACAATCAGAAATTGAAAAAGGGGAAAAATTCACATATCAATCTAATACCATTCAAGCTAGATAATTAGAGCCACCGTGTGCAATCATAGCCAACGAATCATTTGACGAAGCAACCAGAAGCAAAGCTTAATTAAATTCAAACATCTAATTCAAGCGGCAGCCTCAGTTGAATGAAACCCTAATTCCACTTTGAGGAGAAACAAAAAAGAACGGCCAGAGCAAACGAATTAAAGAAAAAGGAAGACTGCCTTTTTTTGTTATAATTGGGCCGGCTTTTATTTGTGTTTGGGATAGAGTTATTAATAGGGTTTATTTATTTATCTTGTTTTTAGTTTTAATTTGTATTTATTATTAAATTGCGTAATTTTCTAGTTGTGTGACTAGTTTACGAACTACGGTGGTATAGTTTGAGAATTCGCAACTCAGTGGCTGAGTTGTGGCAGAGTTTTGAGCGTAGAGTTAGGTTAGTCATTAGCGGGTGTCGTAAGTTTACGTGTTTAAGCATCCAACTGCTTAATTTCTAGTAGAAACCTTGGGGGCGGCACGTAGGCTATGTTTTGCCGAAGCTAGGTAAATCTATATTGTTTAATTTCTGCTTTTATTAGTCTGCTATTATCCATGCTGCAATTATTATATTTATTTTCACATTAATTTTATTATTATTAGAATCACCGTATTCATCCCTTTTAGGGTGAAAACGATCCTACAAGTGGTATCAGAGCTAGGAACAAAAACCATTTTTTGTTTTAAATTTTTGATTTTTCAAAAACCAATTTTTGTTTAAAATTTTTATTTTTTAGAAATGGTTTCTTTTAATAATGCTTTTGCTGAGGGTCAGTCCATAGTTAGACTACCCATATTCAACGGTGAATATGCTTACTGGAAAAATAGAATGCTTTTTTTAAAACCATAGTTGCATGAAATATTATTGAGATAGGATATAGGACACTAACTATAGTGGTAGATAATCAAGAAATTGAAAAACCGATGGATCAATGGACGGATCTTGAAAATAAACTCTAGAATGCTAACGCTAAAGTTATGAATTCTATTATTTGTTCATTAGATCAAATTGAATTTAATCATGTCTCACATTGTCTAACTACGTAAGAAATTTGGCACACACTTGAAGTGACTCACAAAGGAACCTCTAAAGTCAAAGAATCTTGCCTTGTCGTGCTTAGTAGTGAATAAGAGAACTTCACAATGGCCAAGGATGAGAATGTCAAAGAGATGTAGTGCAAATAGTTGATACTTTATATTACCAGTAATACGAAGCTACTAAAGATTCAGGCAACCTAATCATGCATATTATGTTGATGTTCAAACCTCATTGATGTTGAGGCCAGCGAGGTTGAGGCCTACCATATCCATCACCATAACCAGCTCCATAACCCACTTAATCTCTATAAACATTAAACATGTAAAAAAAGTATAAAATAATAATATAGAAAGTTATATAATTCATATATAACATAATAAAATACAATTTGTTCGCCTTGTTTAAGAATGTGTACATGTGATTCACCTAAGGCCTCCAAAGAGTAGACTTAGAATGATTAACATCTAAGAGCACCGAAAACACAAATATAGAATCATACTATATATAAAGAGTTTTGTTTATAACCTCGGGTTTGTGCTATACTTCGCAGTTCGTAAACCATCTTATGAACAGAAATTGCTAAAAATGCGCTTGTTTTTTTGATTTTTAGAAATAAACTACATGCCAACACAGACATCATCCTAACATAAAAATCACCCTGATCAAAATATTAAATGCAACCTTCAATGTTTATTCTATTATAATTATAGTTTCTCTGTTTTTAAATCAATATTATTCAAACCAAATCTAATAACAATACAATATTGGGAAGACAATACAAAGTGACTATCATGCGCATCTGATATTTTACTGTAAGCTATTGCCAACATTGATCATAGAGTAAACATGAAGTGAAATATAAAGATTTGATACTGAAATATATATATGAAATCAAGTTAAATTGACATGATCAAACTTGATAGATCCAACACTGCCAGAACAGTGAAGCTTACTTTTAGCTTGAATTCAAATACTATACCAATTAATTTAAACTACCAAATTCAATACCAAAAACTGCCAAGTTAGTAATATGAAATTAAAACTACCAAACTAAACCAATTTAGTGTGTGAATAACGAAAAAAATATATATTAAATCCTAACTTTATAAATTAGTTTAGATGAACAAAAATATTACATTATACGAATATTTTTTTGGATTCTAAAAAATGCCTCCAATATAAAAAACAACTTTCAATCTATGTTTTATGCAGTTTCAATTTTTCAAAAAAATAATAAGCAACTAACAACTAGTGCAAAAGAGGAAACTAATAAAAAATGTTTAGTAATTGATCTAATCAGTAATGATATAATTTAGTAATGTTTGACATTGAGATGATACCAAGATGCTTGAGATTTTGAGCTTACCCAAGATTTAAATGATGCTTGACATTGAAACGATACCGAAGATTATGGCTCCTACAATACTTGAAAATTCACGCATAGTTTATACATCGAAGAAGAAATATAGTAGATTTGACGAAGCAAATAGATTTGAAATTAACAAAGATTACCTGATCCAAAGAGGGCGAATCAGAAGAAAACCCTAGATTTGGAGTAGATGACAAGATTAAAAGCGATTTTCTATATCCATTAAACAACAAAATCAACCAACAAAACCATCAGTTATAATTGAATATCATCACATAAACACATAAGGTAAAGTTCCTTTACCTAATCGAGTAAGATTGCCCTTCTTTCCTGCAGTAAATCCTACAAAGAGGAGATTATGGTGATATAGCGAAAGGAGGGGATCGACACGACAAAAAAAAAATTAACTCGGATTTTGGGAGTTGAAGTGGAGAAGCGCAAAGATAAAACCCTAGATCATAAGTGGAAATCACAAAACATAAGATGGAAAAGGAATGAAGAAAAAAGGGCGTTAGGAATGTGTTTTAATACGATAATTACAAATTTGACCCCATAACTTCATCTTATTTACACCATGGAAAAATATCCCAACGATTATAACTATTAAAAATGTTAACCAACGAAAATAACTGTTGGTATTTTGTAACAGTAATAACCGTTAGAAATTCTGAAAAATAAATGTTGCAAAATAGCAGATTCGGTGTAGCGAAATGTAAGCCTATTTTTTTTCTATTTTACCCTTCTCATATATCCTCCTTCTTATTAATGTTCTAGTTGATTTCATTAGTTTATTAATTAAGGCTCGATCCATACTAATTATCAAATCTCAGTCTCCTTACTATTTTATATTAATTTATTTAATTTATCCAATTAAGTATTCTAAATAATATTAATTAAGATTAAGGTTGTTACAAAAATAAAAACCTCCTCCTTCAAAATTCAAAATCAAACCGTTCACTCAACATAAAATCATGAAATTTGATCCTTTGAACTCGTGTAGTTGAGAGCTTCAAATCTATAGAAGTTTTGTTGGGTGCATCCGTGCTTAGTCATTTTCGACCGTTAAGGTGCGACCTAGGGTTTGACATTGATGATAGCCTAGGCAGCGATAGGTGAATCGAAGTGTGGATTTGGGTTACACGGGTGGAGAAGCATTATTCGTGGCAGTACCGGGTGGTGAGGCGCCTAGTTGGTGATCACAACTTTTGTTTTGTCCTACTTGATGGTTCAGGTCGCGATGAACAGCGCAGGGTCGGAGGTCATTTCGATAACGGGGTTGGACTCGGAGTGCAAATAAATGAAGATTAATGGTAGTCGAAGCGCCTTCGGTTAGTTGTGGTGATAGGTGATGTCTGGACAATGGACACAAGGCCGCAGGTGTTTTGGTGATGGTGAGGCCGAGCTTGGCGTATCGAGTTCAGGAAGAGGGGAACAACAACGAAGTTCGTTTGTCGAATGGTGGACTGATGCTCCGTATCATGGTTGAGGTGTACGGCCTAGTGTGCATTTTTCATGCATGTACAGTGGAGCCTAATTAGGGAAGAAGAAGAAATTATTTTAGTGAAGAGATTAGTGATTAATTAAGTTGTTTAAGTTAATTAATGAAATTAATTAATCCAAATTCTTATTAAATCAATATCTCACTCATACAAGGTCGGATTTGGACGCGGTCTTTTGTATTAGAATCATATCAATGTTATCTACGCACGAGTGCTGGATTCGTCGAGTTTAGAGCTAGTAGAATTTTAAATTAAAATCGAATGTTCTTGGATTTTAGAACAAACCGGAGCGCGAAAACGTCAACTGGAATTTCAATGAGCTTACTCACTTTTAAATAAACTATATGATATCTGTGTTGTTATAAATTATTGTTGAATGATTGGATGATAATTTATATATTTTTGTTTAATTATTTGTTTAGACTTGATTCCCTCTTGGAAGCGGATGGTATAAATAACCATTGTTTTGCAAAGAACAAAAGCAAATGAAAGTCAAAATGTACATAGCGAATAGGTCGCTATAGAACACTTCAAAATTGCATAATATGTGTGATTTACAAGGGATTTTATAGACAGACCCTAAGGTTTTCTTGCCAATGTTAATTTACTCATATTCTTATGTTTCTTATATTTATGTTTGTTTGAAATATTTGCGACATACTGTGTGATTTGTGTAAATGTTTGTTATAGCGATTATCTTTATACGGTCACTTATGAAATATTATATCCTTAAACCTTTGCGTGTGTTGAACTTGCCTTTGTACTTTTACAAAATAAATATTTGGTTGTGTTTTTGCACGTGGAAAGTTGTTTAAAATGTATTTTCAAGCATTTTTTTTGAATTTCGAAAAAAGGATAAGTGTCGTTTAAAATTTATAAAAGGAGCTATAAATTTGATTAACTATATTTTAGGACAATTAAAGTTGTTTCAGATATATGAAAAAAGATTATAAGTTTGATTAATTATCTTTTGGGATAATGCTATTTTAAATTTATAAAAAGTTATAAATTTGATTAATTATCTTTCGAGATAACTAATGTTGTTTTGAATTTATAAAAAGATTATAAATTAGATTAATTATCTTTCAGGATAATTAATGTTGTTATAAATTTATAAAAAGATTATAAGTTGGATTAATTTTCTTTCAAGATAATTAATGTGGTTTTAAAATTATAAAGGAGGTATATTAATTATCTTTCAGGATGATTAACAGTGTTTTAAATTTATAAAAGCATTTTAAATTGATTTATTATCTTTTAGGATAATAAATGTTATCTTAAAACTATAAATGATAGCTTATAAATGAGAAAATCATTTAAAAAGAAATGTTTTAAAAATAAAGCTAATTGTAATTGGCTTTGGGTTTATAATGAATAATGTTTTAATGACATTTGTTTTTAACCCTCCTTTTTAATACACTTAGAAATATAATTTGCTCTTTAAACGAATAATTTAAAGAGTATTTTTGAAGTTTTTTACAAATATTTATGATGTGACAATCAAGCATAAGTGTGAATCAAATGTTCTAAAAGGTTGATTCGTTTATAAAAAAAATTAGTCTTATAATTAGCATTATACATCGTGGTATGGAAACTCATCTCTATCTTGAAGGTTGAAAATGTACGTCAACGCAAGGCTTAAAGGTAATTCTACCTTAACTTGCCCATCTTCAATTTTAACCAAGGGATAATACAAGTTTAAAATTGACGAGTGGTGATAAGTGTAAGAGATTTAATTTCTATAATTGGTATCACTTAAATGGAAAGGATTTAGGCGTATGTCGAGCAATAAATGTTAAAGTAACTCTTGCTAGTCTTAAAGTTAAGAATGTTGTCATGACAAGGTAGGAAGCAACACTACCCTTACTTATCCAACTTTATTGTTTTCCCCAGGGAAGTGTTAGTTTAAGATCGATGAGTTCTGACAAGTATATGAGATTTTAATTTCCACGTATGATCGTTTGGTTATTCCCGATAGTTGATTTATTGACTATCGATCTTCTTTCTTCTTTGAGTTTCGTTAATCTAATCGATTTTTTGCTCATTTGAGCGTTGATATACTTTGTTAGAAATGATAAAACCAGAAAGACAATGGACGTCAAGTTATATGGGGTTGCTCTCATTACTATATCTTCACATCTGTTATAGATTAGATTCGATTGTACGTGCACAGAGATGTGAAATGTTTGAATACCTGGTAAGGTTGGCGAGGTCCAGCTTGTACATTTTTCGAGAGAGTCACATATTATATGACCCACTCAAGTATATTGTATAGAGGCACACTTTCGGTAAGTGGGGTGCACCCTCCTAGTCATTGTTGGAAAAATCGCTTTTCCTTGTTTTTGATTCAAAACTTTGAATTGATTCTTTCTTATTTGCATCAGGAAGTGTTTTACGCTCTTCGGGATGTTTAATTAATTGTGTCCATTCTTTTATGTTTGTATATTTTTTCTGATTTGATTTCCATTCTTTCATCTATGGAATTTGTTCTAATAAGGCAAAACCTGTTCCGTGTTTAGCGCCATGGTTACACAGATTATTATATATTCACTGTATTTCTTGAGTTTTCTCATGTTCGTTTCCCAGACTGATCCGAGTGTTATTTTATTATAATGCTCAGGTCACACCGAGTGTTTTTCCAGTTTGTCGTGGGTTGGACCTGGAGCTCATGAAGAGAGCTGGAAGTTCACCTGCCGTAGTATTTTTATTTTCAACTATATTATTATGTATACCCATCAGAAATTGTAAGGTCAGAAAGATATAACTATTTAGGCCGATGAGTTTTGTTTTTAACTTTGATATACTATGTATCTTAGAGTGACAGTTCACTGTCTTTGTTATATTATATGTTGTCATTCCATTGTGAGATTCTTTTTCCATGTTCTTTTTCTTTTTATCCTAGCAATCCGCCTTATCGGCACTTGGATGCTCAACATTCTAATAATGTGGATGTATTAAGTGCCAACTTTCGAGAATCGAAAAGGCGAGTCGTTACAAAACGAGAAGTGTTGAATTGAGAAGGAGTACAAGGTTTTTAAGGAGAAACAAGAGATGGAGTGAAAGGGTCTTTATGTGAAATAATTGTTAAAAACTACATTATTTGAATTTTCAACCAAAAATAAATCCATTATACATGTATATATTTTTTACTAGATAATTCTTTTGGTTTGAACTTAAACAAATATTTATATTTACATATAATAATCCATAATTTAATTTTTGTTTTAAAATATACAACTTTCCATGCCATAGACTTTAGTAATTTGTTTCGCCAATTGACTGTAATGTTGACTACCTATGATTTTATATCAAAATTGCCTCGCTAGTGATTTCAGCTTCACACTAACATCTAATGGATGCATACGTTATTTTAAAAAATATTAGTCTATAAAAATAATATTTTTCATTTTCCAAAATAATACATTACATTATAAAATAGTGCATAATTTAAAATAAATTGTTTATTTTACCATTTCCAAAATATTGTGTCGGTGCCTCGTATAAACGTTTAGGAATCTCAATTGATAACGTTGATCAAATGTATCGACCAAAATTCTTAAATCACTCAATAGACAAACTAACACCATAATAAACCACTAAAATATTTTCAAACACTATACAAAATATTATGCCTATTTTATTAAATTATATGCTTGTTTAGGTGAAAATATTTATTTCCATAATTTGTATATATATTCAATTTAGCAATCATTAGTAACAATAAAAATAAACACACATCCACAATACCAATCAAGCATTCAACAAATCTAATTTAGTATTCCATTTCGTGTTTTAATTGTATATAATATATGTTACTTTTCTTTTATAAAACAAATATACATGTCCCCTCGTCGATTCTTCCTTAAATGAAGAAATTGCTGGATTCTATTAATATTTGACTTCATCCAGATTTAAGTGGGTTTTAGAAATATTTGAGTGATAATTCCTACTCAATTCCCATATTCTAGACTAGGCGAATAGAAAACAAAAACTAATACAACAAACATACATGACCCAATCAAACATAAAAATAAACACCTTCAACGAAAAGCTATCAATTCATTTCCATTGAGCGACTCTGATCACTACTGGATCCTCCTACTCTATTCAAAGCCAAATAGATGTGTATTCACCTACACCAATGCCGACACTACCGATCAGGTAAACAATTCTTTATTCCACTACTTCCATTAACAACTTAAATTCCATAAAAAGATTAACCCTCCAATATGATAGGGATAAAATAATTTTTCTTTTGAAAATGGTTTCATAAAAATAATACACAGACACACACATAGAGACACATACATACACATATAGTAGGAAAAATAATACGTACATCCTCCGATGATTACCCCAATAATCATCGTATATTCGTACTATGCCTTTAATATAAGATTACTACCCGACACACTTAAGGGGATAAGGGTACTAAGTCTCTCTAAGTTCAGACTCGTGTCTTATAAATATATATATATATGATATATTTTTCTGAAACTGCTCTAATACCAACTGTAAGCACCCTCAGTTTTATACCCATACTATCCAAGAGTTTTGCTGAATAATAGTGTCAGATAGAAGGAGAATGAGGCATTATGGAGTATACACATGAATATTCCCTTGGGCTTATACCGGTACATATTTAAAGACCAAATAAATAGCTCATCTATATGTACAGAATATTGGCACAAAGAAAAAAAACGTGTGCCTCCGGATATAACAACATACGAAACAATATATTATAGGGAATGGTAAGTCAATAATGCAGCAACATGATATAATTTAAATATACAAGGTATGATATACATCATAATATCAAATTCATATATGAGATTATAAAACCAAAATTATACACAACAATACTATATATAAGTCTCCTATAAGCCTAGATAATACATGTTGGTCTCATTGTCCCTGTGCCTAAAATGCCTCGGACTGACCCAAGTATTATATATACAACGCATAGGTTAGACAATATCTAAATCGAAGGGTTACAGACACATAGACATACATACATACATACACACACAGATATATATATATATATATATATATATATATATATATAATGTGCATAGTATAATAGTATAGACAAACAAACAATAGCATAACAATATAGCAAACAATCACAGAACCCAGCATAAAGATGTTATCACCTATATAAAATCATATCAAATATTATAATCAAAACAATATCAAATGGGTGAATCATTATAAAAATCCATAAATCATCAATACTTAAGAATAGTCAAATATTGTCAGGCTAGTACAAAATAATGCCTAAATATATCTCTTAGCCTCAAAATATTAACATCTATATAAGATATTGGTCGCGTATAAATGAAATCATATAAGACAAAAGGTACGAGAATCCACTATACTCTAGATACCTATCCAGATATAATCTCATCTCCTCATATATGTATAAATTAGAATAAATCATGATGAGGAATGACTGCACGACATACATGAAGTCCTAGTATTGTCATATATACATCAATATGTAGGTCACCAAACCATGGTTGCCTAGCGCAAATCTATACTTAAGTAAGGTGTATCAATAGTATATGCCTATCCACCACTCCGTTAGAACCAAAAGGGAGACTAATGGCTTTCTGCATGCTCTGGAAGCCTAGGGTTACCTAACCAGATCCCCTCCTATGATCTTTAGTTACCTCGGCAGACATCGTGACATATCTATCAATGGCTCGTCAACTTGTAACTTCATGGTCATGGCCTTGCTTTGCCCCAATAGGAAACAAACCTTTAACCTATGCGACATAAAAAGGGCAATAACCCAAATCACGTGACGCTTATCAAATATAATACAATATGATGGTGTTGTGGATGTGGGGTGGACCTCAAGGTCAGGCAGCTAGAGTGCATTCTAGCCATTTGGATCTCTACAACGCTAACAATAGGAGTACACCATGTTAGTGACACACAATATCACTAAATATAAGGGCATCTACCCTGTTCGCACCTACGAGCATCAACTTATGTAAGTACAATCTCATAATACTATTCTCGTCATGTGAATGTCATCTACTTACAATGAATAACCGAATAAATATCATAACAACATCCCATACCACTGTGTGGCACTCAAACATTTATTCACTGCTTATAAACTACACTAAGCCTCCATATATTCTATATAACTAGTACAAAGAATAACTGGAGAAATATTACCGAATGCCACAACCTAAACGATATTATAACCCTGTTTATTCTAATTCCTTGTCACACAGAATAGAAATCATCACAAAATCATATGGAAAGATGTCAACACTGTATCATATAAAAGTCACCTATCAAATCTAGATCAATGCTGATTCAATTCACAATATCGAAATCTGTATTGGTGATGAGAAATAAAAAAATGGCAAAATCATACATAAAATCCCAATTTTTTATTCAAACATTGATATGAAAAGTTTGACAAAATATTTCTTTAACAATTAAATCTAGTACTTTTATGTGTGTTTAACATTCAAAATCACTTTAGAAATCAAATATACATTATCGATGTCATTCCAACATAAGATTCAATTACAAAAATTCATTTCCAAATCCTTCTATACATATTTCTAAATATCCAAACCCACTTTGCAAATCAAAAATAATTATATAAACTATTCTATAATTTTTTTATAACTAAATACTTCTTTAAAATAAATTTATAAATCTAAAAAATAATTCATTTTCATTCAAACTATAATTTATAGTTCAAAGCCTTCATTTCATATTCTAACAGTTAGAAATAAATTATTTTTCAAAATAACTTTTATATCCAAAATAATTTCAAAAAATAATTTTACTTTCCAGTCGGTTTTATTTATTTATAAATATACTTTAATTTAGTTCTGAAACACCAAATTTTTTTTATCGAAGCTTTCTAAAATATTTTAAAACTAGAAAATCAATCAAAGGTTTAAAAGTATAAATCATCAACTAATCATCGAATGTATTCTATCATTTGGCTCGAGTCGAATTACATTGATTTCCAACCATCCCAACAATATACATATACTATAAATAAATTACATAATTTAAATGCAAATGCATAACATCTCCTTTGCCTTTCAAACATCTAACAAACACATAACTCGACTATCAAACACCAAACAACATCCAATATCACAACAATCAATCAATCCTCATAGACAAATATTTTTAGCAAGCAATTCAATTATCGTATATATAAATTAGACGATGATATATATATATGTGTGTGTGTGTGTGTGTGTAGTTACGAGTGATAAAACTCACCGAATTACCAAGCAATGATTCAGCCTCTGCAATTGCTAAATCTGCTTCACTACCTCAAGCTGTCTCAGCCACCTGAGCGCACTCGTCTCCTCCACTATGTGCCAACCAACATGCTTCACTTAGGTCATGCTGCAACTCCTAAAATCGATCATTGCTTGAAGTTAGATCAACCTCCCATCCTCGAATCCCCAATCGCCACTTGTGCCTGCATACATCGCGACCCCATGTCGTAGTTGCTCCAGCTTGGTCGACATCGTTCGGCCCGGTATGAACGGCCTCGTGGCTTCTGGTCATCTACCAAGTCACGTGTCTCTTTTCTTTTTTATATAACTGAATCATGTTTTTAATTTTTTTTGGGGTCGTCGGGCACGATAGGGAGGGTTTGAGCTAGAACAAAGGAGAATGAAGGGAATTCTAGAAAGCGAAGTGGGTTTTTGGGCCTAGATTTGTTTTTGGACCTTAAATTCTACTTGTTTTAGTTTAGTTTAATTAGTTTTTTTCTCAAATTTAAATTTAACCACTTATAAACATTTTACTATGAAAATTATCTCCTATAAAAATGTTTCATATTTATTAAACATTTAATTCAATATCAATATATTTTCTAAAACGAATTTATTAATTTAATTTAATCTATACAATAAACCTTTTATTAAATATAATTTAATTAACAAAATTTATTTTCAAAATATAACTTATCAAATTCGAAATATTTATTTTAGTTAAACTTATTTATTTATATGACATAGAAAGCAGGATTATTACATATTCATGGCAACTACTAAAACATATCTTTATTAGAGAAGAAAAAGTGAAGAAAGGCGAGAGCTTTTAGAAAAGGCCCCTCTTCTAGCATCAAAATGTTGACTAAAAGTTTAATCAATCATGGAATCGTGCTAACGCATTCGTATTAATAAAGGCTACTTGTTAATACAAGGTTAAAACTTGAAAATGAGCAATCAACTTAGTGTTACAAGATATAAAGTGATTCATCTAGTGTGCCTACGTCCATTGTGAAGGTTTCTTACTATATTTGTCTCTCACAATTACAAACAATTACAAGAGAATAATAAGAAACTATAACCAATTAAAATTACAATGTTTCTAAACAAGCTATTATATTATCTCTATTGGAAAATGAATTCTGGATCTCAAAAATCAATCCCTATGAAGTTTTATGGCAAGGGGGTATGTATAGCAGCCAGCGGGAATTACAACTATTATAGATCTAATTTCTTTAGCTAATGGAGGACAGATGGAAAGATGGTACAATTATGTGGCTAAGATGCATGCCAGCTATTGTTCCGTACGAGGGATGTACTTTGACGGGACAAAGCGACATGATACATAAGTAGGTGAATTTTTTGCAGAAACGCACAATAATTGGTACACTTCTTGAGAGAAGATTCTCATGAATGGTTATTTGCCCATTTTTGAAGATTACTAAGACAATGCTGAAGATGGCTAAGGACTAAATCAAAGAGGGATGAGCCGAGTCAATCGTGTGATGACAAGATGGACTATATGGGGCCGGTGGTAGGTGGTATGAGATAGATCCGAGCTACTGATTGGTTGCTTTTGAGCTGGACCTAGTCAAACATGTTGGCTGTATGTCATCTTGAATTGGGCCGGGCAGCTATATCTCCGTGGCATGTTTGTTGAGTGGATTGACTTGGATTAGGCTGGACTTATAAGTGATGGCCAACTTAGTCTTTTACTTATGAGAAAATTGAACAACATGCATAGACCCCTCCATCATTTTTCATGCCCTCAATATCGACCCAGAGGCTTACCCCATCCATCACAAAAGAAGACCTCTAAACTCGAAGAGATATAGAGCATTAAAAGTGTAAGTAGAAAAGCTCCTCGACATTATCTTCATTTGAGAGTTTGAGTACCTAATATGGGTATCCAATCCAGTATTAGTTCGAAAGCTAAGCGGGGCTTAGAGAACATGCGTTGATTTCTTTGACCTCGATGAAGCCTACCCAAATGACAAGTTCTCACTTCCATGCACTAATAACTTGTGGATGCAACAGTGGACAAGTGCTTCTTACCTTTATCAACGCTTGCTCGAGGTATGACGAAATAGCCATGCATAGTCCGAATTAAAAGCATGCACCATTTATCACAAATGCACGGCTCGACTGCTACAGTGCAATGCCATTTAGGTTTCATATTTCAGGTGTAATATATCGACGGCTCCTTAATAGGATGTTTGCAAAGAAGATTTGCAGATCAATGGAAGTATATGTGGTGACATGTTGGTCAAGTCAAAAAAGGCCAAGGGCATGTACAAAACTTAGCCGTACTTTTGGCATTCTTAACCATTATAACATGAAGCTAACTCCTAAAAAAATGCCAATTTGTTGTCCGATCTGGAAAGTTTATTGGGTATGTGGTCTGTGCAAAGGGGATTGAAACCAACTCCGATAATATTCAACCAATTCAAGACATGCAAATCCCCAACACAACCAAGTAGGTACAAAGTTTGAATGGAATGGTTGCCATGTTTAGCCACTTCATGTCCGAAGCAATGGACAGATGCATATCGTTCTTTGACCATATCAAGAAAGGAAATACATTCACATACACTGATCAATGCTCCAAAGCATTTGAAGAATTAAAGCAACATTTGTTCATATCCCTATACACCACAAGCCCATGGATGAGAAAAATCTCTACTTATACCTTATAGTCACTAATCAAGCAATTAGTGTCGCTATAATAACCCTAAATTTTATAATTAATCAAATGAGATAATTAAAGGAAAAAGGCGGGTTAAACAAGAAGGGTAAAAGGGAAATGAATTAATAGAAGTGGGTATGAGAGCCCAGACCCAACTTACTGTGGGACAGTAAACATTACTCATAACTATTCATTCATTTTATTCTACTACAACTAAAATAAAAAGCCAAAGAAACACTTTAATGGTGGAATCATAAGAAGACAAATAAGGAGAAGATACAAAAATGTAGGTTAGAAGATTAAAGCTATACATATAAAAGATCTAGGTGAGTAATACTTAACCCTTCTAATCATATTTCTTATATATAGAGATCGGTTTAGATCTATATTTTTTTATGTATGACAAGGTTTACATGGGTTTAAGTATAAATGGTTAATGAATGTATTGGGGGAAGGATGGAATGTTTGCATGTATTTTCTTTACTCTAGTAATTTTAAACCTTAGTGAAAGTTCTATATGATGTTTAAGATCAGATATGGGACATGGGTCTAGAGTTTAAGAGATTTTCTTAACTTTATATAATCCAATATGAATTTTTGAGGTTGTGTAGCTCGAAATAAACAAGGAAAATACCCTAGAAAGAGAAATAAGGTTAAATTAGGGAAGAACAAGGGTTCGGGTAATTTTAGGTAATTTATCAGAATTTTCTGTAAGGAAATAAAGGTAAAAAACAGCTAAATACTACGAGGGGGTAAAGGGCTACTGTGGGGATGCATGGGAATATAATCCATAGAAAAATTTATTAACATGGGTTAGAAAAAAGGGAGATAAGATCCAAATTATTTGTTGAAAAGTGCACTGCAAATTATAGAAAGTGAAATAAGATCCAATGGGATAAAGACACGTGTAAAGGCATTGTTAGAGATGTCAAAGTTATCATGTAATGGCTTTGAGGTCGCGACTCTAAATAAATAAGAGTATTGCATTAAATATAAAGGAATCGTACTAAACTAAAATTAAGATAAGAATGCTCAATAAGTAAATTGTAGAGCGTATTGAGCGGGTGAAGGGCACCACGCAAAGGGGAGAAATGTATAACGCTTATAAAAGATAATTAATGGGACGCGAGGAGAGGTCAGGTCATAACGGGGAAGGGATCCTACATTAAAATGAAAAGACAAAGTTGGAAGGGCTATTGATGCCAAGTGGGGATGCTCATTCGAATGCACACGTAAGAAAGGTGAGTGGATACATTCAACTTCCAAGAACTAGGGTGGGGAATGCCAATTAGTTCCATATTGAATAAATGTTTAAAGGCTACATGTGGATTTCTTTGTCGGTTGGCTGCATGTGGTTTTCTTTATGGTCTATTGGATGGGGTGGTTCCAAGAAGTTTGAAAAATAGGTAAATAAATTATTGTGTTTGGGTGATGCCAAGCAATAAGGAGATTTAATAAGTAAATATAGAAGGACAACAATAGTCCAAGGATAGGGGGTGAGTTTACGCAGTTCAAACTAAAGTTGAAAAGGATATCGAGGTAGGCGATTCCAAGCGGTATTTGATAAGAGAAACTTCGAAAGAATGTATCTAAAAGAATACTACAGTGGGAAATTCCAAGCGGTACAAATTAAGAGACAAGCTTTAACGGGAAGCTAATTAAGTTTTACGCAGGGTGCAATTACCAATACTAAAGTAACGAATATAAGAATTGCACGGGGTGCCCCGTCAGATACTTTAAAAGAATGCTTTATAGATCAAAGAAGAATGTATAAGGAAGACCAAGTAGGTCTATGTAGGAAGCATAGTATTTTTCACTTGGATCCGCAAACAATCTAAACCACGACTCGATCGGGGTCAGCGCAGAAATAAGAAATAATATGCTTCAGAAGTTTAAAGTGTTTCAATATGATTGGTTGAATAGTGAGGGGGAAACATAACCTATGTAGTGTAGGTTGGTCTCACTATATGTTTATCTTTAGGGATAGTATTATTCACACTAGACTTTATGTCTGACTCATAATTTTGTTATTGATTTCCCTATAGATTCATGGGTCTCATTTGAGTAGGCCGAGCTTATGGGATTAGGCAAGTTTAGAATAACGACCACAATACGAGGATTAAAGACAAACTAGGAGGCTCTTTTGTTAATAAAGATTTTATTTCCATTGTATGATGAAGTGCAGGCTGCACTTTATATGTGGACGGGACTCTTAATGATGTTATTCTCTATTATATTTGAACCCTACATAGGCACGTATTTGGAAAAATATTGACTGAATTAATTGTATTGAAAATTAAAAAGATATTGCTATGTAATGAAATCATATTAGTTTGCTCTGTTTACTTTACCTGTGTTTTCATATTATACTGAACTCACTTTAGTCCCCAAAAGATATTTCTAATGATGACGCAACATTATCAGCTTTCATCTTCAGATTTCATATAGGAGATGTTACAGTTTAGTATCAGAGCATAGGTTAGGGACACCTAAATATAAAAGAGCTAATAAAAGATAAAAGCAATAATAAAAATAAATTCTCCGAGAAAGGGATGCGCTAAAACACACACACATACATATATTTTTGTATACATACAGACTTATATATGTCATACTTTTATATTGCTATATATATATATATATATATATGGAGATATACCTATTCTTCTATTATGATTTCACTTCCTATCTTTTCTTTCAATCGAAGTGTAATAACCCGCCATCCGTCTCCATAGAATGACGCATCATTAATTAGAAAGAAAGGAATAGAAAAGAGAAAAGAAAGAATAGAAAGAAGAAACAACACAGAATCTCAACAGCGGAACGAATAAATTATATTAATAACATAAACATTACATAGTTTACAACCACTATCAGAGTTACACAAATTACACAAACAAATACTAGACAGTTATAAACACCTGCCTAGTTATACAACTCAATACAGTACAAGAACAACTCAGAGAAACGACTTAAAGATACCAACACAGCGGAAACTAGATAATTACAACACAGAAGCCTCCTGCTCCATTTGCTCCTCCATAATTCGTCAAAGCTAACCTGAATACCTTGGCTACTCGTAAAAATTTGAGTATCCAAGAGTTTAAGAAAAACAGAATAAACTCCGGGTCAGACATGGGTCTGGTTTGAGTAATAGGTTAAGGTTGCTTAACTTTTAAAAATCTTTTGAAAAGAAAAGTATCACGTAAGACTTCCCACACATAAACATGGAAAAGTTTTTACCTTACGCTAACCAAAACATTTGATAAGAAATCCGATGATATTATAATAGGTCTAGGGTTTTCAAGTAAATATGGAATAGCCGAAATTGTTACATTCATTAAATTACAGCTACTAGCCACAAAAGTGGGTAATACAATCAAAACCTTTGGCACTTATTGGATTTTGGATTCCATACAACGGCATGGCTACTGGGTACCGCCCATCACAGTACGTGGCCTAGATCAACGTACCGAGACCCTAACTCCCCTGCAACACAAGGCCGGACCCATTCCTTATTGAACAGTTCCGAACAAGACAACCCCGACGGTTGGAGCTCACAACCGTCCACACAGCCGAAATAAAAGGGACCTCTAGACAGGGGTAAATCTCACTCTCAAGTGGGGGCTATCCACGAATCCTTGCTGCACCTCCCCTGTTTTAGCCATTCCCGGTTGATGAGGCTTGAGGCTACGATTACCTTTAGTGAACACATCACTTAGAATGCTCATCGTCCACCTGACGATGTTCTAAAAGCATTCGATCCATACAAGTTCATTCCGGGTCTGAACGAAACCGAAGGCACTATCTTGTTGCACTCATTATTGGAATCACGCTCAGAGTCAATGATGATAACCCTTGCACTCTGAATCACCATCTCGAGCCTGTAAGTACTATTTCCGTCAAACTCATCACAGAATCACCCCCAAAGTTATACTGACGGATAGTCCTTACACCTCGAGTCTTCACTCTTCCCAAGAGATTTCACGACCTATCATTAATTTGGATCGATGTGGTTTTCGGATATCCAAATATGAAGGCCGATCCCGGTCTCATCGAAATCCAAAGCATGTCTTTTAGGTCCAAGTTGTTTTAAAGTTTAAAACAATTCAATTATCTATATACACACAGATAGATAACTCACGAATCACAATTGATAATCAACATTATCAAATAAACAGATGATCCATATCAAAATAGGTAATCCATATCATCATCATAATAGATAATCTATATTATCATCACAATGCGACCAAGCATTCATACACAACATTACTTATCTCATTTCTGAGATCACAAAGCATCCAAGACAATCAATGTCATCCATTCATATATGAGCAATGATTTATTTCATCATAATATAATTAATTTAAAATGAATTAAATTAATTACTTCAACTTTAATTAATTTAAAATAAATTAAATTAATTACTTCACCAATATAAATCTTGCTTACTCAATCATTTAATTGATTAGAATCAATTAATCATTCATTATTAATCACCTTAATTAATCACCTTGATTAATTACCCTTAATTACATTTATGTAATTATCCTTAATTAATTTCACAACTTAATTTTTTCCTCAACCAAACAGTAATTAACATCTAATTACTTCAATTAATTAATTAACTATAATCAATTACATTAATCCTTAATTAATTACATTAATAAATTACCTTTAATTACTTATTATTGATTAATTAATCTTAATTAATCAACTTTTAGTTACATTATTAATTATAATAATTAATGATCCTTAATTATATTTAAATAAATTATCTTCCTAAATTAATTACCTTGAGTAATTAACTCATAATTATTAATCATCCCGGATTAATTACATTCAGTAATTAACTATCTTAATTACTTTATTAAACCAAATTAATTATCCTTTAATTAATTTCTTAATTAATCCCTTGATTAATTACTAAGTAATTTAATCCAAATTATTTCATTCTTAAACATCTTCATTTAATTACAATTTGTAATTATCAATTAATTACTTCAACAAGTAATTTCCCAAATCATTTATTACATACAGTAATTATCTTTAAAACCCAAGTGTTTAAAATTAATTAAACTTGATTAATTAAATTAAACAATCACGTTAAACTAAATTAATTACATTAAGTAATTAATTTCTTAATTACTTCATCAAGTAATTATTCTCAACAGTTCACAATTGATTATTATTAAATTAATTAATCTAATTAATTATAAAAATTAATCACATTAATTAATTATTCAAATAAATCCTGGTTAACGACCTTCATTAACCCTTCTCTAATTATCTTCATTAAGTAATTAACTGAGATTAATTACAAATTTAGTTAACTATAATCATCCATTAATTTAGTCTAATTATTTAATTAATTAACCTTGATTAAAGCTTAATTACATAATTAATAACTCATTAATCATTAATCAATAATCTAATTAATGATCTTAATTTTAAATTGATTAACCCCTAATCACTATTCATTAAATCTTAATTAATTAATTAAATAAATTAATTATTCCTTAATTACCTTTTTAATAAATTAAATCAAACATTAGTTCTTAACTTAATTTTAAGTTAAACCATTCCTTAATTATGTTTTAAAAACAATTTATTTAAACAAAGTACTTTTGAACTACTTTTAAATTTCATTTCAAATACAAGATTTAAAATGGATAATCTTATACTTAATCAAATTTTAAACAATTTTAAAACCTTTTTAAAATCACAAGACAAACAAGTGTTTATCAAATATAAGAAATTCATAAGGTTTGAAACTAATTTCATTTTTAAACTTAATAATTTAAATTTAAACTTTACATACAAATTTGTTTAAAACCTTCAAATTTAAAACTTCTTTATTTCAAAACTGAAATAATTATTTTAAATCTTTGAATTTCAATTTTTAATTTTAACTTAAAATCTTGCTCACACACATTTTTTTTAAAAGCTTCAGTTTAAATTTCAATTACTTACCTTTATAAAGTAATTTAACAAGTTAAAATTTTAAAACTTTATATTTTTTTTTTTTTAAAAACAGAGACTTAAAACTAGATCTGAACTCTATAATTTAAACTTGAATTAGAAGCTAAGTTTAAACTTCCTTTACATTTGAATGGTTTAGATTTGTAAAACAATACTTTAAACAAAACAGGTTCAGGTTTGTCAAAACCTGTAATAATTCTCTCACCCGAGTCACCCCCCAAAATACTTCGAGTAAAACCCACACTTGCTTCGAGTCAGAAACTCGAATAACTCGAGTTCAATCCCGAGTTCAAAAAAAACTGCACAGCACAACACAAATCACCTGAACTTCAACTGCAGGTGCACGTGCACCGTGGCTCCGGCCATCACCGGCCATTCACCAACTCTTCTACCCATCAGTGATCACCTCCACACTCGAACACGAACACCAGAAACCACCACAGTAGCTCAAATCAAAAACGAGCTAACTACACAAACATGAAAACAACAAAATTAGGTTTTTCTTCAAAGCCTGTCAACGGCGAGAACGCGCCCCTCCGACCATCAGCAGGTCAACGACTTCGGCCATGGCTTCACCTACACTCATACTACCCATTCCCAAAAGATTGAAGCACTCAGTCTATTGTACAAATCGAAATGTTCGATTCATCAAACCATCTTAAAACTAGGGTTCCAAATTGATTTCCACTGCCGCAACCTCCCTGGTGACTTTCATCACCAAATAGCATTTTCCCCATCTTCTCCTACCTCCCCTCCATCACCAGGAAGAACCCCATTCCCTCCAAATGCATGAATCACCAGAGCAACCCCAAAGTTCATATGCAGTTCATCCCTTAACTGCTCCTAAACCTCTTCACTAAAAACTATAGTATTTGTTTTAAAAATCACATTATGATTTTAGTATTCAATCCATATTGAAGAATCCAGAAAACATGATGTTTAAATTTCTAGTTATCTTTGAACTTGCTCACTTATTTGATTTTTCAGAGCCCATTCCAGTTTATTAATATCTTAATTAAATTTTAATTTATTTAATATCTTAAACTAACAGTTATTCTCTGTAATCTAAATTCTACAGGGATTGAATCAAAAGAATATGTATTTAAAACAAAAACAGGGTTACTGGAAAAACATAACAGAGGATATTCAAATAACATGCATACAAATTCACTTCACATCAACAATCAACATGCAAAACTTATTTATTTCAGTATCCAAGCATGCAACCATTTTTTTTAACTTTTAAATTTGAAAAAATTACTCACCTATTTTAGAAGAAAGCAGAGCCTGATATTTGAAAAGCTTTGAGTTGAATTGCTGAAAACATCTGCAAGTGACTTGATATACTTTTGGTTTTGAAACTGCACGCATGTTTGTTGCTTTTTATACTTTGCTGAAGATAAGCGGAAATCAATCTTTTGGTTTAAAGATGATTACAAGGATTTGCATTGCTCAGTTTCAAGTGGTAAGCAGAACAAGTTTCCAGATTTAAGAAAAATGCAGTTTTGCTTTTGTTTGAAATAGAAAGCTACAGATTTGATATGAGGAGTTACAGGGATTTGCATTTGAACAGGTTTTAAATTTGATATGAATTATAGGAGAATGAACTGCATTTTTAAACTGAGAACTTGATTGCAGGAATTTGGTCTTTGATATGAGGAGTTTCTGATCTGAAATTGTAAACTGATTTTGGTTTGAACATTTAAGTTTGAATCTGAAAATGGGTTTCAGGTTTGAGGAATAAACAAGTTGAAGATTTCTTTGGTTAAAAAATGGAAAAAGAAAGAAATATAGGGATGAAAAATGTTCTTTTATAGGTTATTTCAGATTTTATTTAATAAAAGAGAATTAAAACCAATTGACACTTGTATTATTTTTCCAACATTTGTCAAGTTAAATGTTTAATCTTGTAACATTTGGTTATAAGAGGCTTAATATTAATACACTTGTCTTTTTAAAGTGGTTTGTATTTAATTTACATGTTCACATATGTATTAAACTAAATTTTACTTTGTTAGTTAATATTTAAATATGTATATAAATTTATAAAAAGAAATAAAAACAAATCATGTTTATGAATAAAACTTATACATATAAAAATTAAAACAATTAAGATTTATACTCTGGAATTTCAAATTCAAAGTCAATTATTTAAAAATAAAGTTATGACTACAATTAAACTTTGAAATAACAATTGCCATGTTTATTCAAAATCTATTTATAAAGACAATACACTATTATTAATATTATTTCTAAAAATGACTAATTATTAAAATAAAATAATTATAAAAGAAATTATTCTTTTATTAATAAATTATTCATTTATTAATAAATTATTTATTTAATTAAGCTAAAAAAACTCTTTTGTCAATTTAATTAAATTTAAAACTCAAGCTAAAACTATTTTAAACATTTAAACATTTTTTATTAACAATTTAAAAATCATAAATTTATTAAATAGCTTTGAAAACTTTATATTTAATAAAAATCAAATTTTCCAAATTATTAATGTATATATTAGAATTTTAAATCATGATTCATAAATTAAATTTAAACCAAGATCATTTATTTAATAACTTTGAAAAGCTAGTATTAAATAAAAACTAATTCTCAAATTACTAAAAATATTAGAATTAGAAAAATATGCTTTATTTATTAAATTTAAAACCATACTAATCTATTTACAATATAAACTATATATTTATGTTATAAATAGAAATCCATTTATTATTTTTAAAAGATAAAATAACCAATTGAATATTTATTGAAGAAGATTATTAAATCAAATTGAATTATTATTAACAAAAATATCAATACCAATTTAATTTTTAATACAGATTATTAAATTGATATTGTTAAAAATTCCAGGATATTACACGAAGTCTTGCCTAAAAGAAAACCAAGATGGATGTGTGAAGTGGATGAATCATAATAGAAGGGGCAAGTGCGAGAAAAGAGACTGAAGAAACACAGATTGATGGAGGAAGGAAGAAAAGAATTCTAAGAGAAGTAGGAGATGAAGCTACGCAGCTAGCAAATGAAGTAGGCATGGATGTGAATGTCTTATTTATACAGTTCATGGCCCAGATGATAAGGAAAGCTGCACCGAAGGCAGTATAGCCGAGAGCTATGGTGGTAAGGAAGATTTCCCAAGGTTACAAAAATTTGAGTGGAAAGATATTTATAGGAAAGAGCCTAAATGTTGAATTGGTTGAGAAGCTGTGAGTGCATATTTGGAGACCTAGGATTGAATGATGTGTAGAAAAGTAGATTGACATCAAGGTAGTTATAGGAAGATGCACCGAATTGGTAAGAGACGTAGTTGAGGAGACGCTATGAGAGGGAATCACTTGATAGCGGTTCAAGAAGAGGTTTGAGATTCAGCTCATATCAGAGTCTAAACGGAGTGTGTTGTTGAGGGAGTTCATTGACTTGAGGTAGTGTGACCTTACGTGGAAAAGGTACATTCATAAGTTCAATGCATTGGCTAAGTATGGAAGGGAGATCATTAACACTCCTATGAAGAAAAATGTGAAGTTGATTAGAGGCTTGAGCAAGGGATTGATCATAAAGTGATGGCTCATCTAACATCTCCTTAGTAGTTTGTAGTGGACATGACCAGAAGATATGATAGCATGTATCAAGAGAAGAGAAGGGTGGAGGTGTGGCCCAAGGAAGAATAGAAGAAGAAGTTCACCCCATACACTAAAGGCAAGAAAAGAGCACCGAATGGTAAAGGTACAGTTGCTAATACTGAAGTTGTCATTGCAACAGTAGTCTACTATAACTGCGGGCAGAAGGAACACTATACTTCGAAGTGCTCAATGCCTAAGAATATTTCAAGCGTGAAGTGCTTCAAGTGTGATAAGATGGAATATTTGAAGAAGGACTGCCTAGAGCTTAAAGCATAGGTATATGCTTTGGAGGGACCAAGGGAAGGACTATCTACAAAGGAGAGAGGCAAAGGGAAAGTCCTAGAAGGTATGGTATTTATTTTTGGTATTTCAGTTAGTGTACCGTTATACTAGTGCTATGCAATCATTTATATCTACACACTTGTTTGGTAGACTTGGATTAGGAGTCACCTATTTAGTTACATCCATACGTGTAGCAAATCCGATAGGAGGATACGCCACTCTCGGATTGAGATGCACTGACCTAGATATTGAGTTAGGTGGGTGTAAATTTTCTTGTGATCTCTACGTGTTTGACTTCATAGGCTTTGGAGTTATTTTAGGGATGGACTGGTTAGAAATATATAGTGCTAAGTTGCACTACATCGAGCGGATAATTACTTTAAGTCATCCTGACTGAAGAGGTAGAGTATATATAGTTTTGGAAGAATGTGGAGAACTATGCGGGAGACTTTATTTGCATTAGCTTCGAAGGAAGATAATTTGGGAGCATTATGAGTAGTGAAGGAGTTCAGGAGGTGTTTTAACCGGTTTTAGGTACCCACCCCTAGAGTGGTAGAGTTTTGTAGTGACTTACTAATAGGGACTAAATCATTCAATTGACCTCCTAGTAGAATACCTCCAATGGAGAAGAGGAGCTTAGGCATTAGTTGGTAGAGTTAAAATGGAAGATCTTAACAAGACTAAGGAGCTCACCATAGGGAGTAGCGACAAAGTTTATGAGGAAATCCAATGAGTCTTTGAGACTATGTACAGTCTATCGGAAGCTGAATCAGAGGATAATGAAGAATAGACACATTTATTAAGAATAAATGACCTTTTTGATCAATTAAGTGGAGCTAAGGTGTTTTTGCAGTTAGACTTTGCTATAGGGTTCCATCAACAGAGAGTTACGGAGGAAAGTTGCAATGATGTGCCTTCTTGGACGATTTAAACCGACGATAAACCACGCACATCAGACTCAAACCATTCAAAAGGACAGATTTTTATGAGGTAAATAATAAAAAGCAGAGAAAGACAGAAAAACAAATGCTGAATCTCGTAGAAAAATGACAAAAATATAATGATCAAATAAATAGTTCATGAAGCTGTTTACAAATAACATTTGATTATACTTTTACAATACAGGGTCAGAGTACATACAATAGTAATAAATAAATAATGCAGTGGAACAACATGATGAAGTGCAAATAATATAATAAATAGTAATAGTATTAACTCTTCGTCTTCCTCCTCCAGAAAGCAATCTTTGATAACCTGAAAAGCTCAGGCTAAGCTGAGCGAATTGAAAATAAGAACACTCGAGTTAGAACTAAAAGATCTTATGTAAGTTAAATCAACAGTAAATAAATATGAGTGTAACGACGCCAGAGATGTTTACGGAGTTTTACATCTCCTATCCAGTGTCTAACGTGAATGTAATAACTTATGAGATGTTCAACATTACATTTCCTAAGAATCCATTAAACTATCTACATACATAGTACAATACGCTATTATAAAAGTGTCCACAGTAAAGTAAAGTATTAAAATAGCATTAAGGCATTACCCATATCCCCCTAACACATTTTATATAATGTCGTAGTCTGATACCAAATATAATGACCCGACTTTTGGACAGTTTAAATCAACGGTTAATCACACACGTCAGACTCAAACCATTCAAAAGGGTAGATTGTTATGGGGTAAATAAGAAAAAGCAAAGAAAGAAAGAAAAATAAATGCAGAATCTAACAGCGGAATGACAAAATATAATAATCAAATAAACAGTTCATGAAGCTGTTTACGAATAACATTTGAATATACTTTTACAATGCAGAGTCTGAGTGCATACAGCAATAATAAATAAATAATGCAGTGGAACAACATGATGCAATGCAAATAATATAACAAATAGAAAGAGTATTAAATCTTCATCTTCATCTTCCATAAAGTAGTCTTCGATAAACTGAAAAGCTTAGACTAACCCGAGCGAATGGAAAATACAAAACACTCGAGTTAGAACTAAAAGATCTTATGCAATTTAAATGAACAGTAAATAAATATGAGTGTAACGGCGTCAGAGATGTTTACGGGTTTAACATCTCCTATCCAGTGTCTAACGTGAATGCAATAACTTAAGAGATGTTCGGGATTACATCTCCTAAGGATCCGTTAAATTATCTAAATACATAGTACAATACGCTATTATAAAAGTGTCTACGGTAAAGTATTAAAATAGCGTTAACGCGTTACCCATATCCCACTTAATACATTTTATATAATGCCGTAGTCTATACGGATATTGTAAACTCCACCGCAAGTGGGCTATCAAGGAGCACTCCATAGGTACAACACAAAACAAACTCACAAAAGGCGGGATAGGGCATGTGAACACGACACTCAAGACAATGCCAGGTAGGATTCTACCAATTGCAATCCCAGACTGGTGGTAATGCATAGCATCTACTACCACCCACCTTGGAACACACTCCCATAATCAAATCGAGGGGTGGCTACCAAATCAATCACAAAGTAATAGTACAGCATCGAAGAAATGTGCCCGATCAGAGGCGCGACCTCACTTGGCCCAGTATAGCTCATGTTTTTGTCACATCTAAGCTGACTCACAGGAATCAGGACAACGTAAATACCTCATACAAAATCGTTCGCCAAACCATCTTACTTCATTTTTGGAATCTCCACTATGTACACAGTTGTTAAAGTAGTTTTTGGTATTGGTAAAGAGAATAACAATATCCGATCCTGATATCTTGAACAACCACATGCTTATTTCACACCGGATGGTTCTTTTACGTTTCCAAAACCAATTCATAATTGATATCAAAATATCATATTCTCAAAACCATATCACTTTCAAAATCATATTCACAACTAGGTTAAATTCTCATTTCAAAATCATCATATTTACTCGAATATGTCATTCCACCAACAAATATCATTTCAAATCCCAACTTATGTTATAACATTATTAAACCTTATTCACTTTAAAATTAAGGCTTTAATTATAAACATTTCCACTTTACACCATCCGAAATTTAGAAAATAAATTAGATAGTGATGAATAGTTTAATTAGTTTAACATAGTTTTAAATAGATATAAATTAGGTTGTATAGGTTTAAAATAGATTAAATAAATTTAAAATAGATCAAAATACTTAAAATAGATTTAAAATGGTTCAGATGGTTTACAATAGAATAGGTTTATTATGGACTTATTTGACTTAAAATAGATTAAATGAATTTAAAATAGATTAAATAGAATGAAAATAAATTAAATGGTTTAAAATAAATTAAAATAGTTTAATATAGTTAAACAAAGTTTAAGTGATTTAAAATAGATTAAAATAGGTTAAAATAGATTAAACAGGTTAATTAGTTTAAAATAGGTTGAATTAGATTAAAATAAACTAAATTAGTTTGAATTGATTAAAATAATTCAATATGGTTCAAAATAGCTTAAATTAGTTTAATAGTTTGATATCTTAATAATTAGGATTTGAAAATAATATGTTTTAAAATGGTTTATATTAATTATAATAAATTTGAGGTTAATATCAAATTGAACTATTTCTTTCATTTCAACACATCTGGACCACGTCCAGCTTCCAAAATTCAATTGAAGTCCTTCAAACAATTCATTTAAACAAATTCCATATCATGTTTAAAACTCGGATTTTCAACAATGTTTCAATTTATATAAATTAAATTTTATTTTAAAATAGCATATAACTGATTCAAACATTAAGGATTTAAAATCATTTAATTTAACCAATCCGGTGTCCATATATGATTTTCTACCATGTGGTCAAGTGATACGGATATTTATCATTTCAATCTACAAATTTTTATGTTTATGGATGTATATTATTTCAACCCATAATGATTTTTTCCTAATCTACAGATCGTTTGGGTATGTATCATTTCAACCTATAGGAAACTTGCAGTGTTAAACAATATAAAATATAACATCCACTCATCCAAAATCAACAATCAACATCCACCACAATCATCAATCAAACCAATCAATAAACAGTAACAATCAAACAGTGATCAATGACAAATATTAATTGGCTATTAGACTTCAATATTAAATTAAACGGCTATTTAATTCAATAAAGGTCAAATTTAACTGGAATGAAAAATTAAATATACCAAACATCAACAAATAAATCCCAAATCACATCAGAAATTTAATTTAACTAAGATAAGAAACACTCACTTTTGATTTCAAATTGATTTGGAATCCAGAATAAGGCCCAAAATTCAACAGTCTCAGAATTCATTCAAACTAGTTTCATAATATCCGAAATTTCGATACGATCATAGTAGAGTAAACCGCGCATGAATTCGAGTTCATATGCAAAAGATATGCCGATTAGAAGATTAAATTCAAATTTTAAACAATAATAAATAAAAGAAAAAAGGTGCCAGTAGAATGTTACCACATCACCAGACACGTACAGACAAACGCGAGAAACCCTAGCTTTATCACGATCGTGCTCGAACCCAATTCGAGCTTCAGCCAACTCGATTAACTGCCAAACGCCGCCGCCACGATGACTTTTGACCAGATCAGAAGCCACCGTTCACCCACCCTCACCTGACCGCTCCTCAGACCAACGAGTGCAGCCTCCATGATCTTCCTAGCGCCACCGCCACCGTAGTCATTTAAACCCATATTTTGGCAAACTACGACCACCTGGGGACGAATGAACATATGATCCAAGACCTTCTCGGCACCACCTTCCCAACGCCACCTCCCGATCGTCGATCGGATGAAAATCCACTGCTCGGATGATGTTCATCCTCGATTTCTGGCCAAACTGAGAATCAATTGCAAAACGAATAGAAGATTTGGGTTGCACTCGTCAAGAGCTTCAAATCGGTATATAATATGATAGGGTTTGGAGGAATTTGATTTTTGAAACTGGTTTGGAGATTGAATTATGGGGTTTGTAATTGAACTATTTGTTGCCTTTGAGAACAGAGAAGCAAAAAGAATTGTACTTACAGAATAATGAAATTACTGCTAGGGTTTTGAGAAACAAGACCATTTATATGAACAAGGCCCGATAAGAAAATAAATACATTCGAATTGGTACGAACGACAATAGGGACCCAAAAATCCCGTTCTACTTCCAAAATGATAGTAGGTCATCCCATATATCAAAATAAATGTTTTCGGTAGTTCTATACTCAACGGAATAGTTTTCAAGTTCTAATTCCATCGTATGAAGAAGTTAGCTTAAAATCAGCTTATTTCAAATTGAATCCAATTGAATTTAATTAAATTGGTTCCTATGCTTTTCGAGTCCTTACGATCAAATGACAAGCCTGATCGCTACGAAACTTGAAATCGTACAATAATTTACCATCACGGATCCGATGAAACTGTTTTGTTGAAATCCAAGATAATGGAAAAACGGCTATTTTCACGTTAATTAAATAAATTAATATTAAATTGATTAAATCACTTTTAATTCAACTTTTATAAACCAACAATTTTCACCATTTTTGATTACCTAGACATTTACAATAATTTAAAAAAATTTACATATCAATTCAATGTTAATTATTACACCAGTTACAGTGCTCAATTTCAACTAAAATTAAATCTAATTAACTATAATTTAATTCCAAAAAATTGATTAAATTTGATTTCAATCTTTTTATTCAATCAATCATTACTCTATGGCCATAGTTAACATTGGTTTATATCTTATTACATTAATATTCTCCAATTTCATGTTAATTTCCATTAACGTAATATTTAATTACACTTAATTGCAATTGATTTCCAATTTAATTTAATAGACTAAATAAATAGGTAACATATAATAATTGTCACCATTAACATTTAATCATATTTATAAGTTTATTATTTACAAACAAATGTTATAACAACTTACACAATACTAGTTCTATCCAATTATAGTTTATTACATATTATCTCATTAATTAATACAACATTTAAATTATCAATTACTCTTTTAATCCATTCATTAATTTATACATATATCATCACAATCAATTCACAATCTACAACCAATTATAACTTTCAGTTATTTCAATTAATTGGAATTTAAATTAGTTATCAATTGCTTTAAATTTATACCATCACATTTTGTTATGGTTATTATCTTATTATTAAATAGTAAAATTTTAATTTTCACAACATCAAACTCCAAAACTTATTTAATTTAATAAATTTAATTATCGAAAAAATTATGGATCATTACAATAGTATTGCTTTGAGTGCATTCAGAACTAGGTATGGTTCTTATGAGTGGTTGGTTATGCCATTTGGGCTAACCAATGATCCTACATTCTTTGTAGACTTGATGAATAGGATCTTCCAAGATAAGCTGGACATATATATGTTGGTGTTGACATTTTAATGTACTCTAAGAATGATGAGAAGCATGCAATTCACCTAAGACTTTTGCTAGAGACGTTGAGACAGCATAAAATGAAGGCAAAATTTTCTACGTGTCATTTCTGGAGAAAGGAAGTAAAATTCTTAGGCTATGTAATATTGGAAGAAGGATTTGCGGTAGTTCCAGAAAAGGTGGAGGTAGCAATTGGGTGGAAGAAACCTGAGATCGTGAGGTGCAGATTTTTCTGGGGTTGGCTGGCTATTATATAAGATTCATTAAGGATTTCTCTCATATAGATGCACCAATAACTAGGCTGACAAGGAAAGGAGAGCAATTTTTTGGGCACGGGAGTGTGAGAAGACATTCCATAAACTGGAGCATAGATTGACAAATGTGTCTATGTTAGTAATACCTGAAGGGAATGATGGTATAATTGTGTATACTGATGCACCAAGATTGGGGTTAGGTGCAGTATTGATGTAGAAGGGCAAAGTAAATGCTTATGCATCTAGACGATTACCATGAATTTAGATATACAACGCATGACTTGGAGTTGGCTACAGTAGTCTTCACGTAAAGATTTGGAGACATTACCTCATAGGGGAGAGGTTTGAGTTATATATCAACCACAAGTCCTTGAGATATTTTTCTCTCTTAGAAGGAGCTATACATGAGGCAGCGGAGATGATTCGAATTTCTAGCATCATATGATTTTGGATAGAGTAAACACCAGGAAATGGCAACAAAGTAGCTGATGCCTTAAGCCGAAGACAACAAAGTCGTGTTTTGGCAGTGTTAGAAGAATGGATTGCGTTAGAAATGTTGTCTATGTTCAATGTGAAATATCAGTCTAGTGCAGGATCAAGTAGCGCAAACAAGATATTAGCATGCTCAGAAGTCAGATCTGCGCTGGTAGATAGGATAACCAAACTGCAAAAGAATGATAAGTTCTGCATAGACACAAGAAGGAGTTTTAGACTCAGGAGTCGAGACAGTATAACTGAAGGGGTTTGGTGTGGATAAGAAAGGAGTACCATGGAAGAATGATGGGTTGTATATTTCGAGTATTGGAGTACCGAGGAAGGAAATATTGGACGGATGTCATCGTTCCAAGTTTACTATACATCCTGGAGGTACGAAAATGTATCAAGATATGAAGAGGAGTTTCTTCTGGAAAGGAATGAAGATGTAGGAGTGTGTGTGTGAGGAGATGTCTTACATGCCAGCAAGAGAAGCCAGAACATGAGAAGCCAAGTGAGCTCCTGTAGCCTTAAGAGGTTTGAGTGTGGAAATGAGATCCAATATCTATGGACTTCATAGATGGATTTCCAATGACAAGGAATGAAGCCATATGGGTCGTAGTTGATAGACTATTTAAGTGTGCCCATTTCATTCTAGTGAAGGCTAAGAGAACCGCGTTGAAGTTAGTAGAAACAAACGTGAAATGATAGTAGGACTAAATGGGGTGCCAAGCACTATTATTAGTGATTGAGATTCACTATTCACCAGTGAATTTTGGAGAAGTCTGCAGAAGGTATTAGGTATAGAACTGTGCATGAGTACTGCGTATCGTCCATAGAAAGATAGGCAGACCGAGAAGGTCAATAAGGTCCTAAAATAGAGCATATATTTTAGACTTCGGTGGATCTTGGAAAGATTATCTACATCTGGTAGAGTTACCATACAATAACAGTTATCAAAGCAGTATTAGGATAGCTCCATTTGAGGCTTTATATGAAAGGTCGTATAAATCACCTTCATGTTGGTTGGAGGTAGAAGACATAGTTATGTTAGGAACAGATGTGGTGAAGGACGCTATTGAGAAGGTAGAGCTAATCTGAGCAAGGATGTAAGCAATGCAGTCTAGGGAAAAGAGTTATGCCAACGTACAGAGTAAAGAACTAGAGTTCGTAGTAGGCGATCAAGTGCTTGTATAGGTTTCTCCGATGAGAGGCATGATGCATTTCGAAAAAGCTGAGAAGTTAGCATCCAAATATATAGGACATTTTTGATCATAGGAAGGATTGAGAAGGTAGAGTGTAAGGTGGGTCTGCCTAGTGTTTTTGCAAGGATTCATAAGGTATTTCACGTATCATGTTTGCAGAAATGCATTAGGGACTCGAGAGCTGTAGTTGATCATAGGGTAGTAGAAGACTTGGTTATCGAACCAGATATGACTAATCTATGCAGACTGGTTCGGATAGTGGATCAGAGGAGAAGTGGCTTCGAAACGTGGTAATGAACCTAGCACGCGTTTAGTGGAGCGTAGATCGGGAGAACTGCATGTGGGAAACGAAGGATAAGGTTAGGAGGACCTATTTAGAGTTGTTTGTCACAGATTAGGGCATATGCTATGTATTGGGTTGTGCTGAAGTAGACCATGCGTATGTACATGATATTACGGTTGTTTGTTGTATTAGTAGGAAGCAGTAATACATTTCATGTCTGCATGTATTGGGAATTCATAGTGATGCTTAGGGTAAACATAAAGGAGAGGATTATTCTCCAGTTGACCTTAACTAAATTTCGAGGTTCCTCCTTCAACTAAGAAGAATATATACATATAGGATATCTTCGTCTCCAAGGCAAAAAAAGAATGATTATCCTCCTTCTTTAACAATTGCACTGAAAACTTACTGAAATCAAGAAAAATTTCCAAATCAAATTTTGTGCATCTCGATGTTGACCTAGGCGTGTGTACAAAAGTGATTAAGGTTTTGTTACGGGTTGGTTCATTGCACGTGCAATCTGATGAATGAAGAAGAGAAAGAAGCTCAGTAATCGGTGAGTTTTACTCACAAATCTATGTTCTATTCAAGTTTAATTTCCATTTATTTCTTGTACATAGGTTATTCTTGTTTATGCATGGGTGCTATATTGTGTCCTCTATTTTCTGGGTGCATTATTACATAATTTTGCAGAGTGGTTTGTAAGTGCATTTGACGTTTCACATCCGAGGACACACTAGACTTGGTAAATTTCTGAATTTACTACTTTGATCCGGTTGTACTTGTGTATTCTCTATGCCCATAACTTGCTTCCAGTTTATATATGTGCATATGCATATTGTATAATGTTATATTCGTGTGTGTGACGGTGGTAGTGAGTATGCATTGCGTGTATACATATAGGTACGTCTTGGTGTTCTTTGCATTGTTACGTATATGAAATTTTAGGTTTTTCTAGTCATATTTGTTGTACATGTTTTACTACATCACTTTAACTTGTTTTGTGCTTCATATTTGATTTTATTTGTCCAACATGCTATTTAGAAATTTTATGGAAAGGAAATACAGATTAAAATGTAGTAAAACATCTCAAATCAAAATGTAGATTATTTGCTCATTTATGAACATATTCATTATTCTGTCTGCAGTTTACATATCTTGGATAGTTATTCAATTAATTTTTTGAATATCGATGTTTGAATGCATGAAAAGTGTTTTGTTTAAATGGTAAGAAGAAACAAGCACACTTTATATTGCTTGATTCCATGAAGTCAAAATAAAGGAAACATAAATAATTACTATATGAGACATATTGCTTCAAAAATATTGAAAGCACTCAAGTTTTTGTTATTTTTTTTCTTATACTCTTTTTATTCATAGTATAACCATTTTAAGATTATTTTTAATTTTCTAAGAATAAAATGACCTTTGTTGAGCTCATTTCACATTGTGGTAAGAAGAAGAGAGATAAAAGCATGGTAAGATAGAAAGTACCTATTTATAGTACGTTGTAAATAAATGTATAAATAAGGATAAAGAGTAGCCAAGGATCTAGAAGAAAAGAAATAACATATAAATATGTTTATAATCGTCTCTTCAATAGGATATATAGATATATAAAGTAAAATTTACTAGATATTTTAAAGATATTATTGAGATTTCAGTAATATCGTTTGGATTTATTTGATATTTTTGTTACGCCGTCATTTAGATATATTTCGGTTTCTATTTCTAATATGAACAAATTAGGTTACTATTGTTCATTTAGAAATAATAAGATTGATTTATGAATAAATTCAAACATTATTGGAACTAAAGCTCTTAACGTTTAAAATATAGCTTATATATATATATATATATATATATATATATCTACTTATGCTAAATACCTCTTATAATAAAGTTTCAAATTTTGATTCGGTGATTAATATAATTATTTGTTTCAGCTTACTGAATAATTGTAGATTAAGGCACTAAAGATAGTAAAACTTTGTTAGTCTTCTAAGCGACTTAAAAGCTGCAAGTTTAGTAAACCCACAGCAAGAAAAATTTATAAGATGAGAAATGCTACAATTTTTGAGGATGTTGAGTTTAGGAGGAGAAATAAAGTACAAATCATTGTCTTTAAAGAGAACCATTATCTTCGATTCAACTACAGTTACTTCTTCGGATAATGTATAAGATTTGTTTCCTTTTATTAACAAGAAGTAAATTAAGAACCATAATAAGACAATGCTAAATGAAATTTTAAGGTGTGTAATATTGTCTTTAAGGAGAATCGTTATCTGTGATTCAACTACAGTTACTTCTTTTGATAATGTATTGGACTTGTTTCCTTTCATTAAAAAGAAGTAAATTAAGAACCACAATAAGACAACATCAAACAAAATTTCTTCAAATTAAGGTTATTGTTTCAAAAAACAGACTCAACAACCTCAAAGTGCAAGGTCACTAAGGAAATCCACTTGAAAAGAAGAAATACTATTCTGATGGCTATATAGTATTTTTTCATAAAGATAAATATTGGATTGGTGAAGATGATTCTTTGGACTTGCATCAATCCATATAAGGTGCTAATTTGAAATGTGGATTTAAGGTATGAATATGTAGTCTAAATCTATAAAGATAATAAAGTTTGAGATCTTTCCTATCACCTTATGGCAATAAGATCATTGGTTATGAATAACTATTCAAAACAAAAAGGGATCAAGTGGGTAATGTGAAAATGTACAAGGCTTATTATAGAAAAGACTATACTCAAAAGGAAAACAATGTTTTATTTCAAAGATACCTTCTCTTTGGTTTTACTGAAAAACTCTTTAGAATTATTTTGAAACTTGTTATAGATTATGATTTTAAGCAATATCAAAAGGATATTAAAGTCGTATTTCTCAATGAAGACATTGATGAAATAACTTAAGAAAACCACTTATGGATTGCCCTTTTGTATTAGGGATTCAAATACACTATTATTATTCATGGGGTGTTATTTGGATTATCACAAACGGGCTGGGCGGATAAGGTTTTAAAAAAAGGGGTTTGGTATGCAAATTGCAAATCAATTCTCTTTTTGCCAAAATAAACAAATGTTGTCTTATATAGTAATATAAGAACATCCTTGAAGCTAAAGAAATGCAAAAGATTACTCATGCATTTGCGATGTGGAGTCTAATGCATATACACATATAGATATTGCGTGTAATATTTGGCAGATATCTTACCGACTTTAAAAGTGGATCAATTGTTAGTAACCAAAATGGTTACGAGATGTCTTTAAGGAGTAAAGGATTATATGCTCAAGATGGATAGGTTAGACATCATAAAGGATTATAGTCTGAATATTTTGAATGCCAAGAGTACAAAAGATCCACTTTAGATAACAATAATATTGTTGTTGTTATTGTTATTTTTATGGATGAAGTTATATGAGGAAAGCTATCATATAGATACTTGTAGCCTTCTTTGTTATTTTCCATTATCGGACATCCAACGATGGTAAATAATTATATAATTTTGTCATAAAGTAATGGATTATTGAATAAAGAAATTGAAAGATCATTAAAGTAATATTGTAACAATAAACAACATATTATTTTTCAGTAAGGGGAGAGTGTAAAATAGATTTTAAATCATAGAGCATACTATGACAAACTCCGCTATGGCGGATCTGCTTACAAAATGATTATCACCCAAGGTCTTTCATGAGCATCTTGCTCAATTGTTGTAACTTTTATGTAAGACTATTTTGGTTCAAGGGGATTTTGTATTTGGTACTGTCACATGATACATTGCTCTATACTTTGGTTACATATATATATCTAGTTTCTGATCAGAAATAAATTAATAAAGTTTTTTTTGCACTCCAGGTTGTTCAAATATTGAACGTTTTGATCTCACTAAAGTAGGACCAGTTGGATATAAACATGTATAAATCACATCTCATGTAATTTCCATGCTACACATCCATGATTGATCTATGTCGTTTGATTGTGTCGGTATATGTGACCATTGATTGGTTTAGTTACACTGAAGGTAACGAAAGCCACTATGGTCCTTTGTCAGCATAGTTAATGGACGAGATTGTTTCGGAAACGCCTTATGTTATAAATAGCAAATTTTAGAGCTCATAAAGAACACATTTATACGGTTATTACATATATGGCACAGGGGGAGATTGTTGGAAAACTTAAATATGTGGGCCACATATGTAAAATAAATGTGTCTTGCTATTTTGGTGTGAAGCCTAATTAACGTGATCAAATTATGAATTAAAGTTAAAAGGCTTACAGGTATAATTGTCATGATATTAATGTGTAGATACTTGGGCAACTCTATTTTGTTGAAGAGCCAAATTAGAAAATGCCAACATTATAAATAAAGGGTTATGGTCCCTAAATTACATAAGCTCCAGTGATTCTCCTAATCTCTTCTACGGAAATAATTCATATCTAGAGTTTATGTCAATTTGGAAGATCAGATCCAACTCTCATCTTTTAGATCTATCTCTTTCTCTTGATCAGTTTATGAAAGCAGCAACTATGGATTCTGATCTAAATAAGACCTAGGGCTTGTGTTAATATGGAAAACCAAATCAAATTTACTTTTCCAATCAGCAAATATGAATTCAAGTATGGCTTTCGCTAATTTTTTTACTTTCCTCCGATTTTTTCTCAGTCAAATCAATATGGGCAACCTATTCAGATTAAGATCAGTCTTAAGGTATATCAAAATCCTAACAATAGGTGCACAAGAGTGTATGTGTATATAAATGTAATGTGTTTGTATATTTGCAAGTGGGTGTGTATACGGTCTACATGTGTGAGTATCAGTATAGGTACATGTGTTTGTATTCTTTTCCAGTTTGTGTGTCAATGCTTTAACAAGTAGCATTATCTTTATCTTATTAGGAATTAGACAACAGTAGTTCATTCTTTTCTTTACACTATTCTTGCATGCTCCTGTCATTTATAAACATAGTACAACAACACTTGGATAGCTAGCAAATTAGACTAGGATCTTCAGTGCGCTGTGTGAGGATAGTGTGTGCGTGGATCAGTGTACACACACACACATATTTATGTGTGTGTATGGGGAAGGGGGGTTGGGGTGAAGTCTGTTGGTGTTTATGGGTTCTTTGGGCTATGAAGTGTGTGTGTATTTATGTATAAGTGTGTTTAATTAATGCGTGCATGGGTCCATGTGATGCTGCCAGGGGCGAGTGAAGTGTGTATAATATATATGTGATAGAATTTTTATGTGTGTTTTCCACTTCTTGTATGAGTGTTCAAGTTCGTATGTGTATAAATTTCTATAATTTACAATTAAAAAATATATAATAATAACTAAATAACTTAATGTTCTAAATTCTAATATGTGTATGGTTATAAGATATTATATTAAGAACTAATGCGATTACAAGTTTAACAAATTTACAAAGTGATGTTTAATAGTATTATTTAAATGTATTTTAATTGTCGTTTTAAAGTGGTGTGAAATTTTAATATATATATATATATACACACACACACATATCTGTGTGTGTGTGTCATCCAAGTTTTATGAAGATATTTATTTAAATATAAAGTAGTTAAATTAATTAGATATTGTTATTTGAAGTAGTGTAATTTATAACGAGTTTTCTAATACTATTAATGAATATGAAATGATTGTCAAATTTTATAAAAGATTAAGAAATTTGATATTGTTTATATATAAAAATATATTATTTTCATGAGTTTAGTTAACTATTTAATTAAATTTGGAATTTATGAATTTATCATTTATTGTTTATTACCTTATTCTAAGTATTAATTTTTTTATATAAAATTATATGTCTCAAATGATTTATCATTAAGAATTGATTTGTTTATTTTTTTTTGAATAATCTATTTTTTATATAAGTTTCTAGTTCTCAATTTCTTATCTTATTTTTATTGAATCCAATAATACCAGTGATTCACTGTTGATATTGGTTTAGTTAATTATTTTAATATGATATGGTGACGACATCCTCGATATTATTTCTATTATATTTAATTCCTTATGATTCAACCATTCGTGTTGACTATGTGATTCTGATTGATGTGTTTTTAAATGGGTGATGACATCTTTCGACATCATTGTTGATAGTTTACTATGGATTCAAGTTATTTGAGGGATATAATACATTGATGATTATTATGGTATGTGCCATATAATTGTTTAATGAATTGATCATCAATGTTAAGTTATTATACTATTATCACGTGTTTACCTTGTGTTCCATTATCATATACCCTTGATTAGACATAGTCTAACTTGTGTGTTATTTTATAATACTCAGGTTAGTCCAAGAATTTCAAGTAAAGGGGCACTTGACCAGCAATTGTATTTATGGGCTTAGAGGAGATTTCTCTTAGGATCATTGTATTATATTTGTATGCTATCTTTTCCTTATATTTGTTATTAAAACCGAGTTTTATTTTGATTATCATTGACATTGTATTGAAATAGATGACATTTGAGAACTTTGTATTTAAACAATGTTATATATTATTAATATATTATACGTTAATGCTGCGAATGACTCTGTGTACTCTATTATATGTTATATATCATGTATTGTTCTGTACTGGAGACACATTCATTTATTGTTTTGTACTAATACTATGTAAGCATAAGACAGATATTTATTTGATGTTTTAATACGTACTAGTGTTAGTCCAAGAAAATTTTCACATTTGTACCTCATATAGCCTCATTCTCCATATTATCTAATGGTATTACACCGTAGTACTATTAGATGGTATAAGTATAGAGATTGGGTGCTTTACAATGCGGGTTTCTTTACGATCTACTTCAGTGAGGGGTGATTTCGAGCAGTTTGAGAAATAAGTAAATAAATTACTACGATGGGGTAATGCCAAGCAGTAAGGTGATCTGATAAATAAATATGGATAGACTGCATGAGGGGCTATTTCTTTGTAGTATAAGGCTGAACTAACTAAATAGTTAAATACTTCCGAGAAGGGGGTGGCCGAGTCTATGCAGTTCGAACTAAAGAATGAATTTAAAAGGATATTGTGGTGGGCAATTCAAAGCGGTATTAGATAAGAGAAACTTCTAAAGAATGAATTTGAAAGAATATAGCAGTGGGCGATTCCACGTAGTATGAGTTAAGAGACAAGCTTTAACAAAAAGCTAAGTCCTTCGCACGGGCACAGTACCAGTACAAAAGTAACGAATATAAGAACTATGAGGTGCTACGTCAGATACTTTAAAAGAATGCTTTATAGATCAAAGAAGAATTTATAAGGAAAACCATGTAGTTTTATGCAGGAAGTGCAATATTTTACACTTAGATTCAAAAACAATACAAAGCAAGACTCGAGTGGGGTCAACGCAGGGTGCATAGTAGGAAAGAAAGTCTGCCGAAGGAAATATTATATTGAAGACGTAAATAAGAAATAATTTGCATCAGAAGTTTAAAGCATTTCACATATGATTGGTTGAATAGTGAGGGGGGAAACCTAATCTGTGCAGTGCAGGTTGGTCTCATTATATGTTTGTTTTGGGACAATATTATTCACATCAGACTTTATGTCTGACCTATGTTTTTATTATTGTTTTCCCTATAAACTCACCAATACTCATTTCAGTAGGCTGAGTTTATGAACTTAGGCAGGTTTGGAATAGCCACAGTACAAGGTTGAAGATGGAGCATAAGGCTCCTTAGCTAATAAAGATTTTTGTTTTTGCTATATAACAGAGTGCGGGAAGCATCTTCATATGTGGACCTGACTCTTAATGATGTTATTTTCTCCCCTGCATGGGCACATATTTGGGGAAATATTGACCAAAGTAATAGTAATGAAAATGAAAATTATATTATTACGTAATGAAATCGTATTAGTTTTCTCTATTTACTTTACATATGTTTTCATATTATACTAACTCGCTTTAGTAGCCAGAAGATAATTATGGTGATGACTGCAGATTATCAACATTCATCTTTGGATTTCAAGTGGGGGCTGTTATAGCCGCCCCAATACGAGATGAAGAAAAGGTTCAATAGTTAATATATTATGTCAGCAAGAGGCTATCAGGCCTCAAGATGAGATACCGAGGGTTGGAAAAGCTAGCTTTCCACCTACTAATGACAGCCATAGACTCCATTTATATTTATAGGCACATCCCATAAAGGTCCTCACCAACCAAGAACCAACCGATAAAGTAGATGCTAAGACAATCAGATAAAACAAGTTGGCTTCTAAAATAGTCCATTAAACCCTACCAATATCATATCACCTTTTATCCCCGCACATCCCTTAAAGGCCAAGTTGTGGCTGACTCTATAGCAGAATGTTCCTGTCCAAACATCGATGGGGAAGAAACAACTATCTATTAATGCCTTGGAAACTACACACCGATGGAGCATCCAATGAAAATGGGTGGGATCGGTATGGTCCTTATCACGCATGAGGGAAAGGAGCTCTAATTTGTTGTTTGTTCAAACTTTACATAATCCAATTATGACGCTAACTATGAAACCGTCTTGACTGGTCTCGAGATAGCAATAGAACTAAGGATCGAATTAGACCCTGTGTTCAGTGATTCCTCGTTGGGCGTAAATCAAATCGTTGATAGATTTAAAGTCAAGAGAAAGCATTGGTGCTGTATGTTGTGGAAGCAGAGAAACTCGTTAGCGCTTCTCTAATTTTAAGTCGGAGCTCCGTGAGAAAAAAATACCAAGGCCGATCAAGTGGCTAAAGCGGCAAGCAATCTTGAGGAAAACAATCCTTGGGTATTGCTATAAATATAAACTACCCCATGTTTTGAGCCAAGGAATCATCATGGAAATTGACGCTGACTAGCCAGACACTTGGATGACCCTTCCTTTTGATATAGATACTAAGTGGTGAACTGCTTATAGATCGGAAAAGGCTCATAAGGTCCTTTATCAAGCCCCTCATTATACATTATTAGACGGTAAGTTATATCGAAGGGGCTATTCCATCTGCTTCTAACTCTGCATTAGGTATGAAGAGGCCGACCAAGTACTTAAAGAGTTACATGAGGGCTTCTTTAAGCATCATGTTGGGGCAAAGAATAGAAAAAAAGGCAGCTCAACAAGGGTATTGCTGGCTAACAAGTATCAAGGATTCGATAAATTATGTCAAAAAGTGCAACCAATTCTAGCAGTTTCCCAGGACTTAAAGAGCTTCCCAAAACTTGTTGAAAGAGTTAGTGTTATGCCATTGGGCAATTATGTAATTTGTTACATATAACCTACTTTATAGTCAATTTTGTGTATAATACCAATGTTTATTTTCTTTTATATACTTTGTTATATTGTGATATAATTAATTAAGTACTTGATTTAAAGTATATTAACAAGAAAATCCTTAAATAAAATGTTATGTAGTTGCGAATAATTGCAAGCATGATTAACTAATAACAAAATAAAATGACATTTTGTTTTGAATATTCCAAGTCAAGTTGTTTCGAGAAGGAAATCGATACATTCATCAAGACCAAAGGGCATAATGTTCTCCAAATATTGGGTAGTATAGTACTCATGGATGCTAGAGGCACCAAGGAGAATGTACACGTAGTTACTAGATAACTATTGAATAACCTGTCAAAGAGTTTCATGTTGGTTAATAACAACTAGGTCAAAGAGGAAACCTCAATATGACCATCTTATACGTTCCCTTGACTTGAGAATATTGAGGAATTTCAATGCGAATACTTCACTTTGGTTATAATCAAATCATGGCATGGCAATCCATCGAGTGACTATAGTTGGGTCTGAGTTGAACCATTGGAAGTGAAACAATATTTAATAGATAATTCGTCTCTTCAATTGTATGAGGTTAGTGTCATGGTTAACCATAGTCAAATCAATTGTACTAAGAACATGGATATTATTGGAATGTTGACTAATACCAAATTCCATATACCATAAAGTGATATAGCTTTGATAGAATGAACGTATATATATTATCGTTACTGAAAGGTACCACTTAAGAAAAATGTGAAATCTAGTTTTGTCAAAAAGATTTGTAATCGATGAATTCAATTAAATTATCACACCGTTAGCTAAGGTGGTGTGTGAATGTTAATATTTGAATTATTCAATATTATTCATTGATTGAATTCACACATTTAAGTCTCATAACTGCATTTGTGAATTCTCCAAAAAACCACCCAATTTAATTGTTTTATAAAATCTTATAAATAAAATTAATTGATTAATAGTTAAAAATATTAATTATTACTTTATTTTATGTGTTTTGGGTGTTGTTTGTAATTATTTGGATGTGTATACAAAAGTTGTGTATGCATGTATTGATATACAATGCCAATATGTGCTTAAATGAGCTTTAAATACAGTTAATTACTTAATAGGATTTTTGGAAAATTGGTCCATGCAAGAGACATACTTGGCTGGCCTTATAAAGGAAGGTTGAAGGACTAGCTTGATTGAAAATTAATTAGGAATTAAAGGGGGAAATTTTAAAAGAACCTCAAAACAAATTTCTCTCATTTATTTCATTGTTCAATTTCCTTTTTCTCCTTCATCCCTCATCCATGCCTACCTCCTTTATCTCTTTCATGGCTGAAACTTTATTACTCAAGTTACCCAAAATTGTATTAAACAAAATCTAATGAAGTAGTTCATCATCTCTTGTAAAGATTGGATGTTGAGTCAAGAATCTAAGGAGGGATTTCCAAGTCAAAGTATCACTATTTGGCTAGATCTGTAAAGTATGATCCAAATTTGATTTATTTTATTGGATGTAATATACTTATCACAATTATATATATATATATATATATATATATATATTTTATTGCCTCACCATAATTTAGAATTAGTAATACATTTTAAACAACATATTAAATGATATGATATGTTTTAACTTCATAAATCAAAATCAAAATTTATATATGCATAAAAATATATTTTAGGTTATGAATTTTTGTTTTTATATTACTAATAATAATATTCTAAACATGTTATACCAATGATTTAAATGTTCTGCTTTATTTTTAATCAGTCCTAAAACATAAAGTTTGTTAATATCTTATTCACATTGATGTATGCAATTTTGGTTCTATATTATTTTTTATTATTAAAAAACAATTGTTTGATTATATGAGCTAGAATTATATATATATATATGTGTGTGTGTGTGTGTGTGTGTGTGTGTGTCTCTATGTGTGTGTGTATGGTATCTGTGGCTACGTCAGAAAGGTTTAATGAAATAGAGATGAATCGATTGGAATCTGTTTTGGCTTAATCATTATATGCGTATATATTGCATTTATATTTTAAATTATTGATGTATATATTTTAGAAACAATTTTTCCCATGAATTTATTTTTTACTGAAAAATTTATGTGTGTGTGTGTATGTACATATATATATACAGAGAATATATATATATATATATATATATATATATATATGGTAAATATAAATGCAACGACCCACCTTTTTGGACAGTTTAAACCAACAATCAAATACACATGCCGATTCCAAACCATTCAAAAGGGCAGATGGTTATTGGGGTAAATAAGAAAAGAGAAGAAAGGGAAATAAGGAAATGAAACAACACAGAATCTTGCAGCGGAACGATAAATCGTCAAATAAACAGTTTATGAAGCTGTTTACTATACTTTGATCATTATTTATATAAAATTTATCAGAGTTATACATATACACCTTAACAAATAAAATAATGCAGTAGACAACATGATGCAAAGATAATAATAGTACAAGTATACCAAATCTTCGACTTCGTCCTCCAGAATTGATCTTCAATAAGCTGAAAAACTCAGGTCTGACCCGAGCGTAATGAAAAAAAACAAAACGCTCGAGTCAGGACTAAAATATCCTTATGTAAGTTAAATCAATCGTAAATAAACATGAGTGTAACGACGTCAGAGATGTTTACGGGGTTTGACATCTCCTATCCAGTGTCAATATGAGTGTAATAACTTAAGAGATGTTACGGGATTTTCCTCTCTCAAGGATCCGTTAAACTATCTACTATGTAGTACAATACGCTATTATAATATGTCTACGATAAAGTAAAGTATCAAAATAGCGTTAAGGCGTTACCATAATTCCCCTTAACACATTTTATAATGCCATAGTCTATACAGCACCGTAAACCCCACCGTAAACTAGTGGTTATCAAAGGGTACCACATAGGTATAACACAAAACAAAACGTAGTAGTCGCGAATAGGATAATCAGTATGACAAAGTACATGAGGCGATACCAACTAGGATACTAGTAGTTGTGTGATCCGGACTGATGTTGAGCATAGCCAGCAGCTACCTCAACACCGCGAAAGAACACTCCAAAATCGAGGGGTGCACCAAAATCGAATCACAAAAGTAATAGATATGGTATCGAAGAAGTGTGTCCGCTAGAGATGGCGAACCTCAATGGTCCGGCGCGACTCCTGTTTTAGTCATGTCAGGGGTCATCCAATATCGTTCTCTTTCTTCAGTCAACGCGTTCACCAAACCATCCACTTCATTCTGGATCAACACTCCGCGTACAATAGTTATTAAAGTGGTTTTCGGTATTGACAGAGAGTACGTCCATATCTGATCTCGGTCTTTTTAATAACTACGTATTATTACACCGATGGCTCTTTTACATTTCAAATCGATTCATAATTGATATCCAAACATCATATTCGCTTCAAAAAATCAAATCCATTTCAAATATCATCATATCTATTCAAAATGTAAGATTCCATCTCAAAAATCAATTTTCGCCTCAATATCTCATTTCAATTTCAAAATCATTTCGAATTTCAATTTAGGTTGCAACTTCATTTAACCCAATTCGTATTTAAATTCAAGATTTAGACATAAACATTTCATCTTATTGACCAGCTTGAAATTTTAGAAAATAGTTTTAAGTAGTTTAAAAGTAGTTTTAAACAATTAAAATACTTAAAATACTTAAAATATTTAAATGGGTTTCAAATAGATGAATTAATTTAATATAGTTAATGTAGGTTAAAATAGTTTAAGTATTTAAAATGGTTTATATAACAGAGAAATTTGGAAAACAAAATGAAACAGCTTCAAAACCAAACCATTTCAATTATAACTTCCCAATTCAAATCAATTTCAATTTCCATTCTACCGATTCAATTTCGATTCAATTCAAATCAATGTCAACTTTGACTTCAAATTAATTCAATTCTACATTCACCTTCAATTAATTCAATTTCAATTTATATCGATTTGGAGCTTGATTTTTCAAAATATTAATTTATAACACTTAACAAAATTTATCCTTCAATATTCAAATTTAAATCCAAATTTCAAATATGATTCAATTCCAAGCTCAATTTCAGAATATCATTTTTATATCACTTTTACTTAGTAACACTCAAAGCTCGAAATAATGTTCAATCTTTAAAACAAATAATTTTCGAAATTCAATCATATCCAAATTTTAAATTTCAGAGTCTCAACTTAAATTATTTAACAATTTCTTTTAACCAAAATTTATTTCAACATTCCAAACTCAATTTGCGATAAATTCGTAAATTGATTTTATTTATAACTTTTAAACCAAAACATTTAAATAAATTTCAAATCAACGATTTTAAAATTTATTAATTTAACCAATCCGATGTCCGTATATAATTTTCTATCCTATGGCCAAGTGATTAGTTATTTCACTTTAATGTCAGGGATGAATATATATCACTTAAATCAAATCAAAGTGTCATATGTATGTATAACAGGATATATATATATAAGCAAATAAACATCCAAACATTAAAATATCAACCAATAGCATCCATCGAAATAAATCATCCAATAGACAATACAATTCACGGCAATTTCAAAGTTCTTAATATCAGGTAATTTAATCGCAATTTAATTTTAATTTCAATTTGACTGACAATTTAATTTTTCAACGGTGAATTCAAATGACAATTTATATGACAATTAAATTTTATCAAACAACGACAAATAAAATTCATATCACTTCATAATATCAAATTTAACTACCATAAAGATATTCAGTATGTTGTGAGCGTTATAAAACACTCACCTTGATTTTCCGTTGTCACCGAGACGTTCCGGTTTGGAACTAAACCAGACGACTCCCGATCTTAGCCCAAATTCCAACTGTCTCCAAATTCTTCCAAACCAGTTTCATTTCGAAGCTCTCGTCATCACGATTGCAACGCAAAAAGTTTCGTTCCAATCGGACCTCGTATGTGAGAGTTATACATTTTATAAGATATCGACATTTGAATTTATAAAACAATTTATATTGTATCTAAATTAACCCATACCCAAAGCAATGAAGCCCAGCCCACTAACTCCATCTTCCCCAAATTCCTGTACGTGCATGAGAAAAACAACCCACCAAGCCGTGCACTAATCCCCGATGATACAGAGCTACAGGCGATGAAAATCGAAACCGATCGCGCCGCTAAGCTTCTCTTCTAGATCTCCATCTCCCGGACCCCTCACCTCGAAGCTCGCACCTACCAATCAAAATGCATGCGAACCACTCCCCTTCAGCCAAGGCCAGGTCGCACGACCTAATACGCCACCGAGCTTCACCAAAACACATGCCTAGATGCCATTCGGCGAGGAGAATCCAAATACGAGCTTTATTTCTCGAATCGATGAATGAAAACGAAGTATTTTTAGAGAAGGTTTCGTGATTTTTAATCGAGTATTTGAAGAAATAGGATTTTCAGAGAAGGTTTAGTGATTTTTAACCGAGCATTTGAAGAGAAAGAAAATTTTGAAGTTTTGATTTATTATTTTCTTACTGCCTGAAGCTTGCGTGCAAATAAAGAAGAAGGAGAGTATGCGTGTTTGAATAGGAAATATGTACTAGGTTGTCGGCTGATAAGAAGAAACAGACAGATGTGAAGGGTATGGTCAAATCAAATTTATATATATATTAATTAAATTTTCAATTCGTCTTAATTACGCAACTCAAAATCTTAAAACCCTATCGAGGCATGCCGCTAGACGTTTATAATGTTTTACCCATATTTCGAACACAATGGAACATGTTTCAGGGCCTAATTCGATCGTATGTGCGAGTTACGGAAATAAATGATCAATTTTAAATTAAATCGATTAAATTAATCTCTAAGCGTTTTGAGCTGCCACGGTCAAACGACAACTCCGATTGCTATGGAAATTGAAACCTGATAAAAATAAACTATTACGGATCTAGTGGAACTAGTTTCGTCGAATTTCGAGATTGTGCCCTGGAAAGCTATTTTAACTCATCGATTAAGTCGATGACTTTTCAAAATTTACAGAATTGATAAAAATTTACAAAAGCTAGCCTACGTTCAATCATTCAATGATGTGGCATTTATCCTCAAAGGTTATTGACTTCTCGGTCTTAGGAATGACGGTCGGTGGCGAGCTGCTGGGGGAACCTGTGGGGGATGCAATCTGCTCCTGCAATAAAATCGAGGGAGGGGCCTTGCCCACTGCTTCCATCTCCTTTGTAAATTCCCTCCGAACAATAGCATACTAATCCAGATTGAGGATGTAACGACCCACCTTTTTGGACGTTTTAAATCGACAATAAACCACACATGTCAAACTCAAAGCATTCAAAAGGAGGATTGTTATGGGGTCAATAAGAAAAGGAGAGAAAGAAATAAAACCAACACGGAATCTCACAGTGGAATGACAAAATGTAATAATCAAATAAATAGTTCATGATGTTATTTTTCAAATAACATTTGATTACACTTTACAATATAGATCAAAGATACATACAATAGGAATAAAAAAATAAATGCAGCGGAACAACATCATGCAGAGGAATAAATATAATAAAAAATAATAATACAAATCTCCATCTTCATCCTCCAGAAAAGCAGTCTTCGATATATTGAAAAGCTCAGAATGACCCGAGCGAATTGAAAACAGAAAACACTCGAGTCAGAACTAAAAGATCTTATGTAAGTTAAATCAACAGTAAATAAATATGAGTGTAACGGGGTCAAAGATGTTTACGGGGTTTGACATGTCCTATCCAGTATCTAACATTAGTGCAGTAACTTAAGAGATGTTTGGGTTTACCATCCCCTAAGGAACCATTAAACTATCTAAATACATAGTACAATACGTTATTATAATAGTGTCTACAGTAAAGTAAAGTATTAAAATAGCATTAAGGCGTTACCCATATCCCCCTTAATACATTTTATATATTTTCATAGTCTGTACAGTACCGTAAGCTCTTCCATAAATTGGAGGTTCACCCAGAGGGCACTCCATAGGTATGGTACTAAACAAACTCGTAGAAGGCGCGATAGGGCATGTGAACACGGCACGCTAGGCAAGAATAGGATTCTATCGTTTGGAAAATCGGCTGGTTAACGCATAGCAGCTATTACCGCCTACCTCACAACACACTCCCATGATCAAATTGATGGATGGCCTCCAAATCAATCACAAAGTATAATATGGTATCGAAGAAGCATGTCCGATCGGAGATGCGACCCTCACTTGGCCCAGGTATAGCTCCTGTTTAAGTCACATTTAAGCTGACTCACAGGAATCAGAGCTAGTAAATACCTCATACAGAATCGTACACCAAACCATCCTACTTCATTCTAAAATCTCCATCACGTACACAGTTGTTAAAGTGGTTTTCGGTATTGGCAGAGAGTATGACAAATATTTTACCCCAGTTCCTTTAACAACCGTACGCTTATTTCACACCGGATGGTTCTTTTACATTTCCAAAGCCGATTCATAATTGATATCAAAATATCATATTTAATTCAAACCATGTCACTTTCGAAACCATATTTACTTTCAAAATCATATTCACTTTCGAAACTATCGATAAGATAGATTAATTAAATCCTCATTCCAAAATTATCATATTTACTCAAATATGTCATTTCACAAAAGGTACCAATTTCAAATCCTAATTTAGGTTGTATCATCATCAAGGATTTAAATATAAATACTTCAACTTTGCCCAGTCTGAAATCTTAGAAAATAGTTTAGATAGTCATAAATAGTTTTAAAATAGTCTATATTAGTTAAAATATTCTAAAATAGTTTAAATAATTTAAAATAGTTTAAATAGATTTAAACTAGATTAAATTAGATTTAAAATGATTTAAATAGGTTTAAAATAGATTAAATAATTTAAATTAGATTAAAATGGTTAATTAGTTTAAAATAAGTTAAAATAAATTAAATTGGATTAAATAGATAGATTAAAATAAGTTAAAATAGTGTAATTTGATTAAGATAGATTAAAAATAGATTAAATTAGTTCAACAGTTTGAAAATATGAATAATCATGATTTTAAAATAATATATTTTAAACAGTTTGTATTAAAATAATAAATTTGAAATTAATATTAAATTATACTATTTCTTTCATTTCAACAAATCTAGACCATGTCCAGCTTTCAAATCGACAACTAAATTTTATCTTTCAATTCAAATCTCATTTAAAACCACTTAATCAGTATCGATTACAAAACCATGTTCGAATAATAAATCCAAACTATTTCCAACTTAGTAGATTTCAAAGTTTAAATATTCAAATATTTTAATAATTCAATTTCGATAAATTTCATTTATACTTCAAATACAACTTCAAATTTTCAATTTAAATTCTTTAAACAATCCATTTAAACCAATTCCAATTTCAACATTAAAGCTTGGATTTTCGAAAATAATTCAATTTATATAAATCCAAATTTTTATTTCAAAATATCATTTAGCTGCATTCAAAAATTTAAGGATTTAAAAACATTTAATTTAACCAATTCGGTGTCCGTATATAATTTTCTACCCTATGATCAAGTGATACAGATATTTATCATTTCAATCCACAAATATTTTATATTTACGGATATATATGATTTTAACCCGCAATCCCGAATAAAATTCAAAATTCATAAAACAGCTTGGGTTTTTCATTTCAATCCATACCGATTTTCCCCTAATCTATAGATCGTTCGGTTATGTATCATTTCAACCCATAAGGAAGTTGTAGTGTTATAACAATATAAAAATATAACATCCAGTCATCCAATATCAAAAAATAAAACATACATCACAATCATCGTCCAAATCAACCAATAAACATTAATAGATAACTGATTATTATTAACATGTATAAAATGACAAATTTAAATTTAATATTAAATTAAATGGCAATAGTAATAAAAAAGTTAGATTTAACAGGCATGCCAATTTAAATATACCAAACATCAACCAATCAATTTTGAATGACATAATAAATTTAATTTAACAAACATAAGAAAATTTAGTAATTGTGAGTGGGTTAAAATACCCACCTTTGATTTCAAATCGATTTAAAATCCAAAATTGGGTCCAAAATTCAGTCTCAGAATTCATCCAAACCAACATCAAAATGTCCGAAATTTCAATACGATTGCAACTGAGAAAACCGCGCATGAATCGGAGCTCGTATCAAAAAGTTATGTGAGGTAGAAGATTAAATTTTAAATAAAAAATCAAATCAAGGGTAGAATTGTAAATTACCATCACGTACCAAACCCTAGCCGCCTACGTTCTCGAGATCGAACCATGCCAATGTTCAGCCCCCACTTTGGCCTTTTGTTCCCTCCAACTACACGTCGCCATTCGAACATCAGAGGCCACCATGACGTTTTCCACGCCAGTCCGCCCCTACGCCCTAGCTGCCATCACTTCTGGTCGACCACGAAGCTTGCCGCCGCCTCCAATGTTATTCACCATTCTAGGTGAATTATGACACCTTCAACCAAAAGAAAACCACCAGATCGACTACTCCTTGCGTCCTCCAAAAGTCTGAACCCTCATACCGACCAAACGACGAAGATCCACCGTCCAATTTGAAACACTAGTAATGGACGACCAAAATTCATCCTTTTTTCTGATCAAATGATGCAATCACTTGAAAAATGAATTGCACTAGTGGATTACGCTCGTCAAGAGCTTCAAAACGGTATATAACGTGATAGGGTTTGTGTAACGACCCAGAATTTATGTCATTTGAAATTCAGATATTTAATTGATTTTAAATACAACAAGTGAAATTTATAAGTCGAATAATTTATTTTTCGAATATCTGGATTTAATTGGATAATTAAATCGATAATTTAGTATGTGAAATTACAGGAATAATTGGAAATTGGGGTTAATGTGATTAAAAATGATTTATAAAGTTATAATAAATCATATTGAAGTTAGAAAGATGTTATCGAACTTTTAAAATTAAATTAAAAGTTAATTTGTGAAAATCGAATATTTTAATATTTAATCGACTAGTGAAAATAGTCATTTTTCAAATAGTCTTGGATTTCCACGAAACTAGTTTCATCGGGTCCATAGTGTTATATTATTGTAAGGTTTCAAATTTCGTGTCAATCGGATTTACCGTTTGTCCGGGGCAAGCCAAAACGCATAGAAATTAGTTTAAATCGATTTAATTTAAAATTGATCGTTTATTGCTGTAACTCGCACAGATGATCGAATTTGCTTCCGAAACCTATTCCATTATGTTCGGAACACGGGGTAAACCCAAGAAACGCCAGTCACCGTGCGAGATTTGGAGTTTGAAAAATCAGATGAATAGTGATTTTTGGAAATTTTCTATAAAAGCACCTCCTTATCTTCATTTGCAACATGAGAAAACCCTAACCCTAATTCTTAGTTCAGCCGCCATATTATTTTCGAAGGCCGAACATCATCTTTCTTCCTCCTCATTTTTCTTCAAATCCATTAATCGATTCGTAAAACTCCCAACTACAAAATTGTAGATCACATCCTCCTCTACAAATCCAACGGTTGTGATCAAAATCTAAGCGGCGGATCGATGGCAATTATCAGCTAAAGGCCGGCTGTTCGTCTTCGTTTTTCGAGGCACACGCACGACCGGGTCTGACCGGACTAGGTGCGGTAGGCGAGGCAGGGTAGGGCTTCGTTGCGGCGGAGCCTGATCGTCTTCGAGCTAACTGAAGATGGAGCGGCATTAAAAATTACGAACGATATATGGGTTCTAGCATTCGCGTGCGACCTGAAGGAGGGGATGATGGAAATCGCGGCCCAGATTTTTCAGAAGCAAAACGAACGGTAGTGATTTAATCTGGGTATAAAAATATAAAAGAAGTTGAAATTAATTTATATTATAATGTGTACAAACTTTAAAAATTGATAACTTTGTCATACGAGATCGGAATTTGACAAAACGAATTGTGTTGGCTTCATTTTGTCGAGCACTACGCAATGGAGCTAGTTTGGAGTTGTTTGGAGCTAGTGAAAATTTCGAGTAAAATTAAACATACGTTTAATTTTATTCGAAATAAAACGCTCTGACTGTTACCGGAAACTCAAGGTGAGAACTTCTCACTCAATCGAATTGTTTCGATTTAAATTTTAAATAGTTAAATTTAAAAATTTCTTGATTGTGTGATTGGATGATAGTTATTATCTGTTGTATTGAAATAGACCATATACGCCGTATATTAAGCGGATGTTATTTATTAAAAACATATATCGCGATAATTCCAACTTGATATGGAATTGGTATTATATATGTATTTGGAGTTGATTTACCGCATTATATAGCGGATGAGACCCTATTGCACCGTATAATAGCGGATAATATTTTATAAATCCCATATACCGCGATATTCCCTCTTGAAGCGGAATTGGTATTGTGCTAACGTCTTTGGATGCAGGGAAACAGGTTGGAGGGATCCAACTGGATTCCTCAAATAATTGAATTGGTTCCAATGTTGTGTGTTAATCTATTTATTAATCTATTTATAATCTGCGTGATTATCTTTGTGATTGAAATCGTTAAAGGCTAAATTTTTGACGAATATATTTTGGTATCGTTAGATGTCGAAAATAAATAAAATTTGATTTTTGAAAATCTAAGTTGAGAATTCATAATAATTTAATTTTGGAATTGATTCATTTTAAATAAGTAGTTGATTAATTTATAAAATGGTTTAAATTGGGATTTTTATTGAATTATTATAAATGATTTATATAAAAGATTTATAAAGTTAATATTTATAAATTAAAATATTGGAATTATAAAAAAATAATTTATAAGTGTAAAATTGAAGTACAAATGGATTTCATAAGTGGATGGAATCTATAGATTTATAAATTGTGAAGTTATAAAATGAATAGATTTTTGTAAAATAAAAGATTTATAAGTAATTAACTTATAAATTGGATTTTGGCGTGTAAATGGAATATGGATAGAATTTGTTAATAAAGTAATTTTATAAGTTGAAGTTGTTATAAAGTATAAATGGAATTTATAGACGTTGTTTTATAAATCCGAAATCGACTTATTTTAATAAGTTTAATTATTATAGCTTATTAAAGGAGATATATCCACGATTTTGGGATAGTGGATAATCCTTTAAATAAAATATGTAGAAATTGAATTTGGTTAACGAAGTATATTCACGATTTTGGATAGTGAATAATATATTAAAGAAATAATTTGGGAAAGTGATATTTCAAATAGAATTAAAACAATTTAAAGGTGTTTTAAGATGTGTTAAGTATCAAAATCATAGATTTCAACATTCATTGTTGAAATAGACGTTTTCGAGAAATAAAAGGGAATGGTGGACTATAACACCGTTGTTATAGTAAATGATTTCCGAAAGGAAAAGTTTTTGAATAGTATTGGGATTTATATATCTATCTTAATTTTGAATCCCTATACTAGTGGTTTTGGGTTGTCGTAACGATGTTTTACGCAACATTCGTTTTGACTCAAATAAAGGTGTTTAAGAGAATGTTTTCCTTAAAGAATAAATTATGTACTTAATTGTGATTTAAGTATATTGAATATTTTCCAAGTGTTGAAAATAAACAGATTTGTGAATACTTATTATTAAATAAGTATGAAATGTTTTTCCAATATAAAGTGAATGTTTTGAGATTTTATCTTTTAAAGATAATTTTAAAATGAATATTAGAAATCGATTTGGAAATCGTATATTCATAGATATTTTGGGAAGGTAAATTCACTATGGAATCTATAAAAGAAAGGGAAATTTGTTTAAAAATAAACATTGATTTATTTTGAAGTGTGGAAATAAATTTACGGATTTGGAACGTAAGTTTAAAATAAATCGGTGAGGATTTATTTGATTGATTTAAATGAACCATTTTAAATTGAAAATGGATAAATATTTGGAAGTGTTTCCGTTTAAGGAAATTGATCTGAAATTTGTTTTCAAAGATTGAAAGGTGGAAATTATATCTTGTAAAGATATTTTTGGGAATAAATAATTTGGGAAATTATTTGAAATCAGGTTATGTTGTGAATATTAATTGATAGTTAAATAACCGACTATCAATATTGACCTTTGAATGGCTATTTGTTGTGAATTGGTTGAAACTGAATGCTACACTTATTTTTAAATTATTGCGCTCGTTATTCGGACTACCCATTCGGAATAGTGATACGACGTAATGGATAGCATTGAAGACCGGTGGTTAAGACCGGGTATTTGTGAAAACAGTAGGACGACCTATTGATTGTCTCTGCACCGTTAGCTACGGTATGGAGATTTCCTTTGTGATGGGAAATTCGATCGGGATTGTGAATACCTGGATTGCAAGGGCTTCTTTGGAAGTGCCTTCGGTTCTGTTGGAGCCCGGAACAGACTTGTATTGTTACATGTCTGACATTACATTTTGAGATATAAAGCAGATTTCTTTCAAATACATTTCTGTTGGTGTCGGAGAATTTATTCTCTTAGGTTAACACCCTTCTCTGAGACATACGAGCTCAGAGGTTATGTAGTTGAAAGTTATCAGCAACATATTCCCAATTTGGTAATGTGGCGTGCAGGGTGTTGCTGTGTGATGATTATTTATTGATCATTTGTTGATCAAAGCATGGCTTTGTGAAAAGCGTAGCTTTGTGGACGAGACTTCGTCGGACCTCACACCCTGGAAATGGTCGAAACAGGAATATGCGGCAAGGTTATGAGGGTCGCTCCCTTTAGGGTATGTCATTTCCTTCTGGAAAAGGGTGGTGTCAGGTATGGAGCCCTGATGCTTAACCTATGTGGTTGCTCCAATCTTATTTTTCTCTATGGTTGTTGCTTGGTGATCTAGGGCCCTCGGATAAAGGTCCCAAAGGACCGGGGGGTGGCATACTCGAGAAGTAGTTACCTAGTTACAGAGGTAACCCGACCTTGTGTTGGTAGAGATCCGGTTAGGTTCTCGGGACGTCCCGCCAGAGGCGATCCCATGTGGCAGTAGGAAGTTCCTTAGCCTGACCATTTGTTGGAAAATCCAAAGAAACAATACAAGCCTTGTACGGTTTTAGTTGTAGAACCTGCCATTCACTTATGGTGGCGCCCCACTGTTTGGATGGTAGCTATAGTAGGCATAGTTCGGAATGTCTATGCTGGCTAAGATTTATATTCTACTTTTGAAATGTTTTCATCACTATGCAATAATGATAATATCAAAAATGATTTGTTTTTCGTAATAAGCATCTTTGACTATTATAAGGAGAAATCTCCTCCAATTCTGCATTTGCATTGTGTGTGTGCGGGGAGGCCTTATGGTAGTTCCATTTTCCAAAAGCATTGCGGATATTTTTCACTTTCCCTTGTAGTTGTTGTTTAAAAAGATAAATAACTGTCTTGAGTTCTCACACTAGTCCCATGACTGACCTGGAGTTTATTATACTCTTCCTAAACTCTGGGTGCCCATAATTTTCCACACGGGCAGTCTAGAGTCAGGTTATCAGGTCATTCTGGATTTAGGAGTGCTTTGGAGCTCAAGTGGCGAGCTGGATGGCGAGACGTATTACTTGTATATGATATTATCTTTCCGCTGTAAATTCACTTGTAAGGACACGTTCGTACAACTGTCCATTGTTTTGTTGCGTTGTATATTGTGTTGTACACTCTGATGATGACGTGATGTAATGTAATAACTGATATAGTTCTTTGTTTTAAGGATTATTCATTTATCTATTATATGTTGTTCCGCTGCGACTGTGAGATTCCGTTATTGTTTCTGTTCTGTTATCTTACTTCTTCTATCTTTTTCTTCTACCTCTTATTTTTAACCCTAACAATTTGGTTTTCCGGCATTCGATTATGCGGCATTTGATACAGTGGACGTAAGAATGCCGACCTTCAGATCCCGACAAAACCGCATATGTTACAGTTTGGAGGAGTTTAAATTTTGAAATTGATTTGAAAACTGAATTTTGGGTTTTGAGAAATGTATTTGTTTCTGCCATTGAAAAGAAAGAGATAGACAGAATTTGATGCACGTATAGAATAAGAAAAATAACTGCTAGGGTTTGGAAAATAAGACTATTTATATTAATAAACCCGATAAGAAATTGAACACGTATCGAATTGATTCAGAACGACAATAACGACCAAAAAATCCCGTTCTGCTTCCGAAACGAAAGCAGCTCATCACATATATCACAATAGATGTTTTCGATATTTTTAAACTCAATGGAACATGTTTCAAGTCCTAATTCCATCATATGAAGAAGTTAGCTGTTAAAATCAGTTAATTTCAAACTGATTTCAATTAAATTTAATTAAATTGATTTCTATGCGTTTCGAGCCCGCACGATCAAACGACAAGTTCGATTGCTATGAAACTTGAAATCCTACAATAATTCATTGTTACAGATTAAATGAAACTGGTTTCGTCGAAATCCGAGATAGTGGCCAAAATGGCTATTTTCACATTAATTAAACTAATTAAATCACTTTTCAATTCCAATTTTATAGTCAACAAATTTTATCATTTTTGATTACTTACTAACTTATAATCTTTAAAACAATTTCCCATATCAATTCAATGTTAATCACTTTACTAAATATAATGTTTAATTTAATTTGCAATAAATTCATTAATTATAATTTAAATTCAAATAAATTGATTAAACTTGATGTCAATCCTTTTTGTTCAATCATTCATTACTCTATGTATATATTTAACATTTGTTTACATCTTATTGCATTAATATTCTACAATTATCATCCTTTAGTATATTAGTTGAAATATTCTTCACATTAGTTACAATTTGAAGTCCCAATAAATTCATTTATCTTAGTTTCACTCTTTTTATTTAATGAGTCATTGCCTTAAGAATATAATTGACATTTGTGTACATTTTATTGCCTTTACATTGTACATTTATCGTCTTAACTCCGTTTAATGTAATATTTAATTGCAATTGGTTTTCAACTTAATTCAACATATTAAATAAATTGGTAACAAATAACAATTGTTACCTTTTCTTAATCGCATGTATAAGTTGTTGAGTACATAAAAATGTTATAACTACTAACATAACACAAATTTTATACAATTTCAATTTATTACATACTATTTCATCAATTAATATAACATTTAAATTTGTTTCCTTATTTTAAATTTATAACCAATTATAACTTACAATTATTACAATTACTTGAGATTACATTCAAATAGTCATCTATTACATTAATTTACATTATTAAACTTCATTCTAGTTAGTTTCTCATTTCTACATCATAATTTTTTTTAACTTTTTTCCAATATTAAATTACATAATCTTATTAAATTAACCATTTTGAATTATCTAAATTATGGGATGGTACAAAAAATGAGGATGACCAAGGGTAAAGGTTATTTATTGTCAAATACGATCATTAGTATCTTTGTCATTTTCTCATTCCACTCTCCCTCCAATTTGGATGTCTCCTCCTTATAGTGCTTGGGAGATTATGCAGTGTTGGAGAAGTAAAGCCTTTAGTACCTACACCTCCTTCTTCCGGTCCTCCAGTTGGATCCTTAGCTGACCCAATTCTGCTGCAACCCTTTCCTGATAAGTCACTTCATCAGCCTACCTCGTTACGACTGTATCCTTAGCTTCCTCTACCGCGGCCCTTACCGCCTCCACCTTTAAAACCCATCTCCCAACCTTTTCCAGCTTCTCTAGATCCAAGCACCATGTAATGGCTTCTTTCGCTGTGCACTTCTTCAACACCACAACCTCCTAGTGGATTCGAAGGGTGTGGGATCCAATTTGTAAAAGGAAACTATGTAATGAAATGAGGATATAAGAAAAGACTCTTAAGTGCAAGAACACCTTACCAAAAAAGCTTCCCAGATGTCAACACCGTCTCCAAGATATGACTAGTCCACCCAAACTTTAGGATTCAAATTGAGCTAGGACCTCCGAAGCCATCCCATTTAAGGCTTGGAGAAATCCAAGCAAAGTTATTTCATCCATCTTTCAAACCACAGACAAATTGGTGGCACCAGCACCTCATATGGGCCTTTCAGCAATTCTGCCTCCCGAGCAAATTGAAAAATAACCCCCTCCCCGTTGGAGCTCTCTAGCTCTTTGCTAGTGATTCACCTTTTGAACCGGACACAGTCTGAACCGACAATGGTCCCAGTGAGGTACATGTCATTAGCGCTAGGTCAATATTGTAATGGAAGCACATGGCTGGACGATGCTACGACACTGCACGAAGTCCTTTGGTTAAGACCGCAGGGGAGGTGGAGGTCTTTTTTCTTGCACATCGGTTATTCCCATAAGATGCTTCCGAGGGGCTTGAGAGGAAACATTATAAGAAAAATCAACTAGCATAGAGAAATTCAGTCGAACCATTGCAAAATTAAAAAAGAAAGCAAGTCTTAGCCAATTTTGATAAGAATAAAATATCAGTTGACAAAGGCAGACATACTACAAGACAAACTAGATGGATCTACCCTCAGTTTGGCCTCCCCCATCCTCCCAACTAAAGCAGGTAGAGGGTCTATGTCGCTACTATTAGGTTGTTCCCATTTAGAAGATTGTGTGTTGTGGGGCATAATGTGTTTGTCATTTTGGTGGAAGGACCCAAAGGAAGGAGGAACTTCAACGAAGGAGCCCCTGCTCTCCGACGTGTTTGGGGGCACCTGCCCATTTTTCTTTCCTCTCCCCCTTAGGAGTCTCAAAGTACTTGAGTAGTTAGAAGAGAAATAGGAAATTAGGAATCACATTTCGTAACCATGGCCCCCAACCATAAGCCCTCTTGGCCGATGTAGTTCCCCTGCATCTCTCATCTGAATAATCGTATAGCTGAGGGTCATACATCTCCAACTCACCCTCTTTTCATTAACGATCCAATTCGATGTCCCGCCCTTTATCATTCTATGTGGTTTCATCCTCCTCCTTTGGAAAAACCTACACCTTAGTAGGCTCAAGTTTTCACTTAATCAAAAACGCAAGTTCATTAAAGTATGAATCGTTGGTGTTTTTGTCCTATAATAAACATATATCAAAGACTATCAATAAGAACTGACAGTGGAATAAATAAATACAATAAAACATATAATTACCAACCAAGACTAATACCTCCAATATATAGCGCCCTTGTCAGTGTGAAGCAAGCATAAGAAAAGTTCATCCTTCCATCATTCTTGTATTGTATTAGTACCCGTCCCTCTAAATCTATCATGTGGCCAGTAATTAGGAGGGGCCAGAACAACATTTCGATGACTGATAAATTACATATTTTATCCATAACACTAGTTTACTCCAATTTTATTGTGTGTTATATCTATTATTTAAAGATTAGTAATTTTGACTTTACGTACCCGTACAAATCGCCCAACCAACTTGAGGTATATAATACATACATTGCTATTTTGACTTCGCGCCAGGTATCCACTATTTGCATCTCGGTAGAATTGCTAGTATACACCGAGGAACCTCTCGATAATGCCTAATAATGGCATTACAACCGATTATCCATATTCTAATTCGTCTCGAAGACTTGTATAGCCGCTTCATATAGAGGACTCGACTCCTCAGATTATTGTATATTGAGGACTCGGTTCCTTGGAATATTGAGGACTCGGCTCCTCGAGCTACCATGTCTTAAAGAATCATCTAGGGGTTATCTAGCCTTGTCACCTAACTACAAACGAACTAACAAACAACTTTGAAGCGGTACTTGTCCCCATGGAACCTACACCAATAGGAGATGTAGTCCGTCTAGGCGTAACCCGAGTCTTTCTAATCACCGCTCCAGGACCGATGAAAATCTCATCCTATGTGGACAATCCTACTTCTTACATATATGGTACCAACTTGTCAACATTGCACCGAGCCTACGCTCACCATCCCATTTAGATTTCCTAGTGCGATCAAGAAAACACCCACTTGTTACTTAATACCCCTTATAAGGATTGAAGTAGACCGAACTTGGTTATTTAAAATTTCAAACCAAGGTGAACCCACTTTGGTATATTTCCTTCACCTATACGTGAACGTATATTCCCACGGGTCCTACAGTTGGAGATGTACTACATCAGTTCAATGTATATACAACTGCTGGTAGCCCTTTTCAGAGGGCGGACTTCTACTATGTAACATTACTAATATCACATTCCAACCCATACTAATGACTAAGCATTTATAGTTAATTTAAATATTGACAGGATCTAATAATTCACCCCCATTGTAAATGTATACTTGAGGCCATAAAGTTTTGGCTGTTTAATAATCCTACCTCCTAGGTTCAATTATTAGCATTCTGACACTTTTACATGAACTTAATTCTTACTTCCTACTTCTTTAACACTATTAAATGTCATTTAATTCATATTTCTATTTTAATAGATTAAGTACTTCTGATCACTTCACTTCTAATTTAGATGCGTTCTACTATTCCTTTTAACTAATAGCTATACTTCCTTGGCTGTTATAGCTTCCCAATTCTTATTTTGTTGTCTTGTTACTACTTCCACCACTAATTATTTATTTGCAAACTCACTTTTAAACCTGTATATAATTAACAATGGAATTATTTGTTATGGTTTCTATTTATAATATTTTGGTCTTACCTTTAGGGATTTATATATTTTAAAGCATTAGAACTACATCTTCCCAAAAGGTAATGTTAACACTACAATTTTCCATAAATTTCCTAAAAGAAGATTTGTGTTATGTTTGAATTACAATGAATTATTTTTTTGTTATTGAAATAAACAATATAAAGTACGGTAACATCCATATTTTGTACATCTCTTTCTTTTGACCATATTCCTTATTATTTCAACAATATACATTCATACACAAATATATAGCTGGATAATTTATAGAAATTCACATTCAACGTAGTTTATTCTAATGAATTAAATAAAATGTTACTTAAATCCCAATCCAATTCGTAACAATCTTCAATTCATGTTTAATAACATACAACATTCGAATAACAAACCTGGAATTTATAGAAAATCACATTAATGAATTATTCATAACATTTAAGGACTACTTTCACCATTATATTCCAAATTTAGGTAAATACGATATTTAATTGGGTTTATCAATTCAAAGAACATGTAGGCAAGATTGTCAATTTATTACATATACATATTTAGGCCTACAACTCCAAATTTACAATTCGGCATACAAGGAATAGATTCACAATGATATAAATGAAATATTGTATAAAAGCATATAATTTCCCACTCACCTCTTAGTTTCCAAACTGTAGATCGAAATCCATCCTTCTTATTAGACTCCCTTTCCTTTTACCAAAAATATGTATTAAAGTGCACATACATTTATTAGAATTATAGATTTGAGAAAAGATTTGAATTAAACCTATATTTGAATTAGATTTGCAATTTACCTTGGCTTTGACGGTTCGATTCGATCCTATTTTTCTTCTCTATTATTTGCTGCTATTCTCGACTTATATATATATATATATTATAGTTTACACAATTTCCAGAATTTGTGGAGAAACGATAATGGTAAAGCTTCACTCTTGATTCAAAAAATATGAGAAGCAAAGTGAGGGGTTAGGTATATATTTATAAGGGTTCGAATCATTCCTAACCGTTAGATTAAGTCATATTAAATCTAGGTTGTTCGGTATTAGTTCAATACACGCCAACAGTTTACCACCGGTTGACTGCTAACGGTCGATCGATCCTAATGATGGGGTCGACCAATGGTCGTATGTGTTAATTGTTGATTCTTGTTTGCTTTATTTACTAATTAAACTGATTTACTCTGATCTGATTAACATTAGCGTTTCTTAGACATCAAGTATTTGTCTAACATTAATTAACATTAATTAATAAGATTTATTTCCTTAAAACATATATAATTACTTCTGATTCAAAATATTCAAACATGAATAACGTTTTCTTTTGAACTCTGATCGTACAACTTTGTATATGAGAATTGATCAAAAAATCGCTACAAAAACAATTTTGCAAGATTCGTAGCCAAATTATGACGTTTACAAAAATTCTATTTTCGTTCTTTAATAATTATCTATCAAATTATTTTTTAATTAATTATCACTCATTTTATGGGGTGTGACATTCTCCCCCTTAAAAGAACTTCATCCTCGAAATTCCTCAAGGACTAAATCATGTAACATAATGCGCAACCATTCTAGGTTAACCAATAAACCAGTGTAAAACCAATTATATAACCAATCGTGTACTAGCACACGATGTATCACAACATATATGATATATATGCAGAATAATACTAAATGGGCACCTCCTATATGAATGCATTCTTCAAAACAACCTTTGAATATATAATGCAAATAACCTATAATACTGGCAATTCTATATGTATGCAAGTTTCAAAAACCAAAAATTCACTTTCACAAAATAATTTCCACCCTCCTATAAATAGGGATATGATTCAACCAATTTTGCATCCAATTCCTACTAACCAATAACTAACACACCATTTCCAAGATACAAATTTTTCGAAAAACTAGTTTTCTAAATCTATATTCTTATGTTTGAAAAGGGGCATAAATGGAGAATTACATATTTCAACCATTCTCTTGTGTACCCATTCCTTTGTACCTTGGAAACTTTTCTTATATTGTAGATTCTTTTCCAACTTTTCAAGTTCAGTCCGCATAAGGAAATTTATTTCATAAGGAAATTTATTATAAAATTTGAAAACAAAGTTATTTCAAAATTGGTTTTTGCTACCCTATCAACAAGGTATGGAAGAAGGAATTCCAAAGCCAAACAGCTTTTCCCTTATTATCTTTTATGTTTTACGTACTATTACTCCTGCTACATTGTAATATCCATATTTGCTAACCCATTAACTTTCCCTATGCTAAGAATGCGACATTTCAAAAAAAAAATCGTTTTCCTGTTCAAAATCTCTTTTCAATTGAATATCTGAAATAGTTGGAAAAAAAATTTAGGATAAAAATTCATTTTTCAAAACTTTTACGAAAAATGTTTTATATTTAAAAATCATAGGTTTTCAACAAAAACTTTCAAAGGTATTTATTTTAACTTTTCAAAACAGATTAAACCACGTCCTACATAATCGAGATTTAGTCAATGGGTTAATGTCTATGATTGACTCGATCCTATTCCATAGTTAATTTTGAAATTTCAAAATCTTTTATTTTGTTTTGGACAACAATCAGTACACAAGTATTTTTATAAATTTCAGCTTTTAAGGTATAGGAATAGTGACCCTTGGTTTCGCAACATCCTTTCCCCACCCTTCGCTCGCTAAAATTTATCTCCTAAAATTTTAACGCTTTTGAGACTTAACATTATTTACTTTTAGTAGCTAATTTAATATATTTTCTAATTTATTTTATAAACTTCTAGTCTTACTTTGCATTAATTAAGTGTTTACATGAGATTTCCTTATTTATACTGTTTTAATCTATGTTGCGGTCAATCCAAAGAATCAACATAGTAATAAAAAGAAATATTTCTCATAAAATATCGTATGTCTTTTTATACAAATAGAGATAACTATTGCTTACAACTCAAAGCCCAAAAAAAACAATTGCTGGAAGCCATCTCATAACATTAACTGGTGTTAATGATGTTGTGAACTCATCACTTCTTACTCAATTAAGATAGACATTTCTAGTATGTCATTTAGCTGTAACTCACATATCTTAACTTACCATTTTGGATTCTTGTAAATAAGGTCCATCCATTACTTTAATTATTACAACTGACTGTGTATTCCCATACTGCACTGGGTAAGAAATATATACTATGCACATTTAAAATAACTCATTGGAAAATTGACTTGGCGGAATAACTTTTCCACCATCTATCTTGCCTTCCTTAACCTTGAGTCTACCAACATCCTCTATGTGAGTTTTCTATCTCATTACCCTTTTGTTACTATCTTCTTTTATCCAGATCTCTTGATAATATTCTCAAATTTTTGGTAAACTTTCCTTATCCTTGATCTTTCATGCGAGTACACTCTAGAACACACAAAAGTGTACTTTGACACCATTCATTATTGCTTTGCGGGTTTTTCTTTTGGCTTTCACACATACCAAATAAAATAGGTTCATATCAATATTCCTTATATTCTACAAGGGTTTATTGTTGCTACTCCATGAGTATTTGTAGTTGTATTATTTACAACCTTAACTTTTTACCCTATATGATCTAGACAGTCATTCCTATCTAAACGTATCTTTAAAAGTATAAACATAGAAACTTTTAAAACTATATTTAAGGATTTATGAAGCAAGTTTATTTATCAAGTTCCAACAGTCAATTTTAGCAATTTAAAAAGATCATTTCCTTTAAAGCCTCTTCACATAAAGATTTTACCTCTTAAAAGTAGGATTTTTAACTCAATTATTTATTAATTTTTATATTCCAAAAAAGCAATTTTTATACCGAACCCATTTGTTTCAAAAATGTACAACAAAATTGTTTTTAAAACATCTCTTACAACTTTAAACAATAAAAACTAGAGTAGACAAGGACAACTTCCCTTCTATTATTTTCTTATTACTCATGCTATCACTACTTTCAACCTTAGCGGATACTCTAATAGCTTATTGGGGGACTTCTAAGTGGTATGTGCAATTACTACATATGTTAATGGGAATTATCCATTTTTTCCCCTATATTGTTTCTAATTATTAACATATTTTCATATAAATTTCTTACATGTTATTATTTATATTTCATAATATTACTACCATTTAACTTTATTCTACCTAATATGCTCTTATTTAAATTGTTTGTCTTTATACAGCTTTCTCTCATCGATTGTCTTCTTTATTGAACCATCGCACTGCGCTCACCTACTATTTTGTTTTTGGGTTTTTGTCTCCTTTCCATTAAATTCCTATCGCTTTCTTTTTTAGGCGCCTGTGCCCTTTCATTCTTTTTACTCTATATAAAATCAACACCACTTCGTATTGTCCACCCCTTAAAAGAATTTTAAAAATTCAAATTTACAAAATAGAAAATTATCGAGCTATAAATACACTCTATTTTCTATTTACTTCAAAAGAAACGCCTCTTTACTAAAACATATTTTAGCTGAAAATTTTGATCCAAGCAGTTTTAGTATCTCACTAGAAATTTCTTTTAAATAAAAAGATATTTTTAGATTATGAAATTTTTAATATTTACTTACCTTTCAAAAATAGAGTGAGTTTTATTTGTCCTTTCTTGGACTATTCTTCTTTTCCACTTACTCTCCGACTTATCTTCATTCGAAATATATTCAAAATCCACCTATCATCTTGGAGTGATTATTACACATTTTCCTTTAGGCACTGGCCCAATTCTTACTTTCAAATATCTACAACATATGGATTCTTTATTTTCGTTTGTCTAGATCTAACGTACATCATCAATTGACAATCCTAGGGGGATCCACAACCAAAGGAAATCTAGACGCAATAAGGAAGTCAAGGACCACCTAGCTTCAAGGACCCTTCTATATGTCGCATTCACGCTCTTCTTAAGTCAGCATCCTTTCGTACCACCTATCTCCTATGGGGTGCTTAGTATAGGCATATATTTTTAACTTTGCCAATTGTTAAAACTCATAGACACCTTATCCATCTTTTCAGTATATGGTTGCAACTACTTCTATAGTTGGAATTTGTAGTGTTTGGTGTATGATATATATAAATATAGGTAAATAAAATACATTCACTCAATATATCCTAATTCATATCATCGGTAAACCTAAGCTTTGATACCAAATGTAATAACCCACACCTTAGTGAGGCTGAATTTTGCTAAATCGAAAACTCAAGTCCGCCAAAGTACGAATTATTGGAGTTTGGTATCCTGTAATAGAAAAAATTATATCAAAGACTATCGATAAAAACTCATAGTGGAATAAATAAATATAATAAAACATATATTTACAGACCAAGACTAATACGCCAGTATCTAGTACCATTGTCAGTGTCAAACATGCATAAGGAAACATGTCATCTCATCGTTCCCGCCTTGTACTAGTACCTACCCTCTAAGTCTATCTCATGGGATGTAATGAGAAGGGGGTCAGTACAATGTTCTAATGACTAATATACTTTATCCATAACAATAGTTTATGCCGATTATTTTCCATTACATGTTATGTTTACTATTTAAAGCTTAGTCATTTTAGACGTGTTTACATACGATACGGCTAACCTACTCTTGGTATACAATAAGTACATACTTATGTATATGTATATGTGTATATAAGTATCACAGTCCTCTCATAAACCAAGATACATTCCCTGCTCTTATCCATGAATCTGCACCGCTCCAGGTATCCACTATCCGTATCTAGACCGAATTGCTAGCGTACACCGAGGAAACACATTACTACTGATTAGCCGTATTTTAATTCATCTCAAAGACTTATCTGGTTACTTCATATGGAGGACTGGTGTAACACCCCTAATTTTTGATAACATTATTCAGGAGATTTAATTAGAAAAATTATATAGAATAATGTAAATGTTAAGTGATAAGGGGTTGAGATTCAAATAAATATAATTAAGGCCGTGCATAATGAAATAATTAAATGGGCATAAGAATGGGTTATAAACTAATTAAATTACATAAGGGTATATTAGGAATTTGCGGCACATAACCTTTAACCCTTATATATTTTCATTCCTATCATTTCATTCCCATTCACGTCATTCTAAAAATGCAAACCAAAAATATTAAGAGAAGTCGGTCATAATCAAATAGAAGAGAAATCAAAACAAAAACTAGAGATTCAAGCTTAGAAGAAACCAGTCTCAATCCAATCTCCTTATCTTAATCAGGGCGAATAATAATTCCATCTCTATTTTTGATTTGAATCACATGTTTTTGGATTTAAGGGTAAATTCATTTTTATGATGAGTTGGATGATAATATGCTTGAATATTGGTTTGTTTAATATAAATAAGATTGTTTAAATGGGATTATACACAGTTTTAGGGTAAAATCGATATATGTTGATGATTAAATTTCATGGAAATTTTTTATGTTATATAAAACATGATTTTGGTGTTGGGTTTTAATTTGATAATTTTCCAATCTATGCAAAGATGGTTATGAATTTTCAAAGGAAAATATGGTTATTTGGATTTATAAATTTACTTCAGAAAATATATTGAGAATTTGGGTCTAAAATTTGATATGTTAAATAACATGATTAAAGCAAATTTCTGGAATTTTTGAGAATTTTTCCAAAGTGATTTGCTATGAAAATAAAATTATTTTAGAAGAAGGACTTCTTTGCAATCTTGGTTTTGCTTAATGGAAGGGATTATTTGATTAACTTAACCATGGTACATATTTGAAATTAGTGGCAGTTATTTTAGTAAAGAATTTGAAAAAGTTAAGGCAACCAATTTGGTGTTGACACATGACAGGTAAATTAGAAAAAAGGTTTGCTTTTACTAGTATTAAACCATGTTTACTCAGAAAAGTTTGTTCCGCCTTCTTTAGAAGTACCTTTCGACGCAGAGCTTTCGCCTTCAACCCAGTCGAAACGTACTAAGCTAAAACCAATACACAAGGTATTACAAAGGTGGTATGCAGTGGATTGGAGAAAGGTGAAAGGTTAGGTGTCGAAAGCATGGCTTCTGAAGGGGTCGATACCTTGGTTGTTTAAAATGAGAAGCGCCCACCTTTGTTTGTTTATGCCTTTGAAGAAGTCAAAGCATATGTTTTCAAAAGAGGTTTTTAAAAGATATTGAAAGGTTTGCCATTGACATAAGTTTGCTTTCGAATGAGTTCCTTTACCTATGAAAGAATGCTTTTAAAAGAAAGGGTTCTGACCTAGTCGAAAACTTGCTGTCGTCTTTTAGCCTTTAGATGGTGTTGAAGTTATCAATGCTTTCGAAAGGTTTAGTGTTTGTTTTTAAAAGATGTTTTAAGTCTCTCCCTAAATGCTTTCGAAAGGTTCCAAGGGTTTCGAAGGCAACAACTTCGAAATGGGTTTCGACGCTATCCTTCAATGTTTTATTTAAATGGTTTGAAGCTTTCAAAAGGGATGGTGCCAACGACATCATGTTTTCCCCAATATTTTTATATGACAAAGAATGGTTTCTAAAGAGATGCTTTCGTCATTATTCACTTTGACCCAAATAATTTTCTTAAGTATAAATCCAATGCTTTCGGAAGGGGAACTTTTAATAATTTCGAAAGGGTTACTTCCAATGGTTTTGAAAGGGGTACTTTCAACTGCTTTCAAAGCTATGCTTCTAAATGATTAAATGTTAATGCTTTAATACATTCAAAAGGTTTTGAAAGAAAATTTTAAAGTGTTCGAAGGGCAGGGGCCTAATGTTTTGAAAAAATATTTTTATGCTTTCGAAGGAAGGTATCCAAGGAAGTCGAAAGTAAGGTTTCAAAGGTTTTATAACCCATACTCATCTTTAAAGGAAAAACCCATGGCTAAATTAAAGGAATTTTGAACTGATTTTAATAAGAAGCTATCCTTGATAAAATTATAGGTTAAAGGGATTAACCATATTTTGTATGAAAAGTGTTTTAAGGACATTAAACCCACATGAGTAGTATTGTTTTGTAATTATGTTTGCTTCTTTAAATATGAATATATTCACATTATAATGGACTCATAACTGTATTTTGAGGATAAATGGTAGAAGAACTAGCTAGGTTAACCCACTACTGAATATAAATTTATTAAATTCATGGATGAGTAGAATTGCTTCCAAGAAGTCAGGGAGACCATAATATAAGATGCCTAGACATAGAAGTTTTCAAGGAGACAGGTTCATAATGCACCAATGAAAACTATGACTAGGAAGTTATTGGAATTATCAATAGGTTCATAGCGATTCCATGAAAACTATGTTATAAAGAGTGGTTGGCAAGGGCTAATTGGTTTGTACTCAACCCTTGAAAACTATATTCGAGTTAAGTTATTGATAATTGTCAATAGGTTCCTAGTCAACCCATGAAAACTAGGATATGGGAGAAGTTATTGGAGTAACCAATAGGTTCAAAGGAACCCATGAATCAATTAAACCCACGGGAATGGTAGTGTTAAGTTAATTGGCCGGGGCCAGTAGGTTCATAGTGCACCCATTAAAACTATGAAATAAGACAGGGAGTCCAGAAGTTAAATATAGGTTTTAGTAAGCCCGTGAAAACTAATAGATTGAAAGTGACCCTAGAAACTATAAATATTATATGGAGTCAATTAAACAGAGGATGAGAAATCCAGAATGTTTTAACTAGTTTGGATACCATCAAAATATTTTGAAATGACCATGTCTTATCCATTGTGGATGTAGGAGCACGGTAAATGGTTTTATAAAGGCTTACTAGTGAGGGGAAAACACGCTCCGCTAAGCGACGTGGTCTCATTAGATATCTAAATGATTTGAGAGAGTGGATTATTATTCATACCAGGCTTTAAGTCTGACTTGAAGTTTATGTTTTCCCTTAAACTCTCGGGTACTCAATTGATTTTGTGTATTTTGAAAGTTGAGGTTTTAAGGTACCTCATTAGACGAATAAAGCTTTCGGTGTCGTGCAGGAGGCTTGATAGCTATATGGAGTTTTCTTTATTTGATTCCACTGTGTTATTTTTAAGGGCAAAGTTATAATAAATATATTTTCTCTGAATGTCCAAGGTGGCATTCATATGTCGCTCTTGGCATATGTTGTAATAAATATATTTTCTCTAAACGTGGTTTATGAGTATGGGATTATGTAATGAATTGAAAATGTTTTGAAGTGGAATGTGATCTTATTTGAAGTTCTAAAATTTTCCAAATTCATGTGTTTCTGTGTATCAATGAATCTAACACCGTCGTATCTGATCGCCGACGATTGATAACTAATGATGACTGTGGCATCCATAGCCATTAGTTTTAGGCCTCAAAGTAGTGGGATGTTACAAGTTGGTATCAGAGCTTAGGTTTATGAAACTCTAAAAGAAAGTTAAACCTAAAAGATTTTCAAACATAATCTAATGAATTTGAAAATATGATCGAAGTTTGGGTTAACCGTATAGGAATAGACTTGTATTTGATATATATATATATATATATATATATATATATATATATATAAGTATGTGTTTCCCTCTCTCTTAGACCGTTCTTCTGTATCTTACTAAGGCTCATATGCAGATTTACGAGAAAGAAGAAATGGAAGCAGGAAGCGAAAGATGAAATATAGGTGGAGGAAGCACCACAACTAATGGAAATGTTCGACCAAATACTAGGAGGAATCAAGGTTGACAGGCTAAATGCTAACCAAAATGCTAAAGCCAATATTGGTGCTGGAAATCCGCCAGTAGATGCAGGTATGGTGTATCAGTTGTTATGCAATCTTTTGCAAGCTGGTAATGTTGGAGGAGAAAATCTTGTGGCTCCAATTGGGAATAACTATGCTAAGCTATGTAGATACTACACCAGTATGGTTGGAAAGTCGTTTGTTGGAACGGAGGATGCTGTTGAAGTTGAGAATTGGCTATTGCACTATGAGTGGATCTTCATTGATTTAGGATTGGATGATGGGAAAAAGAGGAGGCCGGCTTCTAGGCAGTTGCAAGGGGCAGCACTTCATTGGTGGAATAGCATGAGTGCCGGAGTTCCGGAGGAAGAGATGACATACGCTAATTTCAAAAGGAGGTTTGAGCATAGGTTTCGATCTAAGGTTGCTATGTCAGCGTTGGTGAGGAAGTTCATGGATTTAGTTCAAGGAGAGATGTCAGTAATTGAGTATGCTGCTAAGTTTGATGAGGTATCTCGATATGGATATGATATGGTTGATACCGACATAAGAAGGAATGAGAGGTTTATTCGAGGACCGAGACCTGAGTTGCTAGAATGACCGTGACCCATATCTGAGTACCTTGTAATGTGGGGGTGGAGATGATCATTCGCCATGAAGAGACACTGGCTGGTTGTGTCTGAGAGAAGCCAGTTGAATCCTAGAGTCCTCAGGGAAATAAAAGGAAATTCTTTAAGAAGAATGGAGACCAGAAAAGGGATGCTGCCAAGAATGCAAAGGCTGATTTAGTGTGCTTTCAAGTGTGACAAGAAGGGTCATTATTCTCATGAGTGCCAAACAGGCAAGGAGAAGAAGGCTATAGATAAGAAGAATGTGAAGTGCTTCAACTATGATCAAGTTGGGCATTATAAGAACTAGTGTCGAGAGCCAGTTAGGGCGGATAAAGGAAAGGTCTTTGTTGTTGGATCATTAGCTAAGCCTACTGCAGATGATAAGGGAAAGACTGTGATGGAAGGTATGTTTTTCATTCAGAGTATACCAATTAGGATACTATTTGATACTTGTGCATTACATTCATTTATACTCAGTGTTTGATTAAAAGGTTTGCTTAGAACCCACATACCCTGTAACTTCCTTAAGGGTTGCAAATCCAATAGGAGGGTGTGCAACCCTAGGGATGAGATGTGACCAGCTAGAAATTTGACTTGTTGGGTCATATGTTTGCATGTAGTATGTATGTTTTCGATTTCGTAGATTTCAGAATCATTTTAGGTAAGGATTGGTTGAGATGGTATGAGGCCATGATATTTTGCAAGGATGGGGAGATATCACTACTACACCCTATTAGTCATAACCGAAGTATATTCCAAGTAGAGAATTCTGACCAGTGTAGTTGTGCTTTGTTGAGTGCAACAGAAGTAGGAGAAGAGCTAAGTTAGCTTCGAATAGCAAGATAGTTTGCAGATGTCTTTGAGCCAGTTACAGGACAACCACCATATGAGCTGTTGAGTTTTGGATAGATCTTGTGCCAGGAGCTAAACCTGTGAGTAGACCACCTAGCAGGATGACACCGACCGAGATGGAGGAATGGATGGTGCAACTAGTGGATCTCGAAGAAAGGAATTTTATTAGACCAAGCAATTTGCCTCGGGGAGCGGCCGCAGTATTCGTGAAGAAATCAGATAGGTCGTTGAGGATGTGTATCGACTATCGTAAGTTGAACAGAAGAATGATAAAGAATCCTTTACCGAGAATTGATGATAAGTTTGATCAGTTGAGTGGAGCCAGAGTGTTTTCCTAATTGAATTTGGCGACAGGATTCCATCAGTTAAGAGTAGCAGAGGATAGTATTCCTTTAACAACATTTCGGACTAGGTATGATTCGTATGAATGGTTAGCAATACCATTTGAGTTGACGAATGCACCTGCTTTCTTTGTGGATTTGATGAACCGAGCCTTCCAAGAGTATTTTGATAGGTTCGTATTAGTGTTTATAGATGACATTTTGGTATATCAAGGATGAAAGAGAGTATGAAGATCATCTTAGAGTTTTGCTTGAAACGTTGAGGTAGAATCAGCAAAAGGTAAAGTTCTCCAAGTGTCATTTTTTGACAGAAAACGGTTAAGTTTCTTGTTCACGTGGTTTTAGAGAAAGAATTGTCAGTCGATCCAAATAAGATCGAAGCTGTTAATAATTGGAAGAGACCAGAGACAGTGATCGAGATTAGAAGTTTTCTTGGACTTGCTGTCTACTATAGGAGATTCATCAAGGATTTCTCGTGGATAGCAGCACCTTTGACTAAGCTTATCAGAAAGGAGGTGAAGTTTGTTTGGTCCGACAAATGTGAGGAAGCATTCCTTAAGTTAAAGAATTTGTTGACTAATGCTCCAGTGTTGGTAGTTCCAAACAGAAACCAAGGGTTAGTGGTGTATACTAATACATATGGAACTGGATTGGGAGCAGTATTGATGCGGAAGGGTAAAATTATTGCCTACGCATCTAGGCAGCTTAGACCGCACGAAATAATATATCCTACTCATGACTTGGAGTTGGCTGCGGTGATTTTTGCCTTGAAGATTTGGTGGCATTATCTATTGGAGGATAGATTTGAGCTATATACCGATCATAAGTCTTTCAGATACTTATTCTCTCAGAAGGAGTTGAATATGGGATAATAGAGGTGGCTACAGTTTTTGGCTGCTTATGGTTTTGGTATAGAATATACCCCAGGGAAAGGAAATAAAGTGGCAGATGCTCTTAGCAGAAGACATCAGAAAGTGTTATTGGCTATGTTGGCCGAATGGAAGGATCTAGAATCTTTATCCAATTGTGGTGTGCAGTTAAGATCGACTGCTAGTTCTAGTCAGAGTACTGCCACGTTGTCATGTTTAGAAGTTCGACTAGTGTTGATCGAGAGAATTGCTTCTAAGTATAAGGAGGATCCATTATTAGCGAAGAAGATAAGAAGGCTTGAGGTTGGTACCGATATCAATGATTTAAAAGATTTTTATCTTGACCAAAGAGGATGGTTGAGAAAGAAGGGACGATTATGTGTTCCGGATGTTGAGAACTTAAGGAAAGAAGTTCTTGGGGAATGTCATCGATCCAAGTTTACGATTCATTCTAGAGGGACTAAGATGTTTCAGTATATGAAGAGGAGCTTCTATTAGGAAGGCATGAAGAGGGATGTTGGCTTGTGGGTTAGGCAGTGTATAAACTGTCAACAAGTGAAAGCCTAACATCAGAAGCCAAGTGGATTACTTCAGCCTCCAGAAATCCCAGTTTGGAAATGAGATTCGATATCCATGGATTTTATAGATGGATTTCCAAGGTCAAGCATAGGAAAGAGAGTATATGGGTCAACGTCCACAAGTTAACCAAGAGTGCCCATTTCATTTCAGTAAAGTCGACCAGGACGACACCCGTTTTAGCAATTTGTTCATAAAGAACATAGTTAGACTACATGGAGTTCTTAGTAGTATTGTCAGCAATAGATATGCTTTATTCACTAGCAAATTCTAAAAGAGTCTACAGGATGTGTAGACGGAGAGAGTCAACAAGGTACTCGAGTACTTATTGAGAGCTTACGTATTGGACTTAGGTGTATCTTGGAAGGATACCTACATTTAGTTGGGCTTTCTTATAATAATAGTTATCAGAGTAGTACAGGAATGGCGCCTTTTTGAAGCCTTGTATGGAAGGCCATGCAAATCAATAGTAAGTTGGTTGGAGACTGAAGATAAATTGGTCTTAGTTTCGGATTTGGTTAGGGAGGCGTCGGAGAAGATTGAGTTGATCCGAGAAAGGATGAAGTAAGCTCAATCCAAACAGAAGAGTTATGCAGATAAGAGGCATAAAGATCCAGAGTTCTCAGTTGGAGACAGAGTTTTCGTAAAGGTATCAGCGATGAAGGGTGTGGTACGGTTTCGGAAGTCAGGGAAACTGGCACCAAGATATGTTGGTCTATTTCAGATTATAGAAAGGATTGGAAAGCTTGTATATAGAATAGAGTTGCCGAGCAGTACGACGTGTGTCCATAATGTATTTCATGTGTCTCATCTTCACAAGTATAGGCATGATTTAGAGACTATTATTCCTCCGACAGGGTTGGAAGATCTAGTAGTAGAGCCTAAATTGACTTTTGTTAGACAACCAGTTTGGGTTGTAAGAAGAGATGAGAAAAGATTGAGGAACAAGAACGTCAAGTTGGTTAAAGTTCGGTGGAGCAACAACGAGAAGGACTGTACTTAGGAGACAGAGGAAAGGATTCAAGATACTTATCCTGATCTACATTAAGGGTATGTCTATATTAGATTTATACAGATATTAGCTAGTCTGGTAGACTAGTATGGTTGTTAGGAGTTTTTACAAATGATTGCTATGTTTAGTATTTAGCCCTTGCTGAATTTCGAGGATAAAATTCTTTAAGGAGGAGAGCATGTAACACCCCTAATTTTTGATAACATTATTCAAGAGATTTAATTGGATAAATTAAATAGAATAATAGAAATGTTAAATGATAAGGAGTTGAGATTTTAATAAATCTAATTAAGATCTTGCATAATGAAATAATTAAATGGGCTTAAGAATATGTTATGAACTAATTAAATTACATAAGGGTGTATTAGAAATTTGACACACATAACCCTCAACCCCTATATATTTTCATTCCTACCATTTCATTCCCATTCACATCATTTTGAAAACGCAAACCAAAAATATTAAGAGGAGTCGGCCATAATCAAAGAGAAGAGAAATAAAATCAAAAGCTAGATATTCAAGCTTAGGAGAAACGACTCTCAATCCAATCTCCTTATCTTAATCAAAGTGAATAATAATTCCATCTCTATTTTTGGTTTGAATCATATGTTTTTGGGTTTAAGGGTAAATTCGTATTTATGATGAATTGGATGATGATACGCTTGAATATTGATTTGTTTAATTTGAACAAGATTGTTTAAAGGGATTATACATGGTTTTAGGGTAAAACCAATATATGTTGATGATTAAATTCCATGGAAAATTTTTATGTTATGTAAAACACGATTTTGGATTTGGGTTTTATAATTTCCTAAGCTATGGAAAGATTGTTATGAATTTTCAAAGGAAAATATGGTTATTTGGGTTTATATATTTATTTCAGAAAATATAATGAGAATTTATGTCTGAAATTTTGATTTGTTAGATAACATGATTAAAGGGAATTTTTGGAGATTTTTTCCAAAGTGATTTGCTATGTAAATAAAACTATATTAGAAGAGGGACTTCTTTGCAATCTTGGTTTTGCTTAATGGAAGGGATTATTTGATTAACTTAACCATGGTTTAGATCTGAAATTAGCGAAAATTATTTTAGTAAAGAATTTGAAAAAGTTAAGGCAGCCAATCTGGTGTGGTTACGTGGCAGGTTAGTTAGAAAAAGATTTGCTTTAAGTAGAGTTAAATCAGGTTTATTCAGAAAAGCTGGTTCCGCCTTCTTTAGAAGTACATTTCGACATAGAACTTTCGCAATCAACCCAGTCGAAAACTACTAAGCCGAAACCAATACATAAGGTATCACAAAGATGGTATGCAGTGGATTGGAGAAAGGCAAAAGGTTAGGTGTCGATAGCATGGCTTCCGAAGGGGTCGATACCTTGATTTGTTTTAAAATGAGAAGCGCCTCCCTTTGTTTGTTTAAGCCTTTGAAGGAGTCGAAGCATATGTTTTCGAAAGAGGTTTTTATAAGCTTTTGAAAAGGTAGCCGTTAATATAAGTTTGCTTTCAAATGGGTTCCTTTACTTATGAAAGAATGCTTTTGAATGAAAGGGTCCTGACCTAGTCGAAGCCTTGCTGCCGTCTTTTAGCCTTTCGATGGTGTTGAAGTCATCAATGCCTTCGAAGGTCGTGTTTGTTTTTAAAAGATGTTTTAAGCCTCTCTCTAAATTCTTTTGAAAGGGCCAAGGGCTTTGAGGGCAATAGCTTCGAAAGGGGTTTCGACGCTATCCTTCAATGTTCTTTTTAAATGGCTTGAAGCTTTTGAAAGGGATGGTGCCGACGCCTTCATGTTTTCGCCAATATTTTTATATGATAAAGGATGGTTTCGAAAGAGATGCTTTCGCCTAGTTTGATCCAAATAATATTTTTAAGTATAAACCCATTGCTTTCGAAAGGGGGACTTTTAATGATTTTGGAAGGGTTACTTCCAATGGTTTCGAAAGGGGTACTTTCAAATGGTTTCAAAGCTATGCTTCTACATGATTAAATGCTAATGATTTATTACATTCGAAAGGTTTCGAAATTAAATTTTAAAGTATTGAAGGGCTTAGGCCTAATATTT